>JBCEWE010000098.1:1340558-1953058 GCA_039877035.1 Silurus lanzhouensis
TAGGAACTGATTTTCTCTCTAATGTGTTTTCAGGGTTAGAATGGACCGACTGCTGAGGCTTGGGGGTGGGATGCCTGGACTGGGGCAGGTACAGTACTCATCCCTGTCTGTCTGTCTGTCTGTCTGTCTGTCTGTCTGTCTATGGGGTTGTTTATCTGTCATTATTTCTATATCTATCTCTGTACAAGTGTGTGTGTGTGTGTGTGTGTGTGTGTGTGGTGTCTCAGGTTCTGGGCTATACCGTCTGACCTTTGACCTTTTTTTAAAAATAATTTTAATTGAGATGTATAGATACGTTCACATGGCAGAAAAGCGCGTGCCAGATGTCGATCTTTTCGTTCACGTTGTTGCACGGCTGACGTTAAACAGATACGGCGAAGGAACTTTTTCTTTTTTTTTTTTTTTTTTTTTTTTTTTTTTTAATCGGAGAAGCAGCGCATCATAATTGAAGTGTCTGATCCATATTAGTCAGTGTGAATTCTGTAATTAAACACCTTATTTGCCACAGTAGCAGTTATGGAGCGCACAATTCCCATATTTGACTCGACGTAAGACGTGCTATGTATCTAATTGTGCGCAGGACCCAGAAAAGGCGCTTTTAGTGTTCTGCAAGTGTTAGACCTATATATAATGTAATGCAGAGGTTTTTTTTATGGCTTGTTAAGAACAAACGTATGACTGCACTTGAGAAAAGAAGGGTGTTTTTTTTTTTGTTTTTTTTTATTAGTAACGGATTGATTCCTGGCACCGTCTCCTCCCTTCTTAAACTCACTATTAAAGCAAAAATACTTGTGTGTATATATAAAAGATTGAAATCGCAACCTCATGATGGCCATATTCCGAAAATCTCACCTTGAACACACTTGGCTTTAGTTTCTTTTCATGTAGTATTTAAACAAAAATAGCGTATTCACTGGTTATACTCACTGTATGAACACAACCTCTCTGATATATATCGCGATATCTCGCTATCGAAGTCGTATCACTCCGCCTGCGCTCGAATCCGAGTTACATGCCGTAATCTAGATCGCTAATTATTTCAAGTTGCACTCGTTCTTTCTTTCTTTCCGTCCCTTTCCCTTTCTTGTTCTCTCGCTCGTTTTTTTTTTAAGGCCTGCGGTGAGGTTGTGCTCGGTTGGGGAGGGTGAAATCTCCAAACTCGCTCCAACTCTGCCAATTAACACCTCCAGTAACAGGCTGCCTCCCTCAGATTCACACCGCTCCCAGCCAGCCAGCCAGCCAGCCAGGGAGGGAGGGGGAAGAGGAAGGAAGGGAGGGAGGGAAGAGAGGAGGGGAGACTGACAGCTACTTGTGTTTTCCCCACTGATTTTTTTTCCACCCTTTATCCACTTTGATTTCTCTGTACACAATATGAACGTAGGATTTTAATTGTTTTTTTTCCCCCTCCAGAATTTTGGGTGTCCCCCTACACCAGTTTTTCTTTTTATCCTTAATCCTGTTCTCGAAACCCCCCAGAAGTCACAATTGGCTGTTTGATTTTTTTTTCCCCTCTTTTCGAATTCACACATGTCCATATGGCCTTGCTCGCGCGTCATAAGGAGCCAGGCCCGAGCGTGCCTCCCAGCCCCTGTAATTGTCTCCTAGAGGGTCCGCGGTTAATAGTATGCCTCACATAATCTTCCGTCTTACCGAGGCATATGTCTCAAGGATCCCTCTCTCTCTCTCTCTTTCTCTCTTTCTATTTTTCTTCTGTTCCCTCTCTTCAATCACACTTTCGCTAGGGTGTATGCGGCTCCTAAACCCCACCTTTTTTTTTTCCCTCTCGAAAATGAATTTTGATTAGCCCCTGCTGACAGACAACACCTCTCCGGGGTGTGAACGTTCACCACACCTGCTGTGTTCTCTTTATAAATCTCCCCGCTATTCCGTCTGCGGCGCACCGAAACCCCTCCGCCCCTCCCCTCCACCTCCCTTTCCCCCCCCCTAACACACCCCACCTCACCCCGGGTCCGATCTCCTCCGCTCATCCACCGTCGTTAAAAACTTGTCGCTACAGCAGAGTTTTGCGAAAGCAAGTAAAAACAAACGAAAGGTGAAAGGCCTCGAAAAAGGCTGTAACTGATACGACTGTTCCAGACGTCACGTCTGGATGTGCCGGTCACACTCGCTTTCACAAGTCGTTAGCAGGTGTTTTAAGGGGCCTCGTTAGTGAAAGGCTAGCGGGATAATTAATAGCCCCGATTTCTTGCAGCTCAGGTTGGGGACACGATCCGTTTAATTTTTTTTTTCTTTTAATCATCAGTGTTAAACATGTTTTCTTGGTGAGAAACCGCAGATTTCTGGAGTGTTCAAGTGTTGCCTAACCTGAGACACCAAGGCTGAAACCCGCTGATTCGGAGGGTAACAAAGCGACGTATTTTTTGGCCCTGTTTAGCCACAGTCTTGGCTGGCAGCGCGTAGACGGCACGAGGCGTGGCACGGAGGCAGACGTCCAACTCGTGGCGCTTTTTTGAAAAGGACTATCGAGGATCAGCGATCCATCCGCCCGTTTATCCGCCCGTTCACCCATGCACCGCCCCGGAGATTTTCTGATCTCCTTAATCTCTGTAATCCCCGCAAGTGACCTTTGCTGTTGTGTTGTGTTTGATGCAGGGTCCTCCTACAGACGCCCCCGCTGTGGACACAGCTGAACAGGTGTACATCTCCTCTCTAGCTCTGCTTAAGGTAATTATACACTCTCTCACACACACAAGTTCTCATCCGTATCTCGATCCGTCTCGCTTGTTACCATACACTCGTCTTGTTACCATGGTTACATGAGAAAATGTAGCAAATCATAGACATAAGGGATAGCAGTAAAGTATCATGGCTACATTTTTAAAACTCGCGCATTACGAATATAATTCGCTGCATTACGAATACAAATAAGACCAACATGCAACAGCCAATCAGCTTTCTGTAATCAGCATAAATCTCTCTTGGATTGTACCACAGACGTAAAACGGAAGACTTGGCTTAAAAAAAAAAAAAATGCCAGTGACTAACGACATATTTGTGTGTTTTTGATGTTGTGCCTTGAATGCACACACGGGTGGATTTTTCCTCATTTTCGAACTTTTCACCTGAAACCTTTCCCGAACTTCCTGTTTTCCGGTACAGATGTTGAAGCACGGGCGCGCGGGTGTGCCGATGGAGGTCATGGGCCTGATGCTGGGCGAGTTCGTGGACGACTACACGGTGCGCGTGATCGACGTGTTCGCCATGCCACAGTCTGGCACGGTGAGTCTCTCTCCAAAACGTTCACACTCACCCACATACTCGCACCATGGCACTCCCCGCTAGCTCCGAGTGAAGTTGAAGGTGTAAAACATTTGTTGTAAATATTAGTTATTTGTTGCTGAAGACAGGTTTGTCACATAGCAGGGTTCCCTAACATTTAAAAAAGAAATCACACTTTTAACCTGAAATAGAGCATTTTGGGTTTTTTATTTATTTATATAACCGCATTTTATTAATGATGGTCATTTACCTTTTATTATAAAGCCTGTTCTTGGGAAGTTCTCCTGTTTTGCAAGTGCATATGTACTTAAAAGGGAGCTGAATAATGTGGACTAAAACGATTGGGACACCCGAAATTCTCACCCATATGTTCCCCAAATTGTTTGAGTTTTGGCAGCCCGCATCAGCTGTATGTTCAAAAATGAAGCTTTGAGAGAAAAGACGACGATGGCTATCGTGAATTCCGAAGCACCAAATGAGCTCCGATTTGAATCAAAGAGTTGGAACCATGCAGTTTAGATAAGGCACCCTGGCAGAGCTGGAGATGTTTTGATCATGAAGGGTGGAGCAGACTATTTGTAGACAGGTCCCAGATTCTCATTAAGAGCTACAGTGATCGCCTCTTGAACAAAGTCAGATTAATTTTTTGTATTCTATGGAATGAACAAAGGTAAAGGTGCTTTATACTTGTCACATGCACATCACAGCCCGTTCTTTCTTCATATCCTAGTTGGTGTCAGCGCGTAGGCGATGTTACAGCGCCCCTAGAGGACAGAGGGTTAAGAGCCTTGTTCAAGGGCCCAAGAGTGGCAGCTTGGGAATCCTGGGGTTTAAACCCCCAACCTTCTGATCAATAACCCAATGTTAACCACTGAGCTACTGAAGTTATTTAAGAGATAATTATGGGTTCTCATTTTTTTATGGAGGGAAACCAACAAATTTGTTTGTGTGTGGAGTAACAATTTCCATGCTAGCGTTCGACCAGGGGGAACATATGAGAAAAATGTAAACGTACTGTTTAATAAAACTATCAAGAAGTTCAATATAACCAGAGAATGTGCACACGCGCACACACACACACACACACACACACACACACACACACACACGACACGCACACACACACACGACACGCACACACAGAGTATGAAGGATGGTTATAGAGGCAAAAATGTCTCCAAGGATCACAGTTGGAGATTTGCAGGAGATGGTAGCGTTTTTCGGGTCACCGAGTCTCCAAAGCTGTAATTAGACGCCACCTTCGTGCCAACAAACTATTCGGAAGGTGCCAGAAGAGAGTCTTTTCTTTAAATCTTAACTACAAGCGTACACTACGTGCCTGGAGCTGGTGAGACGCTGTAGGAACACGAAGTACCATCCCAGGTCTTTAAACACCATTGAAAACCTTTTGTGTGAGATAAAGAGCAGACTAAAGAGGTTATGGAGGAGTTCTCTATAAACTCCCATCCTTGTGGTTCAGTTTTGTTTTATTCGAACCGATTTGCCGCGGTTGCGGGTTCGATTCACGTTTCAGGCGAAGAGCGAAATGATTAAAAATTAAAACCTTTACCGTGTCAGTAATTCAGTGATTTTGATCATGTTGGTAGGGTGTGAGTGTGGAAGCTGTGGATCCCGTTTTCCAAGCGAAGATGTTGGACATGTTGAAGCAGACCGGAAGGTAAGACTCATCAATAGATCCAAAATATTGTTTTAAAGAATGAACCGATATCCTTACTGGTGTGTGTGTGTGTGTGTGTGTGTGGTGTGTGTGTGTGTGTGTGTGTGTGTGTGTTGCAGGCCAGAGATGGTGGTTGGCTGGTACCACAGTCACCCCGGTTTCGGATGCTGGCTGTCAGGTGTAGATATCAACACGCAGCAGAGCTTCGAGGCGTTATCCGAGAGGGCCGTGGCCGTGGTGGTCGACCCCATTCAGAGCGTCAAGGGAAAGGTATCTGCCTAACATACGACGAATGTTTACATACACGCCGATTAACACGCGCACTAAATAAGATCACTTTATTTATCTTTTTATTATAATTAGTAGTATTATTACACTGTCCTATCAGGATCTCTGCTCTTTTCACTCATTCGTTCTGTTCTCCTGACATTCATCTATGTCTTCATCTGCCCCACCACCCCCCCCACCTCATTTAATTTACTCTTACATGTACTAGTACATTCTGACTCACTCATGGGTCGGTCGTGTGTGTGTGTTGTGTGTGTGTGTGTGTGTTGTGTGTGTGTGTGTGAGCAAGAGAGATTTCCTGGCTGCAGGATGCAGTTCTATTAGCACCTTCTTTGAGCTGTATGAGGAAGTGTGAAGCAAATCTCTTCCTCTATTCGGTGCATGTAGGGGGTCGTCGGGATAAAAAATGGGGAATTCTGGAAGGTTGGTGAGATTGGATTGGGACAAGAAGAAAGGAGATGCTCGCTGTAATCTTTCTTTTTGCAAAACCCGTGTGGTGTTACTTTCTTCTCATTTTTATTTTTTTTGCAGTGGGGATTTAATATTTTCGATACTGAACAGTGTCCAATGATTTGTTGGACTGGTTTATTAATTCACATTAAGATTTTTTAGCTCTTTGTATTAACCAGCCATGGCATTTCGCATCATAAGGAGGGGATTTTGAGAATTCGTCGTCTTGCCAGTGTTAGAAAACGGCGCTCTCATCTAATCTTTTGCTAAACAAATTCAAACGCTATATCAATCTGAATTACACACGCTCTCGCGTTCGAATGCGGGCCGTGCCCTCGTTTTGTCCCACATTAAACTCTTAAATACGTATGCCTTCACACCACCTGCGCCGGAGATGCATTGGTCGGGAGCGGTGCTGTGGGAACGAGGTGTGCTAATGGCGTTATTGTAGAACAATACCAGCATTCGGGCTTCCAGCTGGAGGGCTCGCTGTATACACCGCCGAGAATTCAGCCTCTCGTGTAGCCTAGAACAGGAGGCTCAACACGACAGCGCAGCGACAGCATGGCAGCCGTGGCAGGCCAACATGCTGGATCCTCCCGCTCTATTTAAAATCATCAGGCTCACGAGAAGAGAGAGCGATAGAGAACAACTCTGCTGGTTTATCGCAGAACTTCGCTAACGAGTCTCTTGGGCCAGGAGGTGCGGCTTTGTGCTCGCGTATCCAGTAACAGCCCTTTTTTTTTTTTCTCCCAATTTAGTTTAGTGCATGTCGTCTGCTGTTCCGGCTGGCTGTGAGAGCATTTTAAATGCTGTTTATTTCAAAGACGACATCTTTCTGCACACCAGTTAAAGTTCTAGGCAGGAATTTACCAAATCAGTGCCAGCTGTGTGTTTAATAACATACAGCAATAGAAACATAAAAACAGTGGGTGTGGTCTGGGAGGCGGAGTTTGGAGTATTTACGTTTTTTGTAATATTTGAAACGTTTGAATGGAAAACACCACTTGCAATGATGTAGCCACAAAGACACTAAACAAGTTCGACGGTGAGAAAAAATGTCTTTACTGAATAGAGTAGTGGTTTTTACTAATAGCTAGGTTGGAGCTTGTCTAAAACCGATTAAACAACCCATTTTAAAATTTATACGGGATTAAAAAAAACAAGCAAAACACTCAAATTCTTTAATGTTCTCCTTTTTAATTTTTTTATATATATATTTTTATAATACTGAATCATGTAAATGTGAATGTTAGTAAATATTGAGGTGCATTTAAACTTAAACAAAAAGTAACACTCCAAGTAAATAAAAACAGCTGAATAAAAAGTTATAGGTCCTAACAACAGCACACGGTTTAAACAATTCGCCTCTAGAGGCCGCCTCGCACTTTATACCGCGACCCGGAAAAACTAATAATCGTCAAAACCGATAAATCGGTCGACATCTGTAGCTGAATATAGTAAATAGGTCATGAGGTGGATCTTGGAAGGTTGCAGAGCGAGTGCAGAGCTTCAAATTGGCAGAAAAAAAATATATTCGCTAAATATAAGAATTTGTTTCAACAGCACTTTAACCTTTATCTTTAATTTGATGGGATATCTGTTGGAGGAGCAACGTTCCTGATCCTTCAGTCCAGTTGCAGAAAAATGTCATCTATAATTTTCTACACTTGTGTGGTGGATTAAATTGTCATTTGTAAAAAAAAATATTTAATTTGAGCAAAATTTCTAGTTGAATAGAGATCAAATAAATTACCTTTTTTAATTGTAGATTTTACCGTTTTGTTCTGTTCGTCAGTGCACTCATTTCTTAATAGACCTGTGTGTGTGTGTGTGTGTGTGTGTGTGTGTGTGTGTGTGTGTGTGTGTGTGTGTGTGTGTGTGTGTGTGTTCGTTCGTTCGTTCGTTCGTTCAGCTGGCACAGTTACAGTTTCTATCTCTCCAGATAAACAGTGTCAGCATGTGACCAGGTAACCATGTAACTCTATTCCCTGTCACAGTAGGCAGTTTCACCTGAGCAAATTGCACCTGTGGAACAAGTGTGTGTGTACACACTTGGTTCTGGTGCATAGCTGTGGAGTTTGGAGAGCTTTTTTTTCTTTCGGTTGAGGATTCTCGATCAGATGATTACGTTTTTGCCTTTCCTCTGGGTTTTATACACAAATAATGACCTGCGATGGTTCTTGGAGTCTTGTAAATAGTGTTGCGTAGCCTAACAGTTCCTTTGTCTGTCTCTTCTCCCCCCCCCACACACACACACACACACAGGTGGTGATTGATGCCTTCCGTCTGATCAATGCTAACATGATGGTCTTGGGGCATGAGCCCCGGCAGACAACCTCTAACCTGGGACACCTCAACAAGCCCTCGATTCAGGCACGTGCACTTGTATTCAGAAAACCAAAACACTAAAATGCACTGTATGGCCAAAAGTTTGTGGACACCTACCCGTAATGTGCTATTTTTGATTTCATTCCACATTTAGTTCCCGTTTGCTCTTATA
Source organism: Silurus lanzhouensis (assembly GCA_039877035.1). Classification (NCBI taxonomy): domain Eukaryota; kingdom Metazoa; phylum Chordata; class Actinopteri; order Siluriformes; family Siluridae; genus Silurus; species Silurus lanzhouensis. The sequence continues at coordinate 1,348,718 of JBCEWE010000098.1, forward strand.
ATAACCTCCATTAGCAAAGTCAGGTACGGATGTAGGTAAGGAGGCCTGTGTTGCACACAGCTTTTACATTCATCCCAAAGATGTCCAAAAGGGTTTGAGCTTCATTGCATGAGATCTTCCCTTCTAACCCGTGTAAAGCATATCTTCATGAAGCTGCCTTCGTGCACACGTGCAGTGTCGTGCTAGAACAGATTTGGGTCCCCTAACCACATATGGCTGGAAAGGTCGGGTGTCCAAATAGTTGTGTCCACAGTGTGCAGATTAATGATATCTTTAAATATATTGTATTTTAAAAGCAGAATTTGTAAAAACCTAATTAACATGCTGATTTTTCTTCTGATTGTTATATTGTGCTCAATAATTAATTCATAATTATTCATTTTCCTTTTCAGGCCTTAATTCATGGCCTGAACAGACATTACTACTCCATTACCATCAACTACAGGAAGAACGAGCTGGAACAAAAGGTTTTTTTTTGTTGTTTTTTTTAACTACATTGCGACAAATTTGCCAGAAAGGTCACAAGCTTCTCTGACACTCACATGTCTTCCTCCAGATGTTGTTGAACCTGCACAAGAAGAGCTGGATGGAAGGTCTGACCCTACAGGACTACAGCGAACACTGCAAGCTTAACGAGACCATTGTGAAAGAGATGCTCGAGCTGGCCAAAAATTATAACAAGGTAAAGTTCTAAAATCTTTTTCAAACAATTCAAACTCTGTCCTACTTTCAGCTACAAGTTCTAGTCTACAGGGTACTGAGCGTGTGACGGAAAGTGTTTCTCCATAACTGGACTGGTGTTCCACTCAGAAAGGTCATATGAAGGAATCATCCAAAAACGTATCGCCAAAGAAAATACTAGAAAACTTACGGAAATTAAACAGAGTGGTTAAACTCCATGTAACCTCTGAACTCTGCTAGAAGACTCAAACCTGCTCCAGCATGACAGTGCTCCTGTAAACAAAGCCAGCTCCATGAAGATCTGCTTTTACATGGTCGGAGTGGAAGATCTCCAGGTGTAAAGCTCTCAACCCTACTGGGATGAATGTAAACACTAAAAGCACCTCACCTACATCAGTACCTAAATGAGCACAAATCTCTACAAATATAGTGGAACATCTTCCCAGAAGAGTGGAGGTTATTATAACAGTAATCGTGGATGGACGCATGGATGAAACCTACACTTGAGCAATAAAAGTGCGGATGTTGGCGAGTGCTGTTACACAACAGTTCTATAAAAAAGAAAATGATACAGAATTGGTGACATTTCAGAGTTATTTTGTGCTCGACACGCGGAAATTGAGTTCGAGAAAGCCACGATTGCTCTAGAGCAAATTAATATAGTCGTTATAAAAATCTACATTTTCTGTTCCCTTCGTCATCACATTAATTCTGCTATTTGTGTGGGGTTTTTTTTTTTAAATTTTTAGGCTGTTGAAGAGGAAGACAAAATGACTCCCGAGCAGCTGGCCATCAAGAATGTTGGCAAACAGGTTAAAACACTTTTCCGTTCATCATCATTTCAGTCTCTCCTCCAGTTCGCTGTATATCACTGTATAATCTCACATGTGCTTCCACCCAACACTTTTGCGCCACTTCCAAGACAATTCTCTATCAATTAAACTGCGTTCCTGAAGGAATTTTATTTTACAATTTAAAGGTCTGATATCCCTCTGATTCTCCCTTCGTTTTTTTTTTCTCTTCTCTCTACATTTTTATTTACCTCAGGATCCCAAACGGCATTTGGAAGAACACGTGGATGTACTGATGACGTCCAATATCGTGCAGTGCCTCGCCGCCATGCTGGATACCGTCGTGTTCCAGTAAAGTCATTTGTGCATAAACGTTAATATTCGTTGTCTGTTGTGTCTTTTTAAGAAATAAACCTATACAAAATCCAGCATTTGGAATGGTGTGTGTGTGTGTACGTACGTATGTACAGGGTTGGCAAATCATTTCCAGTTTCCAATTTCTCATAGAACCTATAATTTTAAGATACATTATATATATATATCAAATACTCTTTTCTAAATTCAACCTGCTGTAAAATGTTTCTCAAGTATATTTTGTGTTAGTCGAGATAAGTGAAATTAGATTTAGTCTTCTGTGATCTGTACAAAGGATTTTAATTTGGTGGCCTCTGGTCTCAATTTGGGTGTTTTGGATTATCTGCGATAAAATTTTAAAATTAGGACTAAATCCTTTAATTTAAAGTTTTTGATATATTGATATACTGTACTCTTTATATTCACTCACACACACACACACACACACACGTGCACATATGCAGTATGTTAAGATATTAATCGAAACAATCAAATGGATGCATGTGGTGTAAATGTAGGTTTTTATCCCACGTGCCACCAAAAGAGGGACTTTAAAATAAATATATGTTTAAAGTAAAAAAAAAAAAAGAACTCATGCACATAATTATATATGCAAGTTGTTGAAATTCGGAGAAAACAAATGTCAGCGCGACGCTTTTGCACACTTCCCCAATTAGGGCGCACGGATCGACGTCAGTTTGCTATAATAAGTCGAGGCGCGCGCGGTACAGCCGGTTTAGCGCACAGAGGCGCGCGCGCTTTTTTAATCACGGGAAAGAGGAGGTGGGGAGGGGGGTTTAGAAAAGAAAAAAAAAAAAGACACAAAACTTTTGGCTCGCTTCAAAGCAGCCTGAGTGTATCAGCGTGATGCACCTGCAGCACTGCACTTCGCCATCGGCCCGGAATGCGGCCAGCGACTTTCCCGACGACTTGCTCTCCGAGCACCACCCCGCGCCATCCTCCAGCGCCGCCCCAGGGAACCACCCGGCTCGAACAAAACTCCCCGCCGAGCTGACCGGCGACGAAGACGCAAGAAGCGACCTCGCGCCAGCGCGCGACACCGCCACTGGATCCGAAGCGCAGCGCACGTTGGATGGGAGCCACGCGGAAAAGCGACAGAGCCGAGCGCGCATCACCCCCGCCGCCACGCTCTCCACCACGTCCACCGCGACCATGTTCTCGTACGCGACGCAGCACGGACACGCGCTGCCTCCTTTCTCCATAACCAATCCTGGGCACTTTGTGACGCATCACACAGTCGTTCAAAACGGGCCGTACGACGGGGTGCTGTCCGGTGCGCCTCGACAGAACTACCCGAACGCCGGCTATCCGTACGCACAGGCTTACAGTCAGGCTTACCAGAGCGGCGCGCTGTACCCGCTCTCCCCGGCACACCCGGGACTCATCGCCGCCAAAGCGCAAGTTTACCTCTGTAACCGCGCGCTCTGGCTGAAATTTCACCGGCACCAGACCGAGATGATCATCACCAAACAAGGGCGGTAAGGCCGGCACGTTTTATTATTATTATTATTATTATTATTATTATTATTATTATTATTATTATTATTATTATACTGTTCTGCATTTTCCTGCAGACGCATGTTTCCGTTCCTGAGCTTCAATATTTCTGGACTTGACCCCACTGCTCATTATAATATTTTTGTGGACGTGATTCTGGCGGATCCGAACCACTGGCGGTTTCAGGGAGGAAAGTGGGTCCCGTGCGGAAAAGCGGACACGAATGTAACAGGTGAAGAAATTCTCCAATAAGCGCATTTCACAGATTTTTTTATATATATATATATAATTATACGATAATAATTATTTCCAATGTCCGTTGTGAATAAACTGAATTGAAATATAAAAATGATGATTTCTATAATATATTTCTTTATCTATGTATTTTGTAGGAAACAGAGTGTACATGCACCCGGACTCTCCGAACACTGGAGCGCACTGGATGCGTCAGGAGATTTCATTTGGCAAACTGAAGTTAACAAACAACAAAGGCGCGTCAAACAACAGTGGTCAGGTGAATTTTGCAAAAACAATTTATACAAATTATCTTTTAAAACCTTTAATCGAAATTCGTCGAGAAAGTGTTTATTTAAAATTTTCATGCATGCATTAATGCGTCATTTTTTGGTCTGCTGAAGACACAAAAGAAGACCCTGTTTTTGGCGCGCGCGTCACGCTTAATTGGCGCGTGTTAGTGGTTTCCAGCCTCTGGCACCATGTCAGGTTTCTTGAGGAACATGCATGATGTTGACATGACATGCATGGTTTATTAACACTTCTATTCTTTTTTTTGTTCTTTTTAAAAATGGCTGGCCAAGATGGTCGTCCTCCAGTCGCTCCATAAGTACCAGCCCCGAGTGCACTTGGTCGAAGTGAATGAAGACGGAACCGAGGACTCGAACCGGACAGACCGGGTTCACACCTTCACCTTCCCGGAGACGCAGTTCATAGCGGTCACTGCGTACCAGAACACGGATGTAAGCAAACACACACACACACACACACACACACACACACACACACACACACACACACACACACACACACACACACACACACACACACACACACACACACACACACTTATAAGATTGTTGTTTGTTTATTTTTTTTTTGTAGATCACTCAACTGAAAATCGACCATAATCCGTTCGCTAAAGGATTCCGGGATAATTATGACACGTGAGTAATCTGATCTTTATTACAGCATCAGCGTGACGTGATAATATATTTTTTTAATAATAATAATCCCATTTTATTAACAAAACCGGTGTAATCTGAACACATGATCCACATAATTTTCAGTGGGTGTTTTTCTTCTTCTTTTAGATTACACCGAATTAGTTGAATCCGAATAGCAGTTCAAATCAGGCGAATCGTTTTGGAAACATCATTTGGAGTTTCAGCATGGTGTAAATCAATTCGGAGTGAATCAATAAAATAATAATGCAAAAATTATATATATATATATATATATATATATATTTATATATTTATATATATATATATATATATGCATGTCGATAATTGTTTTATTTGGGGTTTTTTTTGCGTCATTGTACACAATTAATTTATATTATTTAAATGTTTGTGCATCATCTCATAGATTTTGGAAATATAAACCCAAATATTATATTAGATTTGTTTTCCTCCTGCAAGTTTCATTTCAATAATTTTTAGTGTTTGTCATTTGTTTGATTCTCTCTCTTTTACGCGCACACACACACACACACACACACACACACACACACACACACACACACACACACACACACACACATATGCATTTATATATAAAGAATTATTGAAAGTTCTAAGTGTGAATACAAAACTTATTGAGTGTGTGTGTGTGTGTGTGTGTGTGGTGTGTGTGTGTGTGTGTGTGCAGGATCTACACGGCCTGTGACAGTGACCGCTTGAGCCCGTCCGCTGCAGACTCCCAGCGCGCGCAGCTGGTCTCCTCCCGGTACGCGGCGGCGAGCGCGCTCCTTCACGACCAGTTCGTCGGCCACTACTCGGGTCCCGGAGGGAGCATGGAGCGCGCGCTCCCGTTCCCCAACAGCCTGGCATGCTCGGATCAGACCGAGGACAGATGGTTCAATGGCAGATTAGATTTCCCCTCCTCGACTTACGATGCAGCCGATCTGACCGGCAGTCTGCCCTCGTTGCTCCCGTACCCCAACGCCGTAGGGGTCAAAGGCCCGGCGCTGTCCGCTGCCCCGTCCTCTGGCCGCGCGCTCAGCGCTTACTGCGCCACGCAGGCCGGCTGGGAGTCGCGCGCTGCCGGGGGTCTGCCGAGCTGGATCACAGAGAGCAGCTTTGAGCGCTCGTACCTGTCCGAAGACGGGAGCGCGGAGAAGGACAACGCCGCGCCGGAGGTGTCCGTCTCGAGCAAAGACAAGGACGTGACGGATTTGGGCTGGACAGAAACCCCGTCGTCGGTCAAGTCGGTGGATTCGGGCGACTCGGGGATTTTTGAGCAGGCCAAAAGGAAAAGGATGTCACCACCGGTTCAAGAGGAGCATTCACCGCTCAAACCGGAGCTCCTCACCGCGACGCAGGACGGAGCCCGGAATATGAACTACTTCACTTTTTATTCTCCGAGTTAAACAGAGACCACGTGGGACGTGAGACCAATTAATAAACTGCTATTTATGTATTTGTTTGTTAGGGAAGGTGGTGGATGTCGGAGGAAATGATCCTGATCTGATCCAGCACATGAAGCCATTTGATCTCAGTAACCCTTATTGACCTTCTGAAGCCATAACACACACACACACACACACACACACACACACACACACACACACACACACACACACACACACACACACAAAAAGGACAAAACACATTACACCACGTGAACGCTCGAAGCCTTTGTGTCATATAATGAACAAAAAAAAGCATATTAATAACATGCGGTTGAAAGAAAAATCAGTGTTTCAGTGTAAATTCAATTCTGATTGAATGTAATCAGTGTCTAAAGTGTAGACAGAGTAGTTTCATGGTAATTAATCTAAACGTCCCTGGAAAAAAATGAATACATAAATGAATATATATAGATATACAGTATATAGTCCACTTTATCCTATTCGATTAGTCATATTAATTGTAGTTATTAGACGTCAATTAATTTAAACTTATCCAGTCAATTGTGGATGCCAAGTATTTTAATTGTTCATTTACCCTCCCAAAAAAAATACAAATTGTGCAGGAAAAAATGAGCCTAATGTGTAGTAGGTGATAGGAAATCCTCCCCTTGAAATGGCGTAGAAGAAAAAAAAAATCCAGATGAGTATTAAAGTGGGTCATTATTGAATTGTGAATCTCTGAGTGTGATTTAAACGTGAATTAAAAACCGAATTGGTTTTTTTTTGTCGATTTGACTTTTTAAGTCTTTATTATTTTTTTTCAATGCACGAAATCAGAAGAACATCAGTGCCACCTAGCGGCGGGTTCACACACTGCGGTTGTGAGGAAAATAAACCACATGGTCCAACTATTTAAATGCAGATTTACCCAGTTTCAAGTTTTAGTTTTAATGATCTCAGTTTTTCTTTTGTATAATTCGACTGCAGAGGTTGAAGCTACTATGAAACTTTGATGCATAATAACACACCAGATATGATCCTATGTACTGCTATAAAGCAGTAGGCTCATGCAGCAGGCAGTACCACACATTTATCTTTTATGCTATACAGCAATAGCAGTTTTTATTTCAAAATTCTGGCAATCGGAAAAAGGTTTATTGAATCGTAATAATTAATTAATTCGGACTTCCAAGGCGCATTACACTACACTACTTGGCCAAAGGTATGTGGACACATGACCACATCTCTGAATGCATGGCAAACCTTCACTATTCTCTGGTGGATTTTACTAGATTTTAAAGCATGATTGTAGGAATTTGTGATCATTCATATTCCCATTACTGAGATCAAGCACTGACGTTAGATGGGGAAGTCTGGGATGCTCTTTCTCTGCAAACTTGACCAACTAGGTCTACATGTGTCATCAAGATGAGACAGATTTGAAGTTTCAAAGAAGGGAAAACTAAAAATTATAGCATATATTATATATACTATATATATAAAATTATAGCATATATTAGATCAGGCAGTGATGTTAGATGTGGAGGTCTGGGGTTCTCTCAATTTTCTTCCACTTTAATCTTGTCTAACCAGGTCTTCATCGAGCTCGCTTCGTGAACCCGAGCGTCTTCATGATGAGATAGATTTGGCGTTCCAGTGAACTAACAAGAATTTTTTTTTAATTGTATGCTTTGATATATTGTGGCAAAGTTTTTAAAGCCATGGTCAGGTGTCTACATACTTTTGACCTTACTGTGTTTTTTCTTTGGTATTAAACGAGCACATATCTCAGCATGTACTTACCTAAATTAACCACAAGATGTCGCCAGTGCTAGTATATTTTCTGATGCTGATTCACCATGCTGTAGATTTGGTGTATTTCTAAACGTTCATGAAGACACAAAGAAAAAAAAAGTGCTTTAACAATAGAATAGACAAAAAAAAATCTATATTCAAATATATATCATTTGAGTTATTTATTTATTTCACAGAGGCGCACTGTTTTTTTTTTTGTTGTTGTTGTTTTTTAAATAATTATCATTGCAATCTGTTGATTTCTGTCGCACTTCCTTGATTATATGAAATGCATTCCTGTACCAGGCTTTGCTTCCCTGCAAACGTTCTCCGTGCTCTACTCACACGCCATTGCGTCTCAATTGCTCACGTGCCGAGCGCCCTAGCTGCGTCACACGCGCGCGAGTCGAACGCCAAACGTGAGCCGCAGCGCTGCGCGAGCTGAGAAAAAGATAGCGAGAGAGAGAAAAAGAAACGCGCGCGCGCTCTCGTCCTCCTGTCTCTCTATCTCTCTTTCGACCGACCAGCCAATAGTTTTAGTTTTCAGTGTGCATCTCCTGAAGCTCCAGCAGTGTGTAGCGCGCGATCTCATCAAACCCACTCAGTCCAACATTCAGACGAGGCCAGAAGAATGGACATAAAAGACCAAGGAGCGCAAATGGAGCCTCTTCTACCGCCGGTAAGGAGACACCTTCATGCATCTCATTCTCGTTGTTTTTTTTCCTCATAGGCCCAAGGAATATGAGAGTGCATACAAATAATAAAGATAATAATAATAATAACAGCACTGTTGCATTTAGGATGGATGTGAAATCTGGTTTGGTGATGAATAGCTCTTTCAGAGATGTGTCTTTATTTCTCTACTGAACTCCTCTGACTGACACAAAACGTGGCATCATCTGACATTGCCTTCTTGCCGTACTGTAGTATCAGCAGCCTCCACGTAGCTCCTTCACGTCGCATCATGTATGAAACTGGAATTTTATCTAAACACTCTGAATCCTGCCTCGTGCTCCTCCTCACCATCTCTCATGAAGCAGGTCAGATGCAGTTATTTAACTAATGCACAGGCTCTCCAAATGGACCTCTCAAGCCTCCAAGAACCAGAAGATTGATAAGTAGATTATATATTACGGAGCATCTTCTTATCTCAACCCACATTCTAACGTAAACAGAGAGAGAGAGAGAGAGAGAGAGAGAGAGAGAGAAAAGGGTTAGAAGCCATATTCCATGCCTGCTGTAGTAAATGATGGAGATCTGCAGAGCATAAATGTCGCTTCGTGCACCACATAGTGTCAGGATGTGTTGGAGAGATAGAAGTTTGCATTGTTTGACTCTCAACTTCAGCACCACAGAAAAGAACAGGGGCACTGAAATACACAGAGCTCCTGAGGAAGTTTGATCAAACACCAAAGGCCACACCAAATAAAATTCAACTTGCACGACACTATCATCATTTTTCACCTTTTGACAATGAGTCAAGCGATATATACAGCATGGAAGCGAAAAAATGCATTTGCCACTAAAGCTTTTAGTTAAATCAACATAGCAGGACGTCTCTTTGTAGTATTCAACAATGTGTTTGAGTTTGCAGTGAGTAGCCCCCTGTCTGCCAGTTGGCTAGTAATCATTAATTAAGGATCATTTATTCAGTTTCGTCTGACTGATTTATTTTTGGAATATATAAACGTGCTGCCGATTATTCATATCAATTAAAGAGACTCCAAGCAAACTGAGTTCAATAAAAATTCCTGAGCAGCTAAACAGAGCAAATCGTTGAAGATTACAGAATTGTCCATGCATTAATCTGTAGATATTAGTGGTGGTCTTTGATAGTCCAGGTGGAAAATGTATTTGCTTTAGTGCTTAAAACAGAGCCTGAACCAAAATGTGAGGGAGTTTGGGGTTTGGAGGTGGTTCAGATTCAGGTATTGATACTTTCAAGTCAAGTCAAGTCAAGTTTATTTCTCAAAGCAGCTTTAAAGAATTTAAGAGTTAAGGTGAACGATGTGTGTTTATCCCTGATGAGCAGCCATGGCAACTGTGGTGAAGGAAAAACTCCCTCAGATGTTATGAGGAAGAAACCTTGAGAGGAACCAGACTCAAAAGGGAAACCCATCCTCATTTGGGTGACATCAAGAGTGTGATTATAGTCTTTAAACACTGGAGAGTGAGAACTAACATGAACACTGGAGTGTAGGATTATGAGTAATGATCTTTCTACAGTCTTTTACAGTCAGTTGTGATTATAAAGACTAGGAGCTACTGAGCAACTCATAAAGTAGCTCAACATTTGCGATCATCACAGATCCAACAACAACACCTTCACATCGCTAAGACGGGTTTAAACAGCGATGTGTTGAGGTGAACAAATGTGGGAGATCCAATTACAGTATATGAAGTCATTGGATGCTGCAGGATTAAATATACCCTTCACCTGAACTAGGAGACCCAAACCTGTTCTAGCATGACAATGCACCTGTGCACAAAGCCAGCCCCATGAAGATATGCTTTACAAGAGTTGGAGTGGAAGATCTACTGCTATAGAGCTAAAATCCTATTGAAGATCTTTGGGAATAATGTGAATGCTGACTACACTCCAGGCCTCCTCACCTCACCTACATCAGTAACTGACTTTGGATCTGAAATCTTCACTTCAAAATCTAGTGGAACATCTTCCCAGAAGACTAAATGTGGAAAGGAACGTTCAAAAAGAAGCACATACCCATCTCATGGTCAAGTGTCCACACAAATTTAGCACTATAGTGTATGATATTGGCATCTGGTAAGAGAAGGTCCTTCATGTCAATATCATGTTTCCTAATAATGTTAAATAAAAAGGTGGATTTTGAATATTTGCTAATACAGTAATAATAATAATAATAATAATAATCGTGGTGCTTTTAAGTTGTAATTCCTTTGTGAGAAACGCAGCTCTCTAGAAAAGAATGCACTCTGGTGTAACTACTCCGATTTTCTATGGAACTCTGACAAAACAAGTTCAATGGCATTTTTTTTAAACCATCTGATTCCACAATGAACGCTAATAGATGAATCCTTTAAATCTTGAAAGGCTGCTATTGGTTTCACTTCAGCTGTCAGGTTGGCTGTTCGGGACACATAAAGCTGAGGAATCAGTTTGCAGAAAAATCTGGCAAAAGCTAGAAGTCTTCGCAGATCTTTCACAAATTGGGACGCAAAAAATTCTGTTCCGTTCGTACAGTAATTTATTAGCTTGTTAGTTCATTTGTTTATCCATTTACTCATTTATTTATTCATTAGTTCATTTGTTTATTCGCATATTCATTTTCATTCATTTGTTCATTAAATCATTCGTTCATTTATTATTTATTAAATTATTCATATATTCATTCCTTCATTCATGAATTGTTTGTTCTTTCATTCATTTTATTCTCATTTGTTTATTCATTGGTTTCTTCCATCTCTCAGTCATATATTTATTAGTTGTTAGACCAATTATTCATTAATTTACTTATTCAATCATGTATTCATTTGTTAGTTCATTTATTCATTTGTCATCCATTCATTTGCTAATTAGTGCATTTGTTCCTGCATTAGTGTATTGATTTGTTTATTAGCTCATTGGTTTCTCAATTATTTCATTCTTTGGTTTGTTTATTTATTTGTCATCCATCCATCCATCCATCCATCCATCCATCCATCCATCCATCCATCCATCCATCCATTTATCTATTCATGCAGTACTTTATTATTTTGTTAGTTCATTTGTTTATTCATTATTCATTCAGTCATTCATTTATTCATTACTTTGTAAGTTTATTTATTCATTTGTCATTCATTTGTACATTAGATAATTTGTTCATCCATCCATCCATCCATCCATCCATCCATCCATCCATCTGTTCATTGGCTCATTGGTTTATTCATTGTTAATTAATTTACTCAGTCTTTCGTTCATTCATTAGTTTGTTCATTTATTTATACATTTATTAGTCATTCACTAGTTTGTTCATTAGTTAAGTCATCATTTATTTGTTTGTTCATCCATATCTGCATTACGATTGCAGTGGTTTTGGAGTCTTTCCTCTTAACACTGTGCATGAAGAATAAGGAGACACCCTGTCTGTAGGCCACATCTTTGTAGGCCACTGCATACACATTCACACACTTATTCCAACCTACACCTTTTTTTTTAAATAAGAGAAAACCGCAAGACACCGAGAGAACAGACAGTAATCTGACCTCAGGGTCGAGTCGGAGAACCTGAACTGTGTGCTGCCTGGCCCTCGAATGTTTCAGAAAATGCTGAATGTAATGTCATTGAGATGATTAGAGAAGGAAAGTTAATTCGATTTGATGAAGTGGTGAAGCAAGAAGCAGCACAGCGTCTTTTGACTACGGGGACCCGGGTTTGACCCGTTAATCAGGAAAGTGGTAGCTCAGTGGGTGAGATGTTGGACTTCTGATCATGAGGTTATGGGTTTAAATCCCAGGACCACAATGCTTTATTTAAAATGATCCTTATATAACGAGCAGGTTTTTGGAATTGATACAAAACCAGTCAAGGACAAATCAAGGTAACAACATTGCTAGAATAGCTTTCATGCTGTTGTATTTATTTTGAGGGTATTTCAGGCACACACACAAATACAACATGGAGATCAAGACCTGTTCTCGTCGAATTCTTCTCCTGAACCTTGCAGAAATCTGGTCTAAATGCACTCTGAGTAATTTTGAGAAACCTGGACAATATCATGTAATTGCACATCCTGAAGGAGGCAGTGTTTCAGATTGTGTGAATGACCATGTCCAATAATTATTGTTGCTCAAGGATGTGGATTGGGTTGAGAATTTATGAAACATTAAATGAGATGGTCATATAGAGGTCAAATAAGCAATTTTACATCCAGTTACAGTGTGAACTTTTCCTATTTCCACGTTTACACCAGGGATTCGAAAATAGAATTTTTTTTGCTTTGGCATCGCATTGGGTTCAAACCTGTTCGGTTTCATTTTTCAATGCACAATCCAATAATCCCGAAAGGATTCACCATTTTGATATAAAAAAAGTGTAAGAATTCTGTTTTGACTTCAACCCAAACTGCATTTGTAGACCGTATTCCCTGTGTCTGTGTCCTTCTGCAGGTCCAGAGCCCTGCCAGCAGTGAAGGGGTGAGTGTGCTCATATTGCCCGTCGGTATCTGTGTCCTGCATGGTGCATGCTCAGTGTGCATGAGAGAATGGACTCATTTGATTGCCTATTGATTGCATCACACCCGAGCTTCCGGGGCCGGACTCCGGTGTCACCGCGAAGAGGTCAGAGACGTTTGGCGCAGGGACTATTGAGTCAGATGTAAAGTTGTGATCGGCCATTAATTGAAGGAGATTCCAGGAACGAGATGTAACAGAGTGAGGGAGAGCTCCTGGAGAAAAAAAAAAAGGAAGTGTATCACTCTGGTGTTTCCATTCAGGTTTTTTATTTGGGAAATCCAAAAATCTGTTTATTTTAGAAAGTACGATTGAAGGGAAATGTGGGGAGTAAGGGATAGAGAGGTTGGTAAATGGAAGAGCTGGCAAAAGGCCACGGCGAACAGACGGACACACAGGGGGGAGTTGAACTGCTCTTGTCTTGTCGTGCTGATCTGAGATCTAGGAGACGGATTTGCTCTTTTCTTTCTCACCCCAACCCAACGCATTTTAGTCATATTTACACTTACACGGTGTGAGTATTACTGTGAGTCGTTATGAATCTGTAAACCAAATGATATAATAATACTAATAATAATAAAAAAAAAAAAAACATCATGCGGAACAAACCTGTGCCGGGCGTTAGCACTACATCTCCCAGAGTGCCTCGGGTGTCTTCACAGAGGACGCTGAGACATCGAGAAGGCACGAGAGAAGAGACAGAAAGGAGGGAGCTCGCCACACACACACACACGCAGAGCACCGATCAGACACACACACCCACAAAATACATGAGCTTAGGCTGCAGTCCACGCATTCAGTGATGTCGATGCTCTAACCTCCTTCCTGATTGGTGGATGGACGACTCTCGTTCTCAAAAAAAAACAAAACACACACACAGGCTGGAGATCACAGTCAGACGGGTTTGCCGCGCTGAAAGGCTTGTCTTGGCGTAAAGCTTGAGCCCGCTGAGAAGTGCCAAAGCTCTTCACCAGCCGCTGAATCAGGCACTAGCGGGCACACAGCATGCAGCAGCGAGCCTCCGAGCGCAGCGACTTTAACTGCCAGGTAGGACCGAACCCTCAGAGTTCCTCAGGGAACCCACTGGGAAAAAAATCTCACCTGACCGACTGTAACAGCTGCTGTGTCCTTGAGCTTGTTTCTGTTTGAATGGGTGAGAGATTGTGCCCTCGTTTCAATGTATCAGATTTGTATTTATGTGTAATGAGTTAATTGGATGCTCATTAATTGATTAGACCAATGCGCTCTTTGCAAAAGCTTAGCCAGGGCTTTATTCCGTCTTCTCTTCCCTCCCTTCCTTTCTGTTTCTAGTGCTACAGCTTATCTCTAATTACAATTTTTTCGTCCCTCTGATGGCACTCTCTGGTGTGCCTCTTTCTCTCTCCCTCCTTTTCTCTCTGTCGCTTTGCGATCGCACGCTTGACAGACCGAAATCTCGGTTCGAGCTTCTCAAGGTCGGAGCACTTCATTGATCTCCAGTGCGGAATGCGTGCATGAAGGAAATGACACATAGAGACCTGATATTCTGCTGATTACAAGGTCATTGTGCTGCCTCTGCTCCCATACACGTGATTCCAGATTCCAGTTCAAGGCGTTGATGTGACCAGGATGAAGTGTCCTGATTGTGCTGATATGGCACGTGTGTGAGGGAGACACGTCGCCACGTCTCCACGGCTCCACGTCACGCCTGCGCGTGGGGCCGAGCGCTCCGGCTTTTGTGAAAGGATACTGATGCTGAGCTCGTCGTCGCCATGGCAACCTCGACCATCTGTAGGGATCAGACCCAAGGCTTTCGGCCAATCACGTGGCTCGGATCGCACCCCCTCCCTGCACTGATAATCTCCTCCTTTCGCTTCTCTTGGCTGAGGATTCGGAACAATTGCACAATCCAGAAGCGCGCGCACACACACACACACACACACACATACACACATTCATGCACTCTCTCTCTCTCTCTCTCTCTCTCTCTCTCTCTCTCTCTCTCTCTCTCTCTCTCTCACACACACACACACACACGTATATATGGAACAGATGCATGTAAGGAAATTAATATACAGGCCATGTTGCATTCTGTCACTGGTTTATTAGATCCCCCTGCTGTGTTTTTCTGGATTCTGCGATGCGGCGATGCTGTCAGTCACGCATGGAAATGAGCTTTTTGTACACGATAGACAGTTTTCGCCGATTTTCTGCAGCGCGAAGAACTGGGTCACAAGGCGTGTGTGTCCTAGAAAACTGCAGAACAATCCGTGTTTTGCTTCCCAGAGAAGATTAGTAGGGAGCGATGGTGCACGTGTGGAAGAGAGAACGAGAGCACAGAGAGACATTATAAATCTGTATGTTTTATTATAGGCGTATTAAGAATCGAGAAATGCAAGCTGTAGATTTTTTTTTTTTTAGATATTAAGATCTGTAGGACCTGATCTCCTCTTAGGGTTTGTCTTCCTAGTAGTGAAGAACAAAACTTTTCTATATTAAATCGGAACGAGAACAGTATATGTGATGATGTAATATAGAATAATATTTTTAACATGGAAATAATGTGCTCTTCGGAGATCTTTCACCGATGTCGTTCCACATTTAGTCCCCATTTGCTGTTCGAAGATCTGTCTTCTGGGAAGATGTTTCACTAGATGTTTTGCTCATTCAGACACAGTAAAGTCAGGTACTGAACGAGGTGAGTTGAGGAGGCAATCAGCGTTACAATTCAATCTAAAGTTGTTCAGTAGGTTTGATTTCAGAACTCTATAGCAGGAGATCTTCCACTCCAAACCATGAATAGCATATCTTCATAGAGCCGGCTTTGTGAACAGATTTGGGTCTCAGTTCAAGAAAAGGGAAAATGTCATACTTGCACGCCCACAGCCATCATATATTTGTGTTCCATCTTTTTGGTAACATTTTGGGGATGAAGGACATATTTCTGGAAAAGTCAGGTGTCCCAATACTTTTGTGCATATAGTGTATATTATGTTATTGGTTTGGCGCTATTTTGGGTCTCAGATCCCTGTGTAATGATGCACGGCACGTTTGAATAACACAATTATGCTGTAATTTCCTACACATCATTTCTTTAATTGTATACGCAAGTTTCGCTGAGACTGCGATCCGAAGGCGAGGTGTTCTGTAGTGTTGCGTAACCCTCGGAGACTCGCTGATCAGCGGCGTTTCGCTGATTTGCTGTTCACGCTAAGCCTCTGTAACGAGTGCTGACCCGCACTCGTCACTGTTCAACACAAAAACGCCTACACACATTAAAATCTTGTGATGGCGATAATGAACTGTAGCTGCAGTAATTTGGGAGGAATTGAAATTCTCATGAAGACACCTGGTGTGAAGATGATTTTTTCCATATTGTGGCAAAATTACACACAAGATAGATGCCCTTATAGGGTTTTGCTCACGGGCTCATCAGTGGTTCGATTTGAACACAGTCAAAGCATTTATTGATCATATTTACATTACAGCACACTGAAATTAGCGTAGCCCTGTTTGTTAGGAAGTTGGTCCAGGGTCAGCTGATATACAGAGCTACAGCAGAGAAGGTTATGGGCCCTGCTCAAGAGCCTAACAGAGGCAGCTTAGCATTGCTGATGCTCAAACTTCTGACCTTTTGATCACTAATCCAGAGCCTAAACCACTTTAGATAGACGTCGAAAAGTTCAACCATGACTGTCCTAAAAGATTACATGTGCATTACAAGCATCTTTTGGCAATTCGATTTGAGAGTAATCGTATCTCGCATCCCTCCACTGTCTTTTATTGTCATCTCAGGAACATATCATGACAGTGATATGTGCGTCCATGTTGGGAATCTTGCCACGTTTCACGGGTTTACAAGCAGCTCAGTGGTTAAAACTTCAGGGTAAAGATTAGCCTCTATTAGCGCTTTCTATTTTAAGTAGCTTAAAATAAATGCATCATTGGATGATTTCCACACGTATATTAGTCTCACGTTCATGTTTTTGCCTCAAAGGAGTGGAACCCAGTGTGGTCTTATGCTGTTGTACCCCATTCACATCACCATGGTTGTAAAGAGTGGTGATTTGAGTTACTGTTGACTCCCTGTTATATTAATGTTTTTTTATTTATTTCGTTATCGCTCCAGAGGGTGAATACAGTACGTTGCAAATGTAAAATTTGGCAATTATAATGGCAATTAACAGGACTTGGTGGTCCTCCTTCAAAGCTCTGTCCCATATGAGAGAGATGGAGAACAAGATGGCTTTTATGCAGTGAAGGAGCTTTGTGTAAAAATAACATCAGGAGCAGGTAAGCGTGTGTGCATGCATATTTAATCCAATCCACAGCATCAAAACATCTCCAGAATATATCCTGTGCCTTTACTGTAACCCATTTGGACCATAGAATGGAAACTCATGTACATAAATCCTCTATAGAGCAACAGCCCTGAAATATTTAAGCCTTCAAGTGCTGTAAATGTTTATAAGAATGTGTGTGAGAGAGGGAGTGTGCCCCTGAAGCATACTTTTTTTAGGGCAATGGGAACAGAAAGTGGAACGACTAGGGGGGATGAGAGGTTTCTGGACAGAGTTCTGGAAAGGTTTGAGGAATTGGGGGGAAAATAAAGAAGCATGTGTGTTACACTTGAGCTCTTTCTTGAGGAATCTTTCTAATAATAGAACAATGGAAGCTGCAGGGGTGTGTGTGTGTGTGTGTGTGTGTGTGTGTGTGTGTGTGTGTGTGTGTGTGTGTGTGTGTGTGTGTGTGATATGCTTCAATTAAATACGTGTGTGCATGTGTGCTATTGAGTGACGAACAGGTGTCTTAATCGTTATGAATGGCTTCAAAAAGAACTAAATCATTGAAGCTCTTCGTGTGCTGTTTATGTGTTAAACATCATGCAGCAACAGAGCACGGTGTCCTTCAGATCTCCTCTGTGAGCTCGACAGAACGAGAGCCGAGGTCTCAGGCTGATGATGTCACTGACAGACTGGAAACAATTTCCCAGGGGTTTTGGGGGGGATGTTTCCATGGAGATACCAGGCTTTCATTTATGGCTGTGTCACAGACATGACAGCTCGAGCACCAGCCACCAAGGCTGGTACAGACACAGAACAGACACATGTGTATCACTCGATCAACACTACGCCCTTTGATACATTAATCGAGACGTGTGTTAACGGTCTATTTTTGGTTTGCAAATGGGATCAGGATTGGAGCAGGGTTTAAAAAAAAAAACTGGACTAAACATAACAGGAAGAAAAAAAAAACCCGGCAGCTATTTATGGACTTAATGCGTGCTGATCGTTGACCTTCTTCCTACGCTATCGTTTGAAAAATAAACGCAAAGTGGAAGAATTTGCTAATGTTTGTGCGTTCTTTCTATTCCAGCCATTGTAGACAAATGTGTGTGCTAATCGCCTGCATTCTGGTCCATGGTGTAACATCTTATATATGAATTTACTTCATCTATATTTCAAATCTGCTCTGTTATCATAAAGTCAGGCAGAAAATCCTCCGTGGAAATAGTTGTTTAAGTCCCAGGGCTGGCTGTAATCCCTCTGTGGATTAAAAGATCCAGATTATAACTTGTAAACTGCTAAATGATTCACACAAAAGCAGTGTGGGGAATCTATTTATGTATGTATGTGTTTATAAAGAGCCACAAGGGCATTAATAAAGTCATGTAGGTAAAGTGACGAGGCCTGGGGTGCAGTCAGCCTTCTAATTTATCCCAGAGGTGTTTAATCATGTTTAGTTCAGAGCTCTATCAGAGGCTTCTCAAGATCTTCCACTTCAGGGGTTTTGTCATACTGGAACAGGGTCTCCTAGAACCAGATATGGCTGGAAATATCAGCTGTCCCAATACATTTGTCCATATAGCGAAGATATATATATATATCCATATAGCGTTCTAGATATAACAGGCCATGGGCTGTACTCATTTCCATGGTGACCATACAGTAAGTTCAACCTCACAGAGGCCGGTGCTTATTTTTGGGACGTTTCCGCCCGTTTCTCTCTACCGACTTTCCTGATTCACCTTGAAGCCCTTCTTTTCAACTGGAAACCGTTTACTTTCGCTAAGGATGCGTCCACTACATACACTATAAAAACAAAAGCATTTCAACACCTGACTTTTTTCAGCCATATGTCGTTATCCATTTATTCAATTGTTATAAGTGTCATACAACTCGAAGTAAAAATATTTTTGAATTGAATATTTTGATATTGTGGTCTGACACTTGGGTAGTTATTGTGAAAAAGCTCCAACAGCCTGTAACACTCCTACTTGCCAAAGTACAAAAACGCAATCTCCGCACTATCAGCAGATCCGTGGTGAGACAGATTTGTATCGTAAGTGGGTCTGAAACCAAACAGAAGCTCCTGGATTTGTTCCAGGTTCTAAAATGTAATAAATACAAACACTTCATGGAAAGGATTTCTCTGCTACAGTAGCAGATCCGGTTGCAAAAGCCACAGGTCCAGGAATCTCTACTGACTGGAAATGTAGGTTGAGTATACAGATGCAGATGCTCCAAATTTGTGGAAACAGTTTGGAGAAGAACATACAGCTGGAAAAGCCAGATGTGCCAATACTTTTGTCCATATACTGTAATTTGTGTATTAAAGAGATCTGGGTTTTTGTTGTGTGTATATAAGCATGTAAGTAAATTCATTCATGTGTGTGTGTGTGTCTTCCCATGCAGAGAAATGATGAGGAGGCTGTTTTGGACAGAGGTGGAACTCGCTCCATGCTCAATACCAACTTCGAGAAAGAGGAGCTAGAAGGTGATAGGAATCTTTTTTCATATGACTCTTGCCATCTTAATTTCCAAATCCTTTTTTCCTTTTCTTGTTCCCAAAATCAGTAGACTTCATGTTCTACCATTAGACCAAATCTGTTCTAAGCACGTTTTTTCCTGATGTAGGCCACCGCACGTTGTACATCGGGGTGCACGTCCCGCTCGGCCGGAGGTCCCACAGGCGACACCGTCACCATGGACACCGACACAGGAAAAGGTCAAGAGAGAGAGACTCAGGAACTGAGGACGGCCAGGATTCTCCCTCATACAGTAAGAGTTTAAGAGACAGAACGCTTGTTGGATCGTGCTCGTTTCAGCTCTCTGTGACTCGTTCTGCTTCTCCTTCTACAGCAGACACTCCGTCTCAGAGGGTGCAGTTTTTGCTGGGGATGGAAGATGAGGATGAGGAGCACATTCCTCACGCACTCTTCACTGAGCTGGATGAAATTTGTCTCCGAGAGGGAGAGGATGCTGAGTGGAAAGAGACTGCAAGGTGCAACATCTCACACACACACACACACACACACACACACACACACACACACACACACACACACACACACAGGTGTGTATCTATCTATCTGTCTGTCTATCTATCTATCTGTCTGTCTGTCTGTCTGTCTGTCTGTCTGTTCAACTAGATATTGTTGAGATTTATGCTCATTCAACCACAATGATATGTGTTAGTAAAGTCAGGTACTGATGTAGTTGAGGTGAGAAGCATTATCATTCATCCCAAAGGTGTTTAAAGGGTTTGTGCATAGGGGCATTTGTCATGCTGGAACAAGCTTTGGGTCTTCAAGTTCAAGTGAAGGGCAAAAAATCATGCAACTGCATTCAATTACATAGTGCTAACAGTTTGGAGAAGAACCTCATACGGCTGGAAAAGTGTGTCCCAATACTTTTGCTAATGTGTATGTCCCTTGAAAGTTAAATCTGGAATTAGATACAGCTGTTAGATTTGATCAGATGTTCAGTCTGTCACCTCTCACACTACATGTGTAGTGTCAACACAATTTATATATCAGCTGTTAAAAATCTCACCATCTGTTCTTCGGATCTTTCACGAACCTTCCAGTTTGGATATTTATAGCCGGATGTTCGTGATGTAGTTTCAGATTTTTTTTATTTTCTATTCTACTTTACTGAACAAAATGTATACTGAGGATTTAATTATATAATAGCTTTATTATGAACAATAGGCTTGGAGAGTTTAGTGGGTTTTTGTGATGGAAGATTCGGATTAATACATTTCTCTTAGCGTAATCTAAAGGGATTCATATTGCTAATTGATTCGTGTAACGAGCACACAGTGCATTCTCTCCCCACTCCATTTCCTATGGAAAATAAGCAGTGTGGTATATCGATTTGCTCCGAACAATCGATTGGTGCAGTGAACCAGGCCCCCGCGTGTCCGAGTCCGAGTGCATCCTTCTTGATAAGAGCGCGTCGGCCCGTTTTCTGGGAAACGCAACTAGCCGTTTCGCTGTTGCTGTCATATTGTGAATCACGTCTGTTTATCGCTTTGAATTCACTTGTGCTACATTATTTGCATTATTCTGTATACTGTAGTGTCTTTTGGTTGCTGTATTCTCTGGATTGAAAGATGCATCTCTAGCAGATGCTAAATTCCTAGCCAAATTCTAGCCAGCTTTCCTCTATTACATGACAGCCTGGAGAGGTGAAGGATAGTGTGTGCTTCCTACAAGACACATAAAACAGGCCATTATTTCGAACTGCTACTTATGGAATGGCCCATGGATGAGTAACACACCTGAAGGAAGTTATATGCCATCTGCCTCCTCCCACATACATGAGCTCACAGATGCCCTTAAGTAGTTATTGTTGCACTTACTGACAGGGTAGAGAGAGTCGTGACATCCATCCCATCCATCAAGGTCTTCAATAGAGTTAAGGTCAGAGCTCTAAAGCAGGAGATCTTCCACTCCAACCCATGTAAAGAATATCTTCATGGAGGCAGGCTTTCAATGTACAATATATATACAATATATATCTCCATCTTTGTGTTTTGGGGAAGAAGCAACAAATAGCTGGTAAAGGCAGGGATCAAAATGCTTCTGTCTAAATGGTGTAGTTACATAAGTAAACAGTGTAAATCTTCTCAAAGGTGCTCAGAGGTTAAGTGCGTGTCTGTACGTGTGAAGTTCATGCTTTATTTAGCTTTTTCTAGCATCTCTTTCTTGCGCAACAGAATATTGTTAAAGGAAATTTGGTTGTCTGTCGGACAACAGATCGATCCTTGTTCTCTGTGGTGGTGTGCTGTTGTAGATGGCTGAAATTTGAGGAGGACGTGGAGGACGGAGGGGAGAGATGGAGTAAACCCTACGTGGCCACCCTGTCTCTGCACAGCCTGTTCGAACTGCGCAGCTGCATCCTCAATGGCATCGTCATGCTGGACATGAGAGCTCACTCGCTGGAGGAGATTGCAGGTGTAGTAAATAAATAATAAACAACAATAAATATTTCTTACAGTGGAATCGTTGTAGAAAAAAAAACAGAGCTCTGTGATAATCACCGATCTCTTGCTTTCGTCTATTCCAGACATGGTTCTCGACCAGCATGAGATATCGGTCACTATCGGAGAGGAGGTGCGCAGGAAAATCCGCAACGCTCTTCTCAAACAGCACCATCACCAAAACCAGAAGAAACTAGCCAACCGCATCCCCATTGTCCGCTCGTTTGCTGACATTGGAAAAAAGCAGTCAGAGCCACACTCTATGGATAAGAACGGTAATAACCTTAACTCTCAACATACATGGTGAAGAAAATTCCATCGTGATGAAGAGTTACGCGGCTATACAGCCAAAGTCCAACGCATCAATCAAACTACTGTTTATTATGTAATTTAAAAGAGAGACAGAGCATATGCTCAGTGAGTCTGATACAGGAAATTAAACATTTTTGCTAGATGATCGTCAAAATATAAGTCGATCTGATCTGATTTGCTCACATTACTAGATGTGAATAAGTGCACTCTTTGGCCCAATTTGCCTCCATAGAGTTTGCAACCAAGGGTTGAGACTTCAGACACATTAACACAGAAGCAAATGGTCAACCATGGAACAGTAAGGGATTATCGACCTGATAAAATGTAGATTCTTGTGTCAGAGCAAAGTAGTAGTCCGATACAGCTGCTATAGAATTCTCTCCGCAATTGGTTTAGCGCTAATAAAAAAAGTGTTACGAAACTCCATTATATAAAGTTTATAGTTTGTACTCTTTTTCTTGAGTTTTACTTCAACTCCTCTTCCTATGTTTATTAGAAGTGAGACACGTTCTTTATATATACTTGTATATATAAATTACTCTGGAATTTCAAAAATTATTGTTGGAGAACCTTCCACTTGGCTATATTCAAGGGAGCTGTCCAGTATTTGGTGCTGAAACCTAAAAGTTTGATGTTGATGTGCAGTGATGCTCAGATAGATGACCAGTTCTGATTGTTATATTTTATACAGCCTGAACATGTCTATCGCTGTGTAAGTAATGCGCTTCTAACTACGAATAACATAAGTAGCTTTAGACCTGGTTTGTCATCTGTATATTCATTCGTTTCTTCAGAAAATCACAGCTATGGAAAAATCAACAACAAATCAATACTGCATTAAAGATTTTTAGCCCTGGTCTGATATTCATGAATATCTGATTTTGAATATCTGACTTTCTGACCTTCAGAAACTGATTGTCTCATTAAACTTGACCATGTGCCAAAGAAATTATATTCCATTGATCCACAAAGTTTTCTTAAAAAATTGATTGAGTGAATCTGATAATCTTGATTGTGCATCAGATTCTCATAAAGCAAAAAAATCTTGATTCTTGAACCTATTCATTAGTTTTTTATAATAAATTATAATTTTAAGTTGGATCAAGTGGTAATACAACTCAAACTGCTCATTCTTGTTCTCAGGTCAGATGGTGTCTCCGCAGTCACAACCGTGCTGCCCAGAAGGCAGAGGCGATGGCAGTCGAGAAAACAGTGCAGTGGACTTCAGTAAGGTAAATCTAGTTCCTACATTCAACCCAATACTGATCTTTTTTAACTAGATAAGCACATAGGAAGTTATCAAACATGTAAATGGACCTCGTTTAAATTCTGCAGATAGACCTCCATTTTATGAAGAAGATCCCACCAGGTGCCGAGGCGTCAAATATCCTGGTTGGAGAATTGGAGTTCCTGGAGAAGCCAGTGGTGGCGTTTGTGAGGCTTTCTCCAGCTGTGCTGCTTAACGGCCTGGCTGAGGTCCCCATTACCACCAGGTGTGCCCCAAGAAGATCCACTTAAAAGCACAAATCTGTAGTAATGGCAGAATCTTGCTTCTATAGAATACAATATGCTTTTGTCTAGCAACCGTCTGTTTTATGGCCCTCACGTGTGTGATCATTCAGATTTCTGTTTATACTGCTGGGACCAATGGGAAAAGGACCTCAGTACCACGAGATCGGACGCTCCATTGCCACACTAATGACAGACGAGGTCAGCGCTGTTTCATGCCATTCCAATCATTTATTTCTTTTTTTTAGATTGGCACATATTGTGATCTATTCCACTTCCTTTAAAGGTGTTCCACGACGTGGCGTATAAGGCGAAGGACCGCAGTGACTTGGTGGCTGGAATTGATGAGTTTTTGGACCAGGTGACTGTGTTACCGCCAGGGGAGTGGGACCCGAGCATCAGAATAGAGCCACCCAAGAACGTGCCGTCTCAGGTAAAGCCTGAAACACTCTTCCATTTAACACTAATGTATTTTTTTCTGGTTTGCACTGGTTTTTTATGTTTTTCACTGTTTTTTATTGGTGTTCACTGGCCCTCACTGGTGGTCACTGCTTGTCACTCAGGATTTGTATGCAGGTGTTTATTTATTTATGTATTTATTTATTTATTTTACTAGTTTTTACTAGTGGTCATTGTTTGTTTTTTTTTACTGGTGTTTACTGGTTTTAGCATTTGGTCTCAACAATGACAAGACTTTGCAAATAAATAAACCCACAAGAGGGTATTAATGAGAACATGAGCACACGTGCGCTTTGTTGCCACGGGAACCATGATGCAAATGCTAGCAATGCAAGTGCAATGAAACAACAGAAAATATTGGATATTCAAAAATATGGTTAATAAGCTTAAAAAATAAATTTGAAAAAAAAAAGGATGAAAGCATATAAAGCTTGGAGGTAGTTGAGGTTAATGTTGTCTTTGTTTCATCAGGAGAAAAGAAAAATTCCTCCTTTACCTAATGGAGTGACCGAGCTGGGAGAGCCTGAGGAGCACGGAGGCCATGAAGGACCTGAATTACAGCGCACAGGAAGGTGTGTGTGTGTGTGTGTGTGGTATGGGTGACTTCTTTGTGGTTATCGAACTTGAGGTTAGGTGCAATCCCAGCATAGAAGAGCTGCTTTAATATGTTTTCCTCTCCGGCTCTCTCTTTTGCCTCTTCTATCCTCTTACATCTACTGCAAAACCAATCCTGCTTCCAATCTAAACTTTTCCTGACCATACCATCCCATTACCATCCCATTACTCCCCATGTGATGTTATAATAAGTATTATATTATTCAGGGCTATTCTTTGTGTATAATGTTTGTTGTGGAAGGCAATGCTGACATCGTGCATGTGCCTCTTCAGGATTTTTGGAGGATTAATCTTGGATGTAAAGCGCAAAATTGGTCATTATCTGTCTGATTACACCGACGCCATCAGCCTACAGTGTCTGGCCTCCTTCCTGTTCCTCTACTGTGCCTGCATGTCTCCTGTGATTACTTTCGGAGGCTTGCTGGGGGAAGCCACAGAGGGTCGAATAGTAAGAGCACGATCTTCATCTGCTTTACATCCGCACATGTATATGCTGAAATGAGCTGTAATTCACATTTATGCCTTTCAGAGTGCTATCGAGTCTTTGTTCGGCGCCTCTATGACTGGGATAGCGTACTCTCTGTTTGCTGGGCAGCCTCTCACTATCCTGGGCAGCACTGGTCCTGTCTTGGTATTTGAGAAGATCCTGTTCAAGTTTTGCAAGTGAGTTTTATCCTCAGCACTGGTGGATCCAACCATTTCTGGTCAAACATCAGAACTGTAATTAAAAAAATATGATTGGTGATTACCTATTTCCAAAGCTTAGTGATGTGTGTTTATTAAGGGAATATGGACTCTCCTACCTGTCATTGCGTTTGTGTATCGGACTGTGGACTGCTTTCTTCTGCCTGGTCCTGGTGGCCACGGATGCCAGTTCTCTGGTGTGCTACATCACCCGCTTCACAGAGGAGGCCTTTGCTTCACTCATCTGCATCATTTTCATCTACGAAGCTCTGGAGAAACTGGTGCACCTGGGAGAGACCTATTCCTTCAACATGCACAATGACCTCAACAAGCTTACCCATTACTCGTACGTACACACATCCGTCTATCCATCCATCTATCCATCTTCATCTAGACTGCTTTCAATAACCTGTGATTCCTTTCAGCTGTGTGTGCACAGAGCCAAGTGATCCAAGCAACAACACCCTGCAATACTGGCAGGAGAAGAACATCACTAGCTCTGAGATCGACTGGTTAGGTCTGGATGTCAAGGTGAGGAAATGGCAAAGCGACTCATTCAATTTTCTTAAACTCCATCATATAATGTTTTACACAACCTTGCTGGTGCTGTGGGAGGTGATGGAGAATCACCAGATCCCCAATCTTCTCACTATTGTTGTTGTTGAACGGTACAGGAAATTTCATTTGGTTGGAAAACAGCATGTAATAAGTAGTACTCATGGGCGGCGACCTCTGCTGGTCGGAAGGTGTAATTTCTGTTTTCAGCATTACAGCAGTGCAAGTTTTTAGGTAATGTGAAGACGTTCAAACAAATCTATATATCTCATTGCACATATTTGAAAAAGACAAATAATACAGTTTTCAGAGAATTAATTTACTATTCTTAAAGTTCTAATTGACTATCCTATTTTTCTTCATTAGTCTGTAACACATACTTTATACAGTATGCACATTGTTGGAGAGAGACAATTGTATAGGATGCCTTTGGAAATAGCTTTCTAATTCATTTAATACTTCTTAATACAGATCAGTTATCATTCATGAACAAAGGTGGGCAGGTGTGAGGAAGTTGAAGTTTACAGCAGTGTGGTGAAGGTTCGTTGTGTTGTTCTGTGCTGCAGAGCTGTGTGGACCTCAGGGGTGAATTCCAGGGCAGTGCGTGCGGCCATCATGGCCCCTACATCCCAGATGTTCTGTTCTGGTCTGTTGTTCTCTTCTTCTCCACCGTCGCCATGTCTTCATTCCTCAAGGAGTTCAAATTTAGCCGCTACTTCCCCACCAAGGCAAGTGGGTATGCGCTTGTGTGTGTGTGTGTGTGTGTGTGTGTGTGTGTGTGTGTAGTTAGTTTTAGCTTCTGTTACAGTATGGGGATATTTATGTTGATGTTTGGGTCCATATTTTCCTGTATGTGTGTATGTTTTTTTCTCCAGGTGAGGGCAATCATCAGCGACTTTGCAGTCTTCATCACTATCGCTACCATGGTGGGGATCGACTTTGCTCTGGGGGTTCCGTCTCCCAAACTGCAGGTTCCTAATGAATTCAAAGTGAGTCATCCAGTGACACAGACTTCACACTGATGAATATGACGACAGAGCTTTTAGCAGTCACTGAGCTTTGCCTTTGTGTAACCCAATCTAAACTCCTGACCTTCTACAGCCGACCAGAGATGACCGCGGCTGGATCGTCAGGCCTCTGGGACCGAACCCTTGGTGGACAATCCCTATTGCCTTTATCCCAGCATTGCTTTGTACCATCCTCATCTTCATGGACCAGCAAATCACAGCTGTCATCGTTAACAGGAAGGAACACAAGCTGAAGGTACAGGGGGTTTTCTCAGTCAACAAACTTCCCCAGTCTTCCCAGACTTGAAAACTGATGATTCTCTTGTGTTCACCCTCTGCAGAAAGGCTGTGGCTACCACCTGGACCTGTTTGTGGTGGGCGTGATGCTTGGAGTGTGTTCGGTTATGGGACTGCCATGGTTCGTGGCTGCCACAGTCCTCTCCATTTCGCACGTGAACAGCTTGAAGCTTGAATCGGAGTGCTCGGCACCCGGAGAGCAGCCCAAATTCCTGGGAATCAGAGAGCAGCGCTTTACCGGCCTTATGATCTTCGTCCTAATGGGCTGCTCTGTCTTCATGACTTCCGTCCTAAAGGTCAGTGACTTTTGTCCTGTAGTGTAAATGTAATTATTTTCTCTTTTTTCAGTCTTGTGTGATTGAATGGATTTCGTTTTGTCTGTAGTTCATCCCAATGCCTGTGTTATATGGAGTTTTCTTGTACATGGGGGCGTCATCTCTCCGAGGCATACAGGTAGGTGTTACTAGCACATGCACTTGACATTCATGCTTTTGTACCCATTGGCTTTGGGTGGGAGAAGCTTACTCTGTCAATTGAAGTGACGTTTACCAATCATGCATGTCTGCAGTCTAATGAATGTGGAAGTGGAATGTGGAAGATAGCCCCTTTTTGTTGATGTAGCTGCAGTGTGAAAAGAAATGGAGACAAGCTTGATGCTTTGGGTTTGCATTTCTGAAGAAGTCTTTGTTACGTAGTTACGTTAAAACAGTACGTTATGTAATTTCCCACCAAGCTTGCGTTCACGGTGATTTCTATCTCATGTGCAGTTCTTTGACCGTCTGAGGTTGTTTGGAATGCCAGCCAAACACCAGCCGGACTTCATCTACCTAAGACATGTTCCTTTGAGGAAGGTCCACCTGTTCACCATCATCCAGCTAAGCTGCCTCGTCCTCCTGTGGGTCATCAAAACCTCCAGAGCTGCCATCGTTTTTCCTATGATGGTAAATCAAAATCCTTTTTATCTGAAAGACACAAAGTGTGACATGGTAGTGATATTGAGCTGGTTTTGCTGGCGCAGGTCTTGGCGTTAGTCTTCATCCGTAAGCTGCTGGACTTCATTTTTACGAAGAGGGAACTCAGTTGGCTCGATGACCTCATGCCTGAGAGCAAGAAGAAGAAATTGGAGGACGCACAGAACGAGGTACATTACTGTATCGAATAACGCCGACCGATTCCTGCCTAACGTGACTTGTTGATCATGAAAATCCAAGTTTTTCTGATGGTTGAGTATCTTGTATCTCTGGAATTTGGGCAGGAGACCCACAGTGTGATGATGGAGGATGAGGGAATTGTCCAGGTGCCACTTGAAGGAAATTACAAGTAAGCACTTCTCTCTATTCAATTCTAGTCAAAACTTGGCCCTGCATCTCTCCATCCGATTGGTGTGTATTTCAAAAATGAATGAACCGATTACTTTTAAATGATTCCACACGGGTTCAAGAAAATAGCTAAAACAAATGTTCTTTAGTCACTACTAGCATACACCATGACTTTGCTTTTAATGGATTCCTGTCTTGTTTTTAAGGGACGATCCGTCCACAGTCAACATTTCAGATGAAATGACCAAGACCTCTTTTGGAAATACCTGGAAAAGCCTCAGTACGGAGAGCAGCAAAAATGATAAAAGTGCAAAAAGGTTTGTAAATAACTTCTATTCTATCTACTGATATGCTACATGATTAGCTTTATTACACCAACCTGTAGAAGCTTCTGCATAGCCTTAGAGTTGTTAGAAGATTGCCTGCAATAATAAGCCATTTAAATGAATTTAAAGCTTGCATGTTCGTTCTCTGTGCTATTTATGTGTAGATAATCTCCAGCTGTCTTCTCCATGAAAGCCCACTTGAGCCCCGATCCTGAAACCCCCCAATTAATATGCTCTCCTTTTTAAATCTTTCTCCGATTTTGACTGAATTTCTTATCCCATGTCACCCGGTAGCTCCCTCTCCTAATCTCCCAACTGCTGACTTTCCAAAGGTAAGATGAGCTCCCGCATTTTTTTCCCGTCGCCTCCTGGTCACACTAATGATTTTATACACTTTTTCCCAATAATATATATATTTTTTTAAAATCACATTTCGTTTTTTTTTTTTTTTTTCTGAACTAGTTGTAAGTACAATCTGATTTCTAATTACTGCTTGCAAAGACATCATTGTAATCGCTGTCTCTTGAATGTGTAGATGTGTGCGTATAATTGCGTGTTTGTGTGCAGTGCAAAAATGCATGAGTTTGGGGGAAAAAAACTTTTTACGATAACGACGGCGTAAAAAATACCAGTTTGGAGAATAAAGTCGTAGCAATGCAATAATGCAGGCGTGATTTTTTTATAAAACATGTTACTGAAGAGACTATGAGGATGATGCTCACAATATTTCAGACTGCACAAAAGTGGCGATCTCCTCAACTCCATGCTGATGCGCCAGAAGACGATTTTTTTTTTTTATATTACCGCCAAATATTACGACAACTTTATTCTTCAGTTTGATTTTGAGTTCATTCTCATTTTTCGCTACGACTTTATTCGACATACGACGTAAATTGCTTTTCGTTTGTTTGCATTTTATTTAACGTGACACTAAAATATCGACGTAAAAATAAAAGCATGATCTGTCGGGGTATTTAAATGTTTACTTTAACTGCTCTCCTGCACCGTGAGTTAATTGTAAAAAAAAAAACAAAAAAAACCTTAATTGGATCCAGAACGTATTCTGAGAAAACTGGGCATGAAGCAGGAATATACACTGAACAGGATTCCCGGCCACTGGCATCACATACACTCATTCACACTTGGCATAGCCAATCTACCTACATGCAAGATTGGAACATGATGGGGTGAACCACAGTTTCCTCAAATCGAAAATGTACCGTCTTGCTGTCCTCTGAGAAACATGAGAACCAAGAAGAACCACATATGGCTGGAAAAATCTCCAAAAGCTCAATATTTAAATAGACTATAATCGTTGTGTCAGTTTTTGTCTGGTATAGTTTGTTTTGTCTGGTTTAGTTTGTTTTGTCTGGTATTGTCCAAGTTAAATGTATAGTGTTAATTCTGTCTGTACTTTTGAGAGTCACCAACATCTGGAACAAATTTCCTTGTGTCAAAACACTTGGCCAATAAACCTGATTCTGATTCTGAGTTTTTGTCTAAACAGTGTATACAAACTGTACATACATACACAATATGGACAAAAGAATTAGGAGACACCTGACCATATGTGGTTCTTCCCCAAATGGTTTCCCCAAGTTAAAGGCCATGGTTTTATAGGATGTCTCTGAAAATTAGGAGACCCCAACCTGGTCCAGCATGACAACGCCCCTGTGCACAAAGCCAACTCCATTAACATATAGTCTCCTGCTATAGATCTCAAATTCTTGGTGCTGACTGCACCCCAGGCCTCCTCATCTCACCTACATCAGTACCTGACTTTTCTACCACCCTTGTGGCTAAATGATCACAAATCTCCACATAATTTAGTGGAACATCTTCCCTGAAGAGTGGAGGTTATTTACCAGAAACTTACCAACATTATTTTGCACACATTTTCATATTATATTATTTATTCTCATTCCTTCGTTTTGGTGTTTCGATTAGATTTGTTTGTTCCTTTCTGTATTTATCTGACCCTCTCTTCATTCTCACCCTGTAGCGCTCCAGAGAAAGACGTCAGGAAGAAAATAAAGGACTGGAACATTGACCGAGAGACGAGTTTGTGACATTTTTGTTTTGCTTTTAAAGAACATAAGTATTGTGCCACCATACAACACTCATGTGTGTTTCACTGTAGCTCACTGTGTGTGTGTAAAACACTGTTCTCACATTCCATTCAACAGTGTGTGTGTGTGTGTGTGTGTGTGTGTGTGTGTGTGTGTGTGTGTGTGTGTGTGTGTGTGTGTGTGTGTGTGTGTGTGTGTGTGTGTTGGCTAAATGCCTGGAAATACGTGCGTTTGTAAAGGAGAAAGCTTTGCGTGAGATCCTTTTACAGGCGAAATATTACAGACTTTTAGGAGTTTTACATTTGAAGCTGCTTCGGTTTGAACCCCAGATGTATTTTTTATGTTTTTGTATTTTTGACAGTAGCTTTAACCTTTTCGATATCCTTGTCATACAGTATGAAAGAGATCTACGATTCCGTGTTTTTTCGCAAACGAAATGAAAACGGTCAGGTGACAAATTGTGTGGGGGGGGAAAAAAACGATGGCGGTCCGACTTCTGATTGGGATTGAAATCCGAGCGAGCTCCCGTGGCCTAAACGAGGCCCTTAACGCTCAACTGCTCCGTCGTATACCGACGAGCGATCGCTTTGGATGAAGACGTCGTCTGCCAAATGCTGCAGTGTACAGTAATGTTACTGGTGTTTGGTCGTGTTGAACCGTCAATGTACCGTCAGATTGTGTTTACAAAAATCTCTGGAATTTTACAGAAAGGAGAAACTACCATTTTAATTAAAGATGTAATATCCGTTATAGGTGTTTTGACGATGGTGGTGGTTCAGAGCGCTCTACATCTGACTTTGACTTTTGGTCCAAAGCCATAGACTTTTTCAGCTGAGAAATTTTTCATCCCACGATAAAGCAGCTCGTTTTTTCATCATTACCAGCAGAATTTATTTCCCACCTTTAATTTGTCACCTGTCTGTAAATACTACTGTGACTGTGGACATCAATCTTGATATAAAACATTAAGTTAAATTCATATTTTCTGACTCCTGACAGCCAAAATGATCTCTCTACGATATATATATCATAGTAGTCCATGTGAATAGCTGTACATAATTGTCCGTCTGAGCGCGTGAGCTATTTCATTCAGCATACTTTCTACACACTTTGTATGTTAATGCTAACTGCATTTGTTTGTACAAAAAAAAAAAAAAAATGAAAAAGAAAAAAAAAGACCACAATATTTTTTAAGCATCGTTTTACGAACCATTTTATCTTGTATAGTGTTTTTTTTTTTCTTTCATAGATTTACTATTCACAAATTTTGAACATAAAATCTTTTTAGTCAACATCCTACATAAGATCGCAAATACCGAGTATTATATATTTAGCTTAAAAAAAACCCACGTATTTCGTAATACACGTGTTTGTACGTATTCACTCAAGCGTGCAGGAGAAACACTGACGAGAGATGAGATGCAATAATCCTTAATAAGAGGGGCATTATATCACGAGAAGAAAAAAACGGTCGTGTGTGTTGTTTGTGTAATATGTAAAAAAAAAAAATGAATGGATAAATAAATCATTTTAAGAACGTTTATTTCACGTGTACATGTGGGAAAGAAAAAAAAACGGATGTGGTCGTGAGGTAACGTTTCCATGGTGACGTCATCGGTTTTGTAACGTCTTTGTCGCCGTTATATTGATGTATTTATTCAGCTACTTTTTGTTGGTGTAAATATTGAACTTCTTTAAAAAATCGTTGATGGTGTTGAAGGAGGACGTTTTCTTATATAAGATAAACGATATACGGCGCTAATCGTATTGCTAAGTCAATAACGGGAAATGGCGTACGGGGGGGTTTCTTTTCTCTGACGCACCGCTGACGTGTAAACCCTGTATCATCTGAACGCATTAAAATTATGTACAATCTAAATTCCAGAAAAAGGATTTTGTGTGATTTATTTGTTTGTGTGTGTGTGTTGAAATGGCTGAGAAAACACACTGCAGTACAAACACAATTCCTTAAAAAGTTGGGACAATACAAAGTTCCAGAAGCACATATGTAAAAGCACATGAATAAAAATGGTCAGGTGTCCACAAACATTTGGTCCTACAGTGTTGTTGATTTTTAAAGCAGTTATTACACGTTCACAAAGCAACACTCAAAACCTGAGACATTATGTTAGGATTTTATGAAGGAGTCTGCAGGGTTAGAACCTTGAAGAACCTGTACATTTGTCGGTTTCTCGATAACGTGGATCAGGGACTATTCCAGGAAATATGCAGGAATGCACAAGCTAGATGTGTGTATGACTAATTAAGTGAGATTATACTGTGTGTAAACTGTATTCAGCATCACAGGTGGATGTTTAAACCAGACACTTGATATTAAGTGTGACTCTGGGGAGGACAAGCATGTGCACAGGGTTTTCCTCAGGGAGAAAAGGTGTGGAGAAAGCATAAGTGCTGTGGAAGCGATACTGAAACAGTGACTCGGCTCAAATTACTCACAATGACTAATGGATCCAGCAGCACCAGACCGGGAGAGGAGCTTTTGGTTATTATTATTATCCTGTCTTTCAAATGTCATAAGATCTATCTATCTATCTATCTATCTATCTATCTATCTATCTATCTATCTATCTATGCATTTATTTATTCTTGGTCTTTTCATCCTCCATACAGTAGGGTCAATGTGTAGTTGCTGTGCTCTTGTTGTCCACTAGGGGGAGATACAACTGCTTCCCCTATTATTAATATAAATATATCCTTTCCCAAATGCCATGGATTCTATCTATCTATCTATCTATCTATCTATCTATCTATCTATCTATCTATGCATTTATTTATTTATGCATTAATTTATTCTTAGTCTTTTCATCTTCCATACAGTAGGGTCAATGTGTAGTTGATGTGCTCTTGTTGTCCACTAGGGGGGGATACACACAACTGCTTCCCCTATTATTAATATTAATATATCCT
Organism: Silurus lanzhouensis; assembly: GCA_039877035.1. Lineage (NCBI taxonomy): Eukaryota > Metazoa > Chordata > Actinopteri > Siluriformes > Siluridae > Silurus > Silurus lanzhouensis. The sequence goes on from JBCEWE010000098.1 coordinate 1,382,962, forward strand.
TTTCCAAATGCCATGAATTCTATCTATCTATCTATCTATCTATCTATCTATCTATCTATCTATCTATCTATCTATCTATGCATTTATTTATTTCAAGTCAAGTCAAGTCAAGAGGCTTTTATTGTCATTTCTACTATACACAGTGGTACACAGTACACAGTAAAAATGAGACAACGTTTCTCCAGAACCCTGGTGCTACACTAAACAATAAACAAACAAAACAACATTAAGCTAAAACACAAGTTACATAAAGTGCATCGAGTGCAACCTGGTGCAAACAGTGCAGACAGACAGTGCAGACAGACGACACAAGACAAGACACAAAACCCTATATAGCGCCGACCAGTAAACCTACTGTATACTAGATTATACAGTACTGTACAAGAAAACTGTAAAAACTATACAAAATATAAACTAGGGTTGTGAGTGTAAACAGTGTAGTGCAAAAAATACAGCAGCATTTATAGCAATATTTATGCATTTATTTATTCTTGGTCTTTTCATCTTCTATACAGTAGGGTCAATGTGTAGGTGCTGTGCTTTTGTTGTCCACTAGGGAGAGATACACAACTGCTTCCCCTATTATTAATATTAATATATCCTTTTCCAAATGCCATGAATTCTATCTATCTATCTATCTATCTATCTATCTATCTATCTATCTATCTATCTATCTATCTGTCTGTCTAACTATCTATCTATCTATGCATTTATTTATTTATGCATTTATTTATTCTTGGTCTTTTCATCTTCTATACAGTAGGGTCAACATGTAGGTGCTGTGCTTTTGTTGTCCACCGGGGGGAGATACACAGAACTGCTTTCCCTATTATTAATATTAATATCTCCTTTCCCAAATAAAATGAAGTAATTATATCTATCTATCTATCTATCTATCTATCTATCTATCTATCTATCTATCTATCTATCTATCTAACCTTAGACATTGTACATCCATAAAGTAGGGACAGTGTACAGGTGCAGTGCCCTCGTTGTCCACCAGGGGGGCACCACAACTATTTCCCTCTATAAGCTCCGCGAAGAAGAGAAATGGCCGCCGGGGACACGTTTAAAACAACCAGCGGAAAACTAACGTTGTGGGTTCGCAGTTTTCTTTTATCGGCGATAAAACTGTCGATAAAAACGCAGGATAAAGTATAAAGCACGTGATTTCTATGATTTCTTGTCGCGTTGATGATGTAGCGTGGCGTAGACGCATTCTTAAAAGAAGGAAAAGTGACAAGGAATACGATTTGTTATTGGAAGTCGGTTTGACGCGAGAACACACACACACACACACACACACACACACACACGGATATGATGGATTTCAGGAAAAAAGCACATCGTTTGGAGCCGCAGTAAGTACTTGGATTATATCCAGTTAGACTAATCAGATTTATTCCCTGAATCGGATCAGGATTCGGTCCTGTAGCTGCCTGGTGTTTTGTCAAACAGCAGAATTCTGGGGGGAAGTAAAATCCGACCACATGAATGAATTATGAACTAAATCCGCTTTGTGAGCTGATTTCTGCTCTGAAAACAGGAGCGCAGTGTCTCCGCTTCTCCACTAGGGGGCACCACAGAGACACAACTGCTCAGTGCACGCCCAATTGACATACAGTTTTTCCTTTATGTAGTTTTTCCTCAGAGTTAGAAGCACATAACAGTGAAACATGTCTTTAACACTGTTTCAGCATGACATTCTCACTAGGAACAAAGTGAGCTTCATGAAGATCTGGTGTGTGAAGGTCTTCAACCCTTAAACTAAACCCCAGTCCTGCTTAACCCTACTGAACACCTCACTCCTTCCATCAACTTCCACCTGATCTCCTAATATAAAGGAATGATCACTAATCTCCTCATAATCGAATGAAGAGACTTTGCAAGGGATTATAATAGACATAACAGGAAAAGAGGAATAATGATCAATGCATTTTTTTTAACCGATAGCTTGGTGGAATTGTACTTGCAGATAATCGATTAATCAACCGAGATTTGTATAAAATAGTAAAAAAAAAAAAAAAAAGACACTACAAATAGACATCATGTGATATCAGTGATTCGCCTCTAGAGGCCACTCTCGTACTGTATAATGCAACCCGGAAAAACTTCCCTCGTGGGTTTTTAGTTCCTGCAGTGAACTATTGGTGCCGATTTATCTGTAAAACCCAGTAATTAGTCAAACTCCAGTCTAATGTCCATATAGAGTGTTTTTATCACGACGCTGTATATATCCCTCTATTACTCTCTTTCTTTTCTCTTTCTCCCTCAGTCCTTTCTAAAAAGTTCTCCCAGAGCAGTGTTTATGCAACTTCATGTATTAAAATAAATCTCTAACTTTTAATACTGAAAAGTTACAATACTGACATACATTTTTTAATAAAGGCAGAAGATATCGTTACCGATGGGCTCGAAGGCTGAAGATACGCTGAAAACGTTCCTGTCGGGCAGCGACGCTTCAGACCATCTGTGGTTATCCGACAGTCCGTCAAAGTCCTTTGCAGAAAATCGACAGGACGGGTCTGGATCTGAAAGCTCGGTGGTGTCGGGCCCCAGCTCGCCTTCCGCTGGCCTTCACTCGCTGAGGTGCAGGACGTGCCAGAGGCTTTTCTCCAGAATGAAGAGGCACGGGCCTCTGAGAAAAAAAAGACAAGATGACCAAGATGGTAAATATCTGGACTGAGAACTTGACCAAGAATTGTTGTGAGAATATTTTTTTGACCCGATGCTGTTTCTGACGAACCCAGTCTCAGATCCGGCCTCGCTCTCATGTGATGAGTGGCTGCTGAATAAAAAACGGTGTCCACAGAGAATCCGGCGATCGCGAGGGTATGCGTGGTAAAGAAACAAAAGAAGAAGAATTTGTTGCATTGTGGGTTCTGGTGCTGCTTAAACACACTACACTGTCTGTTTTGCCCCTTTAGGAGGTTATGGGTGCACCTGAAGCACATCCGGCTGCGAGCTCTGAAGCAGTTGGAAGATGGCATGGAAAATCCAACGTTGTCACGTTGCCCCAGACCTCACGTGTTTCTGCAGAGGTTTGTCCAGAAAATGTGAAGATTAGATCTCTTTTTTTCTAATTTTGAAGATGGTTTGTAGAAGACAAAACCATCAGCGGGATTGTTGTGATGTTACGACACCAGCTATTAGGTCCCGAGTTGTGCGTCTCCAGTCCATGGTACATTTTGTTGTTTTTTTCTCTACTTTTAGGAACCTGCGGCGCTGCAAAAAGGTGTTTCGAAAGTCTTCCAAAAGCAAATCGAGGCCGCCCCACCGGCGCAGAAGCTCAGGAAAACCTCCACTGCCTTCGCACAGCAGAATATCAGCTGCTCAGGGGCGAAAAAAGAGAAAGTCCTCAGAAACAGATGACGCATCGGAGCAACATTTCCCGCTGGATCTCAGCAATACCTCTAAAGAAAAGTCCCACGTATTTGACAACGTTCACCACGAAGCATTGCAGAGGTTGGAGAAAGTTTCCAAGAAGCAATGTGTTGGTGACGTGAGCAGCTTGGTGGAAACGCACTCTCAGGGTGGCGGTTTGGAAGGAACTCGTAGGGTGCTGAAGTTTGACCCGCACACAGAGCAAGGAAATCGGAGCGAGAGCGCAGGAGAGGATTTTACAGTGAAGGACGAAGATCATTCCAGCAGGCTAGATGATGAGGTGTTTCGAACACCACCGGAGCTCCTCGGTACGGATTTGACGGCCACCACGAAGAGCAGGCTGCCGTGTCCATTCAGAGGGCGGAAACACAGCTTCAGGGCCATGTTAGCCTCACTGACAAGTGGTCAGAACCAGATTATTAAGGAGACCCATTGACCTACAGATGCTTCAAAAAATGTGCTTATTTTCTCAATTTCTTCAACCTAAATTCAACTTAATGTACGATTTCAAAAAGGTGGAGTGAGACAACGTTTGTGTTTTGCCACAAGATTAAAAAAAAAACAAAAAAAAAAAACCCTTCCAGACTTTCCATCAGCAGTTCCTTCAACACTGATCTTGTTAAAAAAACAAACAAACAAAGACTGGCAAATACTAAGAGCAAAAGCCACTGTTTTTTAAGTGTTAGTTTATAGAGAAAATGTTTATTTATAAATGTAAATACATTTGGATTGATCTGGATTCATTTTTCGTTGTTTTGAAAGAAAAATAAATACAGTTTAATAGGTTGGTGCATGAGGATGTCTGGTGCAGTTAACACTCTGACCGCTAGGTGGCACGTTAACCTAAGCGGAAACTTTAAATTGTGTACGAAAGTAAAATGTGTAAAATTGCGCGCGCGTATGTGTGTGTGTTGTAGGCAAAACCTTCACCCTACTTATTTTAGGATATAATTTGTGTAATCATTATTTAATTAGATGACATTAGAGAGGCTATGAGTCACTCGTGGTGTTATAACGCTTCATAAACTCTACACACCGGGACTCGGTTCGTCTTGTTTCGAAAGGTAAATGCAGGGAAAATAAATTATATATTTATTTTTTGGTGCGTTCTCGCTCCTGATTGGACGCAAGCTATCCAAAATCTCCATCCAATCAGAATTTGCGCGCGCGCTGCTGCTGCTGCTGGACGGTGGCGCGTCAACCTGCTCGCAGCAGCGGACTTCAAACGAGAGGAGCGCGCGCGCGTGCCCGAGCGGAGCGAGCAGGAGCTCTAAATCTCTGGGAAGGATTCTGAAGACTTCTCCTCCGCACTTGAGGTTTTTCTTTTGTTTTGTTTTTTTGGACGCTGCGAATAGAAATAAAGAATAATTCAACATGCACGGAATTGACCTGTGAGTTCTAAAACCTTCTCATGCAAACACGTCACATTGTTCATGCTCTTCTGCTGCTGCTGCTGCATGTTCTCTTGCAGCACGGAGATGATGTTTGCAGGCTTCAAATGTCTTGCAAACATCATTTGCACTCATGCAAATTGTTAATCCATGAATTTTTGACATTTCTGCAGAATTATATATTAATATAATGTGTGTGTGCAAAATGTCAAATCACTGGTTCTGTGTAACTTCTGGAATGTGTTCTTCCCGACTTAGTCTGAAGAACAAATTAATCAGTGGACCTGTTTTTTAAAGAACCACCTTCATGTTGAAAGCCCTGAAGATGAAGCATCTTTCTGCACTGCTGCTCTTGTGCTTGCACGTGGTAAGATTTATTATTATTATTATTATTATTATTGCAAACTCAGCAATATTGCAAATAAAAAATAAATGTAACAAGGCCACATTTCCTCAAAGCCCAATTTATTGACTTATGTTGGTGTCTAAAAACAGAATTGGGTATATGCAAAAAAAATTGAACCTCGACGGAGAAATAAATGTATTATTAAACAGTTAAAAATAATTTTAAATAAATCAAATGGTCAATTCCATTTTTTTAAAGCAAGTCTGCAGGTGTGTGTTTCAGAGAGGCTCTAAAGCACTACGCTTTTTGGAGTGTGTGTAGGCTCCTAAAACACTGGATTCAACTAATCAGCTATAGAATCAAACACTGGCTGTGGGTGTGTGAGAGCAGGAAGAACATTAAACCGTATAGGATGGGACGAACTTCTGGCCCCCTGCGCTCTGAAAGCGTTCTTCCACACCTGTATCTCCAAAAACTTATCATGAAGCAGTTCCTGGGAAGGAATATAACCTATCACGATCCACCTCAGGTGACAACGAGGTACTGAAGCTTTAGAAACCGTAAAGAACATGATGAGGAGAAAAGGATCTGCAGAAATTGCAATGCAATGAATTCTGCTGTATTCATCGCCCAAGAATTTTATCTGTTCGATATTCAAAATGCTGAGTCGGGGGGAAAAAAGGAGTAAGACAACAACAAGACACAATCAACAAACGACACTTGGTTTTCATTGTTTCTTCAGCCGTACGAGCACAAAATGAAACGCCGCTCCTCCAGGATCAAGGTGCTGCTGAAAGACTGTACAAATGAACCCAAAATCATGGAGAAAAAAAAGTGCACGTGTGCTGCAAACGTGTGCAAAAAAACACACAAACACAATGACAGTAAACGTGCATGGTTTATCGTACAATTTTGATTGTATATAAAATAGTAAGTACTATGAATGTAACCAGGTTGTTTTTTTTTTACAGCAATTTGTGCAGAGTTTCAATTCTTGTGTGTGTGTGTGTGTGTGTGTGTGTGTCTGTCAGTCCAGTGTTTTTTGTATTGAAGAGTCTGATGGCATGTGGGGAAAAAACTGTTACACAATCTGGACGTGAGGGCTCGAATGATTTGGTGCCTTTTTTTTTTTTTTTGCTGTGTGTCTGTGTGTGTGTGTGTGTGTGTGTGTGTGTGTGTGTGTGTGTGTGTGTGTGTGTGTCAGCCACAATGTTCATGGCTTTGCAGGGACAGCGAATGTCCGTGATGAAGGAAAGAGAGACGACAGAGACACAAATAAAGAAGAGAATCGACTCAGTTTGAAGGGAAAGAAAAAAAGACAGGAAGGAGAGAAAGTTCAACAAATGAACTCACAAATGAAATATAAAAAAAATGAACTGATCTTCAGAAATTGAAGTATGAGGAACACAGTGGACTTTAGTCGATTGTATATTCGATTGTAGAGTCTTCAGAGGTTTTCCAGACATCCAGGCAGAATAAGATGCATTTTTTTCAGCTTCCACTTTATTAAATCCACTGTGTTCATGGAAAGTATTTAGTGCAGATCAAACTGACTGATTGGAGTCGAGTGGAACAAATACAGCAGCAGCAGGTTTTTATTATTTGCATAATCTGTCTCTGAAGAAAATCCATAATCCACCAATTTTCCACCTCGGATTTGTCGTGACGCCGAGTCTGGTGTGGATTTTTAAGGCGTTCATTTTTAGGCCTGTATGCCGAAAAGACACGTTTTTAGTCCTTAAGCCAGTTACGTTACAAAACCAGGACGTTCTCGGGGGTCGCGTACTGCCTGAGAGTAATCCTTGCACTTCATTTTTCTTCCAACTGTAATCAAATACACTTACACTGGATTAGATCTCTAATCTCACGCTTTCCATAAAGATGGATTGCCCGATTTATTATTTTTTAGGAGTTTTCTTCGAAATGTTCTCAAAAAAGGATTACATGGTCCTCCATGAGGAGCCTTAGAGAGCAAACTGATCGGGTTGTAGTGGAGAAGTGGTACTCTTCAACCTTCTGGTATTCTTCTGTGTCTGGTTTAGATGCTCCACCTATAAGCACCTGAGGAGATGTCTGAGGACAGTTCCAGGCCTATGCTTCTAGAAGTCATAGATCATTGTTTGCGATGTCAGTTAAAGTTAAAGGATATATTCGAACAAGGCAGGGTGTGTGAGAACTAAAGTACTGCCATTAGCGATCTATGATGAAAGACTTTCCTGGTTCGATTCTTACCTCTAGTTTCATATTGAACATTATAAGAAGTTTTTAAAAACAGAACAATAAAAGGTCATTAAAATTGGTTGCTGGTAAATCATGGTATATCAGTGGTGCAGGTGTTGGAGATGTGGTTCTTGTACCTGAGTCACTTCTCATAGACTTCGAGTAACTGAGAGAATGAACAGGAAGTAGAAGTTTTGACCCTCTACCATTATGATCTAAGAGAAAACAGTGGTCTCTTAACTATACAAAAACCAAGAGTCCAATAAGCAAAGTCTTGTTTGTCACCCCTCTGATAGTGTAGTGGTTTAGTGATGCAGCCTCTGCTATCTGACTCACCTGGTTCAATTCCTACTCCTTAGCTTTCCTTTAAATTGTTTAAAAAGTTTTATAAAAGAACCAAAAAAGGTCCTAAAAATCAGGTTCTTGCAGGAGATCCTGTGGCTCAATTGGAAGAGCTTTACCTCTGGGTTGAGAGGTTGCTGGTTCAAACCCTGGCCAGGACTCAAAGTTAAGAGTGCAGAAGGTTCCGGTGAGGAAGGTGTCAGAAATGGCTGCGTGGAAGGTCGGATGTGGATGGTTTCAGAGGGCATATCCTGAACCAGGGGGGCAATATACAGGCTTCTCTGCCCCCCTGGCATCTGAGAAGCTGAAAACAGGAGGTTATGAAGCAAAAACATGCAAAAAAGTTTCAACATAGGCTCCTGAGAAAATTTTACTTTTGCCCCTGCTCTCCTCCTAAATACAAAACTCTTTTGTCTTTTTGAGGCTGTAACCAAGCAGGTCTTCATAGCCTTTGTTCACAGTCACCCACTCCATTGCTCACCACACACTGATTTCCACACAACTTAACCAGAGTGGGGACAAGCCAGATTTGAACCAGCAACCTCTGAGCACAGAGGCAAGGCTTTTACCACAAAGCCATCAAGTCCCACAACTCACCTTCTTTTTTTGGGGGGTTTATCCTTCGTTTCATGCTTCAAAGCAAAAAATTCAGACCAGAAAGAAACACAGAAGCAGGATTCAAACCCTGAACCCCACCAACAGCAAAATACCAGTCTTAACCCACTGAACCATCAGGAAGGACAAGCTGGAAAGCTTGTTTAGAGCAGGTCTATCTTTCTTTTTAACCCAGCAAAACAAGAATATGAAGATGTAGGTATCAGGAATTTAACCTACCTCATGACTAGCAGACAGAAAGCCAGGTTTGAACCCTGACCACCAACATTAGCAAAATACCAGCCTTAACCCACTAAGCCATCAGGAAAAAACAGGATGGGAAGCTTGATTAGAGCAGGTCTCTCTTTCTTTTCAAACCATCAACACAAGAATTTAACGCTAAAGAAAGATGTAGGAAGCGAATACAGATGTAAGTAGCACAAGTTGAACCCACATTGTAAATAGCAGGAAAATTGGATTCGAACCCTGACCCCACCACCAGCGAGATACCAACATTAACCCATTGAACCATCGGTGAGGACAGGCTAGGAAGCTTGTTTAGAGCAGCTCTATCTTTCTTTTTAACCCATTAAAAACAGAGAAAAATGTAGGAAGTGAATCCTGATCGTGAATGACAGGAAGAAAGCAGGATTCGAACCCTGAACCCCACCAAAAGCACAACACCTGATTTAACCCACTGGACCATCAGAGAAGACAGGCTAGGAAGTATGTTTAGAGCAGGTCTATCTACCTTTAAACCATCAACACAAGAATATAAAGCTAAAGAAAGATTTAGGAAGCAGGAACATAACCGACATCGCAACTAGCAGGATTCAAACCCTGATCCTTACCATCAGCGAGGCACCAGCCTTAATCCACCAGCCTTAATCCGATGAACCATGGAAGAGATCAGACTGGGATGCATGTTTAGATGAGGCACAAGCCTTAAACCACTGAGCGACCACTGCTGACAAGCATGTGTGCTTTTTGGAGGGTTCATACTTTGTTTGATGGCAGCGCAGTAAGAAAGAAGGCATGTAGGACTGGCTTTGAAACCTTATCACCAGCGTGGACTATATTAAGGACCATGTTCAGGCACAAGCCTTAACCCACTGAGCTACCACAGAAGTGTTGCTTTTTTTTTTTTTTTTTTTTTGGTGGGGTTATCTTTCATTAAAGACCAGGAAATCAAGAAAATAATCCAACACAGAAAGGAAATGTTTTCAGAGTAATAACTACTTTTTACTTAAGTACATGTCTGAGCCAAAACGTCTTTACTTTCACTTGAGTAAAAAAGTATAATCAGTACTTCAACTTTTACCCGAGAATTTTAAAACATGAGGATCTGTACTTCTACTTAAGTAAAGGATGTGTGTACTTTTGCCACCTCTGCTGATTACTGCTAAAGGAACCTCCACTCTTTTGGAAAAGCTTTCCGCTAGATTTTGGAATGTGTGTGTGTGGGAATTTCTGACATTATCGAGTTTAGGCTGGACGACCTGGTGATGTTTGTTTATCTCAGGTGTTCAGTAGGGTGGAGGAGGTCAGGGCTGGGTGCAGCATGGGACCATGTCTTTATGGAGCTAGTAAAGGGAAATCTTGAGGCTACAGCAAATAAAGTAAGTCAGTACAGTTGTGTGCTTTTAACTTTGTAGCAACAGTTTAAGAAAGACCCACATCTAGATGTGATGGTCAGGTGTCCACATTATAGTCCAGTTATGCAGCTGGACATTAGGTGTTAGAAGATTACTAATACATGCAATAGTCAGTAAGTGGAAAGCTGCTAACTAATATAGTTGGAAAAAGAAAACAGGAAGTATTTCAAACTAAAAGAAACCAAACCTTTAGTTAGCTACTTTCTTGTGCTCTACTTGAAAATGTGTCCCTTTTTTTTTAAGTCCATGTAAAATTGTATTAGGCTTTATTAGAAGAAAAAAAAAAGATTTTGAAAATGTTCTCAATTGAATAAATATGAATATATTAATGAATAAATATAATTAGATAATTAATAAATTAGAATAAATAAAAAATAAATGCAGTCTCACTCTAAAACAATCAGCATGTGGTGTCACCTCTAGAGGCCGCTCTCGTAATGACAGCGTACTGGAAGCCGGAAAAACTATGTATGGATTTATGCCGAAAGGTCCAACAATCAACTCTTTGTGCTGATTAATCGGTCGACCTTTACTAATTTACTGAGGGAAAAACTCATGAGGTAGAAACTGTAAGAGGAACCAGACTCTAAAGGAAATCTAATTTGAGGATTTCCTTCTGAGGAACTTTCCACTCACATAAGGTGTTGCATTTGATTGCAACACCAACATTATTTTGCGGAGGGTAATCAGTATGAAGGAGGTTTAAGTGTACGATTGTGTTGGTCAATTCTTGATTTGTTTAATAAAACCAATTTTTTTTGTTTCTGTTTTGTGTCTGAAGGTCATATGTGACGCAGAGCCCAGTGCAGCAGCTGGCCTGCTAGAATGGAGGGAAAACCATAGACAAGAAAAGAGCATTTCTCAGCACGGTTCACGCTCGGATCTCTTCAAACCCCTGTGGCTTTTCTCGCACCCGTCCTTAACCGGTGAAGCCCCTCAGCAGCTTGCAGTTCAAGACCTTTGGACCTGGCTGTTTAATCGCACCGAGGAGAGCGAACAAAGTCTGGCCAGAGCCAAGCGGAGGCCCATCGTCAAGACTGGTAAATTCAAGAAGATGTTTGGTTGGGGAGACTTCCATTCCCATATAAAGACAGTCAAGCTGAACCTGCTCATCACCGGAAAGATCGTCGACCATGGCAACGGCACGTTCAGCGTCTACTTCCGCCACAACTCCACAGGCCTCGGCAACGTTTCGGTGAGCCTGGTGCCGCCTTCCAAGGTGGTCGACTTCGAGATCGGCCAACAGGAAACTCTGGACGTCCCAAAAGACGACAAGTCGTTCAACTGCCGAGTGGAGTACGAGAAGACTGACCGGAGCAAGAGGACGTCCTTTTGCAGCCACGACGCAGGCAGGGTGTGCTTCCAGGAACAGACGCAGAGCCACGTCTCCTGGCTCTGCTCCAAGCCCTTTAAAGTCATCTGCATCTACATTGACTTCTTCAGCGCTGACTACAAACTGCTGCAGAAAATCTGTCCGGACTACAATTACCACAGTGACACGCCTTACACTTCCAACGGGTAGACATTATTTCAAGACAGCCATGCTCGGGGAGTTTCACAACCCCGGCTTTCCTTACCTTTTTTCTTCCTTCTGACGAGCGAGTGGGCAGAAGTTCTGGAAGCAAGCCTCACCGGAGGTCCGAGATTATTTGAGGGGGGGATAAAATCGTAATGTAAAAAAAATCCGTCACAACCCGTGTTTTTGCATGTTCTGGTCATTCTATAACGTTGTAATAGTATTAAATTGTACATTTGATCATCAAACGGTGGACATACACGTGCACACGCACCTTCTCACGCTTGTTCATTCGCTCCGAAACCATGAGAGAAGATAAGAAACTAGATCATCACTCCGTGAACGCAAACATTCTATAATCGTAGTGTACGTCGGGTATCTTGATTCATTCTGTACAATTCATTCTGTAAATTAAAAACGTGTGATCCCCAAATGATTACAGATGAACTGTTGATTGGTATATTTTGAACCCAGGCCTGAGGGATTATTGTACGTAGGACATTAAAAATGGTAATGCCAGAGAGAAGGCGAAAGGCTGAAATAGAAGTGTCATGGTTTGACTAATGGACATTCAGGGTTCCTGTCTCAACATTTTGACACACACGTATAAAAAGGTTTAATTGATCCTGGGGTTTTTCATTCTATATTAATTCATCACTCATTATTGATTACAGATTTCACAACAATGCACAACACATTTTTTTCCCCCTATAGAACATACGTCAGCAGTTATAGCGCTCTTAGTAACTGCCAAGTCAGCAATTGTGTACATACATTTCATTCCCCCCAGTCACTGTAGGCCAATCATACTGGAGATTTATTGTCCTGGTTAGAGTCAAACCACAATCAAATCCGATCTGTTACTGAAGAATATTAAAGATATTCAGTTCAATCCTGAGCTCTGCTTACCGTTTCCATGGCTTTACCCCGTCCCTATGGGTTTCCTCTGGGTCCCCCCCCAAAAAAGTTAAGCCTTCGTGTGCTTTTTGTGTTTTAATTTCAAAGCAAATAAATCAAAGTTCTTTAGAACCACAATACATTTTTCCAAACACAAAGAACTCTGCCATTTTTTCGAGTAAGCAAAGCTGCTAATCATAGAAAATAAACTCCATACAACTAAAGTCAAAAATAAGTCTTGTGTTGGAAAAAAAAAACTTTTGTAAACAATATGATAAACAAATCTTCATATTTACCCAATAGTGAAGGAGGTGCAAAATATCGACACGTTCAGTTCTGCTTTTGTGTAATACTCATAATTACATACTCAGAAAGAATGCATCACATTTCACCAAGTATTCTAATGCAGAATCTCAGGTAATACTTACGCCCATATTTACTGATGTTAAACACACTAGTAAACATTTCGGAAAAACAACATGGGCAACATGGGAGGGGGTTCTTGCTTTAAAAAAAAAAAAAAAAAAAAAAAAAAAAAAAAAAAAAAAAAAAAAGTGTGTTCGAGGAAATGATTTCGCACTTGACACGTGGGTCCGTTTTCTCGAGAGTTCACGGGGTTTTTTTTTTTGTCCTCCAAAAAGGCAGGGCTTTAACATTCTGGATGCCAGTTAATGTGCCCACGTTGAAAACCGTTCACAGACAAGGGACCTAAACATCACCTCAAAACTACGGTGTTACGGAAGAGAGTTAGTGCAATCCGGACAGGCCTGGAGGGAAAAGGCATGTCCTTTAAGGCCATTTATCAAATGACACATCACTGAGCAGAGAGGAGCCAGCTCGGAGGCGGCCATTTTAAAGCTGGTTCCTCCTTCTTCGTCGTCGTCTTCTGCAGTGAGCAAAGCGCACTGTAAGCTAGTGCAGTCCTCCAGCTGGGCTTTAGTACGGGTGAAAAGGGAGTGAAGGGGGCACAAAGGAATCAAGGCTGGCTGCTGCATCTTTCCGAAGCGCGTCATGGCGACGGTCAGGACTGTTTAAGCCTTTTCCTGGGCAGGCCGAACGGAGGACACTGGGCTGACGCGAGGGCACGGAAGGCTTCGGCCACAAGGTGAGGATGGGACTGGATCATGGCCTTCCAGCCTGCAGTCTCCATTATGTCTGCTGCATGACTGAAAAACAAAGAAAAAATAAAAAAATGCAAGTAAGTCACTGCAGTAAAGACGCATAATAAAGGAAAGTGGTTTTAGCAACAACACCAAGCTGCCACTGCTGGGCCCTTAATCAAGGCCCTCAACTTCTCAGTTAAATAAGAAATGTAAGTTAAGTGCATTTGCCAAATGGCTCTGGGTTTGGACAGAAGGGCATGTGTTCAAGTCCCAGCACTGCCAAGCTTCCACGTTAGGCTCTTGAGCAATAATCCTTATTGTTCCAGGAATCAAGGCCCTAATAACCCATACTGCTTCAGGGGGTGGAATATCATGTCTAACACTGAGCTCTGACCAGAGCTTTCTAAAAAAAAACTGGGAGATGAAAAGAAAAATTATTTCACTGTGCTGGATGTGAGAAAAGCCTTCGATCTTATTATTATTATTATTATAAAACAAACAAAAGCTACCAAATATATTTCTATTTATTACCATTTATCCAATGTATTATTGTTTGCTCCAAAAATTTGCTTTGCATACACACAAACAGAAAAAACCTCCAGAGTCGGATAACGTCACCGTCGTGATCAGCTTAGGACGGAGCCCTCGTTCATTACCGCAACGAACGCCGCATGAGCCGAGAAGCAGCAGCAGCAGCGGGTATTACATTACCGTTTCATCAGTTTGGTCATCGAGATGCGTTAAAACCATTTTGGTCTGAACAGTTTAGTAAATCTGTTCCTTAAAACCTTCATCATGCGGTATTTTTTTTTATCCTCATTTAGGCCTCTTTCCAAAATTAGCCACGTAAACACAGATTAGCAGAGATAACGCTGCACATCGCCGGGGTCTGATCGCATCGTGCCGCGAGGTTCTCTATCTGATCCTTCTGCCTCGAAACAGACATGCTGATATCGGGAACATGGCGGCGCATACGTACTTGCTATTCCAGTTCTTCCCATCTTTACAGCCCAGTTGTCTGAGAACGCTGCACCTGCAGAGGAGAACAGGTAGTGTTGCAAAAACATTGGCACTACTTACACACACACACACACACACACACACGCGCGCAACATCTCTGACGGCTTTAACATGTACCCGAAATTGTTGCTATATTTGGCGTACTCACACCCCAGATGAGTATTAGTTTAAGGGTGTGTACACTTATGTAACCAGGTCATTGTGGGTTGTGTGCACGCCTAGTAATCACATCCGCGTTTTCTGGTATGTATAGCGCATGAATGTGTGGAGTGTCGGAACCCAGGCGACGCGAAAGAGCGGCAAGAGCGGACTTGCCTGTTGATGAAGTCTATGGCTTGTGCTTTGAGCTGTTCGGCGCTGTGCAGGTCTGCCAGGATGAGGATGTCTGCCACGTTCTCGACGGACAGACTGTTGCACAAAGCCTCCTCGCACATCACCTTCAATCTCTCCAGAGCGTACTGCGCGGAGAACGAGCGAGAAGTGAGGATAACGTGGCAAGCAATGACTCGTGCACTGCTGAAGATCTTCGCGATCGCTAACTCGTTTACGGTCAGTGCCGCCCTCACCTTGTCTGCTGCGGCTAACAGGTGATCGGCCATTTTCTCCAGGTTTGGCGCTTTGTCTGTGTAGATAAAGACCATCATCTCTCTAAACACGTCCGGTTCTACGTCGCTGATGTCCACGCGGTTCTGCGGGGGAGGGGAGGAAAATTTTTTTACGAACACAAGTCTACATTTATATACAGAAAAACCATCAGATGGAAATCGCTTGCTTTTTAAAAATCAACCGGATCCTGAAAGATCACCTGATGAGGCTCTGTTGCAAAAGCACACATGCTACTGGACAGGTAGTCCAAGACAGGAAGTAAAAGTAACTATAGAACATCTAATACACTATATGGACAAAAGTTTGTGGACGCCTGAGCCTAAGTTTGGTGTGTGCTTCTTGAACATCCCATTTCTGGTGTCCAAATTGGGGTTCAAGACAGGAAACTTTCCATGTGAATAAACTGGGAATTTACTAAACTGCAGCTGATAACAGGAACCAGATTCAATGCAATTCCAGTCGAATTTCGACCTGCATATTCATCAATCGCCAATTCCCATTCAAAAGCGTCCCGGAAATTTACCAGGGATTTTCCAACCCGTGGCAACCCGGGTCTTAATACACCAGTATACTACAGAAATCTCCTCTTCCTCTCGAAAATTGATCGATCTGACAGAAATCACTGTAACCAATCATGTATTTTTTTTACTCCTTACCTTTTTACTCTCCTCCATTTTGTGTTCGAACATGGCATTGAAAACCGGTGACCTCGCTGCAAAGCAAAATGTTGGAAAAAGTTAGCAGGTCAAAACAAAAACAAACAACAACAGAAACAGAACAATTCATTTGGTGTAATCAGGATGCACACCTGCCAGGATGGATTTGTGTGCTTTAAACTCCTGTCCTCCCACAAACAGGCTGCAGTCGGTGAACCTGGATCCCTCCCACAGGCTGCCCAAGTCGTCAGCCAGCTGACACTCGGGCACCTTTAGCATGTTCATGTTGGACTGACCGGAAATGTTCACAGAGTCCTGCACCACACTCACCTGTGAGTATGGAAAGAAACCATCAGGACAGAAGGACACGCACAGTGAACCCTGTTCTCAAGTGTAACAAGAGCTGCACTTGACTGACTAATTCAGTGACGTGAACAGAGGTTGCCATGGTTTTGATAAGACATTAGTGTGATGATGCACATATTGTATAAACACTATATTGGGACACCTGATTTTTCCAGACACATTTGGTTCTTTGTTTAATCGGTTACCATAGGGTTGGACACACTTGAACTTGGAGACCTCTTCTCCATGAAGATATGTGTTGGAGCGAAAGATCTCCTGCTATGGAGCTCCAACCCTTTTGTACACCTTTGGAATGAACTGGAACACTGACTGGCCTCCTTATTATTACCCTGACTATACTAAATCAGCACAAACCTCCAAGAGCACAGTCCAGGATTTAGAGGAACATCTTCCCAGAAGCATGGAGATATATTTTGTTTGTTAAAAGGAACATGCAAATATTATGGTCACGTGTCCACAAACTTACTCTATAAAGTGCGTTTTCATACAACAAATAAAGGAAATTCACAATACCTCACAAAAAAGTGTAAGCTTGTCATCTGGTAGAAGTCCATTCGCTTCGTCAAGTAAGAAGTCCCGCCTGATAAACTTTTTGAAGCCCCAATCCTTGCCCTGGACAAATCGATACGCTCTTTGACTTTCTAAAGAACGGCGAAGCGAATATGATTGGTTAGTTGACTGTACAGAAAATAGCACACCATTTCATTTCATTCGAAGGCAGGGGGGGGCTCACCCATGGCTTTAGTTTCTTCTCTTTTGGCGTTTAGCAGGGAGAACTTGAACTTTGCTCGCACTTCGCTTTTCGGACAGTTTACGAGCAGCAGGTAGAGGGACAAATAATCTTTACTCTCATCATCGAGCCCTTTCGGATTCACTCTCAAACACCTAGAGGAAGAGGAATTGCAGACATTTGGATATAAGACATTCGGAGATCATTATATGGGAAACAAGCGGCCTGATAGAACGCTAACCCCCACCATTTCATTTTGTCGTTGGGTCCAGAAGAGAATGTGGAACTTTTCAGCACCTCTCCCATCTCCTCTCGGCAGAAACTGAAGTTGTTTATCGTCCACATGTAGGAGAACTTCACTACTTTGACCTGCCAGGTAGAATATTTCTTTTATGCATTAACAATGGAAGTGATGGACCGTTCTAAACAGGCAATGAATTCAGAAATTCAACGTTTTTTAAAAAATAAATAAAGAAATAAAGAAATAACCTTTCACGCTCTCAATATTCCAAGTCCAGACATATGCTTTCTACAAGACCAAGCCTTTCATCATCAACTCCTGGCCTTTCAAGGTTAAGCAATATTTCTGTGTCAAAGCGCGACTGCGAATCTCCGTTATGACGCCGAGAGGTGGTTTATGGGTAAGGTGCGCTCACTCTAATACTCATCTGCTCCGGTTGAATAGAACGTCCGATTTAAAGAAACGCTTTTACATATAAAATTCCTTTAAAATCGGCTTTTTAAATGCCGTCTCTCACCGGGCTCTCTCACACACACACACACACACACACACACACACACACACACACACACACACACACACACACACACACACACACAAAAATACACATTTTCATTCCAATGTGATGAGCAGCTTTGGTGTGTGAGAGTCTGCAGCTGGACATTATTACTTCTTCTTCTTATAATAATGATAACATGTATAACCACAAATGTAAAGTCTAAAACACGTCATAGCCAAGTTTGTCTCGTGGAGAACATACGGGAGAACCCCTGAACAATACCCCTTAGATCCACCTCTATTAGCCAACAGGTATCACAACATACCAAAAAAACTTCTTTCGGAGCTCTGACTTAATCCCTTTTAAATCGTTTCATGCTGTACACACCTACGCCACAGGTTTAATTTTTTTAGACTCGCGTTTTGTTTCATTCTCTAACCGAGTGCATGAAAACTTTTTTTTCCAGTATCAAGTGATTTGAAACTCCAGAGTTGAAACTCCAGAGTTAAGTAGGAGTTCAGCAGCAAAATACAGATCTCTCATATCTATTTTCATTTTTCTGCTCCCATGAGACATTCCAGTGTAATAATAAGCACTTACACGGTGGGGCCAAAAGTTTGTGGACACCCAACCATCAGACTAATGTGCTTATTGAATGGACTTTCAGATGTAGTCCCTTTTTTTTTTCCTGGTAGGCTTTCCAGTAGATCCTGAGGTTCGACTGTGGCTCATTAAAGCTACGAAAGCATAAGTAAGTTTGATCTCAAGCACCAGTCATCCCAGTTCAAGTTCATCCTCGGGGTTTGAGGAGGTCGGGGCTCTGCGTAGGGTAGGACACCCGAAACACTTCTCAAACTCTAACCGTAACACGCTGCTTCTTCATCGAACTCACTTGTGATGGTCAGGTGTGCGCATACTTTTGTCCTTGTTGCGCATTTGAGGGCCAGCACATCTATTTGCATACATATGGCTTCAAGCTCCTCTCTTTTCGCTCACCTGTGTGTAACACCAGCTCTCTGCCACAGGTCCTGAGGTCATCTCCCCTGGAGGAGGCGGTGTCGGGACCCGTGACATGGCCAGCTTTATCCTCTCGCGTCCCTTATGAAGCTCGACCTGGATACATAAACTGTTATGTCGCAACTTTCATAAACAAAAAAATAGTGAGAACTGAGCTACACTGTTAATAATCATATAAATCAGAAAATGCGACTTGCTGGTGATCATATTACCTTGTGTTCAAAGAGGAACAGGTTGCTCATGCCATCCTTAAGAGCATGCTATTAAGACACAGGTCTCCACACACTGCTCGGAAACGGCTTCAACAGTGCATCCTGGCTCCAGACTCCTCATAGCCCATCCTACACGAGGGGGAAACAAGATTTCAAGAATAAGAGTCCTCTTTGTGTGTTCACACGATGTTCATGACCGCTACATGGAAGCAAGACGGGCGTAAATACTTGTGCGCGATTAACGCCGACTGCCCGAGGGCTGAGCAAAACACATCAGCGGGGTTTAGAAACTAGCCAGAATTTAGGGACCCTTTCGAGTGACTAAAGACTATGAACATGACACATGACCCATGTCCAATTCCATCATATAAGACTGCAGCTACTAGACTATGTGGATTATTTGCGACAAAACCGCGTATGTAAATAAAACCGCATACGTCACCACTACATGCATTCATTTCTGCTCATTCCCACATAGAGTGCTAATAGCGCAGGAGTTCATTACAACCCTATGATTAAATACATTTAAGCTTCAAATCAGCCTGCTTGAAACATGTTTCTTCCCTGAAGACTCTTGAGGTATGAGGTATTCGAGCCTCGGTCTTCCCTAAAGCACATTAAGAGCCATAATCTCCAAATGGAGAACACTTGGAAGAGTGGCGCATCCGCCAGGCTGCCAAAATGTCTCGAAGGGTTACAGCTCAATTATCCGGGAAATTACAAAGCATCCTATGAAAACATGCGAAGAATGCTGGGCTTGTTTTTCTGGCCTCTGCGCCGGCTGTAGTGTTCAAGACTCCAGCATTAGAAAGAGATCTGGCCCAGAGGAGATTCATGGGAAATGAATGAATGAATGAATGAGCAAACAAACTACACACTAAGACTATAATAAATACTTGTCTTTTCTTTCATGGCTATGATGAACCTGGATGATGCCCAAGCCACATGGGAGAAAATGTTCTGTTCTCAGACGAGTCTAAAGCAAATATTTATTGTTTTGTGATTGCCCAGACTCTTACGTCTGGTGGAATGCAAACGCCACATTCCGTGGTTAAAGCATCATATCGCCAGACCTGCCGGTGTTCCTGCAATGGTGATAAAGACGCTGATTCGCCTGCTACATTGACGTGACTCAAAAAAAAAAAAAAAGTGTGTCAAAGAAATATTGTGAGGAAAAAAAAAGAATGACTGCTCTGATGCGAACGAGTGATATTCGAATAGAGGAAGTGTTATTTCTATATTCAGGTTCCTGTTTGCTAATATTACACCGCGTGTAGAGATCGGAAAACGACGCTCCAATATACTTCGGCGGCGAAGTGAAACATACGCGAGTGGCAGCGATATGAAAGCGCGAGTGCAGATGATTTTACAAAGCTCTTTTTTTTTTTTTTTTTTTTTTACGATAAAAAACATTTGACCTACACTATATCGCCAAAAGTATTGGGACGACTGACTTTTCCAGTTATATGTGATTCTTGAACTAAGAAACTCAAAACTATTCCAGGTGAGGAGGCCTGGGGTGCAGTCGGTGTGAAAATCCATCCCGAATGTGTTCAATATGCTTTAGATCAGAGATTTACAGCAGGAGATCTTCCACTTCAAATCATGTAAAGCTTATCTTCATGGAGCTGGCTTTGTGCATAGGAGCGATGTCATGCGGGAACATTTTGAGGTCTCGTAGTTCAAGTGAAAGAAAAATGTCCAATAGCCACATATGGCTGGAAAAGACAGGTGTCCCAATACTTTTGGTTGCAAAGGGTATGGACATAAAACAGTTTCGAAAGCAATAAAACTCTTCGAAGAGCGCACTCACTCACCGAACTGAAATTAATTAGACGAGGCACCGGGATGAAGACTTGCAGACCACAACACTTGGCAGATGATGTGGAATTCTGGGAAAAGCCACTGCCAACAATATGAAGCCTGAAATGCAAATATAAAAAGGGAGCACATGTTAAACTTAATTGCATTTGACTGAACTCGATCTACATGCGTGTGTGCGTGTGTGTGTGTGTGTGTGTGTGTGTGTCCCCTTTCATTGAAATCTTTATTCTTGGCATGCAAAGGTGAGAGAAAGCAATCCTGAACACTCAACACTGCCGATTCTTTGGCCTCATTGTATTATAGCAGAACTGAAAGTTGCCTGAAGCACAGCTGGAACTTTCTGGAAGCCTCAAAAAAATAAAAAAATATCATAACAATTATCTTAAGAAGATTCTTTTTTCATCAAGTGAGACGGACAGGACGGCTGTAAAAGAGCACATCTACAGACATCTAAAAATACCTCAGCGTGTAGATAACAGTCACACGCCAAATCGTTGTAGACGTTTGACTTGCTGTTCAAAAGCAAAAATAAGTTCTTGATAAGAGCAAGTCGGTCAACAGAAAAACCTGAACGCACACGATTTAGACAAACAAACCACGAAAAAAAGTTTGCAAAACTTTGTCACTTGATTTGGAGACTATTTGGCATTTTTCCTAAACAAACTTAGCAGCTTTCAGGGCAGATGCTAATGACTGACGGAGTTGATTCGGCTCTTCAATTCCCATCACAGCTGCTGCTATACGAGTTGTACCAGTGAGAAAGTTCCCAATGACAACAGTGACCAAGACCAGTGCTGTTCTCAGTTTATCGCGACTAGTCACAGTTCCCAATAACCAATCACAGATCACTGTTGCCCCCCCAATACAATTACTGAATACCACTATTTTTATTAAACAACCACTAATTACTATAGTTTCCCATTGACCAATCACAGGTGACCGCTATTTCCCTGCAATGACCAATTACTGTTTACCAACAACTATCACTATTCATCACAGTTCTCCACAGTTCCCAGTGTCCAATCGCAGACTCGTTGTTCCCAACAACAAAGTGCAGATTACCAGTTTCCTAACAATCGCTGACTGCCAACAACCAATCACAGCTGGGTAATTTTTTAATAACCAATCACAGACAATAGTTTCTGTTGACCAATCACAGACCAGCACTTGTCCTAATGACCAATCACTGCTCCCAATGACCAATCACAGATCAGCGCTATTTCCAATGACTAATCAAACAACAGTTTCCAAGGACCAATCACAGACCAGCACTGTTCCAAATGTCCAATCACAGTTTCCAGCAATCAATTACAGACCAGCACTGATCACTTTTTTTTTTCCTGTCTCACTTTCCGATTTTCTGAAGACAGAAATAAGAGTAACCCTTTTTCCCTTCGCAGATATTCACCGGTTTTTCGTCTGTCGTTAAATTATTTCGTAAACTATATTCTTTTCTACCCCAGAAAGAAAACAAAATACTTTCCACCTTCAGTCATTTACATAATATGCAAATGATCCGGATCAATAGATTAATATGCAAATGAGCCCGATGGCGTCATCACGCAAACTTCTAGTTTTCCAGAAGACTTTAGCAACAAACTGAAGGCGTTCGGACGAAAATAAAACGAGCACAAGTTAATTTTAATAAAAGAAAAAAGAAAAGCTTTAAGAAAAGGTAAAAGAAAAAAAAAAAAGGTGAAAACGGCGTTTGATATTTCTGTTAAGTATTTCTACAGCTTTGTGAGTGAAATTACAGCAACTACGACAATTCCCGAAGATAAAAAGACAATAAAAGGTTTTATAACACCGGATTAGTTAACGATAATCGATACTACTTTGGCAGTAGCAAGTTTTAACTTTTTATCTCGTGCTAATGGCAGACAAATCTTACCAGCTAAGATGCTACATCCAGTTAGCTTCATGCGAGTGAGTTTATAAAGCTGAACAAATACATTATAAAGAGAGGAATTTCACTGAATAGCGTGTCGCAGGTAGATTTAGAGAATTAGCCGTTTTTACAGATTATTGTGTTGCTAATTATGAAAGGAAACTGAGTTCCAGACTGAGGCACTTAGCCGGTCGTGCTAGCGGCCTAGATTTCCCACACGGCCCAAAACAAGTGAAGACAAAAGCGAACTCATCGTTTCGTTTTGCGTGAAGGAGGAAAAAAAAATCTCTCATCGAACAAACCAAAACTATTTCTTTTCACCGAACAAGCAATCGACGGAGCGGTTTTTTTTATGTAAACAAACAAAAAAATCCGGACTGCTTTCTGTCTTTGTGTCAGCAAATTGAACGGCATTAACATGACATTATTGTTATTATTCTTTACAAACCTCTCAGTCAAATCTTCACAATCGGTCAGGTCTAAATCGCTCACAGATACACGTCTAGGTAGATTTCTGCGGGAAATCGTTGGACTTTTTTTTTTTTTTTTTTTTTTTTCTTTTTTCTGCCACAAGGAGACCTTTTTCCTGCCTCTCAAAACACCTCAGCGCAGGCACATAGCGGCGTCTGCAGTTCTGCCGGAGAGCGGAGTGCGCATGCGCAGCGAGAGCGCTCCTCTCAGAACTTCCTCCTGAAACCGTCCGTCCCGCATCACCACCACCACCACCTCAAAATTCAGTATTTAAGAATGAGAAGATTCAAATCGAAAAACATTCAAAACAGCAAAAAACAAAATAGTAACACAATACATGACATTGGGCTTGGAAGGTTATGAGTTCAAATCCCAGCACCACCAAGCTGCAACTGGTGGCCCTTGAGCAAGGCCCTTAACCCTCAACTGTTAAGTTGCAAGTCTCTAAGGGTGTCTGCCAAATTGGCATAAATGTAATGTACACAAAAGAGATTTTTTATTACAGAATGCAAAAACCATTGTTCACACTTATTTATTTACACTTTTATTCGTTTCTCTGTGGAATAGGTTTATGCTTTAACAGTAAGAGGGTTTTGAGCTATGAAGCAAGTGATCAAAATGAAGATGTTGCAAGCAGGAAAAATGGGCAAGCATAAACATCTGTTTAACAATTTGTGAAAATGGCTTGACCACTGGATCAGAGCATCTCCAAAACCGCAGGTATTGTGTGGTCCACTTCTATGTAGTGGTTAGTACCTACCAAAAAGGGGTTCAAAGAACGTATAAGTTCAGTGTCTCCAGCTTTGTTTTCTTGTGTAACAGGAGGAGGCTCAGTGCTGTGGTTCTCTTCAGTGGCGGTTACACCGTGCGTCAGTTGTAAGTATTCCTTAAAAAAAAAAAGAAAATCAAGGTTTGGATAGAAAAAAAATAAAACTTGTTTTTTTGTTAAAAAATACTTTGTATTAATTTATGGCATTCTGATTTTTTTTAAATCTATTATTTATTATTGCTTAGATCCAAATAGACTTTCTGCGGTTTTGTGTGTGCATTTTTTTGTGTGTGCATATTATAACAACCTCACAATCAGCATTCCAATTCATCCCAATAGGGTTGAGGTCAGCGCTTGATAGCAGGAGATCTTCCACTCCAGTCCATGTGAAGCATATCTTTATGTATATGCAATATTGTGCCTACAAGTTTGTGGAAGAACCACATATGGCTGGAAAAGTCAGGCGTGCCAACACTTTTGCACCTTGATTGATCCATAAACAGCGTCCAAACCGGGTAAAGCAAACCTCTATTGCATGTTTCCTACTTTTTATTAATCGTATAGCTTCAATGCAAAATTGAGCACAGCATTTGAATAAACAAAACTCGAGTCTTATCCACGTAAGAACATTTTATTATATCGTTAGGCTTTTTTATTTATTTATTTATTTATTTTTTCCCATATCATGCTATCATGGCCATTACTTGTATCTTCATTGTATTAGAAATGATCTTCACCCTGCCTATCTGCCTAAGAATGCTTTTTTTGATAAATGATTTCTAAAGACAGATATAATATCATCTATTATTTCTTATTACAGGCAGACCAACAATTTTTCCATAAGTCTGCATTTCCATGACAAAGTAATATGGATGAATGATAAATTATGGACATGTAATGAAAATATTATGAATGAAACGATAAGTCCAAAAGTTTGTGGACACCCGAGCTGAAGATTGTGTGGTTTTTTTATTCCCCATTTATTCACATTTACTGCCCATTTTCTGTTATAATAACCGTCTCTTTTCTGGGACGATGTCGGTGTTAGTAAAGTCAGGTAGAAGGACGAGGATGTAGGTGGTAGGTGGACGAGGCCCAGAGGTGGGAAGTAACGGAGTACAAATACTTCGTTACTGTAAAGTCGATTTTTTTTGGTATCCACTATTTATTTTCAGAAATTTTTACTTTTACTCATTACATTTTTACACAAATATCTGTACTTTTTACTTCTTACATTTTCAAAACCGGCTCGTTACTTTAGTTTTAATCCATTGATTTGGTGAAATTTTTTTTTTATTTTCACTCTGCGCCGATTTCAGGCGAACAACAGATTTCCTGTTACTGCGCGTCTTTTTCAATCCGCTGGTGTATAAAGTCCTGACCCTCACTCACCACAGATGTAGACTAGTTTACGGAGCTAAGAATCAGCAGGCAGAAGGCAGTAAGAAGTTTGGGGTTAATGTGGATGAGACAGAGGGAGTCAGTGATGAGAACATGACTGAGAACAGACACATTCCTGATCATCATCATCTTTTCTCTGCTTGTGTTCTATATGTGGATCTTCAGCCTGCATACATTCATTAGGTAACAACATTTTTAATTAGTTTTGTATTAATATATACTGTATATATATATATATATATAATGTGTATGTATGTATATGTATATTTGGCTGTCAAAATTAAAATTATTGTAAACGGCACTAAATTTTATTAACGCTATCAATTCAGCGCATTTCTGTTTCACCATTTTTATAGAAAATGTAAATACATAAATAAATAACTAAATAAAAAAGAGGCACAATTAAAACCGGCAAAAAATACGTTTATCCACGACGTCCTTTCTTAGATATAAAATAAATAAATAAACTCCAGATAAAAATATTTTTAATCAGTAAACTTTTGTTTTATTTCTGCGCCAAGTCTCAAATCAAACACCAAATCCGCCATGTTTTACACAATTTACCCTCTGGGGGGCGTTTTGTGGGTTTTTCCCTCATAACGGCGACACAAACTTAAATGACTGTCTTTATTGATCGTACAGATAAAAACAATACATCATTCAAATCTGTAAAATGTCTATAATTTGATATATATAAGCTTCCTGACTTGACTTGAAGAGGTGCAGTTTCTCCGGTATCACCTCATTAACTGTCCGTGTGGAAACATAGCAAAGGCTCTTAATGATGTCCACACGTCTCTGCACTGATATAGCTTTTAAATTTATTCACTGTACATATGCTTACATACAATACAGACCAAAAGTTTGGACACACCTTCTCATTCAAAGAGTTTTCTTTATTTTCATGACTATGAAAATTGTAGAGTCACACTGAAGGCATCAAGGGCTATTTGACCAAGAAGGAGAGTGATGGGGTGCTGCGCCAGATGACCTGGCCTCCACAGTCACCGGACCTGAACCCAATCTTTTACCCTCAATATTATATTATTATTTTTTTTGAGGCTGTAATCCAGCAGGTCTTCACAGCCTTTTTTCCCCACAGTCACCCACTCCATTGCTCACCACACACTGACTTCCACACAACTTATTCAGTGTGGGGACAAGCCAGATTTGAACCAGCAACCTCTGAGCACAGAGGCAAGGCTTTTACCACAAAGCCATCAAGTCCCACAACTCACCTTCTTTTTTTGGGGGGTTTATCCTTCGTTTCATGCTTCAAAGCAAGAAATTCAGACCAGAAAGAAACACAGAAGCAGGATTCGAACCCTGAACCCCACCAACAGCAAAATACCAGTCTTAACCCACTGAACCATCAGGAAGGACAGGCTGTGATGATTGTTTAGAGCAGGTCTATCTTTCTTTTTAAGCCATCAACACAAGAATATAATGCTAAAGACAGACTTAGGAAGCAAAGCCATATCGTGACTAGCAGGGACAATGCAGGATTTGAACCCTGATTCACGCCATTAGCGGGGCACCAGCATTAACCCACTGAACCATCAGGAAGGACAAGCTGGGAAGCTTGTTTAGAGCAGGTCTATCTTTCTTTTTAACCCATCAACACAAGAATATGAAGATGTAGGAATCAGGAATGTAACCTACCTCATGACTAGCAGACAGAAAGCCAGGTTTGAACTCTGACCACCAACATTAGCAAAGTACCAGCCTTAACCCACTAAGCCATCAGGAAAAAACAGGATGGGAAGCTTGATTAGAGCAGGTCTATCTTTCTTTTCAAACCATCAACACAAGAATTTAACGCTAAAGAAAGATGTAGGAAGCGAATACAGATGTAAGTAGCACAAGTTGAACCCACATTGTAAATAGCAGGATTCGAACCCTGATCTCCAGCACCAGCGAGACACCAACATTAACCCATTGAACCATCGGTGAGGACAGGCTAGGAAGCTTGTTTAGAGCAGCTCTATCTTTCTTTCAACCCATTAAAACAGAGAAAAATGTAGGAAGTGAATCCTGATCGTGAATGACAGGCAGAAAGCAGGATTCGAACCCTGAACCCCACCAAAAGCACAACACCTGATTTAACCCACTGGACCATCAGAGAAGACAGGCCAAGAAGTATGTTTAGAGCAGGTCTATCTACCTTTAAACCATCAACACAAGAATATAAAGCTAAAGAAAGATTTAGGAATCAGGAACATAACCAACATCGCAACTAGCAGGATTCAAACCCTGATCCTTACCATCAGCGAGGCACCAGCCTTAATCCACCAGCCTTAATCCGATGAACCATGGAAGAGATCAGACTGGGATGCATGTTTAGATGAGGCACAAGCCTTAAACCACTGAGCGACCACTGCTGAAAAGCATGTGTGCTTTTTGGAGGGTTCATACTTTGTTTGATGGCAGCGCAGTAAGGAAGAAGGCATGTAGGACTGGCTTTGAAACCTTATCACCAGCGTGGACTATATTAAGGACCATGTTCAGGCACAAGCCTTAACCCACTGAGCTACCACAGAAGTGTTCCTTTTTTTTTTTTTTTTTTTTTTTTTTTTTTTTTTTTTTTGTGGTGGGGTTATCTTTCATCAAAGACCAGGAAATCACAAAATTAATCCAACACAGAAAGGAAATGTTTTCAGAGTGGACAAGGTCCAGAAGTTTTATTTACCAACACAGCAACCACCAGCTCGAGCAGGAATCAAACTCTCAAACTCCTCCTCGTGGAGACCCTGACATTAACCCACTAGGCTATCACATCCATCCATCTATCTATCTATCTATCTATCTATCTATCTATCCATCCATCCATCCAGCCATCCATCCATCCATCCATCTTATATAATGTGAGGTCCAGTTAACAGCTAAAACAGGTGGAAGTAATAACTACTTTTTACTTAACTACATGTCTGAGCCAAAACTTCTTTACTTTCACTTGAGTAAAAAAGTATAATCAGTACTTTAACTTTTACCTGAGAATTTTAAAACATGAGGATCTGTACTTCTACTTAAGTAAAGGATGTGTGTACTTTTGCCACCTCTGACGAGGCCTGGGTGCAGTCAGCGTTCATATTCATCCCAAATGTGGTCAATACATTTTGATAGCTCTATATAGGCCACTTAAGAGCATTCCATTTCCAGTTATCCTCCTTATTTCTATGCAAACATTTATAGCAGTGCTGCTAATCTGCTTAACACAAAGATTGTTGGAGTCATGCTCGTTTAATGGTTGGCGCTGTGGCACAGTGGGTCGACTTCCCGCCTGACAGCTCCAGGGTAACTGCTTCTCTCATTGCCTGCATTGTCTAGGCTCTCTGGTTTTCTTCCACCTAGAAAAACGATGCTTGTGGCCAGAATGGATAATAGACAGTGCCTCTAGATGTGAGGAAATATGTGAACGTGCAGTAAGTATGACGGTTCCCCGACCTGGAATGGTGTCCCATCCAAGCTCAATGTCCGGGTTCAGATCATCCAGCAATTTTCCTGTATGTCTAAGAAGAGTCAAGTTTGTTTTTTTTCCCTCCAAAACACGTGGCGGAGGAACATTTTTGCGCCTGTCAGAATGAAAGAAAAAAAAAAAAAAGCATCGGCTTAGCTGCTTAGCTCCAGTTGGTGTGTCAGATTCAACCCCCCCCCCCCCCCCCTCAACGCCCTGCCTTATAATTATCAGTCTTAATTAACTTATTGTTTGCGTTCTGCAGTCTAATCTGGGAAATGGTAATGAGTTTTAAAACCTGTGTGTGTGAAAGAGAGGGGGAAAGAGTGTGACGGAGTAGGCGAGAGAAAACCGAAAGAGTGAAAAGAGAGCTGACAGTGAAAAACCTCCATGTCAAATTATACACAAAGTATATATATAGAGGCAAAATGCCAAATCTTTTCTCTTTAGGCATATCGTCTATTCCGGGGGTCACCTAACGTGATACTCATCCTGTGTGAAGTTCTAATCCTCAGACTAGATTCTGTTTGTAGTCTCCGACCCGTCATTCGGATGAGTATTTATGTGGGAATACGAGGGAATGCGGGATCAAGGGAAAGTGGCTGATAGACTGTCTGTCTATGGAAGTATGCGTGCATGTGTGTGTGTGTGTGTGTGTGTGTGTGTGTGTGTGTGTGTAATCTTATTAGACAGAGCATTGCAGCAGAACAAAGAGCTGGGTACAGCAAGGGCTGACTGATAATCCTGCCCGGAGTAGTTCTTCTCTTACGGACGAGCCTCAGTGCTACTGCTTTATTATCCCTATCAAAGAGAAATCTGCTCGTATAAATGGTATAAAAAGCATTTGGTCGAATAGTAAACAAACATTCCTGATGGTGGTCAATGCTGTTATCTTCCTGGTCATTATGCACGGATCTAGGAATATTAATTCCTTAATTCCTCTTGCGCAAGAGGTCAATCAGTGTTTATGCTAACAGCCTTTTTCACACACACAAATAATATCAGTCTGGTTTTTTTTTTCCTCCCATATTATTTAAACATTTCACTTTTCCAGCCGTGTGGAAGCATAAAATTTGTCCTTCACTTGATCTAGGTGACCAAAACCTGCTCCAGCATGACAATACCCCTGTGCACTAAGCAAGTTCTATGAAGATCTGCTTTACATGGGTGGAAAGGGTGTGGAAGATCTGGAGTCGCCTTTTAGGGTTGACAGCTTTGGGATGAAATGGAATCCTGGCGTGAAGATTCATACATCAATACCTGACTTTACTAACACCATTGTGGTTGTGGATCTCCACAAAATCGATCGGAACATCTTCCCAAAAGAATGGAGATTATTATGGGGACTAAATGTGGAACGGGATGTTCAAAAGGCACATGAATTTTATAGACAAACTTTTGTCCATATCGTGTAACTTCAAGAGCTCGATAGCACTGATCAGAAAATGCTCGTGGTATTGGTGCATAATGCCTCCACCACCATGCTTCACCATGGCTTTTTTTTGTGTGTGTGTGTGCCAAAATTATGCTAAGAATGTTTTACCTTTTGGTCTCATTTGGGGTGATTTTAACAGAATTTATTTTGTTTGTTTGTTTGTTTTCCAGAGAAAGACAAGGCTTTCGTCTAGTCGCTCTACACCCTGAAGTCCAAACACGTGAAGAATCCCAGAGTCTGTTGACCTGAGGGGAATGTCCTGAACATGCCAGGTATTTGTGCAGCTCCTTTAATATAACTGTAGGATTCTTGGCAGGCTTCTTGATGGGATCTTTTCTTGTCCTTTGGAGGAATGTTCTGTTCTGTGCCACTGGTGCCTCACTTTCTCCACTTGACAACAGCCTTCACAGTGACCCAAGTATCATTGGTTAGATTCGGAGCACTGTCACATGCCCTATTATAAAAGTGAACACAATTGAAGTACTTCTGAAGAAGGTAGGTACATGAAGTCAAAGTTCATTCCACATCTTTGCTGCCAGAAGGAATCTTGAAGGATGTCTTCCTTTTTATGTCTCACTGTCATTTTAAGAAGGATGACATTGCTAGGTAAGAATGGTTTCTCATTCCATATTTGGTCTAGCCTGGGCACAACGTCAGGATAAAACAGGACTTCGGCCAACTTGCTAGACTTTTTGTGCACTAATAGATTTCTTGGCTATTTATGGTACAGCAGATCATGAAGACAAGACTTTAGATCACTGGACATTCGTACTGGACTGAAACCACGTCAGCACGTTTTTCATGCGTATTTTAGTAGCTATACGACTTACAACAAACGAAGTAACAGTTCAAAGAGTCGGATGAATTTTTGCAAGGTGTGTGGCCGAATGAGAGCAGGGGTGGGGGGGATCTCCTTTCTGCCTCAAAACAGAGCTCTGGCATTCTTCCCTTTAAAAACCAAGTATTTATTAATACTAGGAAAAGGGTTGTGGGTATGAATCATTTCAGACACGTTAACTGGAGAAGGCACGCTGGGTTTGTTAAAGAGGAAATACTCCATACGTTGGTTAGCATTTTACTTTTAAAGATCTCAGATGTTTCCTGAAGAACGACCTTCATCCGCATTTCATCACATATTTATATATATTCACTCGTCTCTCTCTCTCTCTCCTGCTGCAGCTATCTGTCAGGGGGGAAAAAAAAAAAAAAAAAGGGGAAAATGATCGGCGGGAAAAGAGAAGAAAAATTCTGGCACCGCCGCCCCGATAACGTGCGCACACCACTGTGAAGGCAGCAGTTTTTTTGACAGGCCTCCGCTGCTTCCTGCTCTTTCATCTCAAAGCCTGACTATAGGTAGAGGGAAATTTGCTGAGCTAGTTCACATGTTTTTGCGTTCTCTCGAGCTACGGGAGGACAAGGGACGAGGATAAAGATCAAAAATCTCTGCGTGGGCGCTACTTTCCAAATCCGTTACAGCCACACAGTATAATACAGCAGGTCCAAATAATACTGATTCGAGAAGTTATACGGGTGAAAATACCCAGTAGTTTCGGGGATCGTGTCATGCGCTTGCTTTTATGTTCCTGCACTCGTCGTACAATTGAAGCCGATTGTTCCGAATGTGGAATACCGCATGGCTGGTTCCTTTGTAAGCCTTTTACCTTGTTATCCATCTCTCAGTCGACTATGAACTATTGTTGTTGCTCACTATGGCACTCGTTCCGTCATGCTGTCCCGGCTTGATGTGTCCCATGGTGCTCTGATTTGTTCGCTTTGCCTTGCATTTGGTGTAAATATACAGTATGCTAATAGCATTGCTGAACGGACCTCTCTAGTCAAACTGCCACTGAGGGTCCTTCCCCAGTGAGGAATTTGAGTCCACCTTAGCATCTCTGGTCGCTTCCATATCTCCTGTGGCTAATTCTACTAATGTTAAAGCATTGAAAGTTATGCACCTAAACAGATCCCTCCTTAAAGACCAATGAGCAGCCTTCCGTTTTATATTCCTTCCTTAGTTTAGCTTTGTCTGGAAGAGATGTTCTATATAGTGCTCAACATTCAATCAGAATTCATGTATCAAAATCTTTTCATAGCTTTACCAGATAAACCTTCTGCTGTTTGTATATGAATTGCAAAACTTAGTCTTGTGTTAATGGTATGCATAGGCATTTTTTTGCTATTGTGTTGTTCGGATTGGCGCATTATCTCCATGCAGTTACTAATCCCTCTCTGGGAGAAGCCGGCTTAAGCATTATTCTTAGCAGTGGGATATCTTGGTCTGGACATAGTTTGGATCTTTGACAGTCTGGGTTCTGTACGATGCCAGGTGCACTTAGCAGGTCTGCACCATGTGGCCAAACTTAGTTCCCCTCATACTGAGTCCATTTACCGTGTGGTACCCTAAAGAGGCTGCAGACAAAACCTCACCATTCTACAGAGCTAGAACATGAGGGGTACAGGCTTCTTACAGCAAAGCCATCACCACTGAGCAGCACAAGCCACCAAGAATTTCAGTACTTAAGCCCCAAATGATTTGGTTCAGAGAAATGTTCCATATGGAAGACCCTAGACTTTTAAACCAGGAGCTCTATTAATGGTTACTTGTTCAAAAGATGGGCACCTGGGTTATGTCCAATTGTAGATTTAAGAGGGCAATAAAGGTGCAGCACTATGTTACATCTGTAACTGGCAACAGTCCTCAAAATTCACTGGCATGAGTCCATTAAGAATCCAAGCCAAAGCCAAGAAAATAAAACATTTAACCAGATGTTCTTTTCCTGTTCTGTCTCCAGGAAGACGCAGCTCTACCTCTGCCATGTCAATCTCTATTCTATGTGACTCTCGAAACACGCCTCGGTCTCCGTGGTGATGTGATACGTCATATCCATGTGCAGTAGCAGTAGCAGCGCGCTCGAGAAACAGTTTAGCGACGAGAAATCGATCCGCATATCGAATATTGGTCACAAATTATTGATCACTTTCTAAATGATCAAAGCGCATCCACTAATAATTCTATAGAAATACATCGTTTTTTACGGATGCCAGTATGCCATTTTTTTAAATCGATGCATCACGCCGTCAACTTCTGCGAGTCAGTGAATCCCATCCCTGCTATATTCGATCCCCACTTTAATAGGAACATCTGCACATTTTGAAGTGATCCAATCAGCCAATCAAGTAGCTGCAGCACTATGTATAAAATCAAGCAGAGAACTCTATTTAACGTTCACATCATACATCAAAAAGAGGAAAATGTAGTAACTTCCTCAGCAGCCTAGTCGTCAGGGGGCCAGACAGGCTGCTTTGAGTATTTCAGAAACTGCTGATCCCACGGGAATTTTCATGCCTTCACGTTTTACACGATATCTGCATGATCTCTTGGATTGCGCTGCTCTGACACGATTGGCTGATTAGATAACGACTGTATGAAAGTCTATACATCTCTCACCCTCAACAATCATCCTTTTTTAATTAATTCTGTTAAAGTGTATGTAATTACTTTAGCTTTTTGAGCTTTATTTGAGTGGTGTTAACACCATGGTCAGAAATGTTAGCAAAGCTGTCCGCAACATAACACCTTTCTCCGGCTGCGACCAGTTATTCCAGATTTGAAAGAAACCAACGAACATGTTGACTGCTGACAACCCGAGAAGTAACTCTTTTTCACTTTGCAGGGATCTATTACAGTGTGTATTTAGATTCTGTAAGCAGAAGAAGAAAAAAAAGCCCAACAACCTTGTATTTGTGGCTGTAGGGGATCAGTCAGCGCTTCAATTCATCTCAAAGGTGTCTAGTGGGGTTGATGAGGTCATGTCTTGGTGCAGGTCAAATACCATCATCACATTCCATTATTAATCAGTCCCCTTTCGCTGTTATCATATCCCCCACACTTCTGGAAAGATGTTCCTCAAGATTTGCGGAGATTTGTGAGAATTCATTCAGCCATAAGGGTGTTATTAAACTCAGGTTATGATGGAGGTGAGAAGGTGAGGAGGTTCCTGGGGTGCAGCCAGAGTTCACATTCATCCCAAAGGTGTTCAAAAGGTTTGGAGCTCTATAGCAGGAGATCTGAGATGTGAAGCATATCATCATGGAGATGGCTTTGTGCACAGGAGCATTGCCATGCTGGAATAGGTTTAGGCCTCCCAATGCAAAAGTGAAAATCTCATGCTTACACACATCCAAAGACAATCTGTAACTGTAGTGGAGGAACCATATACATGGCTGGAGAAGGAGGGTGTCCGAATTCTTTTGCACTTATATGAATATTGAATCTTGACCGATGCTCAAGGATAGGAGAAAAGACGAGCTTCCAGAGCTCATTTCCACTACTAAAAGGTGTAAAATAAAAATTTCTGTATTTTTTTCTCCCCCCTGCTGCCTCCCCATCTTATTTAATCAGCACTTACTGACCTTGTCACCTGTCCGAATCTCCAGTGTATTGGCAGGGGTCTGTATTAAAATTCAGCCCTCTGGTGAAAGTAAAAGCCTTTTAATTTCCATGTGACATTAAAACTGCACGGCTGCAGGGCAATCTCTCGTGTGCATGCAGCGCTATGCAAATTCTAAACAGTGTAGCACTGGCTCTGCATGGCTCTCGCTAAAAACAAAAAAAACTCAGGAAAAGCTTCCGGAAAATTATAAGCGGTCATAGAGCATATATATACAGCGCTATTCCATATTTCTTTTGCTCGATCACCTTCTTACACACACACATTTATTCAGTATCCTCCCAGGAATCTGTTCACCATCCCCTCAATCACAGGAGAATATAATTCACTCGGCACTGTCACTACGCGTGAGTGGAGCGGCTTGAACGTAAAGTTCATAACTGACAATCATTTAATTACAACCTACAAATCAAATGAAGTGAAGAGACTGATACATTAATTGACATTTGCAAGACGATTCGTGATCGATTGCCGTCCAAGTAAAACACTGGACTTCTGACAGTTTCATCAGTCAAGTGAATGTTTGCTTGTATGTAAAAGAACAGTTCTGATATGATCGTTTTCTTTTTAGAACTTAATACATACGTAACTACACTATATGGAGGAAAGATATTGGGACACCTGATATTCCAGACATATGTTTTTCTTTTTCACCCCAAACTGTTACCACAAAGTTGGAGGTACACAATTTTATAGGAGGTCTTTGGATGCACCGGGATGAAAAACTAGGAGACCCGAAAGTGGAAGATTTGCTATAGAGCTGAACATTGACATTAGCACCTGAATTTACTAAGAGCACAAATCTCCACAAATTATTTATATATATATATATATATATATATATATATATATATATATATATATATATATATATATATATATATACAGTGCCCTCCACAATTATTGGCACCCCTGTTTAAGATGTGGTCGTGGACTTCTAAAAATTCTCCTTTTTTTTAAAACAACATAGAACCCAAATGCAAAAAAAGAGAAAAATCCAACCTTTTATTTAAGTACATTACTTTGGTGGTAAAAAAAATCACACATTTAGAAAAAAAAAAAAACCTTGAAATCATGTGTGCCACAATTATTGGCACCCCTAACAATTCCTCTGAAAAATTATTATTATTTTTTTTATATATATTTTTCTGTAGTTGCTAAGGTTGGTCAGGGTATCTAGGGACTTTTAATTAGTAATTCATGATTTCCTGTTTCCCTGGGGTATAAATATGACGTGACACAGAGGCCTAATTCTCTTACCCATTTGTGAACATGGCAAAGACAAGAGAACACACCATTCAAGTAAGGCAGATGTGTGTCGACCTTCATAAGTCAGGCAATGGTTACAAGAAAATAGCCACTCGCCTTAACTTGCCGGTATCTACAGTCAGAGGAATCATTAAGAAGTTTAAAACAACTGGAACAGTGACAAACAAGGCTGAAAGAGCTCCCAAGTTTATCTTGCCACAACGCACAGTGAGGAGGATGGTAAGAGAAGTAAAAAAATTTCCCAAGCTCACCGTCACAGAATTGCATCAAAGAGTGGCATCTTGGGGTCACAGAGTCTCCAAAACAACCATCAGACGCTCTCTACATGCCAACAAGCTGTTTGGGAGTCATGCAAGGAAAAAGCCTTTTCTCACTAACACTCACAAACGTAAACGTCTGGAGTTTGCTAAGCGGTACTGGGACTTCAACTGGGATCGTGTGCTTTGGTCAGATGAGACTAAGATTGAGCTTTTTGTCAACAAACACTCTAAGTGGGTCTGGCGAATGAGTATGCCGAAAAGCACCTCATGCCCACCGTGAAGTATGGTGGAGGATCTGTGATGCTGTGGGCCTGTTTCTCTTCCAAAGGCACTGGGAACCTTGTTAGGGTGCATGGCATTATGAACGCTTTGAAGTACCAGGATATTTTAAATAAAAACCTGATGGCCTCTGCCAGAAAGCTGAAGATGGGTCGTCATTGGGTCTTTCAGCAGGATAATGATCCAAAACATGTGGCAAAATCTACACAAAAGTGGTTCAGCAGTCACAAACTCAAGGTCCTCCCATGGCCATCTCAGTCCCCAGACCTCAACCCAATCAAAAACCTGTGGGGCGAGCTAAAGAGAAGAGTGCATAAGAGAGGACCCAGGACACTGGATGATCTAGAAAGAAGAATGGTCAAAAATCCCTCTCTCTGTGTTCTCCAATCTTGTGAAATGTTATAGGAGGAGATTAAGTGCTGTCTTGTTGGCAAAAGGAGGTTGTACAAAGTATTAACATCAGGGGTGCCAATAATTGTGGCACACATGATTTCAAGTTTTTTTTTTTTTTTCTAAATGTGTGATTTTTTTACCACCAAAGAAATGTACTTAAATGAAAGGTTGGATTTTTCTCTTTTTTTGCATTTGGGTTCTATGTTGTTTTAAAAAAAAGGATAATTTTTAGAAGTCCATGACCACATCTTAAACAGGGGTGCCAATAATTGTGGAGGGCACTGTATATTATATATATATATATATATATATATATATATATATATATATATATATATATATATATATATATATATATATATATAATACGATATATATGACGATGCCAAAAGATAAACTCTCGAGAGAAATAGTTGTAGGGAAGGAGGGGGACAGTGAACAATGACTTTCTTGGTCGGCTACTGTTTAGATACAAGCAGTTGAGTCTGGGTGAAGGGAGAGCTCGCTAACTCCAGTTGCAACAAAAATCATATAAGCACAGACAGGTTTCCAAAACTCGTGCTTTTTTATTTTTCTTGGCAACAGCGTTACGGGTTAGTCAAAGAAACGTAGAAATCAGCATCAGAAAATAATAAGGGCATATTCCTCGGTCTTGCACACATGCAGTATTAGCGGAAAAATGCGGCGGCAGGCTATTCCCAAAATGCCGCTCTGCTCTTAAAGGAGCCACAACATATTTCACCCGTTACACAAAGACGTGTAACAGACACTGTCTTTCATTAAAACCTGTGTAAAGTTCATTAGTTTCAATGTAGACATTGTAGCTTATAGACAGGTGCGGCTTATTTATGTTTAAAATAAAAACCTTTGTCAAATTCAGTGGGTGCGGCTTATATATGGGTGTGCTTAATAGTCCAGAAATTACAGTATATTTGATAAAAAAATTTATTAAAACGAACATTTATTCAGGACGTCCTTTCATTACTCAGATATCAAAATAAATAAATAAACCAACCCCGAAAAATTATT
This sequence comes from Silurus lanzhouensis, assembly GCA_039877035.1. Lineage (NCBI taxonomy): Eukaryota > Metazoa > Chordata > Actinopteri > Siluriformes > Siluridae > Silurus > Silurus lanzhouensis. The sequence goes on from JBCEWE010000098.1 coordinate 1,420,680, forward strand.
TTCAATCATTAAACCTTTTACTTAAGTTTAAAATCAACCAAATTCCGACCATGATACACACATCCGTCAATTAAAACCGTCCGTGTGGAAACAGCAAAAGTTCCGTTTGGTGTCATGATGATTTTGGAAACCCGGTATTTCTATGTTCTTTTTTTCCCCCTTTTTCACACTACTTTTATAATAGTCCAACAGATGGCAGCACCAGGACGCACGCACAGTCACAGGGATCACGGAAATTCATAAGTACATCGGCAGCTGTTGCAAATGGTTTCTTGCAGACAGAGTTTGCATACAGTGTAAGAGCTTACTACGTTTTTCCCCCATAAAATATACGTGTTTAAGTCTCTGTGTGTTTTCGACTGGTGTATGTCGCTAGTTAAATCTGTGCATAGATAAAACAAAGGATTCATTTTAAAATCAAAGAACTTTTTGCAGTGGGAATTTTTCATTAGAATAGATAAATCTATTGCACTTACAGCCTGTACTGCCAGAGACACTCTTTGCTCCGGGTGTGCCTTTTTCCCTGAGGAAAAAAAAAGCGCGTTTAGCATAATGCCTGACAAACAGGAATAATAGCTCGCACCTTATCTGCGCAATCAGGAGAGAATAGATGGTGTTGTCAAATTGCAGCCTGAGAAGTGCACAAGGACTTTTTTCTTAGCCAGTGTGGAAAAAACAGCTGGTGCTTATTAACTCTGGTTTGTACAGTCAAATATACTGCAACATGAGGCTGCAGCGCTTGGTCCTAATCAATGAGAAATAACTACAGTGAAAAAATGTCAAGAGACTTGCTATCTATTCAGCCCGGACTCAGTTCTGATTACGAAGCAGGCTGGCTGGAGATCACATGCTCCGCTCTGGAACATTAACCTGTACAGACTTATTGTCAGAATGACAATACATATATTTATTATGGAACAGCACAACGCGATGCGAAGTCACTTCCTGTCTAGGATGCAGGTATATTTAGCACGCAGGTCACGGTGCATCACGACAGGGGTATGGAGCGGTAGTTCTGGAGACGAGGAGCTGAGTGACATTGATGTATGTTCTCTGTTAAAGCTGTGTCTTAGTCTGTTGATTACCGTGGGCTGGGAGTGCTCAGCTGTTTTTTTTTTTTAGCTCTTGCGAAAGCACTGATAGTTTTTGTAATTAACCTTAGGAGCATTTCCTGCTCGCTGGCACTCAAGAAGAAGTGTGCATATGTGAATCATGGCATTTTTTTTAGTTTTTAGTTTTTTTTTTTTCCACTTCACCATCGGCTCCAATTGCTCTTTAAAGGCTTTTAATATCGAAGTCTAGATTGCGTCGTTCTGGTCAACAGACTCCGACGATGAAAAAGGGGTCATCATCCTTTTCAGGAGAACATTTTGAAGACGTCCTGCACCATAAACTCAACATTGCTATAAAGATGCCTTGGCATGACATGAAGATGTACAGATCAGCCGTCCAAGCCAAAGCTAGGTGCGCCCCCCCCCTCACGAGGACGTGTCAGGATGCGCTCGCTTTCACAGCGCGGCATTAAAAGAGAGATGTTCGAGCGTCGAACATCACCCGGAGCGAAAACCATCAAATCTCTCAGGAAAGAAATGGATCAAGTGAAAATATAATGTGGCCGCAGCCTCCCTCCAGGCGGCTGCACTTAAAGCCTCGCATTACAAAGTGGATTGCAGCGGCGTACTGAATTGTGTCTGGGTTAGGAAGATGATGAGGTGCTGTGCCAGGCCAGGCCCGGAGCGCCAAATGTGACATAGAGAGAGAGAGGGCCAGAGTAATTCCGCCTGCTGGAACGAGTTTTCTCTGCCTGAAGAGCCTGGGCATGTGTCCATCGTCTATCTCACAAAACACGCATTTACACACTCGAGTTTCTTTTTTTTTTACCCACAAGTCCAATATTTCAGAGAAGTTTTCCTTTTCCGTTGGCTAAATGAACAAGTCTAAGGAGAAAGGCAGATAGAGAGCGGGAGTCGGAGCGAGCGTTTGGCGCCGCCGATAAGACGTCAGAAGTGGGTCAAGGACTCTCGCAGCTCGACAATTTGCTGTAATTACAGAAACTCCCAGCACCATAAGCGGGAAGATCAAATCCGACATGGGATTTGGGAATCCATTGTGTTTGCCAACCCCTAGTTCACTCAAACCCCCCCCACACATTTCGCTTGTTAGCATTTTTTTTGCAGGATTTATTTGCATTGCCTTTCATTTGTAGCCGTTTTGCTTTAAATAGAAAATAAACAAGGAAATTTATGAAACCGTTTGAAGAGGAATTGAAAGAATGTGTCTGTTTTCTTTTTATGGCCCAATTCATTCCCTGTGTGTTTGAAGCTGCCGGAATACATGGCACTAAAGCTCAGAGAGAAGAACGTCGTTCCACAGGTAGGACACCGTTAGCTAGCGTAATGCCTCCCTCTGGCTCCTCGTGCAAGGTTGTTGCCTTGACGACACCACTGGCAGGTTGAATCGACAAAGGGGCGTCGGAGCGTTAAATGCTACACGTGCAACGCTTCACACGTTATTGAATATAATACCCGCACGTGACGTGATCTGTGCTGCCTGGGGCTTTAATTACCATCCTGCTTCCTTTCTTTCAGTGAGGCATTTTTTCATTTGGACATTTAAACGACAATCGTACACGGGAGCAGGGAATAATACACAGTATACACAGTACTTAGACTCACTGGTCATTTTAATAGGAACACTTCAAGCATCCAATCACGTACAAGGACATTAAAGCACACGGATGCCACGTCAGGAGGTTCACGTGAACCTGTAGAGCGGTAGAAACGTTTTTTTATTAAACAGGCCAGCGATTTGTAGGGTCATGTTTTAAAGAACATTTTTTTACGTTTTTTGGTGGGCAGTGGCGCTTTGCTTTAAATATAACTTGTCAAAAGGTTGCCAACTTGTGTCAAAAGGTTTTTACTAAAAGAAAAAAGAAAATTCAGTACAGAACATTAAGGTGATCTTTTGCAAACTTGATACGCAGCAGCGGTTTTTTATTTTTTATATATATATTTTTTTTTTCCGCCGGTACCATTTTACTCTGCGGTGTCTAAGTGAACTAAGATTCCAGTTCAGCTTGAAGTCCGATAACGAAAAAGGATCACAGCACGGGGCTAATTTTGGAGCGCTCAAAATCTGGAGAGAACAATGAATTTATACACGTAGCAAGAACATGTCAGGGGTAATGGTCTGTCACATCAGGCTCAATACAAGGTCTGGAAGAATGGTCTTAAATTCCTCCGACTGTTGTGCAGCAGCGACAGGAAATGTTTGATGGAAGTTTTTTTCACTTCTGAAGGAGGACAATTATAAGGTCCCTCACAGTTTTCTTTTGTATTTCTTTCCCCCCAGTTAGAACTCTGAAGGATTAAATGGTGTTTAATAAAGATATAAAAAAAAGCATGTTATTTTAATGCAGGATGTGTAGGAGGTCTCGATCCAGTGGTTGCAACGGGCGTTTTTTGTTGCAGCTGTAACTCCAGAGTTTATTATCATTAATAAAACATCTCATTAAAATAGAAATGGAATCTATATAGAATTTCAGAGAATACATTTATTTCCGATTTATTGTGTGTATTCGAGATCAGAATTAGAAGGGAATCCAGGAAACCAGTGTAAGAATCAGACGCTCACGGTGAAGCAAAAGCGTCAAACAAATACGTCATGTTTAATAGTACACTATAAGGCCAAATGCTCGTGGACCAGAAGATCGGTACGTGCTTTTTGAACAGCCCATTTAACATTTAGACCCCATTCGCTTTTCATTTGCTCAGATGATTCACAAGATTTTGCTCGTAGAGATTTGTGGCCATTCAGGACTTTATTTTCCTGTCTCACAGCCGATCCAAACATCTAGATAAATCTAAAAGGATCTAAAATGACTGAGCAATTGTGCTACTGCATTCTACTGTAGTGAAAAGACATCTGAAGCAGAAGGTTGGGGAAAAAAAAAAATAGCAAACCTTCATTAAAAGGATGATAAAAAAAGCGTCTGTCAATGTTTGTGTGAAACATCTTCCGGAGAGTGCCATCATTCCCATGACCTGTCCTGGTTGGACAGCAAAACCCACTCATAGCCAGCGTTGGCCATTCTCCATGTTTGATTGATAACGCCTGTCCGAGGCCGCATGAAATTCAAAAGGTGCAAGGCCGCCTCCTTGGGCAGACGGATTCGGGGGAAAATGAAATCGATAGGGCCGTGCAGAGACGAGTCGCTCAGACGGCCGGCCTCTATCGCGCTTTTGTCAATAGGCCTCTACCTTTATTGATCCCGAGCCGGAAAACTTCTGCTGGCATGCGCACCGGTCTGGCTGATTAAACCAATGCTGAAAACAAATGAGAGATTTGATTAGAGAGTGAAAAAAAAATGCTGAGGTTTTAAAGCAACCAGTCACTAAGATAATAGATCTCGTATTTATGATTCATAGGGAAGAAGAGGTTCAGAAAGGTTCTCCTGATGCCAGAGATGTACATTTGGGGACAGATTTAGCTCTGCAACAGAAACAGCACTGCAGCAGCACAGGGTACTTCCAAGAGAAGTTGAACTGTTATCGCTCCTGCACCTTTGCAGCCACATTCACCAAACTCTGCACCATCCTTCAGATGTATACCAACGATCACGTTCTAGTTCTCTGTATCTGGATGATCAATATTTCCCAAAAACCTGACTGGAAGTCCAGCTGTCAAAACCTCCATCTTTCATTACTTCCTGTCGTTATACTTACCAAAGTATAGTCACACACTTCTACCCCGGTGGGTGAGCACTTTAAATAGTGCAGGAAATGACAGACATAATTTCCACATGCGCAATAACACATAACACACACACACACACACACACACACACACACACACACACACACACTGGATAAAATAGCTAAGGTAGAAAAGAGGCTTAATAAAACTTTGTGTGTGTGTTAATCCCTTCACCTTTTTTCTTTGTTGCTTTACGCTGCATGATGCTCAGAGCAGTGTTTTGTTGGTTTAATGAATCTCAGAAGGTTAAAATCTGCTACCCTTCTCCTCCTCAAGGTAAACAACCCACAATGAGCAGTATTCGGCTGAAAATTTGCCCCCGAGCCTTTTGACTCTAAAGTCACCGTGGTGCAAACGCATTTTTACTTTACGGACATGAACCTCCCCAGAATCCACTGGTTTGCAACATACTGCATCTTTTTACTGCTTTTTTGATATATATATATATATATATATATATATATATATATATATATATATATATATATATATATATATAAAACTGCAACCCTGGCCTTAACTCAACATCCTATCCACTTGCAGTAGCATTATTTTCCATCGTTAAATAATTACACATCTTGTTGTTTGCATAAATGTACTTCATGAATGTGATTCATTATTGTCTGTATTTTTATTATAGATTTAATATAAATAACCCTATTTAGAGTAAAAACTGCACATCTGGCAGTTCACTTTTTGGAGATTTTATTTGTGACCCAAGAACTTGGTGGCAGCAGAGAATATTTTAAAGCAGCTTTTATAAAAACAGGTGTAAATACTGTATATTTGGCAACCCTCTCAATAACGCTCCTGTCCAGCGCTCCTTCTATAAATGCTCACAAGAGGGAGCAGGGGGCAGTGTAATTTCTGCCCCAGTATGTTTTTTTTTTCTCTCTCTTTCATTTCTCGATTTAATTTGTGATGCATGTGATGTATTGGGCAAAAGTATTAGGACACCGGTCTTTTCCAGGCATATGCGGTTCTTCCTCGTATTATGACAATTGTATGGGATGTCTTTAGATGTGGAATTTTCAGAACCAAACCTGCTCCAGCACGGCATTGCGTACAAAGCCAGCTTCGAGAAGAAATGGGTTGGAGTGGAAGATCTTTAGCTCTGAACATCACTGTACTAAAGCCCTCGTGGCTCCACAAGCAAACTCGTAAAACGAATATCTTTCAAAGAATGGAGCTTCTTATAACAGTATTATAAATGGGAATAACATTATTATAAATGGGAATTCTGTGTGAAATGTATGGGACGGGTTCCAAAAGCACTTGTTCGGGTGTCTAGAAAATGTTGGCCTTATAGCGTAGCAATTAAAAGCAGTAATTGAACGTGTTGTAAAAGAAGGACGCCTTTATGAAGATTGAAAGATTGATGAGCACTTGTTTGCTGGGAAATTTCCCCAGTGTTGCGACGACATCCTCGAGCGAGAAAACCCCTGGTTTGATGAAAGAGCTAGTTTTTGGGTTTTTTTGTGCTAAGGTGCGGCGTCGCCGTGCAGGAATGATGTATGGTCCTGCGGCTGGATGATGTGTTTGTTTGTTCAGGCGCACACACGTGAGAAGAATCTCGCCTCGCGCCGAGACGCTATTAGGACCCGAGCTCACGGCCTTATCTCATCTGATAAGAGACACACCGAGCAAGAGAGTGCTTCCTCTCAAAAGCAACGTGGAGAGAGGAGAGATAGAGGAGCGGAGAAGAAGAGTGTCCTAGAAGATAGGACAGGTGAAGGAGAAATCTCTACCACAAAGTATAAAGTGTGTGTGTGTGTGTGTGTGTGTACCTGGTGTAGATTTTTTTTTTTTTTACCACTTTAGACCTAAAAAAAAAAAAAAAGGCCAAAAATGTGTGTGTGTTTGTGCACCTGATGACGCTGCAGGATTTGTGAAAGATAAGTGCAGGTATGTTGGGAATAAGTGAATTATTAATCTTGTGTGCACTCATTTTCCAGATAAAATGTCTAAATAGCCCTCAGCATTATCTTTTCTTCTTCTTCTGGAGAATAATAGGTTCATTTTAAACCTGAACTCATAAATCAATGTACCCAATTTCATATCTGCGCGTGGCCAAGGCTTATCGCGGACCTCCATTGGTGCGTTTTTGGACGACTGGCGAATCCGAATACTTCAGGAGTTTGGGGGTTTGAGTCATCAGACCGCTCGCGATCGAACGCTCTGCTTTCACGTCTTTGTTGGCGCCGCGTGTGCCGACATGGTGCCGAATACAGATGAAGGACGGAGTCATATAGTATTTTTTTATCCAAACTCTCAGTTTATTAATTACAGACTTGAAAACTGGACCCATGGTTACATTCAAGACAGAATATATTGTCTTTCCATCCATAAATCCAGAAAACCTGCTACTTATTTCCGAAATTTGTGGACTTCAAATATATGCACAAATGTTTGTGGACACCTTCATTATACAATTGTGCTTTTTGAACGTTTTATTCCATCTTATAAGAACCTCAACTCTCCAGGGAAGATGTTCCACTAGACTTTGGCATGTGCTTCTGCAGCCCAAACGTCTTCGAAAGGGTTTCAGATCTTCTATCAGAATTGTTCTCCATCTCCATGTAGCTTGATTTGTGCACTTTGTCAAGAAAGGTGCACAAGAAAAAGGGACGTGTTCCATGCTACCGTCAACACAGACGTCCTATACAATTGTGTGTCTCTAATAGTTTGAAGAAGAACCGCACAGCTGGAAAATTCAGGTGTCCCAATACTTTTGTGCCTATAGTCTATATATATATTATAGTATATATTTAAAGCATTATATTACCACCTACTGTCACTTTTACACTCGTGCACCCTGCTTCATCTCACCACGTGGATTCTTGATGTTCTCAGGATGAGATCAGTTTGTGTTTGGTCCAGCTCAGCTGCTCAGGACTAATCGAACATGACAGATGATCTCAGTAGCATGTAGCAGAGCAGACAAGAGAAAATCTGCAGGATTAATTGACTAAAAAATGAATTAGCAGAAGATGCAGCTGGTTCGGGTCACTTCATCCCGGCCAGCACTCTCTCTGGGCTTCATCCCAAAAACGTTCTGGGACGAAATGTATTTTCCAACCGTTCAGGACACATTTACGACCAGGTTTGCAGGGGGGGGGGGGAATTTCTATGGGAATTCCATTTGGGGGAATTTGGGAAATATTCCAAGTTGGAAACTTACCAGGAATTTATGGTAATGAATTAGAAATTTGGGGAAATGTATATAAACTGCATCATATACACACATTTTTTTTGCTCATAAGCCGACATGCATGCAAACTAATACAGATTTTTAGATTTAGATTTTTGTGTTATTGTTAGTATCATTTTGTGTCTTTAAGATCCGCTGTAGCGACCCCTACTGGAAGAAGCCGAAAAAATAAGTTAGTATTTTGTTTGCACAAAAACAGCTCATACACAGGACGTTTTAAACATAAATGTATGTAATATTTATGTCATTTAGGTGAATAGTCATCAAGATGGAGGTTTTTTTTTACATTATTTTCTGTGCAGAATTCAAGAAATGATGTGCGTTATGTAATAAAGCAACGTATGTAGGGGGCGTGGCCTCAGTGGGATCGATGAATTCGGAGGGACAAATTGCATTACTCCGCTTGTTTTAACCAAAACTTATCCTGCAAGATTATTTTTTTTTCCCAACTACACTTAAGTTCCCTGGTATAGACCTGTAATTTTGGTAAATTCCCAGTTTAATTAAAATTTATTACCGTTAATTCCTATGGAAAGTTTTGTGAAACATATCACAAAAATAGCGTTCAAGCGTCGAGAAGATTAATCAGCCAGAATTCTTAATCCAAATTAATAATAATAAAAAAAACACACACAACACCAACAAGTAAGTTTACAATATAGACAACAAAACACTCGATTCTGCACTAACATAGTGCGTAAAATGTCTCTGTTCTGACAAAAACATTCAAAACAAAAGTTTTCATTTTGGTCATTCTCCAGCTGTTGTTTTGCCCACTGTAGATTTCTGTAAAACACACACACACACACACACACACACACACACACACACACACACACACACACACACACACACAGACTGCTTGTAGAGGCACAGGGCTTGGTTTGAAACAGCACAGTTCTTGCAGCTGGAATGACTTTGCTTTTGCTGTCTCAGGAGGTCTCCGAGTTGCATAAGCTGGAGTTCGTCAAGAACAGAAGAGTCACATGTCTGCATCTCCATCGTAGGCCAGTGCTACAGCCCTTTGGGTCTTGCAGGAGTTTGGATCATCCTTAGGGTTTTTGCTGAAAGAATCCACACACCAGACCTGAAAATTCATGCATTTCCAATGTCCACCACTAGAGGGCAGACGTGTATTAGGAAGTTCTGTAAAATAGCTTTGAAATAGACAGTCCATGGTTCTGTTTTACATTTGAGGGATTTAATAGCATATTAATCTTTGTAATAAAATATATGGCAACGTTTAACTTTAGGCGACGACAGACATATAGACATTTGGACATAGACGTTTTTAAAGACTTGGTTCCAAAATTGGGTCCATTTCATATAGAATGCTATGGAGGTTTGAGAAAAAGCCATGCGTTATAATTTTTTTGCTTTCTCGTTTCCTCATGATCTTGACTTAATTTTCTCCGCATGCAACGAGGGGCATGTCGACATGCCCGCCGCCACATGGTTACGGTTATATTACTCATAATGTTCTTATGCCGAACAACTTTTATGTCGAGATCAAGAGAAAATTAGGTCGTGATCATGAGAAAACAGGAAAGAAAAAAACATTAGAAAGCTTGACCTTGAAAAAAACATACTGCTAATACCGATAGTCGTACATGAAACCACTTACCACAGTAGAAAGGACATCGCAATGATGAGAAGGATCATGATGAATCCGCCTGCCATAAGTCCGTACACCCACAGCCTGACACGCCCATCTAGTAATTAATACAGAGAAGGCAGCTTTATATTAATTAGCTTGAGCTGCTGATCAGGGAGGAATAAACAAAGCTGCTTTTCTGAGACAAATTCTTTTTGTCTGAGACAAAAAACCCAAAGCATTGATAGGAGATACTTTACTTTTTCCCTCCTCACCTGGGCCGAGAGGCTGCAGAGTCCAGGCTCTGCTCTCGTTCTGTTGGTGCGTTCGTCTCAGACGCCCTCCGCTTCTCTTCACATTCGCTTTCTTGTCCGTCCCTGGGCTTTTCGTACAGTAATCCAAGAAGCCGTTCGAGGTCATGACCTCGGTGAAGCCCTTCTCACAGCCGCACGTCTCACTCTGATGGAAAAAAGCATGAAAGAAGCAGCTTGTGTTGTATCACTTGTTATATCGGATCACAAAAGTATCGATATGGCACAGTGGGTTACCTGTGTACAGTAGGAGAAGGGTTTGGTACACGGTGGACTGCATTGATGCACACCGGAGGGTTTCGTTTGAGCAAAACACCCCCCTAACAAGAAAAAAAAATCACCACTGTTATAATCGTTCACTCTTTCAATTAAGGTTGAAAATTACATTTGGGGATTAAAGTCGCAGCTGAAGGAGAACTCGAACAGGACATTGACCCAAAACATACAGCGAAAAGGAACGGCTTAAACCCCAATACGGAATTCTGAAGTGGCCTTCTATAAGCCCTGATTCGAATCTGTATTAAGAGTTGAAATATAAAGTCTGGAGAAGCCAACATTGAACCCTGACCCTGCTGGAGCAGTTTGCTCATGCAGAGTGGGTCGGACTGATTGTGACTGATTGTGGACTGGTGCACAAGTCTTATTGGGAGCTATAAAAATCACGTTCGAGGTGGTATCAAAAAAAAGTGTCGAGTCGAATGGTGCTAACTGGTGCGATTTTGTCCATGTGCATTTCCACCGATGTATCGTGTTGTCCGAGGTGTTTTGAGTGGCTTGAAGAGCGGAATGTCACTGGAAGACGACGAGAGATCAGGAAGACCTCGAACGGGCTCGACCCCTAAAAAAACCTTCGGCAACTTGTGCATGATGATCATCGGAGAACAATCAACACGATCTCACTTCCTCGCCCAGTCCACTCGCCTGATTTGGCTCCTGCGGACCTCTTCCGGCTCACCGTTCCGACTTGAGACGCTCTCGTATCAAAACCTTTTGATACCACCTCATATTTGAACTGATTGCCTTGTGCAATTAAATAGTAGATTTGGGGTGCCATCATTTTTGTCCATGCCCTTTTCAGTTGCTATTGAAAATGTTCTATAAAATAAAAATGTTGGAACCAACTAGTTATCCATTTGAAGTTATTTCAGAGAAGATTATGGGTTCTTCTTGAACTATGGAGAGAAACCAACAAATTTGTGTGTACTATCTACAGGAAAAAGGATTTATGACCGTTAAAACTGTATAATGTCACTACCGGTGACGTTAACCCCGTCAGAGCGCCGACACCACACCGCCCTCTGATTCTCTCTCCATTCTCCCGTGACCCATTCATAGCTCAGACAGGTTCCTCCTGCACACAGACAAAATATCAGTATGTAAATATCACTTCAACTCTCGCCTATAAGACGGCTTCCACCTGCATCTAATCACTCACCTTGGCACGGTCGTGTTTCGTAGACCTGGCTCGGGCAGGAAGCCTTGTTCTCGGGGACCTGGATGATCACCGCTCTGGATCGAGCCTGGTGCCCCCACGTCTCAAAGCTCCGTCCGTCCAGACACAGCAGCTGGCACACACTCCACGGTGACCAATCGGTCAAGTGACAATCTCCTGATGCGATGTGACAAGCAAGGAAAGTGATTCCAGTCAAATAAAAGCTTCATCAAATAAATTCAGTTAGTTTAGTCCCATTGGACATCCAAGTCTATATCTGTACCCCCCCCAAGCATGGAGTATCATGGTCTCTTCCATGCTTTACCATAGTGTCAGCATGTAGAAGATATGCTTTGCATGGGTTGGAGTGGAAGATCTTGCTATTGAGCTCCAACACAATTAAACTCCTTTGGGATGAATGTGAACGCTGACATGCACCCCAGGCCTCCTCACCTCACCTACATTAGTACCTGACTCTTGTGTCTGAATGAGCACAGAATCTAGTGGAACATCTTCCCAGGAGGGTGGAGGTTAAATACATACTGGAGAGCTAATTCAGCTGTACCTTATATGGAGACCGTGTGAGGAGTGTAGGTGTGTTTGAGACCTGGGCAGGGGACGTAACAGAGATGACGGCGCTCTGCCTCGGTGGCTTTGCGTAGTCCGTTCTCCACACACTGCTCCTCAGGTACTGCTTTGGGAAAAGGAGGAGCGGAGAGGGAACCCCAGTGCACCACACAAGACACATTCCTGTCCCTCATCCCGTCACCACACTCCGCACCCTAAACACACACACACACACACACACACACACACACACACACACACATTCTTCCAGGTTTATTATAGTATAGGCTTCATGATGTATTTAAAATCATAGGCTTATAGGAGTTCCCAATAAATTGAATTGCTTTAGTACCTCCACTTTGCAGGAGTTCCAGTCTCCCAGTGTCCAGCTGTAGCAGGGTCTAATGGGACATGGTTTGGTTTGAGAGAGTTGAGAAGGACAAGGCCTTCCACCTTCTCCTGCCTGATGTAGGACTAATCTGGAGCGTGTCATCTGGCCTGAATAAACACACACACACAACATGACATTTCCAGGAGCACTAGCAGTATTTATGCGCTTTGCATTCATGGACCTGGGGCGGAGAGCCATACTTTGCGCTCCACAGGTGTGTGAGCACTGGGACCAGAGCGACCAGTCGGAGAGCAGACAGTCGACCGGGCAGCTCACTTCACACGGAGCCGACAGCTTTCCTCGTGAAGGTCCCCACTGGTGTTAGACCACAAATAGAAATCGTAACAATGTTGAAGAATAAAACGAAATGGTATATAATAATATACGGTAACGTCTTAATCACCTCTTTACACATGCCGAGTTCAACGAGCTTCCCGTCGCTGTCGACGCAGTTCAGCAGGCGCGTCTTCGTTCCTTGGCCGCACACTGCGTTGTCACTGAGACGACAGCTGCTCCAGTCTGTGTATAACACACAGATATGATACGAACGGCATCATGATATGGGACATTATGACATTATAACATTCTAAACGGTGCAGTGAATCACACGGATGATCTCGCCATCATGGCACATGTCAGCGGGTGGGATTTATTTATTAGCAGCACATTTCGAAGTTGATGCAGGAAAAATGGGCGAGCGTAAGGATTTGAGCGAGTTTGACAAATTATGATTGTTCTGCCCGATTGCTGGCCATAAATACGTGCCTGGTCGGTGTGTGATGCAGGTGTGTATGAGTACCTGAATAAGCGTAGGAGTACGAGAGACAGGAAGTGTTGGCACAGGTCTGGGTCTGATTCAGCTCGGGGCAGGTGTGTCCTTTTCCTGGCATCCTCACTATTGTTTTACTCCTCCATCTTAATTCCTTCTCATTGCATCCCTGGGCACATACACAGACACACAGACACACACACACACACACACACACACACACACACACACACACACACCCATGAAAAGTCTTTATAGACTATTAAATGTTATGCACCAGAATTTATTCTCAACCTTAAACTCAACACAGTGAAATTCTTTCTTCACACATCCCAGTGATGTTTGGAATCTGGGGTCAGAGCGCAGGGGCAGCCATGATATAAGAGTTAAGGGCCTTGCTCAGGGGCCTCAAGGAGGGCAGCTTGGCGATACCAGGGCTTGGACCAAAGGAACTTTGGTATATATTATATACATAATATACATAGAATTGCACTGAATAAATAAAAAAAAAATATATCGAACAAAAATGTTTTTTAATTCAAATTCATGTTATTTATGCCTTACACAGTACTACACACAGTACGGCGTCTCATTTCGAGGTGTCCACTGGACACTCACCATAGAGCATTCGCTCCACGAGCTCCATTCTGACGTGACACATTGTCCAGGGCAGGGAACGAGGCAGGATTGGACTGCGATTGGCCGATCATCCCGGCTACACAAAGTGTCGTTCATGCCGCTGCGCCTGTCCTCTTCCTTCCTCACGCATCTATCGATCCCATCATGCAACGAAACACTCATTATACTTCTGACCAGACAGTAAAAAAAGAAGACCACAAAATACTGGTGTTCTCATTGCACATAATGGTGAGTTTATAAACGCATATAAATGCTAATAAATGTAATGCTCGGGCGTCCCGCTCGATTCTAATCATCCTCAGTTATCGCGTGTTATAGCGCACATGCTAAACGAGTGTCGTAGACGTCTCAGCCCGGCTGCATCATCAGTCCTTTTTGAAAAATGGGATTTTTTTTTTGTCCTCATCAATCTATTTGTCACTGTTATATCCTGTTCTCCCTTTTGAACTCAGATTTATGAGCTGATCTATTCATAGGACATGGACAGGATGTCTCCAGTCTTTTTTTTTTATATTTAAAGAGCTGAATTTCAATCAGGTAGAAGGTACAGCAGTGGATAAGAAAGTAATTTTCAATGTCATAGCACACGCCGAATACCTCACTGATGAGTCCCGCCGTAGCCCAAGCACTCCAATGGGAACACTTTGAGCATCGGTGATGACAGTCCGTGATAAAAAAAAGGGAGGTACGGCGATGATGTGATTTTTTTTTTACCTGATTTTACGGATCTGGACGCCCTCCCCACACGACGGCCGGGTTGGGCTCGTGATCCCCACGACACACATGGACCACGGTTCAGCTTCCCATATGTACTGATTGCACTCGGAGTAACAAGGCACAACCTCAGACACCTTGGAAAGAAGAAATACATGATTCCTCACACCGAAAAAAAAAAAAAAAAGATAGTGCCTTTTTAAAAATGTATTTACAGACATTTCTGAGTACAATCACTGACCTGAGCCTTTGTAGATGTCCGCAGAAGCAGTCCGAGAAGAAGGAAAAAAGAAGAGAATGAGAAAGAGAGAGAGAGAGAGAGAGAGCGAAAGAGAGAAGCAGTGAAAGCTTCCGTTAATGACCATTTTGAACTCCTTACTCGACGACCCCCGGGTCAGCAGTTTAAGGGTTTATTTATAAGAGTGAAACTGAGCCGGGGGAAAAATGTCTCCTGGTTGTAATAAAACATTAATGCAGTTCCACCTGCCCCCGATGGAGCGATGCTGAAAGGGCAGTAAAGCCACAGCATATAAACAGAAAAGACAGAAAAAAGGACATGCTGGGGAGGTGAGAAGTCCTTCTTATTCGCTAACTTATTCCGACCTGCTTAAACACCAAAGCGCTTTAGAAACGACAGGACAAAGTTTAACACCTGGAGCAGCGAGGAGATCCGATAACTGAACTTTTCCTATATATATCTTTATTTCTTTTCCCCTAAAATGAGCTTTTGTAATGAGCAGAAATAGTGTTGTGATGTACAACAAGAGACATTAGATAGAACATTTTTTAGACCGTTTTTGGTAAAAACCAAAACCTTTTCTTTCCCTACAATGGATAGAACACACCGAAATGCCTCTTTACAGCTATAATAAAAAAAAGATATATATATTCGTATTAAACTCGTCACATTTATTACCATCATCCAGATTCAAATCATTTCATATACACTATATAGACAGAAGTATTATGAAACCAGAACTTTCCAGCTATATGTGCTTCTTCTCCACACAAATTTGAAGACACACAATTATATAGAACTTCTTCGGATGCGGTAGCAGAACCCTTCATAGACCCAAACCTGTATAATCCAGCATAACAATACACCCGTGCACAAAGCCAGCTCCATGGAAAAATATGGTTGGAGTGGTAGATCTTGAGTGGCCTGCTATAGAGCTCTGACCTTTGAGATGAACTGGAACGCTGACTTTACCTCAGTACCTGACTTTACTTACACCCCTGTGGCTGAATGAGCACAAATCTCCACAAAATCTAGTGGAACATCTTCCCAGAAGAGTGGAGGTTATTATAAAATATGGCAATGGGGATTAATGTTGAATGGGATGTTCAAAAAAAAAAAGTACATATGAATCTTATGGTCAGGTGTCCACAAACATTTATCCATAAATTGCATTAGAGATTCACACATTTGATAATGAAGAATACCTGAAATCTATTCAATGGCGTAGTAAACAGGGTTTCTGCAGGTTTTACGAAGTCAAATTTCAGATTCTTTGACCTTTTAACAACATTAAGAAAGAGATTTAAGAACGATATTAATACCTAATACCTAAATTAATTTATTCTAAGACCATAACAGAAAGCTGATTGGCTGTTGCATGTTGGACTCATTTGTAATCGTAATACAACAAATTATATTTGGACCAGAGAAAGAGCGATCTACAACACCATTGAAACAAACCAAAACATTCTAAACTGCTACGGAAGCATTTCGGTGGGCATTAGAGGCAGCGTTACGTGGATTTAAGACCTAACGTGTTAAATTTGCAGACCCCTGCAGCAACACTGAGTAAAGGAACCGACAACATCCCAAAATCAAGGTGCGCCACGAAATGGTCAGGACTTAAGCAGCATTTGTTTAGGAGAAAAGGATTCAATTAAAAAGCACTGTGGTGGGTCCTGCAGGGGAAGACTAAATTAAAACAGTATATAATGCAGACAGCAAAAAAAAAAAAAAAAAACCTGACATGAAAGATCCGCTGCTTTTTTTGTTGATTTGCAATAACATTAGTGTTGCGCTTGGATGTGGTCGTTTTTGATTTAAAGTTACAGCCGCTTTAAATACATCCTGGTTTTCCTTGGAGTTTCCTCTGGGTTCTATGGTTTCCTCCAACTGTCCAAAAAACGGAGTTTACTCGAAATAATATGTTGCTGTGTGACGCCCCAAAGTTCTATTTGCCCAAAATTCCATGACCGTACACCAGTATTCCCTGGGGGTTATGATGCCCTGACCAAGTGGTTAATAAGATAAATGAATGAATGGTGGCATTACCATCACCAGCGTACGAGTGGGTATCAGAAAGTTTCGAGACTAGTTTTGTAACATGCCAACAGATGGCAGCACAAGGCTGCACACACAGTCACAGGGAGCGCCGATCTTCATAAGTCAGTGTGCCAAAAACATCGGGAGCAGTGCGACCGGTGGTACTCTGATCACGTGCATCTACGATTGTACAATTGTAAAAAATTTTCGTCAAACTGGGCAGTTTCTCACAGAAAACAACTTGATCTCACTTCCACACCCACCCTACTTGCCAGATTTGGCTCCTGTGGACTTCGCGCTCTTCCCAAAGATGAAGATCCAGCTCAAAGTGGCCGTTTTGACACGTAAAGAAAAATTCCAGGACACAGTCCTGAAGTGCCAGGAACCCTGGGCGCACTGTATTGCTGTGCAAGTGGACTATTTCAAAGGTAATAGTGTGTAAAAGTAAATAAATAAAGTACTTTCTCGTAAACAGAGCCTCGAGAGTCTCGAAGCGTTTTGATAGCACCTCGTACTATATCCCGGCCCGAAACACAACCGGAAGCGACGCTACTCTCACCTGATTTTTGACGTTCAGTTTTGGACAGGGTCGTCCTCCGTTAAACGGCTTCTCTCGTAACCATCGTGCTCGCACTTTCACTCCTCCGCCACAGGGGGCGCTGCACGATGACCACGCAGACCACTCGCTCAGTCTGCAGTTGAGAGGACAGGGCACTGCGCATTTTTCCTCTTCAACACCTGGAATACCATAACTTATTAGTATGTGCGTAGAACCCGGCGAGCACAGACAAATCCTAGAGTGTGAATTATTCCCAGGAATCACATTTCTGTACTTGTGCCAAAAAAAAAAAACCTCGACAGTTTTATCGATTTAATAAATTTTAGAGCTTTCTCACAAAAAAAAGAAAGTTTCCCATAAGCATTTATGGACTGCTCCATCAGGTGCCTCTAGGCCTCCATTAGACGTGAGTTATGAGTAAACGGTGTATCGCGTATTCGTTTCTCGGTACAGACAGTTCAGAGACGTAACTCTCACCTACGCTAGTCTCTCAGATGCTGCAAACGCAAGTTGAACACATGTCAAGGATTTTGTTTTTAGCAAATGATTTGCTCTTGTAGCTATGGAAAGTTTCTCATTAAAAAGCCCGTATATCCACATCTTATAAACGGAACACAATGTTGTATTTGGAACAATTACACTCGTTTTTTTTTTTTTTCTTTCCAATGTGTTTCATTGCCTGTAATTGGTTTTACACCTGAGTTTCAAGTCTGGGAGTCTGGCAAAGACACACATTCGCACATACACGCAAATTACTCTAATATCGTTCCCCTCCTCCCACCGATTCAGATGAGATTCACTAATTATTCTTTGTATTGCACAGGCCAGACACTAACCTCACATGCAATTTATCCCACATGCAAATTAGCGCTGTTTGTTTGGAACGCTAGAAAAATGATGGAGTAAATCAGGTAGACTTCATTTACATCAAACTGCTGTTTTCCCCCCATAATAAAAGCTACAGCATGCAGGCTGTCAAAAGTGTGAAAACAGCGTGTCTTTAATGGTTTTTGAGAGACACGTGCATGTTCCTTTTGTTTCTTCGCAAAAACTAGGCCATGTAACATTATGAAGATTTCCTTTGACCAAACAAATATGGAAATGTACAGGATTTATTTCCAGTGAAAAATCCTCCCTCAGCACGAAGAACAGCTTCACACAACCTCAGCATCCAAACAGTTCATTTCCAAAGGTGAGGTGGAGATTCCTCAGGATCCAGTTCATCCCAGAGCAGTTCACTAGGATTTAGGTCTGGTGACCATTCCATGATCGATAACATTCGATTACAGATCTTGGACGGATGCTTTGGCGCATATGTTGTTTGGTGAAGTCGGTCCTAATCGCACGGGGTTGAAGAATGAAATGGTTGCCAATATGGTTTTAGATTTCTTTCACTTTCCAGAGTAAGTCTCCAAGCTTCCCTTCTCCAAAATAACCCCAGACTATGAAGCTTCCACCTCCATGTTTCACTGCGGGGGTGAGGCAGTCTGCTAACATTTTCCCTCATGTTCTCCATCTTATAGAAGTTCTTCTCTTAGAGACAAACATGTCACATTTGGGCTCCACAGAACTTTCATCCAGTTGTTTAATTTCATGTCCAGTTCTTGCCTTTTAGCGAGTTTGTTGCACAGAATCAAAAGGAACATGAATGTGTCTCGGAAAATCATAAAAGACTTTTGACAGGCTCCGTAAGCTTCTTCTCTGAGTGGACCAGAGTGCACGTATCCCGCATATGACTTCGGTAAAACCTCACCGCTGCTGTTGCAAAGAGCCGGATTAACCAGAC
Source organism: Silurus lanzhouensis (assembly GCA_039877035.1). NCBI lineage: Eukaryota > Metazoa > Chordata > Actinopteri > Siluriformes > Siluridae > Silurus > Silurus lanzhouensis. Next base: position 1,439,689 of record JBCEWE010000098.1, read on the forward strand.
GCTCGTGATGGTCCAGGCATGCCAGGGCTCTATAGCGCCACCCGTGCCCACACTCCTTGCCCTCTCCGTGTATACGCCAGGTTCGGGTGATTCCCTGAACCAGATGTGATCCCCTCTTAGTGAACAGATATCCGGCATGTTGGTGGAGCTCAGGCAGAATGCATGGAGACCATGGTCCATGGCCTTGTATATGATAGTTAGTGCAGGGACATGCTTCTTTCTCCACCAGCGTCTCCTGCTGACAGCGCCACCATTTTTTACTGCGGCCTGGAACATAACAGGGACATGACTGATGTCATTACAGAGATGTTTTCCGTACACTGTCTGTCTGTCTGTCCGTCCGTCTGTCCGTCCGTCATTCATAGTATATATTCAACTATCTACATATCCATCCATCCATCCATCCATCCATCCATCCATCCATTCATTCCATCCATATATCCATCATATATAATCATCTGTCTGTCTGTCCATCCTTCCGTCTGTCCATCTATCTATTAATTCCATTTATACATCACATATATTAATGCATCTACCTATCTATCCACCCATCTATCCATCCATCCTGTACATGACATCCTATAGGGATTCCCGTGCCTGTACCTGTGTCTGTGTTTGCGTGTGATACCTATGAGTGAACGAGTGCGAGTCCGTGAGCCTCCACAGCCGTCGCACTGTGAGAATTTACTCCAGGAGCTGAAGATGCAGTCGTCTTTGCACGCCACCCCACACTGCTGCACTGCATCGGGCATGGGCCCTGCCCAGCGCACACACTCTGCCATATCAGCAGGAGCATCGTCCGCCCTGACACACGTCACTGCTGTGGAAAGAATGATTTATCCCCAGAGAGAAAATCAGCAATAACGATGAACAATGTACAATTTTAGAGGTGAAGGCTTCTACCTGCATTTCCAAAGACAATTTGTGTTTTCAAAAGTCACTTTTTGTTTACAATCTCTTTTCTGTTCACCATCTGATGCACCACTCAGAAGCCAGTTAACCCCTTCTACGCTAAGAGACACACTCCAACTCTGGCAGCTGCTCAACGGTACAATAACTCTTGTTGCCAGGGTTACGGAGTCGGGCGCATGCCTGCTGTGTGCTGATTGGACACTACTTAAGTTTTAAATGTGTATAAAAGGCACAGCGGGGGCTAATTACAGTGAGACAGCACGCCGATGCTGAGCAGCTGCACAGCCCATTTCATTAAGCAGTTATAAATATCATTCAGCGCACTGAACAAAGCATAACAATATTAGCCGTGTAAAAGTTTCGGTTTCAGAGATATTACTTTCTTATAGGCTACACATCAGCCATTCCTTTTTTTTTAAAGACTACACTTTTAACCACAGGCACATTTTCAACAATTTCATATTCTATGCGTGCAACTAGGCAAACTCCAAAACACACACTTCTTCTGGTAGAAATAGTGGAACTTTTTTTCCTTTCCCATGTTTATTTTGTGCCTTCGTTTTCATTTTGGTTCTGCCTCTGTCTTGTCACTGGTCCCTTATCTAATTTGCGCACCTGTTCTCGGTTCATCATCTTTATTCAATTGTCTATGTTATATATATATATATTTACATTCATTGAAGTCTAAATACTGGGTTCTGATTGGCTGGAGGGAAGTTCAAACTGACCTGCCATTTGTTTCTTTTGAAAAACGTGCCGTAAGATTATTACTATTAACAACGTTTTTTTATTGAGAAAAAATATCAAGCAATAAACAATGATAATTTTAATGATAAAATATTATAATATTCCACCGTACGTCTCACCTCTGGTCTGCAGCCCGAGCCCACAGGTTTCACTAGGGCTACCAGCTGCCTGTCTCACTGAATCAGGGACCAAAATGCATTGATGCCAGCGGTGTGTCTGCCACCTGACGGAAAAAGGATGTTACAGGAACATTATGAGAAGGGAACGTTACAGCCAGCTCAGAAAAAAGAATTCGCTTTTTGATTTGTTGGGATCGGGACACTAGCCCGTTCCACCAGCAGATGTCAGTGTCTCCAGAATCCTACACAATTGCTCAAATTCTGTTAGCGCCTCTTTCAGTCTTGACATTCATCAGGAATTATTTTGCTATTACACGCTTCTACTTCGCTTTTTTCAACCCCAGTTCTAAACCAGTTGGGACCCTGTGTAAAATAATTACAAAATACAATAATTTGCAAATCTCATAAACCCATAATTTATTCACAATAGGACAAAATGTATCATGTGGTGAAACTGAGGAAAACAAATCATTTTGGATTTGATGGCTACAACACTTCTCAAAAATGTATGACGGGACAACAAACGTTAGCTAAACTCACAATGTTAAAGTTAGTTTGGTGACATTTGGTGCATCATGAAACGAAAAACACAACAAAGAACACCCAGAACTGTAAAGCAGCTAATATTCTTTATCATCCACATATAGGACAACATTCCTCACTTAAAACTTCAGCAACTGCTCTCCTTTCCAGATTTACACGGACAGAAGACGTGACGCTACACAGTAGTAAACACGTTTTTGAGACCTGGTGCAGCTATCAAATTCAAATCTCTTTTTTTTCTAAAAATGGTACATAAACGCTGAACATGGATCATGTATCATGAATATTCATGAACCGGGAAAGTCTGTTGCTTAAGATATGCATAAGTGTTCTATAATGCATGCATTATACATAACACTATGCACAACTAAACTTTCTTTTGGCTTCTCCCATTAGGGGGCGCCACAGCGGACCATCCGCATGTTTGATTTGGCACGTTTTTACGCTGGATGCCCTTCCTAACGCAACGCTCCCCATTTATCTGGGCTTGGGACCGGCACTAAGGCTTGTGCAACCCTAATGGCTGGGGTTGGTTCCCTGACCGGGGATCAAACCCGGGCCGCAGCGGTGAGAGCGCCGCATCCTAACCACTAGACCACCAGGGAACATTACACAATCATACACAACCGATGTGTATATATGTATATATACCTGTATGTTAGACACAAAGGCCGAGGGTCACATTCTCTCTCCTCGTACAATGTAGACGGACATTCTTGACCACCATTGTCTGGCCTCTGAATGATGATCCGATGTCGGGACTGGGTGCTAACGGAGGAATTTGCTGAGAAAAGAAATTCTTATGATAATCAAAATGTTCAAACCGGATAATCATTGTGTGAACAGGCATGTGTCCATCTTTACTTGGTGAGCAGGAGGTCGGACACGGACTCCATTTGCTGAAAGGCGTGACGATGCAGTCCACCTTGCAGGGGAGAACACAGGAACGCCGCGGGTCTGGCCGGGTCGATTCGGGACAGCTGAAGAAGTCAATTACATTGGAATGCATTTGGGTTTTATTTATGAGTTTATAAACAGAATCAGACGTTTATTTATTTTATTTTACTATGCGTGAGTGAGACTCTGGTTTATGCTCCAATGGTGCATTTATATGAGGAAAAAAAATAGGAAGGTTTAGTTTATCATTTTCTGAACTAATTAGAAAAGAATAAATTATTGGGGATTTTTTAATTGGAAGCTTCAGGACCTTTGCACCTTCTTGACTATTGCTGGACTTGCAGTCCTCAAGAGAGAAAAACAACAGCTCCAGAGTACAGCATTAGCAGCTTGGCAATACTCGAACTCTCAAACTAAGGATCGATAGCCAAACAACCCTGTTCAGTGAAACACTGCAATCTTGTATCTGAGGGTTTCCCAAGAAACGTTTTATACGCGGAACACTAGGGTCAGATTCCCTGACGGGGAGCCAAAGGGGGGAGTTTGTTGAGAGATTTAGCTAGTTCAGTTTTTAATTTAATGATAATAAATATTAATATCAAACAAACTTTCTTTCGGCTTCTCCCGTTAGGGGTCGCCACAGCGGATCCTCCACATGTTTTTGATTTGGCACATGTTTTTACGCTGGATGCCCTTCCTAACACAACCCTCCCCAATTTATCCGGGCTTGGGACCGGCACTGAGAGTGGCTGGGGATGGTTCCCTGACCGGGAATCGAACCCGGGTCGCAGCGGTGAGAGCGCTGCATCTTAACCACTAGACCACCAGGGGACCTAATAAATATTAATATAATTATACATACAGTGGAACCTCGGGTTACGAAGGCCCCGGCATACGCATAATTCAGGTTACGAATCGCAGTTCATCAAAATTTTTGCCCCTGGTTACGAACAATATATCGGGATACGAACGTCGCTCACCAAAAAATCGCAGGCAAGTTGTTTGTTTTTGCTCTATCCACGCAGCTCGTCACATCAGTTAGCGTCCTGTGTCCCTAGCGAGAGCATCGTGTTACTTATCCGCTTGAACTTTTCCCGGCGGCAGCGTAACAACTCGTTAGTTGATGCTCGTGGAATGATGAGATGGACAACATTAGCCGATGCATAACCACTTGACTTGTTTTTATGAAGATAGATTAGCAGGGTTACAGTCTTTTCCCAAGTACAATACCCATAATGAATTTCACTCTGGACTTCAATACCAACTGATAGTAGCCTTAAAGAAACAGCGCTCATTTTCCCTCTAATGCAACAATTGTCTCAGCGTTCGTGTTAATAACACTGTCTTTAATATTCTATAATATAATATATAATAATATATAAATAATATAATATAATAAGATTCTCCTTCCAAACAATAACTCTCCCTCCTCCCCCTTCTACGAACGTCGTCTCCTGCAGCGAGTCTTCTCAAAGGGAAAGTACCCGCTAAAGATCTTTTCCTCTTTTGTATGTTTTTATGTGATATGATTTTAATATAACATGTTAAAAGTAAATCGTATTAGTGAATATTGGCTTTATTTTTATTTAAGTCATATTTTTGGTTGTCCAGAACGAATTACCGAAGTTTCTGTTCATTATTATGGGGAAATTTGTATCGGGATACGAACTTTTCAGGTTACGAATAAAGTACCGGAACGAATTAAATTCGTAACCCGAGGTTCCACTGTAATCTAAAATAATAATAATAGCAGCAATCATTAATAGAAAAGTCAGTTTAATAGTAATAGTAAGGTCGGTTTATTAGTAAGTGGCAGCTGCATTGTGTGGCAAAAAAAATCTGAATTTGAAATAATGATGGGCTTTTACAACATCTTTGTAATAATCTAGAATCTAGAGTAGGCGTATTGTCCACGATATGTAAATGAAAATGTAAATGCAAACAAAAAATTATTCTGGCTGTTATGGTACACTGAAGAGACTGAGTTCTATTACATGGATGGAACACTGAGCAAAGAAAAGTGCTTTAATGCTTGCTGAATGTACAGATTACTTCTTTGCATATCCCAGTGATGTTAGGAAGAGCATTAAGGGCCTTGCTCAAGGGCCCCAAGAGTAGCAGCTTGGCGATACTGGGGCTTGACCTTGCGATCAGTATCGCTAAACTATCACCTCTGCAAGAATTGTACATGCGTTTAATGTGATTCAGAAGTGTGTGAAAAGATTCGACATATAATTTATACTCCATCACTGCTATTTCCCTACCTGTTGGACTCCACCCCACCATCACCATCGGCTCTCCTGCAGGCGACAAGGCGAGTCTGTATCCCGGTGCCACAAGCCTTCTCCTCCGTTTCTTCTTGCTCTGTGCTGTTCCTGTCTGTTCCTGAGTCTGGCGTGCAGGGACCCCATGGAGAAGTGTCCCAGTAGTTCACTGTGTATGCCTGGGTTCCACAGGCTCTCCATTGCTCCAGCACAGGTGCAGGCAAACATCCTTTTCCCTCTGCGTTCACACAATATGATCTCAAAGTTTATACATTTAAGAAAACTTTCATACACTGTTAACTGAATACAGCACCAGTGAGAGGAGATAGGTTTCTATGTTAATGTTAATGTCCATTTTCAATAAATAGAAAGTCCCTGTAAACACTATATCTACAAAAGTTTGTGGTTTGTAGTTGCCGTGAACGATAATTAAGAACGACGTGGAGAAACCTGCACGCGATGTGATGGTTCGGTAATGAAAAAAGGAGGAAATGTCTTACGCTCTCCGGAAGGAGCGAGGATGAGTCGGGAACGCGTTTGTTTGCCCTGCGCTTGTTTGCTGGAACAGCAGTGGGAGCAGGAGGACCAGGAGCTCCACTCGCCCAGCACGCAATCATCAGGGCAAGGCATCTGGCACGGCTCCCGGACTGGTGGTCGATCCCCTGGACACTGCTCAATGGGTACAGTGTCTCCTGTAGGAAGAGAAAAGTGTGATTAGGTCTGTGATAAATGTTCAGTTTCACTTGTTTGGTCTGTTTTTTTTTTTCCTTTCTTCGCGTTAGATTCGAGCCGAAGCGAAAGGGTTTTTGAATCTTTCCATTTGAAATGCTTTCCTGGCTTGACCATTACATCAGTAACAGACCTGGCAAATGCATTTTATAGAAGCATTAAAATTGTATATGGTCACAAACACATGATAATGCACACATTCTCCTTTTGCAATTACTACTACTATTACTAGTATTACTGTTACAATTACTACTACTATTACTAGTATTACTGTTACAATTACTACTACTATTACTAGTATTACTGATACTACTACTATTCTTACTAGTATTACTGTTACTACTACTACTATTGCTAGTATTACTGTTACAAGTAATACTTCTATTACTAGTATTACTGTTACAATTACTACTACTATTACTAGTATTACTGTTACAATTACTACTACTATTACTAGTATTACTGTCAGGGGTCCACCTGCCACGCCCCCTTTGGTGGCTCTCTATGCCTCCGCTCTCCCTAGAGCTCCAGGTTTAACCACGCACATCTGGAGCTCATCATCAATCATGCCTCCACTCTCTCTGGAGCTCCAGGCCTAATCACGCACACCTGAAGCTCCTCATCACTCCACCCCGCTTCTACATAAGCTCTTCATTCACTCCCACTCCTCGTTCGTTATTGAATGTGTTAGATGCTACGTACTGCTGCATGGTCTCACAGTTGCATGCAGTACTCTATGGGTTCCGTTCCGTTCCGTTCCGTTCGGACTCTACCATCCGGTACCGGCTGTGTTTCCCCTCCCCGCGCATTTCGGATCAGCTACGCTTCTCCCCATGCGCACCTCGAACTCTCTTAAGGACTTGTGTGAGTGCGTGTGTGTGTGTGTTTGTGCGCGTGCGTGCGTGTGTGCTTGGGTGCTTGTGTTTATCTCTCTCCCTCACTCTGGTCAATAAAACCCGAGCGAGCTGTACTCCGGCTTCCGCCTCCCGTTTCTCTCGCACCCTGACAATTACTGTTACTACTACTACTCTTACTAGTATTACTGTCACTACTACTACTATTACTAATATTACTGTTACAATTACTACTACTCTTACTAGTATTACTGTCACTACTACTACTATTACTAATATTACTGTTACAATTACTACTACTCTTACTAGTATTACTGTCACTACTACTACTATTACTAATATTACTGTTACAATTACTACTACTATTACTAGTATTACCGTCACTACTACTACTATTACTAGTATTACTGTTACAATTACTACTACTCTTACTAGTATTACTGTCACTACTACTACTATTACTAATATTACTGTTACAATTACTACTACTCTTACTAGTATTACTGTCACTACTACTACTATTACTAATATTACTGTTACAATTACTACTACTCTTACTAGTATTACTGTCACTACTACTACTATTACTAGTATTACTGTTACAATTACTACAGGGTTGTGGGTTCAACCCCCAGCTTTGCCAAGGTAAATTTTAATTTTTCTTTTGAAATCTAATAGTTTGTCTACTTTGTGACATTTACTGTAAATCTATTTGTCAATTAGAGAGACCTGTTCAAAAGATTGCTTTATTTATTTGTATTTTTTGAAAGACTTTTTTGCCTTACTTTTAATGAGTTACATGGTGTTGTTGTATGGAAAAGAAGCCATGTTGGTTCATTAGGCTTATTGACTGCTTGCTCAAGACAGAAGTGGTAGCTCAGTGGGTAAGGTATTGGTTTAGTGATTACCAGGTTCACACAAGGTTGTGGGTTCAAATCCTGGCTCTGCCAAGGTGAATTTTAATTTCTCTTTTGAAATCTAATAGTTTGTCTACTTTGTGACATTAAACTGTAAATCTATTTGTCAATTAGCGAGACCTTTTTAAAAGATTGCTTTATTTATTTGTCTTTTTTGAAAGACTTGTTTGGCCTACTTTTAATGAGTTACATGGTGTTGTTGTATGGAAAAGAAGCCATGTTGGTTCATTAGGCTTATTGACTGCTTATTTAAGATAGAAGTGAAAGCTCAGTGGGTAAGGTATTGGTTACGTGATTAGCAGGTCCCTCACAAGGTTGTGGGTTCAAACCCCACCTTTGCCAATGTAAATTTTATTTCTCTTTCGAAATCTAATAGTTTGTCTACTTTGTGACATTTACTGTAAATCTATTTGTTAATACTAGTTTTACTGTTACAATTACTACTATTACTAGTATTACTGTTACTATTTTTTTTATTTTAATTTTTACTTTTTTTTTTTACTACTAATTAAAAAAAAATGATTAAAAAAATAGATTTTTCGTTCATCACGGGCGGTTTTGGAACTAAACGGGGTTTACCATGCTACAATTTTTTCTGTTTGTTTACAATTACTACTACCTTTACTACTATTGCTTCTGCTAATTGTACTACTATTGCTTTTGCTAATTTTACAACTGATACTACTGCTATTCCTTTTACTACTACTGGTTCTATTCATTAAACTACTAATTCTGCTTGGACCACAACAATTGCACCACTACTACTAAGAGAACTACGATTACTCATATAACTACCACTACAACTATATTTACTATTACTACTGTATTTTATTCTATACTATATCCACCTCATTTTAATGTGCTTTCCCGCCATGAGCATTAGATTACAGCTACAGTCCTGGCAGCTACATTTGAATATAAAAATAACAGTGGATACGGTCACAGACACCTGCATTTTACGCACAAGATCTCACAGACTAAGCGCATGAAGTAAGGCCAATTTCACACAAACAAATCACCGTTAAGCCTCTTATTCACTCGTTCTGTTTCTCCCTCCAAGAGCTAGTCCTCTATAAAAAAAAAAAAAGAAATAAATGTGCAAATGGAAAGCTGGAAATCAATTTAGAAAAATGCGCTGTCGTGAAATGTAAATTTTACGAGTGCCAAAATGACCAGCGAGTCTGTTATTTTATAAGGGGCTAATTTAATTCCTCTTTGGAAAATAGCACAGTGTCTGGATTCGTAAAAAAAAAAAAAAAATCGAATAAAAGTGTTGTGTGAAGGAAGGGTTGTTTTCCTGACTGATCAAGTAGGAGGATGTTAGGCATAAATCGAGGAGGCACTGGGGAATACGGGATAGAGAAATGTGTGTATACAGAATAGAAAAGAAATTCACAAGCTCTTGTCTGGTATCAGCATCTCTGACATTTAAAAGTGACAGGAGCAGTGAGATGTGAGAGGGAAAATAAGCCGCGGGGTTACTGATATGGTTACGACTTTAATTCTGCATGGGATTTAAAGCACACGGCCACTCGCCTGCTATTGCAATACATTTATTGAATACGTTTTATTTCATATCATTCAGGGGTTGTGTGTTTTGTTTTTTTTTGTATTGTAGAAAGTGAGTTTTATTTAACATACTAATTTTACTACTTCTTACTATTACTACTATTAATATTATTATAATTTTCAATACCATTTCTACTAGTTTTAATAATAATATTATTGTAACTACTATTACTACTTGTACTACCACACCTGAGACCATAACTACTATTATACATGTACTGGATCATTTGGAAGGTTCGGAATCAGGGCTTCTGCCGTTAAATGTAAACACGTGGCAGCTCTCTGGCAGCCCTCCATTAATAAACCACCTGCTGCCAAATGGCCCCGAAGACAAACTGCCATCCATTCACACACTAGCGATCGCTCGTGGAGACGCCTATTACGTATAGCATAAATATCAATGAAGGAAACATTCACAGCGTCACACACCTTACAGATTCTTCAGGAAACATATAGAGTCAGAGCTCCTTCAGCAAGGAAATTCCCGGGAATTTTCAAAAAGGGAAACGAAGTCATGAAAATGTATGGAAATGAACGGGAATAAATTGGGATTGTACAAACTTGCAGGTTAACCTATAATTTAAATGTAGTTGAAAAGGAAAAAAAAAAAAAAACTCTTGCAGGATAATTTCGGTTAAAACAACCAGATTGAATGCAATTTCAGTTGAACTTATTAAACTTTCGTCACTACTTTTACTTCTACTAAAATCTCCGCCTTTGTTATTTCTACTGCATCTATTAGTAATATTTCTACTACTAAATAGTAGATTTTACAATTACGATAGTAGATATTACACTACAATTACCTTTAATTCTATTACTACCACCACCATGACTGCTAATATTACAACTTCTACTATCACTACTGTTATTATTACTAGTTTTACTATAATAACTACCACTAAATTCTAGTAGTACTTTACTTTTTAGCACTACTACTATTGATACAATTACTTTTAATACTACTACTACTATTAATACTACTTCTACTACACTCAGTACCATTCCCAGTACTTCTACTACTATCACTTTTACAATTACCACTACTACTATTGCTGCCGTCACTAGTACTTAATACAGTAAAACCCAGTTGCACGAGCAACCTATAGTACCCTGTTTCACGAGCAAATTTCGAAGGCACGAGCCAACTCACGCTGCCGGGTGCTGCATCAGTCGCTTAGTTGATGACGTATCACTCGGTCGCTATCGTTGTTCAGTGCAGCAAAAACGTAACTGTGGCAGCGGGGGCGTGGCCGAGCGGTGGTTTGTGAATGGAGGGCGGGTCCGGGAGCAGATAGGCAGGGGATTGCCTCACCTAAAGTTAATGTGACCTAATGATTGTTCTCCTATTTCCAGTGATCGGAGGGTGCATTTAAGGAAGAGAGCGTGGAGGTGCGTGCGTGTGTGTGCGCGCGCGTGTGTGCGTGCGCGTGCGCGCGCTGCGTGGGGCACTAAGCAGCTGTGAAGCCTTTGCACCTGACCTGTTGTGGCGTTCCTTATTCCCCTATTCATACGCTCTCCCACAGTAACTTTTTTTAGTTTTATATTTTTATTTCACTAGAAATCTTGAAAAATGTCTCCCAAGAAAATCAGCGATGGTGCTGTGAAAACGAAAGTAAATAGAATTACCATGGAAACCGAGGAGGTTACGAGCGCGCGTCTCAAACTCACAGTCATCCACTACCACATGAGTAAGTGTTAAATTATGTTTACCTTACGGTAATATGTTTGTTAAAACAGGCTACAAATACTTGTTAAGTGGAAAAAAAAGCGATCGGATGAGATCTTAGAAGGGATTAAATCGCTTTTACATTCATTCCTATGGGGAAAATCAGTTCGAACGTACGAGCAAATGGACCTACGAGCAATTTTCAAGAACGAATTATGCTCGTCCAACGGGGTTCCACTGTACCACTACTATTACCTGTACCACTATTATTACTCCATCTTCATCTATTACTGTTACTTTCTTCTACTATTATTACTTCTACATTTAATACTATCATACAATTGTCACTACTGCTATTACACTTAACACTATTATGATTACTACCATTACTAGTACTTCTATCGCTTCAATTACTATTAGTATTACTTCTACTACCATCAGTACTATTGCTAGTACTTCTACTCCTATTACTTTTACACTTACCACTACCATTACTACTGCTACTTTTACTATCATTACTTCTACTTCTGTCATTACTGCTATTGCTATAATTACTTTTACTTCTCCTAAAATTACTATTATAACTATTTTGTATTACAATTCTACAGTTACTCCTGCTATCAGTATTTTTTTTTCTACTACTACAAGTTACTACTAGTATCACTACTTTCACTAGTACTTTTATTTTTACCACACTATTCATACTTCTACTACAATCAGTACTATTGCTAGTACTTCTGCTACCATTACCTTTACACTTACTACTACTATTACTACTGCTACTTTTACTACCATTACTAGTACTTCTACTTTTGTTAAAATTACTGCTATTACTACTACTATCACTATAATTACTTTTATTTCTCTTAAAATTACTATTATAACTACAATTTCTTTTAATTCATTTTACAATTACTTCTACAGTTACTCCTGCTATTAGTGTTATTTTTACTACTACTACTACAAGTTACTACTAGTATTACTACCTTTACTAGTACTTCTATTATTACTATACGATTGCTTTAACTACTATTCATACTTCTACTACAATCAGTACTATTGCTAGTACTTCTGCTACCATTACCTTTACACTTACCACTACTATTACTACTGCTACTTTTACTACCATTACTAGTACTTCTACTTTTGTTAAAATTACTGCTATTACTACTACTATCACTATAATTACTTTTATTTCTCTTAAAATTACTATTATAACTACAATTTCTTTTAATTCATTTTACAATTACTTCTACAGTTACTCCTGCTATTAGTGTTATTTTTACTACTACTACTACAAGTTACTACTAGTATTACTACCTTTACTAGTACTTCTATTATTACTATACGATTGCTTTAACTACTATTCATACTTCTACTACAACCAGTACTATTGCTAGTACTTCTGCTACCATTACTTTTACACTTACCACTACCATTACTATTGAAACTTTTACTACCATTACTAGTACTTCTACTTTTGTTAAAATTACTGCTATTACTACTACTATCACTATAATTACTTTTATTTCTCCTAAAATTACTATTATAACTACAATTTCTTTTAATTCCTTTTACAATTACTTCTACAGTTACTCCTGCTATTAGTGTTATTTTTACTACTACTACTACAAGTTACTACTAGTATTACTACCTTTACTAGTACTTCTATTATTACTATACGATTGCTTTAACTACTATTCATACTACATCTACTACACTCAGTACCATTCCCAGTACTTCTACTACTATCACTTTTACACTTACCACTACTATTACTACTGCTACTTTTACTACCATTACTAGTACTTCTACTTTTGTTAAAATTACTGCTATTACTACTACTATCACTATAATTACTTTTATTTCTCCTAAAATAACTATTATAACTACTATTTTTTATTACTTTTTCAATTACTTCTACAGTTACTACTGCTATTAGTATTACTACTACTACTACTACAAGTTACTACTAGTAATCCTACTTTTACTAGTACTTCTATTATTACTATACTATTGCTTTAACTACTATTCATACTACTTCTACTACAATCAGTACTACTACTAGTACTTCTGCCACCATTACTTTTACACTACTATTACTACTGCTACTTTTACTACCATTACTAGTCATTGTATTACTTAATACCATTACTATAACTGTTCATTCTACTACAAATTCTGCTTCTTATAATAGTTTTATGACTAGTACTACTACTACTATCACTACTACTCTTAGTTCTACAGTTAACCCGCTATTAATATTATTGCTACTACTATTACTAGAGTTACTGCTACTACAGTTAATATTACTGTTATTGCTACTATTACTAGTACTTTGGTTATTATTACCTCTGACTATTATTTAATTACTTCTACAATTACCTCTGCTATTATTAGTACTACTACTATTGTTATAATTACTACTACTAGATCTCTTGATACTACTATTATTACTCGTACTTTTATTACCTACTACTGTTGCTTTTACTAGTATTACTTCTTCTACAACGATTAGCACTATTAACTACTACAATAAATCATTAATAAAAATAAAAATAATAAAAAACTAAGAATACTTTGCATATTAAAAACACTCATGCTGTGATATATATCAAGAGCAAACGTTTCTCGATCCTAAGCTGTGCCAGCAACCCCCATGAATATACAGCCAATGTTTCCTCCATATTTGAATGGCATTTGGGCAGCTTTGTGCTTATGTTCCACATGCCCAGAGGATTTAAAAGTGTCTAAAACGCTTTCAGAGTGTGTGTGTGTGTGTGTGAGAGATTCTGCAGCCAGTCATGAGACATCTGTGCTCCTGCCTGAAACCCCAAAGGAGCCTTCAAAACATGGCTGCAAGCCCTTCGCTATCATCTCAGGAATTGGACGTATGGAGCTCTGACTCACGCTGGCACCGAGGGCGCAATGTACGTGTCCATTGGTATCTAATGACAGTCATTAGCCCGTGTCCCGTGATGTCCTGCTCTCTCAAAGTCAGTGTGTATTCTGATAAATGAGACACATTTATCTCTGTGGGAATGGGGGTCAGATCGGGTCAGCGAAAGAAAACGAAAATGAAAAGAGGAGAAACGTGAAGTCTGATATTACGGATGTGGCTTTGTGTGTGAATAGGACTCGAAAATGATGGAAAGAACAAAGACAAAAGAGCTGAACGGAAAAATGAGAGCGTGATGTGTACCTGTCACAGTAACACACTCCACTGTCTGCTCTTGGACTCCACGGCCACAAGCTCTGTCCTGAGGCAAGCAGGGACCTTTTGATGTCACGCGCCACAGGAAGCTCACGGGGTGATCACAGGTCATTGCTTCGCTAAGGTGAGGGCAGCTTTCGGACTCCCCCCAGGGCTCCTCGACAATAAAGCGCATCCTGAACTTGAAACCTGCAAAAGAGAAAAGGTGGATCAGCCTGGTGCCGTGTGTGTGTGTGTGTGTGTGTGTGTGTGTGTGTGTGTGTGTGTGTGTGTGTGTGTGTGTGTGTGTGTGTGTGTGTGAGGTGGAATGCAGGTGTGACAAATGACAAGGTAGGTAAGAAATGGGGTTCTGCAGATGAGCTTTTTCCTCATTATACTCGTACCGTTACGTTCACATAAAAACGTGATTGTGTCGGTCTAATATCTCACACAGGCGGCAATCTGAAACTACCTTTTTTTTTTTTTCCATTATCATTTATCTGGCAAAACAAAAACAAAAAAGCGGCTACAGACTAATGTATGGAACGAGGTCATGATACAACAAGCACTTCAAAATTAGTTCACAGGAACAAATGGAGAGAAAGCTGCTAATTAAGTACACACCCATTGAGCCCTGTATACACATCATCAGGCCAATCAGCCAGAACATTGAAACCACCTTTTGAATATTGCTGTATAGGGTGGCAAAGGGGCGGGAAATTTCTGGTAAATTTTCTGAAACTTTCTGGAAA
Source organism: Silurus lanzhouensis (assembly GCA_039877035.1). Lineage (NCBI taxonomy): Eukaryota > Metazoa > Chordata > Actinopteri > Siluriformes > Siluridae > Silurus > Silurus lanzhouensis. The sequence continues at coordinate 1,454,854 of JBCEWE010000098.1, forward strand.
CTTTCCATGAGAACTTGATTCTGTTCAATGGAAAATTGTGAAAATGTATATAAACTGTACCATTTATGTATGTATGAATATATATATATATATATGAATAGCACTATACACATACAATCTTATGAGATAAGGGCCTATAGTTCATATACATCTCGAAAACTCACCCGGAATTTATAGGAATTAATTTCGAAATTTGGCGACATTTATATATTGTATCATATACAAACACAAATATAAACATTTTGTTTGGTTATAAACTAACATGCGCCTCAGTTGACCTGCAGTAAGAGTGCTCTGTGCATGAAATCTGGTTGTTTTAACCAAAATTTATCCTGCGAGTTATTTTTTTTTTCAACTACATTTAAGTTATAGGTTAACCTGCAATTTTGCAATTTATTCCCGTTCATTTTCATAGATTTTCATGAATTCTCATGAAACGTCTCTCTTCTTAAAAATTCCCGGAATTTTGCATCACTAGCAATATGATCGAAATGTTATAAGGTATAATGAATGAGGAGCACACCTTCTGACGTCTTGTGGAGTCCATCGCTGAAGGAGCTCTGACTCGATATGTTCCCTGAAGAATCTTTAAGGTGTGTGAAGCTGTGAAGGTTTCACTCATTGATATTTATGCTCGTAATAGGCGTCTCCACGGGCGATCGCCAGTGTGTGAATGGATGGCAGTTTGTCTCCGTGGCCGTTTGGCAGCAGGCGGTTTATTAACGGAGGGCTGCCAGAGAGCTGCCACGTGTTTACATTTAACGGCCCTGATTCCGAACCCTACAAATGATCCAGAGCGCTCACAATTTATACATTTATTCATTTATACACCTGAGCACTTACTTAAGGGTTAAGGGCTTTGCTCATGCCCCCTGCAGTGGCAGCTTGATGGGATTCTGGGATTTGAACTTTCCAATTAGAAGTCTAATGTCTGTCCAACTTCTCTAGCACTTAGGTGTATATATTTAAGATTAAAGATCACTTTGAGGTTTTAAGGTATAAAAAGATAAAAAAAGAAGTACATTTTATGCTTTAATGTGAATAAATAGATAAGCTTCTCCGCAGCAATATATTCCGTTTGATTTACGAACTTTGGTTACCTTTTCTCTTTTTGTCTGATTATTTCTTCCCTACATTATTCTTTTTTTTATTATTATAATAGACCTTGTGACAGGCGATTGTATTTCGCTTTACTAACAGTGTCCGAAATCAGTCCCCACCTTTAAAACTCTCGTTTTTTTTTTTTTTAAATAGACCGAGGGTTAGACGTACAGCCTGCGCAGAATCAGCACCAGAACTGACATGAGCTCAACCTCAACGGGAAAACAGTTCATGCCGGGAAAAAAAAAGAAAAAAAGCTTGAGTTGATTTAATTCTCTCATGAGCTTTGAGTGGGATGTTTCATCTCTCACCTTTCGTTCCTGGATGTTCTATAGTGTTGTCATGGATACAAGGTCCCCAAGGTGACCAAGGAGAGAGATGGCAAGGTTTCGAACAGGGAATGGAGCAAAACTGGATCAGCGATGGAGGAGGAAGATTGGAGCACAAGTTCTGCCCAACAGGTCTGCATACTGGACAAAAAAGATGGAGTTTATACGGGATTCATTGTGTGCGTGACATAAATATCAAAAGTATGTGGACACCTGAGCATCATTCACCTACTGCATGTGGGGCTTTTCTCAAATCCCAGAGCTTTGCAAGCTTTTAGCTAAGAGTTAATAACCTAATTTTATTAGAATTTTTTTAATAGAAACGTGACCAGGCTGAGAGCGAGTCAAAATAGCTATCACACAGCATCGTGATGCCCGTTTACACAAAGCGACCATCATAAGGACATGGTCTATGAAGTCCCTCACAAAGGCCTGATCTCATGAATCCCAATGAACACATATTTAGAAAAAACTGGAACACTGATCCTGATGTCAGTATCTGATTTCACTAAGGCTCTTGTAGCTCAGTGGGCAGAAAACTGGGACTAGTTCTTTGTAAAGAGATCTTCAGCTGTGCAAGTGATTGCTCAGGTGAACATCTTCTCAGAGAAAAATACCTCGTCCACAATTTATGTTGTCAGAGCTGCTGTTATTAACCTTTTTCAACCAATCGGATTTAGAGATGTAACTCGAATAAAAAAAAATAAAAAAAAAACCACTCCAAAAATCTAGTGATAAGACTTTGCAGTTTTCTGAGCCTTCCAAGGATATTGAAATAATAGCCCAATTGTGTTGTTGGCCACGTTTTCTTTATTTTTGATTACAATCTATATAATATGTTACATTTAACCAATTTATGTGGAGAAGGAACCAGGCATTATCCTGCAGTGTCCCTCCCAGCTGTGCTGCGGGATCATCTTGTGCTAATATTATTATATCAAACTTTATAACTCCCATATGAAGCCAGCTGTTTTGGTCTGAACAGCGTGACGTTAAAGGGTCGTTTTGCGAAACATAAAGGACACTGATGGCCGCGCAAATCAAAACATTCACGGAAAGAAAAGACGCAGTGCCGCACAGCAATTCGAGCATCTCATATGTCTCATAACTCTCCGGATTCGATCTAAAGCGCGACGAACTTACCGTGGGATTTTGTCGCGTTGTCAAATATCCTCACGCAGTAGGCCTCGCGGGTCTGGATCCCACCCCCGCATAGAAAGCTGCTGTTACCGTGGCGATGATCCTGCTGACTGATCAGCAGTTTCACCTGGCACGAACCCCAGTTCGTTACCTTCCAGTCGTACCTGTGTGTTCAGCGAACGTTACCGAACATCAATCCACATAAAAATCCAGTTCGATATGCTGTTATTACGGGTGTGTACCTTGGACAATGTGGAAGTAGATCTTCCACTGTGTTACAAGTCTCGACTTCTTCTAAAGCAGGACATTCTTCTCCTCCAGCAATAGGAACCGTCCGCACACTGCGCTTCCTGCGCCGGAAGCCCGGAGATTGGTCCGTTGACCTACAGGTTTTGGAGCAAGGGCTCCATTCTGACCAAGCGGAAACGTCACAATCTCTGGGCATCACACACGAGCGGAAGTTTACAGGGGTGCCGGCATGGTCGCAAAGACTGGGAATGGAGAAGTCAAACATTCAGAACCTCGAGTCATCATGGTGGTGTAACATAAAGGAATTAAAAGGGGGCAGTTTGAGTCTTAGCATAAAAGTCGCAATTCATTCTCTTAAGCAGGGGTCCCCAAACTTTGTCTGTGAGGGCCACATAATCATTCAGAGAATTCCATTTGCCAGTGTGACTAGCAGTATTATTGTGGCGCTTTTATTATGGTTTTAAATGTATTTATTTTGCCTCCTAATGCTGGATTCATTTATTCTGTTCTGCACCGTAAGACCATAATTACTATTATAATGAATTTATTTTTATATTCATTGCTCTTGAAATCAAAACATTTACTTATGCATGTGGTTAGTGGGCGAATCTAACAAATAATTAGGCTACGCTAATAACTGGAGGTCGACCCATAGTGGATTTTGGTTGGATTAATATATGATAAATGTAATATAGCGCTCTCCGTGCAGCACATTGTCTCGCATGCAGCACATTGCATTAGTGATTTGCCCCTAGAGGCCGCTTTCGTAACAACAACTAAGCTGGAAAAACTATTTGGTCAGATTTTTGTCGATAGTTCCATCATTCTATCGGTGCCTCGACCTCTATTGATAACTAAGAGCAATTTTAGTTTATTATCAAACACAGATTTGATATGAGTAAAACATATTTAAAAGTCAGTTTTCTAAATATGTCTCTGGCATTGTTCAGAGGGCCGTTACAAATGTGGACACAAAACCAAAGGGGCCATCATCGAATAAGAAAAAGCAATTGGCAAGACTTCTATGTGCTGTACGTGCTCTATAAACAGAAAGTCCCAGTATCGAACCCACAGACGCCTGTGATTGGCTAGTATCGCCATGATTGACATCGAGAAAATGAATGCCACTTCTTTATTGGGTGGGAGAGAAAGCAGCTCTCTCTCTCTCTCTCTCTCTCTCTCTCTCTCTCTCTCTCTCTCTCTCTTTCACACACACACACACACACACACACACACACACACACACACACACACACACACACACACACACACAGTATGAGCTCTTGGTTTTTTCTTAGACAGCAGCAGATGCATTTGTTTCATGTAATATTGGTTCACATCTTACACTTTTATATTGCATAATGCCGGTCATAAAGTTTCAAGTCTATTTATCATATTTTGTGAGAACACTATGTGGTAGGTTGAAAACCTAATAAAAACCACACACACACACACACACACACACACACACACACACACACACGTTGCACATTTCATATTAAACCTGTGGGGAGACTGAGAACTGTAAACAGAGCGAAATATTCCTGCAGTCAGTTGGCATTTTCGAAAACAAACACACACAGTGGTGAGTATTAGCTCTGAGTGCGTGGATGAATTACTCACATAATCAGAGGAGAGCAGGGCTTATAATAACCAGGCATGGAACGAACTGAAAAGAACCATCCGTACTCGCATAAGAGCAGAAGGTAAAACAGAGGTACACGGCTGCCATGTTTGATTCGTGCAGGATTGCGGGTTTTATTAGTTAATTTAAACTCACCTCAGCAAGGCGTTCTTGCCATCGCTTTTTGTGCAACGAACCTGGCGCGTCTGGTAGCCGACGTGAATTTCCCATGACGCCTTGAGGCTTCTGTGGTGGTCATGGTGATGATGCTGTGAGTGGATATTCCCCATGATCGTGTGTGATGACTTGAGCACTATGTGTCTACTCGGATTATCACTGAAGTTCACCATGGTCCTTCCACTGGGCATTGCGCCTTTGCGTCTGCAAGGACTCCAAGGTCCTGCCCACAAGCTGTAGCTGTGTTTGTGTTGCTCGTAGGGACACTGGGCGGTGTTCTGGCTGCAGGGACGAACCTGTGTAAGGCTCGGACATACGTCTCCACCGTAAAGAGGAGGGGCCAACACCTGCCGTGTACGGTGCTGTAGAGCAGGAGCGCAGGTACGGCTGCAAGGTGACCAATGAGAAAATGTCGAAACGACGCAGTCGAGCGGGCAGGGCAGCAGACACGCCCTCTCAAGCTCGGGTGTCGGAGAAAAGGCTTGGCACACGTGCGAGCTCACATCGGTGCCGTTCGAACGAAGTACACACGTCGCGGTGCGCCTCTGCAGGCCTCGCTGTGCCGTCACACACTGCTCAGACGCCAGAGGAGGAGCTGGAGAACAAGGACCCCAGGCAGATGGTTGCCATTCAAACAGCTGGCGCTGCCACTCACACACCTTCGCACATGTGCGCTGGAGGGCAGGACGCTTCCAGAGGTGACAGTTGGATTGGTGGGTGCTCCAGCCCTCGGAGTGAACACACCACACAGGGCGAACCTGCAGGCCTGCAGAGCCACACTCTGAAGATATGCACTCGCCCCATGTGCCTTTAATTGGAGACAGAGAGAGAAAAACATACACTAGAAGGGTTAAACTTATTAATGTATGAAAAAAATATGCATTTATACTCATTCATGCATTTATCCAATCCGACATCAAACTTTCAGACGTTTCAGTGTAGACTTTTGGGAAATGATTGAAAAAGTGTGGACGCATTTTCGAATTGATCCGGATTAGTGTAGATGTAGCCACAGTGTGACTGTGGTTTCATAGGATTTTCCCTGTTTCTAGAGTTGTTGTGCCTTCTGAGATGCTATTCTGCTCACCACGGTCGTAACAGAATGATTCATTTTCCTATTGCAGCTGTGTTCTCGTTCTCCTCTGATCTCTATCATTAACGAGGCAACAGAACCACCGCCTACAGGATGCTTTTGCATGCTTCTGTATGAACAATCGAGACTGTCCATGTGATTATTCTTAAGAGATCAGCAGTTGAAACACTATGACCTGCTCAAACCTCTATGTTTGGTGCCAACAAACATGTCATAGTCAAAGACCACCAAGATTTTCAAGATTATGTCTTCCCCCTCCATTATTTCAATATGGTCAGGGCTCATTCAAGGTCTTCCACTTTAACCCATGTAAAGCATATGTTCATGGAGCTGGCTTTGTGCACAGGCATCATGTCATGCTGGAACAAGTCTTGCTCAAGTAAAGGGTATTTCTTTATATTCCTGCATCCAGTCACATCCTATACAATTATGTGCCTCCAATAGTTATGGCTGAAAATTCTGGTGTCCCAAATCATGAAAATCATTATATTTATACAAAAAGAAAAAGCAAACCCTATTGTAGAATATTACTGCAGTGAACCTGCTAGATCATATAAGTGTTCCTGTAATAAGAGAGGAAGGATGGGGGTTCTAGAGGTTATTGGGGGTTATACAGGAACCGAATGCTTCCCAGAAACAACGCATGACATCATCATCAAGGCCTGGGCTTCATATCACTCTCAATTCCCTGACCACAGACACATTAAGGAGGTTAGATGAGAGTGTGAAATCAGATTCAGTAAAAAAGAGACTTATATGGAGACTACAATACTATTGTCAGCCTTCAGTCAGTGTAGGTTTTGCTTTTGTTTATAGATTTTTGCATGTTCAAAGAATCTCCTTCAATAGAAGTTGAATGAACCGTTTCATACAATATACAGCCTTGTTTCTTTAAAAAAAACAAAAAAAAAAAACATTGAAACTATTCTTTTTTCTGATGTGAAATATTGAATAGTATTAATAAAAAGGTTATAAGTTCAAATCCCAGCCTCAACAAGCTGCCACTGGTGGGTCCTTAAGCAAGGACCATCGACTGCTCAGGTGTATAAATGCGTAATTCGGCTCCGGATGAGGCCTAATGGCATAAATTTAAACGAAAAGTAGATGTTCTTCCAAGCTTTATCGATATCAAAAATTGATAAGGGGGTGTAAACTTTTGCAAGACAAGACAATATTGCACAAACCCAAAAAAAACCCATTGTACCCACCCTATTGTACAATAATCAGCTTAATTACTGATTACTATTAATGAGCTTTTTGGGCTTCAGTCTAATATTTTTGCACTTGAATTTCACTCAGTCCAGTACAGTTCAGTTAGCTGTGATTATTTCACAAAGATTTTAAATAATGCAAAAGTTGTCCATCCGAATGGGACAAGACTAATCATTTTGGGTTTTGGCCATAATTAAACAAACCTCCTGGACAGTTCCAGAGGTGCAGGGTTTATAATCTCTCGCCCGATAATCCTCGCTGGTGAGATTTACTCTGACTGCTGCGAATTTTTCCTATCGCTGGGTAATGGTTGTAAATGTACCAAACAGGTGAAGGATGCACCTATAGCTTAGTGAAAGCAAATGAGAAAAGTGTATGTCTTTCTTTCGTAGCTGAGTCTACAAGAATTCCAGCAAAAGTAGCTTTTATCAAATGCTGAATTACAGAAGGTACATTAACAAGCCCGGAAGGCATTACTTGCTTTTCGTACTCTCACTAAACCTTGGCAGTACATCAATTTCAGCCTGTTTAATTGGATTCATGTTCAAAACTCTACATGTGAGTCCCTGGACAATCCTATACAACCATTAGTGCATGCACATGTTTCATCAATGCCGACCTCCTTACCGTTCTTTCGACCAGGAAACTGGCAAATGAAATGCTCTACGTCTGAAACTTTGGAATTTGTTAAACACTTAGTGGAAGAAACACCCAAAGGACCGATCACCAAATCTGTGTTTACTGAACAAACACGGATGGGCTCCGGTCAATAACTGTATCCTTTAAAGTGTATTTATTTGTACGGTTTACCTGATAAAATCTAATCCGTTGAACATGTGGATGCTTGCAGATATAAACCGGAGGTACTTTTTTTTTGTGTTCAGAGGAACCATTGTAGGCAGTGCTTTCTAAACATTCCATTCCATTTTTAGTCCCCCACTCTTCTGGAAAGATGTTCCACTAGATTTTGTGGAGATTTCTACTCATTTAGCTGCAAGGGTGTTAATAAGAGGAGGCCTAGGGTGCAGTCAGCATTCCGATTCATTCCAAATATGTTTATAGCTCTATAGCAATGAGATCTTCCACTCCAACCATGTAAATCATATTTTCATCAAGCTGGCTTTGTGTCATGCTGGAACAGGTTGATTCTTCTAGTAAAGGTAAACTTCATGGTCACCACATCCAAAGACCTCCTATAACATTGTGTTCCTCCAACTTTGTGCAAACACTTTGAAGAAGAAACACATATGGCTGGAAAACTCAGGTTTCCCAATACTTTTGTCCATGCTGTGTATTTCTGGTTCCTAGTTATCGTAACTGTTTCTTCATCTAGTTTTTTGTTTGGTCGTTTTTTGTATCCCCTTGTTTGGAGTAATCATAACCTCCAAAGTTGTGATACATCAAGGAACAGACAATAAAACAATAATTGCCTGATCCTATCATGTCAATTTCCGCCAGAATCTCATGTAAATAGGTCTTAGTTTCTCGACGCTGTAAAAAAATGTATTGTCCTGCAGGCTTGCACCGATGTTGGTAAGGTGTTCTTTATACAGTATATACAGAACCCCCAATAATCAGGCAGAACATTATGATCACCTGCCTAATATTGTGTTGATTTCTTTTTGCTGCCAAAACAGTCGTGACCCATCGATCATTAACAGCATGAACTTCTTAAGCAGTTTGAGATACAGGAGCTTGTCTGTTGGATTGGACCAAAAGCGCCAGCAGTTACACCCCACGTGCATCAATGAGCCTCGGCTTCCCATGACCGTGTCGCTGGTTTACCACTGGTCCTTCTTTGAAGTACTTTTAATAGATACTGATGACTGCAGACTGGGGAGATCCCCTGACCCAGTCGTCTAGCCATCACAATTTGTCAAACTCCTGCTTCTAACACATCAACTTTGAGGACAAAATGTTAATTTGCCAAATGTCAAATTGTCAACTCTCTTTCCCAATCCATCCATTGTCAGAGTAGCGGAAAGCAGACAGATGGAAAGAGAAAGAGATCATGTTTTTACCCATGTGCATGAGGGAGAAGCAGCTAGTGCTTTATGTGGGCGAAAGGTTTGGATAATAAAATGGTGCATTGCAAACAGCAAAACCCATACCCATATCCAACAAGTCCTTACAAAAACATAAACTATATTCTGTTTGCTCTATATTAGTTTTGTCACAATAGCTAACTCGGAAACTCTTCTGCAGGGTCTTAACAAGACCAAAGATCAAAAGAGGTTTGAAGATTAAGTCTTAAATTCACTGTTCTAGGCCTTAAATCGTTTTAAATAGGTCTTAATTTTCGGCTGTCTATGTAACGCTACCTCTAATGCTCATTGAAATTCTCCCGCAGCACTTTAGAAGGTTTTTTTTTTTTGGGTTTGTTTTCATTGTGTTGTCTTTCACAGGTCCAAATGTAATTTACTGTATTACAACTAGAAATGAGACAACCATGCAATCAGCTTTCTGTCATGCTTATTCATTTCGACTGTATAAAAAGACCACTGAGGGGGGGATTTGCATCGCATTTGATGCCCCATTATTCTTTATCTAACTCTGGTTAAAGGTACAGAGAAATAAACAACCTACAGTTCATGCATTTCTGACCTACACATTAAGTCCATTTAGTGTTTACTACAGGGGTCCCTAAACCTTTTTCTGTGAGGGACACATTATTTTTCCTTACTTTAATAAGGGGCTGTAACAGAAAAAGACTTGGGCTGGAGTGTATTATTGGCCTCTTCTCTTTGGCGGGTTCCATAGTGTCATCGCGGATTGTATTCTTTGAACACAGACATTGTTTCTTGACCGATGAGACAAATTTCTTCATCCCAAAAAATAGTCAACCTTTGGTTAAATTCCCTGCATATTTGAAATTACATTTTCAAAATCTGTCTCTAGCATCGTTCAGAGAGCCGATCCATATGTGGGAGCTGTAGTTTGGGGACCCCTAATCTACTACATGACAGGTTTTGCATTTCAGCACCATTTACTGAACAGCACCTCAAAAATGATGGACCTGTAATGAATGGACATTTGATGATGAGGATGAGGTTCCCTTTTGAGTCTCAAGGTTTCTTCCTTGCACCATCTGAGGAAGCTTTTCCTTCACCACCATCGCCACTGGCTCGCTCATTAGGGATAAACTTACGATTAAAACTCTTTTATACAAATTTATAACCGCTTTATCTCTGTAAATCTGCTTTGAGACAATGTTTATTGTTAACGTCGCTCTGCTAATCTCTACTGATAAAAATAGTCCTTATTTTTGGTTATATTAAAACCCTTCTATTGACCTGCACAATTTGCTGCCACATGATCATGATCAGTATAAATGGCATTCCTATCAATCTGGACAGTATAAAAATTTCAACACTGGTTCCGTAATGACAGTTTCTGGTCTGACAACTGACTTTATAGCTTTATATATTTATGCGATATTTCTAAATATTTACAGCAGTGCCATGACAGTTATTCATTTATTCATCCAGTTCAGTAAATGCTTTCCCCCCTTTCCCGTCGTGCATCACGAGAGAGTTATTTGCCTCTTTATATAAACCCTGAGGTCAAATGTGTATTATATTTCTGCTTACAATCCTCCTATGAATACTTCAGCGCATGATTCAATGCTTCGGCTTCAAATACAGCACAAGTGAACAGGGTTTGTTGTGTTTCAGGAATGCCCGGAGAAATAAGACCTCGGGCTGAATCCAGTCTTAATTGGGGTACATTCGAATGTATTTATTGATTTATTCTGCTATCGCTTTTCTTTGCCAGATATATACATTTAAAAGATCTGCTTTACATGATTTGGAGAGAAAGAGTTTAAGTGTCCTGCTATGGAAATCCAGCGGAACATCTTCCCAGAAGAGTGGAGGGACTAAATAATAGCTGTTATAGTAACCTCCACTCTTCTGGGAAGATTTTCAGGTTCTGATGTAGGAGGAGGTCTGGGTCCATTCTTATTAATCCCAAAGGTGTTCTATAGCTCCATAGCAGGAGATCTTCCATTCCAAACCCATGTAAAGTAGATCCCGTGAAACTAGGTTTGAATCTCCTCGTTCAAATGAAAATTCATGCTACTGCAATCCCCTAAAAGTTGGGGGAAGAACCGCCGATCAGGTCCCAATTCTTTAGCCTATTTAGCTAAAACCTGCAGAGAGGCAAAAAAAAAAGGGTTTTTCGTCCACTTATTTAAAAAAAAAAACCCTCAATCTTCCTTATTGATATTACCGATATGAATTGATAAAATTCCATATTCATTAGCATTGAGTGCATACTGTATTTCTAATCAACGAACTTGTTCCGCTGCTCACACTCTTCTCAATATTTAAGTCCGTAATAACTGCTCTTTGCATAATTGCTTTTAAAAGCGTACATTATTACGCATCTTCACAAGCGGGCGACGGCGCCGAATTAGCGAGAGCCAAGAGGGCAGGGAGCGTCAGCACAGAATGGCGATCACAGTAAGAATTATGCGGCCCGCAATGTTAATTAGAGTACGGTTAATTATGAAAAATCTTCATGGCTTTGCCGATGGGGCTGCAGATGGAATCCGAGGCTTGATTGATCTCGTTTTAGCAGAGTGGATAAATAACATCTCTCAGATGGGCAAGACATTTCATCCCAAGCCTGTCAATCAGGCTGTTGTCATAGCAGTGAAAAGCAGACAGATGGAGAGAGGGGTAAAAGGGGAACGGGGAGGGTTCGTTCGCCGACGCGAGTGTCGCCCAGGGTAAAAGCTAAGTGCGTCGATGGGGTTTGCGTATGGATAACGGAGGCATGCCTGATACCGAATCAGGCAGGTCAGCGGATTTCCAACGGAGGTTCTCCAATGGATGGAAAAAAACAGAACAGAACAGAAAAGAAAAGGTCTGACGAGTGTTATTTTTAGATCATTCAGTTGTGCTTCGTGTTTTATCAAGTCATGCTGAAGCAAATCCTGTCATTTGTATTCCTTGGAGGTTTAACAAAGTCGCATCGACTAATTTCAGCCGATCACATGCTGGAACAGGTTCGAGTCTTCGAGATCAAGCGGAATTCTTTTGTCCATATAGTGCACTCCTGGTCAAATATATGAGGTACTAATTGAAACAGTGAATGAATGCAAAGGGGAGGTGGGAGCTTAGTGGGTAAGACATTGGGCTTTAGATCCAAAAAGAGTTCAATTCACAGCCACACCAATCTGCCACTTCTGGACCTGTCAGTAAGGCCCTTATCCCAATAACTGCTCATTTGTATAACTGAGATAAATGCAAGTCGCTCTGGATAAAGGCGTCTGCTAAATGCCATAAATGTAATTGTAAATGTCTGATTTAGGAAGACAGAACTTTCCCAAAAAGCCATTGTAAGTCATTCAAAAACATTTTTCCTTTCATTGTTCTTATATCAAAGTAAATGATTTGTGCGTCTTATATATATATATATATATATATTACATATATTTTTCCAGCTGATTATTAACAGTAGAAATAATCGAATGCAGCATTAATGCGACTTCTAGTTTTGCAGAACGGATTCGGTCTTGCTGTGCTGCACTTTAACGCACCATGGTTCCCATTCAGCTTCTAAATATCACCTCTCCATCTGAGAACCTCTTTCTCTGGCACGCCAATTTAGGGCACGGCATGCACTTTCGTACTCCGAGTGATCCGTTGAAAACCCTTCCTTTCGAAAAGAAAGTGTCCTTACTTAGAACCGAGCCTTTCTATCCGTACAGAGCGTGCTAAACTCCGGTCCTTTTATTTTTTTTCTATTTTTTTTGGTTGTGTTGTTGCTATGTGAAGGCACCAGACAGCACCAATAAAATTCTTCCTGAAGTAAGGCCAATAAACTGTTCTCACCGACACTTTATCAGGAGGACCATACGTGTGCTGAGTAACCCCCCACACCACTTCCAACAATTTTGCTCTCAGAACAATTCCTTACTTATGGACTGGAGTTGCACAAGGTGTTGGATATGTTCCTGTGAGGTGAGGTTCCAGGTGGGAGAGAATGAAATTTACTGCAGATTTGTCACTATCATATTCATGCTGTGACTCTCCAAATCTACCACATCCCAAAGGTGTTCTATTGGATTCAGATCTGGGTGGAGGAGGCCATAAAATTTTTTTTTTACTCATTGAAAAAAGCTTGAGGTGACTTGGCCTATGCTTGGAGTAGCCATTATAGCAGGGGTCCCCGAATGGCACTCTTAACAATGCCAGAGGCATATTTAAAAATAAATGTAAAAAAAAAGTTTTACTCATCATTTCTGTATTTAATAATATCTATAAAATCCATACCGATAGTTTTTCCGGCTTCTGGTCTGCTGTCATTACGAGAGCGGCCTCTAGGGGCAAATCACTGACGCCAGAGGCTGCGAGTTGCACGGAGAGCGCTAAATTTATTATTTAAATTTTTTATTGATATCATTATAGTTATTAATTAATATATCCGTATTTATTTCCTTAAGCACATTTTAATGATTTTGTACTGTTTTTATTTTATTTTTTAAATAAAATTCAGTACTATTTTATATTTTATCTATTAGCCATTTTAAAAACGGTCGATCGATCGGTTATCGGCAAGAAGATCCATTCCAAGCTATCCGTATCGTTATAATCCACTATGGGTCGACCTCTTATTAACGTAGCCTCATTATTTGTCCGATTCACCCACCCACCACATGCATAAGTAAGTAAATATTCTGATTTTAATAGCAATGAATATGAACAAACATCCTTATGATAGTAATAATGTTTTTTTAATAGGCGATATTTCTTGATTGATACTTAATTGTCTGTACGGTGCAGAACAGCAGACCGACCTGGCCCCATTACAAAAAGGAAAAATGATGTGGCCCTCAGAAAAAAAGTTTGGGGACCCCTGGTTTATAGAATTGGTAACTTATACTGTGATAAACAGTGTTAATGTTAAAAACGGGACTGGATTGGTATTAGATACAGTATTAAGATGCAAAATCACCAGCAAAGATTCTGAAATATTCAAACCAGCCTTTCCGGCATTAGATCACATATTTCCTCATTGTGATGTTTGATGAACTGAAGTTGAACGGAGGCTGAGCCATACAGACAAAACGATCTGGACACCTGACTTTTCCAGTTGTTGGTGCATTTGCTTTTAAAAGTATGACATTCCCTTTATATTGTCAGGAGTGGAATAAGTGCCTTTTTTGTTTACTTTTTCTCTCTGTCTAACTACTCCATTATAGAAGCAGTGGTACGAATGCCGAGACAATGGATACGTAGCCCTGGATTTTGCTATTACCAGGAAGCACATTGAAATGCACCTAGTCATTGAACATTAAGCAAAGTGGAGCTTTTTTCTGATCCTTTTGTTCACGCTCTTTACCGGAACAATCCTAGTGTTACGGCTGACACGTGACGAAGTCGCTTGTCACAAAAATTTACATCTTTCGTTTCGAAAATAAAAGTAAAGCCATTTTTGAAAGTGCAAAATTACAGTATTTATCTGTAATCGCGCCATACTTTCATTATATAACCTTTAAGCCTTAATAAAACGTGTTGAGCGAGTTTTCTTTATTTTCATGATTTGTTAATGATCAATTACGCAGTTTTAGTTTTAATATCTTGATATATAATACGATCTATAGACATAAAATTGTATTAAAAGATCAAATTGTGTTTTTTAAACCCGCATATAGGCCATGTTTGCTGAGTCTCCACCCTTCTGGGGAGATGTTCCACTAGATTTTGGAGTGTGCTTGTGGAGAATTTTGTGAGATCTTTTCAGCAAAAAAGGGTGTTAGTAAAGTCGTGATGAGGGATGAGGAGTTTTGGGTTGCAGTCAACGTTAAAGTTCTTCACAAAGGTGTTCTATAGCAGGCCAATCAAGATCTTCCAACCATTGTAAAATGATATGTTCATGGAGCCGGATTTGTGATTAAATAGGGACTAGATATGGAATGGTATGTTCAAAAATCACATTCGAATCTTATGGTCAGGTGTCCAAAATCTTTGGTCCATATATTGTATTTTGTATTAATGTTAGAAAAACCTCTAATCAAAGTACAGGAATCATGATGTTCTGAAGCCAGAGAAGACTTGCTGCACAGAAGGCCATACGTTCAAACCCCAGCACCTGTAACCAGCCTCATTTGGGACTGTGAGCAAAGCCCTTAACCTTCACTGCTCGAGGGGGCGCCATACCATGGCCTTGACTTCATAAGTTTGGATGTTGGAGTAAAAAGAATTTTGCTCTTTTGTGAGGTAAAAAAAAACATTTTGACCATTTTTGAATATAAATGAAGACTTTTGTTAAGGATACTCATCTAGATGAAGATGATTTTTCTTGCCTACGCTATGTGGCTCATTTCCCACAACAAGCGAGTTGGCATTAAAGACAGATATGAATCACTTAGAGAAGCTTCCCGATAGACGGGAAATTTTTTTTAAAAAAAAGCAATAAAATTGTTCGAAATTGTTCAATAATGCTTGTAATGAGAATGTAGCCTAAGATGTAATAAACTTTAGGTCAATACCTGAGCTTTAATCAAGTCTAAAAGCCTTTATTAAGAGTGCAGGAAAGGCGCTTTTTTTCTAATAATGAGAGTCTGTTGAGATCCCGCTATTAGAATAACGATCTCCGGGGAACGAGAACGGCGATATAAAACCGAGCGACGAGACCGAAACCCACAACAGCAAGAAAAACAACACAACAAAATGATCGTATTCACAAGAACAATAGGTCTCTTTATGTCACAATGGCCTAGAGATCTTTGAATAATACTCTCTCGCTGGATACACACACACACACACACACACCACACACACATCAGTGAGAAGTGTGAAGAATGTCAGCTCTTGTCAGTAGTAACAATAGGGCAAATGACAGAATAATTACACAGTAATGGTCATAGAAGCAATTACAGTGCTCGTTTTCCTCACCCAGGTTTTGGCAGAGAGGATGTGAATACTTTTATCTTGTCATTGGTGTCGCTTGGAAAATGATGTCTAACCAGCTTAGGGGAAAAAAAAAGCACGTGTGCACAAAAACTACGCAACTGAAAGACCGGCGGAAAAATGTAGCCGCGTCCAATCTGCTAGTTAGGATCACTATTTGCCAGCAACGGCATGATCTACCACATGGACCAAACCACAAGGAATCTAGCCTGGTGGAATTGGTGTAATGATGTAGGGAATGGTTTCTCGGAATACGACGTGCATCAATGCTTAATGAGACAAGTTTTGTTGCTAATCATGGGCATTTCCGAATGGCGACTCCCTGCAAGATAATGCGGCACAAACGAGTTTCATGAACTTTTCCGCTGGCTTAAACTATTCAGAACTTTATCAGACTTATGTTTTAATATATTTTTGGCCATGAATATGTATTCAATTAATCCCAGTAGTCTATTCTTTTTATTTCATAGCGTTTACGTTGGGAGTTTTTATCCAATCTGATAGCCGTCACATCATGTGTTCCCGGGTTCAAACGTATCTGCATTGAAGGCCTTCAATACAAACACTGTGCAGTTAAAACTGTTTCAAGACTGTTGGTTTAACCAATCAGGTTGCGAGCTGGACTCACTGAAGCGCTGTCCAATAATGTCTGTTCGATTTAATGGCGCACTAGTCAGAACTCGCAAACTGCTTATGTAGCAAACTGCACAAGCTCGAATACATTCCTGTGGATTTGATAGCTTTTTTAATTCCTTCCACAACGGCTGACGGACGAGAAGAAATCGATTATTAGATCAGTTAATAAGACGGATTTCATCACGAGGATCAAAGCAGGTACGCGTTTTTATGAACCCTTTATCAGGAAAACCGTAATTCACTGAAAACCCCCCCCACAAATTTCTGAGCGCAGTATCGATGTTTCTTTTAGAAATGATGTGCAGTAGGTGCAGCTGTGGCTACAGTGAAAGGAGACGTGTTGAATTTTGTTCGTTGAGTCTCTTGCATTAGTAATAATATTCCTTCTCCCTGTATGAGATTCCTTCCTCCCGCATCTCTCTATACCGCCGATGCTTTTTATAGCCGTGGCGTCGTAATGACGGTATTGAGAGGTGGATTGATTCATGCAGGACGCCACTGAAGGCCTGGGGGTGAAATGCACGACCCAAGAGTGCGTCACAGTGAGTTTAGCGTTCTTCAGATTCCCGTAGATCACCTTTGGGATTAGGGTTAGGGACATTCATAAAAACAAAATCCACAGGAATTGCATCATGGGATCTTTCGAACCTAGAGAACTCTTGCGGAATCCATTCAGTACAGTGTTCCTAATAAAGTGTTCAGAGATTTTATATATAGAAAGAGAGAGGAAGAGAATGAGAGCGAGAGAAGGAGAGAGAGATTGAGAGAGAGAGAGAGAGAGAGAGAGAGAGAGAGAGAGAGGAAGAGAGTGGGAGTTGTGATCGTACACCCATAATATTATGACACAGGTTTTTGATATTGTAATAACATGCAATTTTCTGTGCTACTGGGTTTTATATTGATGTATATGTATATATAGATCTCCAAATACTCTACATGACAGCTAATATCTCTTCACTACTCTTTAGAAATGCAATATGATTCGCATAATTTGAAGAAAATGACTTCAGCTGCATTGTACTTTGTGCCAAGGGCATGCACTTACTGATGTGAATTCTTTTTCCTACCCCTGCCTTCTTTCTCTCTCTCTCTCTCTCTCTCTCTCTCTCTCTCTCTCTCTCTCTCTCTCTGCTGCATGTGGGTGCTCCTGTATCAGAAGTGATATAGATGATATGGTGATAAGAGACTGGCGAATGCGATGAAACTGCATATTGATATACTCGATGCATTACAGACAGACAGTAATCAGTGAAAAAATATTATTATTGTTCCCCCATTTTATCTATATGCCATCATTTATTTGCATATATATATATATATGCATAGTGCCTCTAGCCAGATTTTATGAATATAATCATGATTTGGTGCCCAGTCTTTTCTCTCGAGGCCTTTCTGAAGAGTGTGTAAGATCAGAACCACGAGGAGGAAATAATCATCAGAAGACGGCGCTAATTTTATGGTAGCTTTTCTCTCTGTGCCCATTAAATAATCCAATTTCAAGACCAACTGTGAAGTAAATGGGAAGGTCATGAGTTCACATCCCAGCACTACTAATCTGCTGCTGGGTCTTGAAAGTTTTGATACCACCCCTGTGTACACACTACACACGCATAACCTCCAAGTGTGTATAGGTGTTTGGTATATATAAGTGTGTGTGTGTGTCACTATTTGCTTCTTGTTCTCGCTGCAGTAATTAAAGAATTGAACGACCGAAAGGGCGTGGACGCGCGCTTAATTAATAAAGATAACAGAAAACAAAACGCGGAGAGGGATGATTGCGCCGCGAGACGCACGGCTTTATCACGTCTCGTTTGATTACCGCTCCAATTCTTTTTTTCTTCCTGTCCTGAGGGGGGGGTGCCGGGGGTGGTGGGGGGGCTATCGCTCCTATTCTTCTATTCTGTCTATCCGTCACCCGTAAAATGACCGCGAGAAAGGGGGAGAAACAAAAACAAGTCGTGGAATGAAAAAGGTCAAAAGAGAAAAATACAATGAAGAACCGCGGGTCCAGACGTGTTTTCAGCGTGTCCTTGCCCTTTGTGCCTGATCTTTCATGTCAAACGAGACAGGGCATCACGGCAACACTGACGTTGTCATGGCGATGGAGACGTCTCATTAGCGGGAGGGATGTTTTGCCTGGTAATGAAATGTACATGCACAAAGACTCATGGGATACGCAGGACGATTCGGATTGGTGTGTGTGTGTGCACTTTTATTATTTTTCTTTATTTTTTACTTTTTTGACCACATAAACACGGCTGCCAATCAAACCCAGGCTTTTTAAACGAATGCTTTCAGAACCGATTTTCCTCTTTTTTTTTTGTCAGCGTTCGCTTGAAACTTTGAAGAATTCTAAATGAGCCGTTTGCTTTCTTTCGCATGCAGATTTGTTTGTGCGGCGCCACGCTTTCTCGCTGTAGTAACACTTTAAAAGGTGGAGCTCCTGCCCGATAATCCGGCTTTCCTTCAGTCGAAAAACGAGAAGGCCATTTACGACATCCCGTTAATGACATCGGACAGAGAGATGTGGCTCTCGGGGGGCAAACCCCAGCGACGACATCGTCACATTTCCATTTTTGCCTTCTTCCTTGCCTTTTGATCCACTTTTATCCTACCTTTTGGTCAGCCGTGCGTGTGCAATAAGAAGGAATACACTTCTCCTGACTGAAAGATTGCTATGTGCTTTTCGAACATGCCATTCCACATTTAGATCTTATTTGTTGTTATAGTATAACCTCCATTCTTCTGGGAAGATGTTTGACAGGATTTTGTTGAGATTTCTCTCAGATTCAGCCACAAGGCTGTTAGTAAAGTCGGGTACTGATGTAGGTGATGTGAGGAGGTCTATGGGAAGCCACTCAAGATCTTCCAGTGGAACCCATGTAAAGCAGTTATCCCTGATGAGCAGCCGTGGCGAATGTGTAAAAACTCCCTTAGATGTTATGAGGGAGAAACCTTGAGAGGAACCAGACTAAAAAGGGAACCCATCCTCATTTGGGTGACATCAAGAGTGTGATCGTAGTCTTCAAACAATACAGATCACTGGAGTGAGAACTAGATTATGAGTAATGATCTGGTTATAAATCTGGTGGTTATAAAACCAGTAGCTAAGCAACTCATGAAACAGCTCAACATTTGCAATCATCACAGATCCAACACCAGCTTCTCAATGCCAGAACCTTTAAACACTAAAAGAGGTCCAATGTCCTAACTCTACATGAAGTGGGATCCAGTTGGCGCTGGTACGTCTCTAGATGGTTCGGGATGTTTGCGGGGTCGGCATCTACTAAATCTTTTAAAGGTCCACCGTTGTCCCAATACCTTTGACCTGTTTTACGAGTTATATAACCATAACCATAACTAAAATCTCATTGTAGAAGGGTTATGTAGAAGTAATATGTTGTTCGGAGTCAATAAACCTCCCACTTTGAGAAGGTCCACTTGGACAGCATGTCCAGTTGGACCTCACATAAAACGAAAAAAAAACCCAAAACAAAAAACACTGATTGGCTGAGAATGATTTGTATTTTCCCAGTTGTCCTTCTTGTAAGACACATTAGTTTCCATGGTGCTAAGGATCTGTGTAGCAGTGGAGCTCCAGCTGGGCTGTAGGCTCTGGCCATTCTTCTCACATTACACGCACAGATGGACCAAAACGCTTCCTGCTACAGATTCACGCCGCTGATGGGGATCAATACAGCTTTGTATTTATTTGCTATGTATGTTTTCAACGTGTCCTGTCGCTTTTAGAACACACACTGATGGCCACACGTCCGTCACGTTCTGACACAAGCGTCTAGACAGAGATCCCGAGTTCGAAGCTTACAAAAGGGTTCAAATATGGATTTGAAATGCATTGAATACTTTTTTGTGTTGCATTGTCGCCATCGTTTTGCTTAGAAAATCATTACATTTAATATAGCAGGTTAAATAAATATATATTTTTTTATTATAAAATAATAAATATATATTTTGTGTAGATTTGTGCTCATCTATGCACAAAGTCAGGTCCTGATGGGATGAGGAGACCTGGAGTGCATTCACATTAATCCCAAAGGTGTTCAATAGGGTTTAGTTCAGATCTCTATAGCTGCCCATTCAAGATCATTCATTCCAACCCATGTGAATCATTTCTTCATGGAGCTGGTTTGTGAAACAGGTTTGGGTCTCCTAGTTCTACTAAAGGAGGACATTTTAATGCAATGCTTTCAAAGGCACCTTATTCAATTGTGTGTGTCTAACTAGATGTTCCAGTGGATCTTTGGAGGTTTTGGTGATTGGTGCTCACTCAGACACATAGGTGTTGGCCTGGGGTGCAGTCAGAGTTCACATGCATCTCAGTAGGATTGAGGTCAGCGCACTAAAGCTGGAGATCTTCCACTCTTACCCATGTAAAACATATGTTCATGGAGCTGGCTTGGTGCACAGGGGTATTGTCATGCAGGAACAGGTTTGAGTCTCGTAGTTCAAGTGAAGGGAAAATGAAATGCCCATAGACGTCATCATATTTCTGAGAAGAATTTTTCTAATTGCTAATGGTCTAATATAGTATTTATTTATTTATTTATTTGTTTATTAATTTTAACATTTTAGAATACTTTACTGATCCACACAGGGAAATTGTTATTTCTTCGCATATCCTAACGATGTTAGGAAAGTGGGGTCAGCCATGTTACAGCACCCCTAGTGCACAGGGGGGGTTAAGGGCCCAAAAGTGGCAGCTTGGCAATAACCCTGACCTTGAAGCTACCACCTCTCCACCAGCTTGGTAGTGGTGGGATTTAAACCCCTGACCTTCCGATCAGAAGTCCAACACTGAGCTACCACTTCCATAACTGGTCTGGAAAACAATGATGCTTCCAGACGCTACCCCCCAAAACAAACTTCCACTGAAATCTCTCAAAATTGATGGGAAAAAAACCTACAATTATTGCTTCCAAATTCACACAATTAAATCTTCAAAAACCAAAAAAAAGAATGTCCAGCAACATTTTAGTGGACCGGTAACTCCTCAACTAGCCTCGGCTCACTCTCGGGTTTAGAAACGCCTGAAAAATCGAGCGGGCAGAGCAAGAAATGAAGTCGCACCTGCTTTCCATGAGAATGGATTCTTCTTGGGAACATCCGTGCTCGCTGCGGTGGCAATTAGGGAGAGGCAGAGCAGAGAGTTCTGGATGGAGGAGAAAAAGACCAGGTCGTGCTTTAGAAACCACATCCTCCCTTGCGTTCGGCTTCGACACCACTGAAAGAGAGAGAGAAAGAGAGAGAGAGAGAGAGAGAGAGAGGGGAGCACATTGAGATTTTAAATTAGCGGTCATTAATTATGAGTCCCAAGGACTTGCAGTAGCAGCAGGGCTTTGGTCATTTCTTTGCTTTTACACACCTAATTAACCTGGCGATTAAGCGGAGGGTTGAAACGGGGTACTTTTAAGGAGCCATGTTTTCTTCTTTGAAGTGCCACCCTGTGGAAAATGTGCCCTCATTAAATCGTGTGTGTTTCGGAAAAGTGGGAACGTTTGGAAATAACTGCGTGGTCACCCGAGTATGAGATACATAAAGATGTTAAGAATAAGCTCCGCTCTGCTAGGAAGATGTTCCACTAGATTTTGAAGTGTGCTTATGGAGATTCATTCAGACACATAGATGTTCAGTAGGGTTTGGAGCGCTGCAGAAGGAGATCTTCCACTCGGACCCATGGAAAGCTTACAAGCTTTCATTGTCACGCCGAAATAGGTTTGGGTGTCGTAAAAAATCGAACGCCTCCCGTTAAAAGCGATAACAGTTTGGCGAAGAAGCGCATACGGCCGAGAAAAAGTCATAAATACTAAATACGTTCGTCCCTGCAGTGTATATGAGAGAAGCACAGTGCAAATCTTCCATCTCCCAATTTTCATGTTAAACCGGATTTGATTAAAATTGCATTCTTCTCAATACAACACCGGTTTCGCTGCTTTAGGATCCGAATGCGCATAACGACAATTCGAACTCTGTCGGACACCACATTCGTAGACGACCATTCACACGCAGGCACGTTTCAGCAGGAGGAAAACATAATGTGTCTGCAGTCTCCTGCTTGAGCCAGCCACAGAAAAGTCTCTCTCAGTTGGAGAGGTGATATTTAAGAATTGAATAGGGAACTCAGAGAGATAGAGAAAGAGAGGGTTATAAGAGAGAGTGGGAGAGAGCACGATGAATCCGTTCAGCCAAAAAAAAAACCCCACATGAGTCAGATTCACACCATGAAGAAGAAAAAAATAACCGAGAGATAACACGCCGCCATGTCATTATAAGACTCCAGTTTTCTCTCTTGTCCGCAGGAACACAGAGCAGACGAAAGTACACGCAAAGTACACAGCTCATTAAACCCATGTCCTCCTGGAAATGTGTTTCAGGCTAGACGAAAGCAAGCCGTGCCACAGAAAAGAGGTTTTTTTTGTTACCGTGTGCTCTAGTTAGCAGTGATTTATTTACGCCGGCAGATCGCACGTTAACCCGATTCTCGTATTAAATGGGAAACGTGTTTCGGCTCGAACCGCAGCAGACGAATCTACCGAATCAAATCGATGGCTCTTCGATCGATGCAGACCCTTCATCTTCGCCTGTGTTCCTTTCAGTACACGTTGTTGTTTTTTTCAAATAATTGGAGATGTTTATCAGAAGAAATACATGTGGAATTTCCCTCCAAAGAGAATTGATGCGCAGAAGAAGGACCATGGTTAGTTAAGCATGAATTAGATGGAGCTCTGAGAGGAAGAAAACAACTACTACTACCGAAAAAAACCCAAAACAAACACACAATATGAATCTGTTGGACAGTAAGAGTTCATCTGGAGTTCTACGGATTTCTCCAACCAGCCCAGGATCGAAATCGTCCTTGATTTAAAGGGATCCTGGGAAAAACCAGACACAATATAAATTAGCCTGAAAATCATCACGCTGGGTATTTAAGCCTGCGAAGCCTTCAAGTGTGTCTGAATCTGATCAGACACATCCAATTATGTCATTGCAATGGTGATTGGCTGTCTCTCTCTCTCTCTCTCTCTCTCTCTCTCTCTCTCTCTCTCTCTCTCTCTCTCAGAGTGTTCTTCGTGCTGTTATCTGAACGCAAATCTGATTTGCATTTACGCTTCAAAAACAGGTCAGATATGAAGCTTTTAATGCTCTTCACAACAAACGACTGGATCATTGGTCAGGAAATTAGCAACAATAGATGAAATGCTAAAGGCGGGTAAGAGTGGGCAAGCATGCGGGCAGAGAGACGAGACACTGATTTTTTAATTATTGTTCAAATTATAATATAATATAATATAATATAATATAATATAATATAAGACACATCCCAGTATAGTATAACATTTAATAATTGTTATATAATATACATTGAATGATGTATCCATAATATACTGAACAAAGTATGAATAAAGTAAGTTTGGACTTTTGAAAGCTATGGGGTTGAAGGGCCTTGCTCAGGGGCCCAGTAGTGGCAGATTGGTGTGGCTGGAATTTAAACTCACGGCCTTCAAATCCAAAGTCCAATGAATTAACCACCTCCCTCACCTTCCATCTTGCTAAATATTGTACAACACTGTATATAGCAATACAGAACTTATACAATACAGTATAAGTATATATGTATATACAAGTGAACATGTGTGTGTGTGTGTGTGTGTGTAAACTGACCAGTTTCTAGCGTTCTAGCAAATTTTTTGCCCAGTGATCCAGACCTTTTAAAAGCTTCATATTTTTATATTTGAGTTTTTCACAAACATTCAAGTCATTTTGGAATGTTCAGTCTTTTCTCGGAGGAAAAAGTCCAGAGTTATTCCAAAAAGATCCTGTGGATTGTCTCTAATCTGCCTCTTGAACGGAATCCTTTTGATCTCATTCCCAGTATTCAGTTCCATGCCAGCGGTCCTTCTGCTGTCTCCTCCCATCCTAAACACACACAGACAACACTTCTGTGCTCTTTTATCTCTGCACCGTTCGAGAACAATATTAATTTGTGGAGTTCATAAGCAGAGCATAATTGCGGAAGTTATTGAGTCCTCGGGGTGTGAGACGCAGAGGCCGGTAATGGCCTTTTTTCGGCTATCAGACCTTCAGCTGTTATTTCCGTCTGCCCGTGGAACACATAAACGTCTGCAGACTGACACTTAGCGTTGGCCTGGACACTCCGGGTTGAGACTCTTGGCCAAGCCTGAGTAATTACAAAGCTTTCATTTCAGACACGAATCCATTCACAGACACACGCACAAAGACGGACCTCCGAAAATGTAGCCTGATTAAAACGATCAATCTTTTTTTTTTTCTTTAATTAAATAGATTTATTTTCAAAACAGGAAGTATCTGTTAGGACGTCTGATTAAACTGTTTGTTTGACTAATTAAAGGCAAACCTCCTTTTCATTACATGAAGCATGATGTAGGCAAAGAGACACATGTTTCCTCCATATTGTTGATATGTTCCTGATTGATCAGATGATGCTGAAGTTCTATAACCGCAGCTCTAAAAGTTGTCTGGAAGGTTGTTCTAATACCTTCAGGTTTCTATAGTAACAGTTTGTTCCAGCATGACAATACAGCTGCGCACAAAGCCAGCTCCATGACCTCGAGTGGAATCTTCTAGACTCTTCTAGATCTTTCTTTTTTTTAGAAGTGTGGACGTTATTATAACAGCGCATGGAAATTAAAAACGTGGATGAAATGTTCAAAAAGCTTTTAAAGTGTATATACGATATGAAACACCTCTCAGGTTCTAACAGAACTTGCTAATATTCGCCTTTCCTCGTTTGCACGTTTCTAAATACCAGAGAAGTTTATCGAACCCGATCGCTACCGTCGTTGCTTTAATTAACCTGGACGAGACTTGAATTAACCTCAAGCTCCTGCATCTGGAATGCTGCACAGATGTTGCCTTTTCATCGAAATAAATAAATGAGTAAACAAACCTTATCTAAATAATAGCCTTTCGGCAAAAGGTCTTCGGTCGTGATATCAGCAGGGAGCTGGGGAAAAAAAAAACGTCTAAATATCAAAGAATCTTTGTTGAACTATGATCATCATGATCCCATGATTTCCGAGATTGCAGAAATAACCTTCTACATATGCTGTTTCTCCATCGTTTAAAGGCTCAGGCATGGAGGCGTAGGTGTTGAATGATCTCGAGCTAATTTCGAGTTGCTCAGGAATGTTTTATTTAGAATCACACTCTTGGTGTCAGCCTGATGAAGATGGGTTCCCCTTTTGAGTCTGGTTCCTCTCATACTATCTAATGGAGCTTTCTTCTTGCCACACAATCGCCCCAGGATTCTTTATCTGAGGTAAATACACATGCATGTACATTTTGTCCTATAATTCGCTAGAAATAAACTTGAATTGAATGGGAAATTGAATTGGATACCAGATTTTTGAAATATTAGTTAAGTTAAATAATTATTAAAGGTGCAAGAAGCATTCGCAGGGGGTCCAAGCACCCAGATTCAGTGAGACTCAGTGAATCAAATTAAAGATGAAGCACAAATCTAACACATTGAATTCATTCGTGGACCATGGACAGATGGAATTCAGACTCTAAAAGGTCTGGCACCTGCCACTTCTCATGTGCTCTGTGCTGCTGTTTTTGGAGCTTGTGGTTGTGATTGGTACTGCAATTGTATATTCAGGTCCTGAATGAGGGTCTACCATCGTGCGCGTTACACAGACTTTCTGTTTGATGAATGTTGCACAAAATTCACAATGGAGGATTAACAGGACGAAGGAACCAATTAGAACAGGAACGGGTCTCTGCGGTCTTCGGCGCATGCGCGTTAAAGCTCAAGCAAGGAACGTATTTTTATGTCCATTTCATTGGACACCTCCTGAAATGGCCACCAATGTCTAATCAGCTGTGGTTTTCTGCGTCTACCTTGTCATGGAGGTGTGAAATGAGGGGGTGAGATTCGACAAAGGCAAATCTTTTGCCATGGAGGAGAAATCTCTGAAAAGGTTCGAGAGAGAGTGCTGAGTCGGCATTCTTTTTCCAGTTTTATCCAGACGCTGAATCAGCGTCATGATTTCAAGAATCTGATTTCAAGAAACCTCCACCCCAGAAAAATTATAAAAAATCATTATGTTAAAGTTGCTTTAAATAGGAACGTTCTAGCTTGGGCTCACATCCTCTGTACTATCGTACATCCTATCATGATCGACCACATATTTTATATGTACTATATGAACAAAAGTATTGGGACCCCCTGACAGCCCTATTATTTGCACAAACTTGGAGGACGTCTTTGGATACAATAGCATGAATTAGTCCCTTTCCTTGAAATAAGAGAACTTGATTTATAAAGATATCCGACCAAAATGTCTTCAAGCAAACTCCAAAATCCACTCCAACATCTTCCAATAAGCGTGGAGGTGCGACATGGACACGATTGGGATTGATTGGACCACTGACTGCACCCCAGGCCTCCTCGCATCACCTACATCAGTACCTGTACTTTACACCCTTGTGGCTGAATGAGCACAAATTTAGTTTACATGATTGATTCAAAATCTAGTGGATCATCGTCCCAGAAGAGTGGAGGTTATTATAACAGCCAATGGAGACTCAATGTGGAATGTTCAAAACGCCACTTACCAGAGCCACTTTCTGATTTAGATCCTGTTTTTGTTCTTTTTTCTTTGGCTTCAAGCCTATCCCTGTTTCCTGTCCTCTATTTTTCTTTGTACTTCCTGGTTATGACTGATGCCTTTACCTGATGAACTGAGTACTACTCCTGTTACTACACATTTCTAACACGTCTGGAATTAGCGAGAAGAATCTCTGGTGCGATGATTTTTTTTTTTTGGAGGCTTTTAAATGTTTTCCAACTAATCCTTTCATCCCAGAAACCATTCTTCTGTGCACACCATCAGGCTCCATCTGCTCAATCATTTCTTCTCGTGACTTGTGCGCACGAGCGTGTGTGCGCGCGCACGCATGTGCATGTGCATGTGCATGTGCGCGTGTGTGTGTGTGTGCCTTTCAGCATAGAGTAACAGTTGACATGGTGATGAATCATGGCGTACAGTGACAAGCTAAACTGACCTTCCCTGCTGTCGAGTCAATTACTGTTCAATTAGGATGCGGGGAACTGGTGGAGAGCTCGGAGCAGAAGCATATGGCAGATACGCACTAACCCGCTGCAGGGATGCGCCGCAATATCCCGGCGTCGCGAAAAGTGCAAAGTGAAGCCTTTTATTTCAAAATCCGGAATTGAACGTGTGGTTAGGAATGAGCAATATTGAAAATGTCATTTTTAGAGGAACCGAAGAAGTACTCCAGCATCGAATTCGGTTCTAAAGTGAAATTATACAATGATTTGCACAAAAAATACAACCCCAGTTAAAAAAAAAAAAAGTTAGGACAATGTGTCAATATGCATGATTAAGGTCATTTTGAATTTGATGTCTGTAACAGTTCTCCAAAGAATTAGGAGCATCACATCTTCTGTCTATATACAGGAGAAATGAGAAGACAAGTTGCTGGAAGAGGAATGTTGTCCCATATGTTGTGCCATATGTTGTCCCTTGGTGTCTGATACCCGATTCTAGCTGCTCAGCGGTTCAGGGTGTCCTTTGTTGTGTTTTTTGTTTCCACTCTCTATAAACTCTACATAAGAAGGAGATCTTCCTCTTCGACCCACGTTAACGGTTTGTTCACGGGGCATGTGGGTCTCCAAGAAGGGAAAATCTCATGCCGCCGCATTTAAAGACATCCTATAAAACTGTGTGCTTCCAAATTTGGGCTCACAGTTTGGGGAAGAACCACACAAGGCAGGAAAAGTCGGGTGTCCGAGTCATGATCTCATGCAATAGCTTAGATTTTTTTTTCCAGAGCATTCCAAAAAAACGGACAAAGCTTTAAATCTTACTGCATCAGAGAAACAGAAAGTTTCAGTATTAGACACAGAGATTGTGGCCGCTCTGGGAGCTATAGACTTTGTGCCGAAGACAAAAATTGCTGTATGAGAAATGACCAAGCAAAATCTGTAACATTTCAATTTGCAAATGGAGAAATGGGGTTAACCATGATCCCTTACTATAAAATCAGGCCTTCGGATATCTCTATTTTTTTGTATGTAAATAAAACCCTCTTAATGCTGGTGAAGGGAAGATCGGATCATTTTAGTGAATTGGTTCTTCGAATCTCTTTCATCAAAACGAACAAACGTTTTTTAAATCATTTAGTTCTTTCGTTCTTTTGATCAGAAATTAAATAAAATGTTCCATGTTCAATAAGCAGATTCCCTTTAACACGCCTACAGACACCAACTTTGACCAATGCTTTTTTTTTTTTTATATAGTCGCCAACAAGAGTCTCAGACCAGAAGAGACGATAGATGAACTACTCGGAGATTTCGCGATGCTTCGCTCATGCGCATCAATCAACGAATCGCTCTTCCAGACGACTCGTTCTTCCGAGTCACTTTAAAGAATTGTTTAAAAAGGAACGAATTCGTTGACGTCAAAAACTATTTCCAAACTGAGAAGGAAATCGAATTAACATTAAGCATGTGGAAAATAGAGATAACGATGCCATAAAAACTACGAGTAGCATTCATTTGACGTCAGTACAGGATTCATTCGACTGTACAAATGTCGGTGGCGAAGATTAAAGACCTTCTGCAATCCTACTTATGATGGGGAAATTAATGGAGTAGAAATAAAGATGAAGAACTTTTTTTATCTGAGATCTTTTATACTGCTTACACAGTCAAAAGGTTTCTAGCTGGGGATTTGCATCCAAACTATAGAGAAGAAAATGACTTCTATGACGATGGATGGATGGATGGATGGATGGATGGATAGATAGATAGATAGATAGATAGATAGATAGATAGATAGATAGATAGATAGATAGATAGACAGACAGACAGACAGACAGACAGACAGACAGACAGACAGAACAAACTAGCTACATGGGTTGTTTTTTTGTTTGCCTTTTTTGGTGAAGGCTTCACGAAGCAGGACGATAAAACAGATGTTATAAGATGTTATGAAAGGTAATATCAATAACAGGTAGAATTCAATCATAGACCTCAATCCTATTAAATAGATTTAATTGGAACCAACCAAATAAATGACTTTAGTTCGTTAATTACATGTTTGAGGCTGAACGAATCTCCACATATCTCCAAAAATGTTGTAGAACATATTCCCAGAAGAGTGGAAGTTTATATGGAAGGTGATTTGAGGGCTGAATGGAGAATGGGATGTTCAAAATAAACATATTAATGCAAGTGTCCACAAGTGTTTGCCCAGAAAGTGCAGCTCTTCCACATCCCTACTTTTCCTTTACATCACTTATAGAAGTGGGAACTTTTGAAAAAAAAAAATTTCAGTAGAAGTGTAAAAAAGATTTGCGGATTTAAACAGGGGATTGTTGGTTTTATTCCGATACAGGAACTTCATTCATCACTGCTGTTTTCATAGCATTACAGTACACGCACCCTTGCTGCTGTGTTCCAAAGCGTTAATAAGGAACGTAGTTCCACGTGGTTTGCGTCTAATAAGGTTTTAGAGATCCGTAGCCACAGTTCTTGCATAATTATAAGTAGCACTGGTACCGAGCGTACGACAATGCGCGAGTGTGTGTGTGTGTGTGTGTGTTTTGGCTTGTGCTCGAGCCCCACGGGCAAGACTTCATAATGAGACTAATTAGCAGATTAAAAGATATGCTCTAGACAAGCTCTTGTGAATAGCAATGAGAGCGAGCGGTACACGCGCAAACGCACGGCCTGGAACACGCGCAAACGCACGGCCTTTTCTTCTCTTGTTTTCTTCGGAACGCAGGTCATGACAGGCGGTTCACAGACCGAGCATGGATTTCAATACGGTCGCTAATGCCTTTTCTTGACGAACCGGCGAAGAAGAAGCAGGAAAGCCACGAGCATTTGTATGAACACACTTGGATCTAATTAAGATGCTGAAAATAATAACGAAAATGAAGAGAAAACTAATTAAATGGTAGAAAACTCACTCATTAAAAATGAATCATTTTGCCAAAGTAATGAAATTTTGAATAATTATAAGGGTGATGGCTGTGGACGAGTCTGCGGAGTCTGCTGTACAGCCAAAAGTACTGGGACACTTTTCCAGCCACATATCATTCTTCCCCTAAAAATGGACGGATTATAATTTTTTATAATCACCTACATCATGTGACTTTACTATGTGACTATGTTCAAACACACATACCAATCTTAGAATCAGGCATTGAACTTTGGACTTTGAGTTCAAATTCCAGCTACACCAAGATACAATTTCTGGGCCCCTAAACAAGGCCCTTAACCCCAGGATGAAATCTTTGTAAGTTGCTCTGAATAAGGGCATTTGCCAAATAAGATAGATAGATAGATAGATAGATAGATAGATAGATAGATAGATAGATAGACAGACAGACAGACAGACCAATAGTGTCCACACATATTTGTGTTGGTACATGCAGTGTTTTATACCGATATGTGCTTGTTTTGCTAAATCATTTCTCCTGTTTTCACTGGACGCCACGTGACCCCTTCGGCCCCCGCTATGAATAATTCATAATCCGATTGCATACATTAAGTCTTTTCCTATACGACTTAAACGCTCGCACTCGGATTCAGCCCTGAAATATGTCCGTAAATGAACCGTTTGTTCACCAACCAGCATTTACAAACACTGGATCTGTAACAGTTTATTGAACCAAATCTAGACAATTAATTAAGCATTCAAAAAAGTTCATGATAAAAATTTGAATATTTGTATTTTATCAATAATATCAGAACTATCAATCAATCAATTCATTATTCATACGTGCTTTTTGAACATCTTGTTCCACGTTTTGCCCGTATTCACTGTTATAATAATCTCCATTCTTCTGAAAAGATGTTCCACTAGATTTTAGAGTCGGTTCGGATGCGGTAGCATGAAACCTGTTAGTGAAGTCAAGTATTAATGTAGGTGAGAAGGTGAGGAGACCTGGGGTGCGGTCAGCGTTCACATTCATTCCAAAGGTGTTCATTAGGGTTGAGGTCAGAGCTCTATAGCAGGCCACTCAAGATCTTCCACTGCAACCCATATAAACCATAATGCTGGCAGTCACTGGAACAGGTGTTCCGGTAAAAAAATTGTTGTGTGCTTCCATCTTTGTAGTAACAGTTCGTGAAAGAAAGACATATGGCTGAAAAAGTCAGGTGTCCCAATACTTTAGCTTATGTGGTACAAACGACAAGAACAAATCTCTTTTGCCAATATTCCTGAACAACAATAATGTGAATGGAACAAAAGCTGGATTTCTGAACTAGACTGAAATAATAGCAGGAAAATGCCAAGAATATGAGAATGGGAGCTTTTGAAGGCTCTCAGACCTTCTTCTGCGCTAAGCTTTTATTATCGTTCAGACCAGTACGCGGTCTTATCTGTCCATCAGGCACAGCGGCGGGTCGTAAACACCAAAGCGGGATTTGCGACAGTGATAATTGTGTGTTCGAATGAAATGAAAGCACCGATTTTGATGCTCCTGCGCAAATCGCACCATCTAATGCGAAACATTTAAACTGTTTAAATCTTTTGACGTTTCGAACTTTACTTCTTAACTCCGGGTATTAAATGCTTTTAAATCCGAATACGGATTTTGCTGCGAAGTTTAGCTGTGATGTCGGACGCGTATGACGCTATACGGACCACATTTTTTTGACACCTGACTATAAGATTTTATAATAACTACTTCCAATCTTCTGGGAAGATGTTATACTAGATTTTGGAGTGTGCTTGTGGAGAAAGGAGCTCATTACACTACAGGTACTGATGTAAATTAACTGAAGATGCCTGGGGTTCCAATTTATTGTTTAATAGGTTTTAGAGCTCTATATCAAGAGATCTTCCACTTCCAGTTTCATGCTGGAACAAGTTTTGGGTCTCCTAGTTCAAGTGACAGGAAAATTTCACGCAAAGACATCCTATATACCTCCAACTTTGTGCTACCAGTTTGGAATATGTCTGGAAAAGTCCAAAGAGGTAGTGTTCATCATGTAAAAATTCTACTTCCGTATTTATACATAACATTGTATAAAACAAGTTTAGAGCCTATAAGTTTGTTCCTTATAATTCCCTTATTATTGTTGATCCCTAATGAGATCTATAATAAGTTGATCCCTAATGAGCGAGCTAGTGTTGCCTGTTGCAAGGAAACCCCCCCTGTGATGGTATGAGGAAAAAACCTTAAGAGGAACCAGACTCAAAAGAGAACCTCCTCCTCATCCTCTTCACCAAATGTCCATTCATTACAGTTCCATCATTGTTGAGGTGCTGTTCAGTGGAAGGTGCTGAAATGCAGAATTGTTCATGAAACCTGTGGTCCTGAACTATTCTTCCACTGTTGATGCAGACTGTTGATATTAATTACAGTCCAAATCCATCCTCAAAACTTTTTGAGTTGCCTGAGTCACTTCAAACTTGTACACTTCAAACTTGTCGGAAAATTCAACCACGACTCAATGAACAAGGTTAGCAACAAGCAACATGCATTGCATTTGAGCATCTCGAACTCCGGACTCGCACCTTAGACCTCCTACAAATTCTCCTCCTTCCCTGTTCACTTCTCAGAGGCTAATTAATAATTCAGGGCAGTTCCTAAATATGTTTCGAGATGAATAATTATCCTGGTAAATGTCCAGTATCCTGGGAAGTCATTAATTGACGTTGCAGTCTTTTGTTACATAGGATTTAATAAGCATTGTGCAATATGACACCGCTTTTTTTGTTCTTCACACAAAGTTCACGTCAATGCATGTGGTAAAGACCAACAGTATCGTCACAGATACATCAGGAAAGCCTACTGGAAGCATCAGCTTCTCAAAATACACTCACACTCAGACACACATATACACACATCCCACATTCTTACCTGAAGCTTCTGTCTTGCTTTCTGGTTTTTTTGTTTGTTTTTTTTTGCTACTTCACGATCCTATGTGAAACGTCTGGAAGAAACAAAGAGCTGCTAGAGACATACAGAGAAAGAAAGAGAGAGGAGGAATTGAATGAATCAGATGGAGATATGAAGAAAAAAAGAACCAAAATCAGGCTCGCTTGGCTGTAAGGACAAAGTAGTGAAGGATGCAAAGGATCCTTGTGGGTGTGTGGGTGTGCGTCAGCGAGAAGATGCCGAGCGTAGTGGCAGCTTCACTACCAAGCCCTCTCTCTCGCTCTCTTCCTTCCTCTCGCGTCTCCTCACTCGCTTTTCTCTCTCTCTCTCTCTCCCTCCCTCTCCCTTCTCTCTTTCTGTCTTCCCCCTTTTTGCACACCCTCCCTGACATCGTTTTGAGTAATATAGCACCATTCACACAGTGCCCTCTGGGCACTTAAGGGGCTTCAGGGGCACTTAAGGGCTTTTGTACTCATTGCACATCTTCTTATGATGTGGCGGAAATCTGGTCATCACACCTGCAGCTTACATGGAAACGAACAAACATGCGGTTGGTTTTTTGGAGATTTGTGTTCATATATTTAAAAATCTATATATTATACTGAATCACAGCAGTGATGGCATGACTGATTTATTATATATATATATATATATATATTTTATTTTTTTTTATTTTTTTTACATAAACTCAGAATTAAGTACCAGAAAATAAATTCTGTCCAAAAATATATAAACATCAGGAAATATTTATATATTATATATAATACAAACGCATGCATGCATTTCTGTAGTGACCGGTTTTATAAAAAATATAAATAAATATAAAAGAGGCGAAATTAAAACCTTCAACGCAACACACTTTTTTTTCTCGTCTCGATGCCCTTTCTTTACTGAGATATACATTTTTTTTAATAAACTCCACCGAAAATTATTTTTTAATAACTAAACGTTTGTTTTACTGATGCGCCAAGTCTCGAATCAAGCACCAAAATCCGCCATGGTGCGCACATCCGGCAATTAAAACCGTCCGTGTGGAAACAAAGCAAAAGTTCTATTACTTGGAAACATTTAAAAGAGTATTTTTACGAGCTGCACATTCGTACATGAAAATGTAAACTGGTTTATGTGCCTATAAGACATGAATAATTCCTTTGAAAAACATTTATGACCTTTGAAAAATGCCCAGTCTTCGTGCTCTATGTTGAGTGTGGTTCCACTAATAATAAACATACATTTGCATAAAGCATCCATATGAAAAATTTTAATTTAAGGTACATTTAGAAAAGATAAAAACGTGCGATTAAGTTGCAATTAATCACGTCAAATATGCGATTAATATATATACATATCATACAAATACAATATATATATATATAATTTTTTTTATTTTTTTTTTTATAAATAATTGCTAGTAATAAACTTTTTTACCCAAAAGCAATTAAATATAAAAAAAACTAGATAATCCTGAATTTTATAAAAAAAATGTGTTGATCGATTTGTTTAATTAATTAAAAAGAAATACGAGTAATACGCTTCTGCGACACACTTTGGTGAATGTCTTTTGTTTTTGAATATACAATAGTATAATGTTATATATATTGAAGGCATGAAGACATGAAAACCTACTCAACCCCCTGTTTCCTTATCGAAAGCTACCCAGGATTGAATAATACAAAATTTTCCTTTGTTGAGTAACTGATGTGCAGCATTTGCTGTACGAACCCCTGTGATTGGCCTCCGTCAACAGAAACAATGAGCTTCATAGGGTTATAGGGGTCGTACTACGCCAGTGTTGTTGAGCTGCTTGAATCCAGAACGTGCGGATTCATTATTTATATCGGCGCAGCTCAGGCGGTGGTCCGGGCTGTAATTTAAACGAGGACTTTTTGCGTGACGGATTCGCTGCAACATGACATGCAGTGTGACACCCGGCACCCGCCCACCCACCAGTTGCAATCGGGGATGGCAAAGGCCACGGTTTCGCTGAATCGTGCAGTAGAAAGAGGCAAAATGTAGGGAATATTCTAGCTCTATCAGCCCCTTATCTGAATATTAAACACTTCCGTAAGTCTTTTTGGATTCGTGATGGGTTGAGGTGAGATCACCACTCGAGATCTTCCACTCCAAGCCATGTAATCTTTATGAAGCCGGATTTGTTATGCTGGAACTGGTTTGGGTTGAAGAGTGAGGAGGAAAATTTCATGCAAATGGATCCGAAGACCCTACAATGGTGTACCTCAAAATTTGTAGTAAAAGTTTGGGGGTATAAAAAAACGTGTGGCTGGAATTTGGCACAGATTCAGATGCCCCCATACATAGGGGTCCATCCAGTATTATGACAAACAGAATTTTACCCTAAGGTGCCACAATGTGCCTTGTGAACATCAAAGTATCGTAGGATTTTCATAAAGTGAATTAAATCAAGTATTAAATTTGGACTTTGAGTGTTTCTTGTTTCTGTAATAGGCTCAGTGAGGACATGTGTACATTTTATTTTCACTTCGACTCCTATTACAGCCACTAACTCCTGCTCTCGAGAGGAGAAAGTCTCCCATGAGCCGTGATGCGCAATACTCGATACCCCATGAAGGCCCTGCCATTCTTCACCGACCATTATCAAGCAGTAGAGGCCACATTAACGCTCTTCTGAGACATACAGAGCTGCATTATTAAAGCCCGAATGCGAGCCCCTCACTTTCTATTGAACCATGTATCACACACTTATTACACAGAACGTTATAGGACGTTTCGCTGGAGGGGGAAAAAAATGTCGTGTTTTTTCTGTCTCGATGGCATTATAAAAATATCGCGTAAGGACTTTTAATTCCAGGAGTCTTTTTTAAAAGTCGAATTCGAACGAAACGGCGTTAAAATCCAGCGTGCGGACGCTTTTCTGGGCGGGCAGTGATCATTTACCTTCCGTCCAAAAGTCTCCAGTGATAAATGATGGCTTTCAAGACTCGCCAAGCAGCAATGACCTTGAAGTGAATGATAGAGGTGTAGTTTTTTTTTTGTTCTTTCTATTTGACATTATCATCTCGTTTTATCTTACTACACCCAAGGCGGACTGTAATTGGACTATTTTGTATGACCATGAATATTAATTAGAGGCCAGATGTTTCTGTCAGTCGTACGAGCGCAGGTTCAGTCATTTTGCTCGGACGTCGGTTGAACTGCATGATGTGTAATTTGTCGCTCGTCATCATAATGTTGGCCTGATTTTATTATCAAAATCAGAGAGATTTAAAGTAGAAATAGGAGGATTTTTGTGAGAATTCGGGACAATCTCAATGTTTTCAAAAAACAAATACAAAAGCAGCTGTTCAAACCAGAGGAATATGTTTGAGCTTGTGCAGTTTGCTACAGATGCGGTTTGCGAGCTTTGACTAGTTGCTCTGCGAAGCAAATGAAAATCCCGAAGTGATCGGACGCCTGCTAGAGGGCCTCTGAGTGACCAAGTTGAAATATGATTAATTAACAGCCTTTGAGGATCGTGGATTCGGGGCTGCAGGTAGCCAGTTTTCATAGTTAAGAGCTTCTAACGACCCGACACTGGCCTACATCCCAGGCTCCCAGCACTGTGGCAGGTTAACGGTCACATGACCTCAAAGCTTGGAACATCCGCTGATCACAAGTACAATACACTGCATATTCTATTCACAGTAAAGAGAATGTTTGGTTGGCATGTTGCTTTCGTTCTGTTGCTTCTTTAGGACCACTGGCTTTGGGGCAGTTGCACTTTAGGGCTTTGGTACAGTCGCAGTTTAAGTTTGAGGCTCTGGCTCACTGATCAGAAGGTTTTCGGTTCAAGCCCCAGCACTACCAAGCTTCCAGAGGTGGGAAGTAACGGAGTACAAATACTTTGTTACTGTACTTAAGTGGATTTTTTTGGTATCAGTATTTTACTCCACTGTATAACTTTTTACTTTTACTCATTACATTTTTACACAAATATCTGTACTTTTTACTTCCTACATTTTCAAAACCGGCTCGTTACTTTAGTTTTAATTTATTGAT
The DNA here is from genome assembly GCA_039877035.1 of Silurus lanzhouensis. NCBI lineage: Eukaryota > Metazoa > Chordata > Actinopteri > Siluriformes > Siluridae > Silurus > Silurus lanzhouensis. The sequence continues at coordinate 1,492,282 of JBCEWE010000098.1, forward strand.
TTGGCGAAATATTTTTTTTATTTTCACTCTGCGTCGATTTCAGCCGAACAACTGATTTCCTGTTACTGCGCGTCTTTTTCAATCCGCTGGTGTATAAAGTCCTGACCCTCACTCACCACAGATGTAGACTAGTTTACGGAGCTAAGAATCAGCAGGCAGAAGGCAGTAAGAAGTTTGGGGTTAATGTGGATGAGACAGAGGGAGTCAGTGATGAGAACATGACTGAGAACAGACACATTCCTGATCATCATCATCTTTTCTCTGCTTGTGTTCTATATGTGGATCTTCAGCCTGCATACATTCATTAGGTAACAACATTTTTAATTCGTTTTGTATTAATATATATATATATATATTTTTTTTTTAATCAGTTAACTTTTGTTTTATTTCTGCGCCAAGTCTCAAATCAAACACCAAATCCGCCATGTTTTACACAATTTACCCTCTGGGGGGCGTTTTGTGAGGGTTTTCCCTCATAATGGCGACACAAACTTAAATGACTGTCTTTATTGATCGTACAGATAAAAACAATTCATCATTCAAATCTGTAAAATGTCTATAATTTGATATATATATAAGCTTCCTGACTTGACTTGAAGAGGTGCAGTTTCTCCGGTATCACCTCATTAACTGTCCGTGTGGAAACATAGCAAAGGCTCTTAATGATGTCCACACGTCTCTGCACTGATATAGCCTTTATATTTAATCACTGTACACATGCTTACATACATATCACATGCTGTAAATATGATACATGTTTAACACCTCCAAGCTGCCAGTTTTGGGCACCTGAGCAAGCACTTAACTCACTACTGCTCATTTAGTAAATGAGATCATTAAGAGTCGCTCGGGAGAAACACTTCCAACAGGAAGTGGCTATATCTCGCTATCTTTGTCTCTCTATTTTCTCTATCTAATTGTCTCTGTGTCTCTTTTAGTAAATGTCTCTGTCTCACTGTATATGTCTCTCTCTTGCTGTCTCTCTATTTGTTTCTCACTCTTTCTAAAGCCGTGTCTGTGTCTCTTTGTCTTTGTCTTTCCTGCTTATTTACATGTCTAACAAAGTTTTGAAAGTAATGTCATTACGATGAAAGACTTTCCTGGTTCGATTCTTACCTCTAGTTTCATATTGAACATTATAAGAAGTTTTTAAAAACAGAACAATAAAAGGTCATTAAAATTGGTTGCTGGTAAATCATGGTATATCAGTGGTGCAGGTGTTGGAGATGTGGTTCTTGTACCTGAGTCACTTCTCATAGACTTTGATTAACTAAGAGAATGAACAGGAGGGAGAAGTTTTGACCCTTTACCATTGTGATCTAAGAGAAAACAGTGGTCTCTTAACTATAGAAAAACCAAGAGTCCAATAAGCAAAGTCTTGTTTGTCACCCCTCTGGTAGTGTAGTGGTTTAGTGATGCAGCCTCTGCTATCTGACTCACCTGGTTCAATTCCTACTCCTTAACTTTCCTTTAAATTGTTTAAAAAGTTTTATAAAAGAAGCAAAAAAGGTCCCAAAAAAGGTCCTAAAAATCTGGCTCGTGCAGGAGATCCTGTGGCTCAATTGGAAGAGCTTTACCTCTGGGTTGAGAGGTTGCTGGTTCAAACCCCAGCCAGGGCTCAAAGTTAAGAGTGTGGAAGGTTCCGGTGACCATAGTAATGAAGGTGTCAGAAATGGCTGCGTGGAAGGTCGGATGTGGACAGTTTCAGAGGGCGTATCCTGAACCAGGGGGGCAATATCAGGCGTGTGCCCCCCTGGCATCTGAGAAGCTGAAAACAGGGGGTTATGAAGCAAAAACATGCAAAAAAGTTTCAACATAGGCTCCAGAGAAAATTTTTACTTTTGCCCCTGCTCTCCTCCTAAATGCAAAACTCTTTTGTCTTTTTGAGGCTGTAACCAAGCAGGTCTTCACAGCCTTTGTTCACAGTCACCCACTCCATTGCTCAACACACACTGACTTCCACACAACTTAACCAGAGTGGGGACAAGCCAGATTTGAACCAGCAACCTCTGAGCACAGAGGCAAGGCTTTTACCACAAAGCCATCAAGTCCCACAACTCACCTTCTTTTTTTGGGGGGTTTATCCTTCGTTTCATGCTTCAAAGCAAAAAATTCAGACCAGAAAGAAACACAGAAGCAGGATTCGAACCCTGAACCCCACCAACAGCAAAATACCAGTCTTAACCCACTGAACCATCAAGAAGGACAGGCTGTGGCGATTGTTTAGAGCAGGTCTATCTTTCTTTCAAACCATCAACACAAGAATATAATGCTAAAGACAGACTTAGGAAGCAAACCCATATCGTGACTAGCAGGGACAATGCAGGATTTGAACTCTGATTCACACCAGGCATTAACCCACTGAACCATCAGGAAGGACAAGCTGGGAAGCTTGTTTGGAGCAGGTCTATCTTTCTTTTTAACCCAGCAAAACAAGAATATGAAGATGTAGGAATCAGGAATGTAACCTACCTCATGACTAGCAGACAGAAAGCCAGGTTTGAACTCTGACCACCAACATTAGCAAAGTACCAGCCTTAACCCACTAAGCCATCAGGAAAAAACAGGATGGGAAGCTTGATTAGAGCAGGTCTCTCTTTCTTTTCAAACCATCAACACAAGAATTTAACGCTAAAGAAAGATGTAGGAAGTGAATACAGATGTAAGTAGCACAAGTTGAACCCACATTGTAAATAGCAGGATTCGAACCCTGATCTCCAGCACCAGCGAGACACCAACATTAACCCATTGAACCATCGGTGAGGACAGGCTAGGAAGCTTGTTTAGAGCAGGTCTATCTTTCTTTTCAACCCATTAAAAACAGAGAAAAATGTAGGAAGTGAATCCTGATCGTGAATGACAGGCAGAAAGCAGGATTCGAACCCTGAACCCCACCAAAAGCACGACACCTGATTTAACCCACTGGACCATCAGAGAAGACAGGCCAAGAAGTATGTTTAGAGCAGGTCTATCTACCTTTAAACCATCAACACAAGAATATAAAGCTAAAGAAAGATTTAGGAATCAGGAACATAACCGACATCGCAACTAGCAGGATTCAAACCCTGATCCTTACCATCAGCGAGGCACCAGCCTTAATCCGATGAACCATGAAAGAGATCAGACTGGGATGCATGTTTAGATGAGGCACAAGCCTTAAACCACTGAGCGACCACTGCTGAAAAGCATGTGTGCTTTTTGGAGGGTTCATACTTTGTTTGATGGCAGCGCAGTAAGAAAGAAGGCATGTAGGACTGGCTTTGAAACCTTATCACCAGCGTGGACTATATTAAGGACCATGTTCAGGCACAAGCCTTAACCCACTGAGCTACCACAGAAGTGCTTTTTTTTTTCATTAAAGACCAGGAAATCAAGAAATTAATCCAACACAGAATTAAAATGTTTTCAGAGTGGACAAGGTCCAGAAGTTTTATTTACCAACACAGCAACCACCAGCTCGAGCAGGAATCAAACTCTCAAACTCATCCTCTTTGGGGACCCTGAAATTAACCCACTAGGCTATCACATCCATCCATCTATCCGTCTATCTATCTATCTATCTATCTATCTATCTATCTATCTATCTATCTATCTATCTATCTGTCTGTCTGTCTGTCTGTCTGTCTGTCTGTCTGTCTGTCTGTCTGTCTATCTATCTATCTATCTATCTATCTATCTATCTATCTATCTATCTATCTATCTATCTATCTATCTAATATGATATGAGGTCCAGTTAACAGCTAAAACAGGTGGAAGTAATAACCACTTTTTATTTAAGTACATGTCTGAGCCAAAACTTCTTTACTTTCACTTCAGTAAAAAAGTATAATCAGTACTTCAACTTTTACCCGAGAATTTTAAAACATGAGGTTCTGTACTTCTACTTAAGTAAAGGATGTGTGTACTTTTGCCACCTCTGCAAGCTTCCACTGTTGAGCCCTTCAACGGATTTAAGAAAGCTGGGATCCCAGGAACACTGATTTTATTTAGGAATGAACAATGCATAATAAACGTTTATAGGATTACTGTTTTATCGGATGCAAGAACCCGAAGAAATCCAACAACAAACATCTAAAGAACATGAAAAATCTAAAAGCTTCTGCCGCGCCACAATAATGTGCAATGATTAAAAATAATACAAATGTGTAAAAAAGAAAAGAAAAGAGAAACAATAATAAAATAACGCCTGCGTGTGTTTCAGCTTAGCAGTCGCTCTTCCACAGCTTGATGGTCTTGTCGTTCTCTAGTGCAAATCATTGAATAATTCTAACCCTTTCAAGTAAAACCTTATCTGGTGTTATTTTGAAGGCCCTTCAGACATTCAAGCTTGTCGTCCTGCTGAGTTGTGTATGACACTGCCATCCTGTGGTTGTAAATGTAGTGCGCAAACTAATTCGATTTTCATTCAAATTTCGAGCTCATTGTTGTCCTATTTCTGATATTTCAGGTAGTTCCGATCTTATATTTCTCATGTATATTTCTCTAAACCGGTTTTAGAGATACAAATGAGATCATACGTTCGCATACATTTTGCAGAAAATTTGAAAAATTAAAAAAATAGTGCAACAATCATGCAACAAATTAGTTAGTCTTTGAGTTGCCCCTTGAGTGCCCCCTGGTGGCGTGATGACAGTAGTCCCAGTTGCATATGACGACGCACAATATCAAACCATAAAATAATGTGGTCTTTTAGCTATTTATTCTACTGTTTTCAGTACACATTTACAAATGTAAACACTTTTACCTCATATGTTACAAACTAAAACGATTAAAGAGCCACTACATCAAAGCCAGTTCCAAAAAGCCAATGCCTCTGCCACAAAGCCTCTTCTCCAGAGCCCACTGCTCAAAGCCATTACTATAGTGGCACTGCCCCAAAGCCCCATTGCCCCATTGCCACTACCCTAAAGTCACTGCCCCAGAGCCACCACCCTGAATCCACTGCCTCACTGCCACTGCCTCAAAGCCACTACCTGAGGCTTTTTCCCCCAAAGTGCAACCAATGGACCAAAGAAAGAGACGGAAGAAAGAGCCATTACTCCAGTGCCACTGTCCCAGAGCCACTTTCCCAAAGCCCAGTGCCACACAGCCATTGATCCAAAGCCAGTGCCCCAAATGCCACTGCCTCAAAGCGAATGCATTTATCCTAAATCCTAATTCCTCCAAATCACACTACCCCGAAGCCATTACTCCAGTGCCTCCCCAAACCCCAATGCCTTAAAGCCAATTCCCCTTCCAATGCCCTTGCCTTAAGAAACTGCATTAAAAGGAGTAGCACAGTGGTTAAGATGTTAACTCTCTGATAAGAAGGTTGTGAGATCAATCCAACCACTAAGCACTTGTGCAACTGTTGGGTCCTTAAACAAGGCCCTAAACCGGTCAGTAGTTAGATAAATATAAGCAGTACAACCCAGGCAACATTAGACATTTTATTTTCCATGTTTGTAAAAGTCCAGTCCTTGGTTATAGTCCATTTTTGTGATTAGTGTCAGTTGTACGTGGCTTAGAAGTCATTGCATCCTTCCTGTGATGTGTGGTCCATTGCTGTTATTTTTGTAGGCCATTGTGTGTTCTGGGAAGAAATCTACTGTCTCCTGCCTCAATGACTATCGTCCCGTCGTGCTCACACCCATCGTGATGAAGTGCTTCGAGAGGCTCGTCATGAGGCACATTAAGACACAGCTTCCACCCTCCCTGGACCCCATGCAGTTTGCGTATCGTCCAAACCGTTCCACGGACGATGCTATCTCCACAACCCTCCATCTGGCCCTCACCCACCTGGATAACAAGGACTCATGCTGTTCATTGACTTCAGCTCAGCATTCAACACAATCATTCCTCAGCATCTGATCGAGAAGTTGAACCTTCTGGGCCTGAACACCTCCCTCTGTAACTGGATCCTGGACTTCCTGACTGGGAGACCTTAGTCAGTCAGGATCGGGAACAGCATCTCCAGCACCACCACACTGAGCACTGGGGCCCCCCAGGGCTGTGTGCTCAGCCCACTGCTGTTCACTTTGCTGACTCACGACTGTGTAGCAATGCACAGCTCGAACCACATCATCAAGTTTGCCGATGACACGACCGTGGTGGGTCTAATCAGCAAGAACGACGAGTCAGCATATAGAGATGAGGTGCAACGGTTAACTGCCTGCTGTGGAGCAAACAACCTGTCTCTGAACGTGGACAAAACGAAAGAGATGGTTGTGGACTTCAGGAGAGCACAAGAGCGACCAATCTCCACTGATTATTGATGGATCCTCAGTGGAGATCGTCAAGAGCACCAAATTCCTTGGTGTTCATCTGGCAGACAACCTCACCTGGTCACTCAACACCAGCTCCATCACAAAGAAAGCCCAGCAGCGTCTATACTTCCTGAGAAGGCTGAGGAAAACCCACCTCCCTCCCCCCATCCTGACCATGTTCTACAGAGGGACCATTGAGAGCATCTTGAGCAGCTGCATCACTGCCTGGTTTGGGAAACTGCACCGTCTCGGACAGAGGATAGTGAGGACAGCTGAGAAGATCATCGGAGTCTCTCTCCCCTCTATCATGGACATTTACACCACACGCTGCATCCGCAAAGCACACAGCATTGTGGACGACCACACACACCTGTCACACACACTTTTTACCCTCCTGCTATCAGGAAAACGGTTCGAAGCATTCGGGTCGTCACAACAAGACTGTGCAACAGTTTCTTTCCACAAGCCATCAGGCTTCTCAATATACAGAAATGAAACAGAACTCTCACACACACACACACACACACACACACACACACACACACACACACACACACTCACTCAAATGTGTGTTACCGAACTGTAAAATTTTTCCTGGACTTAACACTAAACACACACTCATCACTCATCTCAATCCATTCCACCACCATTCATTTATTTATTATTTATTATTATTCTCGACCGTACCACACTCTTAACTGCTGTTTATTGCACATTTATCATTTATTACTGTATTCTACTGTTTACATGCTGTTTTTTGCACCTTTGACTGCTGCTGTATTTTTTGCACTACATTGTTCTGTTTATTCTCACTTCTGGGGTATAGTTTTTAGTTTGTATAGTTTTTACAGTCTTCTCGTACAGTACTGTATAATCAAGTATACAGTAGGTTTACTGGTCGGCGCTATATTGGGTTTTGTGTCTTGTCTTGTGTCGTCTGTCTGCACTGTCTGCACTGTTTGCACTAGGTTGCACTTTATGTAGCTTGTGTTGTAGCTCTATGTTGTTTTGTTTGTTGCTGTTTAGTGTAGCACCAGGGTTCCGGAGGAACGTTGTGTCGTTTTTACTGTGTACTGTGTACCACTGTGTATAGTAGAAATGACAATAAAAGCCTCTTGACTTGACTTGGGAAATTGAGTTCGCCGACAAATAACAGTGTCGATTTTACACGTTTTTGCGCTTTTGACGGAGAAGTGCCTTTGTAAATAGTCCCTTATCCAAATGGTTGCGTGTGTTGGACACGACACATAGAATTCGCGTTTGCGTTGGGGGCGGAAGTTTGTTGACGGTCCCTTGGCGAAAGGGTGGGGTCACTGAAAATTCGGAGGAGAAACGCAGAGGGAGGAAAAGCGTTCGGCTGCGCGGCGTTTCAGCGCAGAACTGATTCATGTAAAACTGGTTTCAAAGTCGCCGAGTCTTAATCTTTTTTCCTGGATTAGCGGTGTAATAGGGGATGCTGGGTGTCTCAGAAATGACGGGCAGGTAAGATAAAGTTTAGCTTCGAATCCAAACACTTCGCTTTTTTTTTTAGCCACGGATGCTACCTGGGTTCTAACCCAGGCTCTGGGTTTATTGTTTATCAGCAATATCAGCTTCTCTCTCTTTTTTTATTACAACTTTTAAATGTGTCCTCTTTTATTCAATGGATAAACATGAGCTAATTCTTTGTATAACTTTTCTCCGCACATTGCTGAATATTATATGGCGGCCATCTTGGTTTACAAACGACGCGTCCCAAATCTCTCCCTACTCCCTATTGAAGTGCACTGCGCAGGGTGTGGAAGTAAACGTAGAGAATAGCGCGCCCTTTCATTATGTCCGTTTGGAAACATTTGCGATGGAACCAACGTTCATAAATCGATTCGGGGGAAAAAATGCCCTTATTTGGTCAACAGTTTGGGGGCGATACCATTTACGTTTTAACAGTTTTCTTTGTACATTTTGAGGAAAATAACAGAATCGTGTAATTTTAAGAGATTTTATCTTTTTTTTTATTATTATAACAAATGTTAAATACGTATGTTTTTCGGTTTATTTTAAATGGTTGATTTTGGACACGCCCACTAACATCCCTCCCCTATGTGTACATATTTGAGCAGACATAAGGGAGTTTACACACACACACACACAATCACACAATCTCTTTTGTGGGCCAAGAGCAGAAACAGGTCATAAAACCCATGGATGTGCTCTATAGATACTCGATTTGTTTAATGCAGCACTTGAGGCACACAGGAAGTCCAAATCCGGAGAAGATAAGTGTCCTTCATGGGTTCCATGTAATGTCCATATTAGGGAACATCTCCTCATCCCCAGCCACATCACGCCCTATCGACCTCAAGCGAAACCCTGAGGCAGAACCCTACAGGTCTACAGTTTTCCAGTCCATGTAGATGTATGGAAAGGTTCGGGTCCTCGTGTCCAATCGACAATTATTATTTTTATTATACCGGAAAAAACAAGGCATACCGTATTTCGAAAGCACTTCCTTTTCCCCGGTCAGTGGGTTTGAAATCAGTATTTGCAAATTTCATGCAGAGTTTCTTAATATGCTTCATGAGGCTCTATTTGGATTTGCATTAGAATGGATACTAAATTCCCCAATTCTCCAAACTTTATCATCATGGGCTTTAACTGATGTTTTCACAGAATGTCATTAAGATGGGGTGGTGGGGGGTGGATGGGGTGCCCAAACTTTTGCATGCACTTACAGTATTTTAAAAGCACTTCCTCCCCCCCCACCCACAGTGTTTACATTACTGTAGGTAGAGTTGCAGCTCGGGGAAGCGGCGAAAGTTTCCTTTGGGTCGCTCGCAATCAGGAGTATTTCCAGTCCAGAAATCACCATCAGATCTGTTCATTATTGTTCCTACTTCACTCTGCAGTCGCGTTTTTTTCCTTCTCGATTCATCACAAGTCATTAGATCACAAAACGTATTGGCGTCAAATTGCCCTTCTTCTCCCTCCAGCAGCAACATGGCCAATGCCCTGGCGAACGCGGCGTGCGAGCGCTGTAAAAGCGGCTTCGCCCCGGCCGAGAAGATCGTCAACAGTAACGGCGAGTTGTACCACGAGCAGTGCTTCGTGTGCGCCCAGTGCTTCCAGCAGTTTCCGGACGGACTCTTCTACGAGGTAGAACCTAATTACTATTGTAATTAAACTCGCCTCCCAATTCCATTATTGCCTCCTGTAATAATGTTTCTTATCTGGATGAACTTTTGTATTAAGCTAATGTTTTACACCAGAGTCCAGAATTCTTTGACATTTTGCTCTCTTTATTTATTTGTATTTATTTTTTGCTCTGTTTCTATAGTTTGAAGGCAGGAAGTACTGCGAGCATGATTTCCAAATGCTGTTCGCCCCCTGCTGTCACCAGTGCGGTAAGATTGATTCAAATATAACACTCAAAAATAACCTCATGGTCTTTTCTTGTATAATTATTTCGGGTGGTAAGGGAGGAAACCTGTCAAGACGCAAGAGCAGATGACTTACATTGAGTGTTTGTGTGTATGTATAGAGTACAGAAAAGTAATCGGCGTTGATGCTTTTTTTTTGTCCGTAGGCGAGTTCATCATTGGGCGTGTGATTAAAGCGATGAACAACAGCTGGCACCCGGACTGCTTCTGCTGTGACATTTGCCAGGCCGTGTTAGCCGACGTCGGATTCGTCAAAAATGCAGGCCGGTAAGTTTTCGACGAGGCTTTCTTTCAGATTGTATTGACGGTTATTGCGCTGAACCGGCGCATTTTATGAGAGCTGCTTCTCAGCTGAGCGGAAAGTGGAAATAGTTTGTTTAAAATATATAAAAGAATGTTGTTGCAGTTTCATAAATGACCAGTAGATGGCAGTCATGTATGTTGAAGCTGCTACTGTTGGTACAGCTAAAGAGCCCTAATTAAAAAATATATATATTTAATTAAGACTCTCACAGTGAAGCAACTGCACCCTTGTGTGTGTAAAACATTTTTAAAATGTAAATATGGAGAATTAAAGTACAGGCACAAGTGTACAGGTTTTTTTTTTTTTTAATTCAATGTCAATAATTACTATGATTGAATCATTTATTAAATCTGTTTACATATGTATCATGTCATTTTATATCAGAAATGAGAACCACTCTATGTACAGTATATTCATGTCACTATATTAATACTACACTATACAATGTTTTGCAGCCATCTGTGCCGTCCGTGTCACAATCGGGAGAAGGCTCGCGGTCTCGGGAAGTACATTTGCCAGAAGTGCCACGCCATCATCGACGAGCAGCCTCTCATCTTCAAGAACGACCCGTACCACCCGGATCACTTCAACTGCAACAACTGCGGGTCGGTGCGCCGTCAACAAGTTAATCTTACTTGTGTGAACGGGAGCTGATAGGAGTGTTCTGGATCTGTTCCACAGCAAGGAGTTGACTGCGGACGCGCGGGAGCTGAAAGGAGAGCTGTACTGTCTCCCGTGCCACGATAAGATGGGAGTTCCTATCTGCGGCGCCTGCAGGAGGCCCATCGAGGGCCGTGTGGTCAATGCCATGGGCAAGCAGTGGCATGTTGAGGTGTGTAAACATTTATACCCCGTTTTTAAGATACAGTCAGTATTCCAATTCATCGAACTCCAACCCCCATATCTTCATCACGCTGGCTTTGTACACAGGGTTTATAACTTTATGTATGATATTATTGAGATTTAATCCATGTGTTTGCAGCATTTTGTGTGCGCCAAGTGTGAGAAACCCTTCCTGGGTCATCGGCACTACGAAAGGAAAGGGCTGGCGTACTGCGAGACTCACTACAACCAGGTACCACCGTCCCCCTCGTCTTCTGCCTCCGTCTTTTCCCTACAAAATTACATTAAATATCCAGTGTGGTCATTTGAATTATGGATCTCATCACCACCCTCTTTGTTTTTTGACAGCTTTTCGGCGACGTCTGCTACCACTGCAACCGCGTGATCGAGGGAGACGGTAAGTACCGGAACCATGTGCGCTCTTGTTGTGTGAAGAACGTGCCATTTTATTAACATGATTTGCGTTACAGTGGTGTCGGCTCTAAACAAAGCCTGGTGCGTCAACTGCTTCTCGTGTTCCACGTGCAACACCAAGCTCACGCTGAAGTGAGTCTCTAACACACACACATTCACGCTCTCTTCTGTAGTGTCTGCTCGTTCTTCCTCCTTTTCTAAAAACACTTCTTCTGTCCCCTGTCGCTTCCGTCTTTCTCTCTTTTGCTGGACCTCCACATCCCCCGTCCTCCTCGTCACAGGGACAAGTTTGTAGAGGTCGATCTGAAGCCCGTGTGTAAGCACTGCTACGACCACCTGCCCGAGGAACTCAAACGGCGTCTAGCTAGACGCGAACGCGACACTCGCGAGAGGAAGAAGAAGCCGGTCCCCATCTGACTGCTGTCCTCCTCCTTCTCCTTTTTCCCCCTCTCCATCTGTACTCTTTCCTTTAGTGGGGGTCAGTGTGTTTCTCCTTTTCACCTGCGGTGTTCACCCTGCAAAACATGAATTTACATCAGACACAGTGAATTCAACACTTCTGCAAAGCCCTGTAGGTGATTATTTTCTGTACAATCACGAGTAAACATTTCTGTTCGCAGGAACAAGTTTGTGGAGTTCGACATGAAGCCCGTGTGTAAGAAGTGCTACGAGAAGTTTCCCCTGGAGCTGAAGAAAAGGCTGAAGAAGTTGGCTGAAACCGTGGCCCGCAAGTAGACGTCACCCGCAGGGAAAGGGAACGAGATATTCCGATATATTTTCGCCACACAGTGGGATTTAATTCAGTCGGCAGTATGTTAACGCAAGTATTATAATTCAGCCTGTGTGAAGCTTCACAAGCAGCACAACGAGAGAATGTACGATTTACACACTAGAATTTAGCACGAGACACTGCTTTTCTCATATAACCAAAGCCTGAGATAGATATACACAGACCTACACAATGTGCGTATATATAAATGTTTCCTTTTTCTAACCATATGATCTGTGAGGTCAAGAGGTCTTACAGAAAAAAAAACCCCTGCTTTAAATAAATGACCCTAAAAAAAGATGAATCAAAAATTCCTACTATGCACAGTATTAAATACTTAACACTCAGATGGTCCTCAGCATAGTCTACACACACCGCACATTCCACAACCTCATTCTTAAGTGTTTCATGAGAACATTCCCAAGAAGTCTTCTACATCATAGACCAAAAAGTAAAAACAGACCACGAACACGTCGAAGGGACCAGCCAGGTAACTCGGTTTCCATTTTCATGCTGAAACAAATATGTAACCACATGCTGAGCATTATATGCAAATATATTCCTCTTATTTATGCAATACCATTTCATTGTATCTGCTGATTAATGCTTTTTAAAAAAGTGTGTAAATAAAAGCATGCAAGTATGTATTTTGGTGTCATTCTGAAACTCGTCACTAGATGGCGATGATGCTCAGTAGTAAAAGTGTGTTAAGCGACACTACCTACCTGATCTTAATGTAATGTACGTGACCTACATCACTCCTAATGACACCATTTGAAGTCCTTGTGTGTGATGTGGCTTGATGTTAGACTGAATTCTCCTCAGGTCTTTCAATCAGATCCTGTAAAGCAGAGGGGAACATTAACTGTGCCTTTAAAGCTCTAGAGCCCACCTCAATAATTCATGCCAGGGAAGAATAGCCATCCTTGCCCGACTTTGTTATTCAAAGGTAAAAACAAATTGATTTACTGCATTAGACATTTGGTTCTTTGCACATGTCCAGTTTAATGATTTGCCTGTGTGTGTGTGAGGTTCGGGACAGTGGGGACTAATAGTGAGTGACTGAAAATCTATCAGGGGGGCCGGATGCAAAGAAAATGCTGGTGGTTCAGGGCATTTGAGCAAGTGCTGAGCGTGTTTTTTGAGGATCAACATTGGAAGGGAACATGGCAGAAGCCACGTGATTAGTGTTTAAATCGACCTGATGTTACGGGTTTACGAGGACGAACGCAATACGACAAAATCGCTCCGTTTTGCTAAATAAATGTAGTGCAATTTGTTACATTTGTAAATTAACCCAGACTGAACAACATTTTTAAGAATCCTGGGCCAAAAGTCGACATGCGATATTTTTAAGTAATGACGGTGTCCTCGGAAAAGTCCTACTACAAACAATTTTACGATGTATGCAGCTTCCTTTTCTCGGGGCATGGGGTGCGTAAATCCTGGCTTACATGTGGAAGAGAGAGCATCAGGATGCACTTTGAAGGTGATACACTGGTTGGAGTTCTGCTGGGAAAACCTGGGTACTGGTCTAAAGAACTTTTCACTTTTCCAACACCTAGAAAGGCGAGTGTGTGTGTGTGTCGCTTACCCGGTGATGTTCTGCCGGAGAACACTTGGGTCCTGTGGAAGTTATTTCAGTGTTACACCTCTTGCAGGCCTTGTTGCAGCAGGATCTGTGCACATTCACACTGCAACACAATAGTTCAGAAACAGATAAGAAGTTCAAGGATGTTCAATCAACCTCCATATTTACCAGGACCTACTTCTATAAAAAACTTGTACCGTGACACGAGCTCACGTCTCGACGGGCCTCCTGTGGCATACGAGCGAGGCACGAAACTCCCTGAGCCGGCAGCAGCCTCGGCCTCTTCTTCATCTGCTGAAAGAAATCTGCTAGGCTTACAGTCCCAAAACAAACAGGGCTGAGTCATGCTCTTGTGGCGAAGAAATGACATCAGCAGATGGTTTTTCCAGTGTTCAATTAAAGAAACCTTTGTACCTTTTGCTTGTTCAAGAAGTCAGAGTAAAAAACAGATTCAGTAGGGCAATTATTGCTACAACTACTGTACGATCCATATCACCGCATGTAAAGACAAAGACGATCCAACACTAAGAGACGAAGATCAGTCAATATGCAACATTTCAATAACATTAAGAATAGGAAAAGAAAGACCAAGAGCTACCTCTGCTGCAGAAGATTTATTTCACATGAATGCGTCTCGAAGAATGAATGAGTTGGGAGAAATGTAGCTAAAATCAGATGCAACATACGATTGTATAATTTAGCATTAACCTGAACATAGTTACACGGCGATTAGTCAGGAAGTAGAGCAATTTATTGATATATTACATTTGGGGAAAACAGCGGCAACAAGCAGAGGAACTTGCTTGGGCCAAGAAACACAAGGAATGGACATTAGATAAGTGGAAAACTGTAATTTTGTCTAATGGGTTTTAAACATACGGAGGGTAAACAGACGGTTTCTGAAGGTGTGGTGATGAGGAGCCGTAATCCCGTGGAGACGCTTTGCCCCGAACAGGACAATGACCCCCAAAACACACCTCTAGGTTCTGTAAGAGCTATCTGTCCAGTAAGGAGAGTAATCATGCAGCATTATTCTAATGCAGCATTTCAAGTCCAATCGGGGTTTGGAATGAGTTGGACCGGAAAGTGAACAAAAAGCAGCCAACAAATACTCAATTCCTGTGGGAACTCCTTCAAAACTGCAGGGGAAACATTTTTTGGTGAGGCAAGGTTTTGAAGAACGGAAAACACTGTCACTTGGTAACATTCTATACATGTTCTTTCAAAGTTTGGATATCGTCGGTGTACAACGTTGAGAAAAATAAGTCAGTTAAAACCTTTTTTTTAATCAAAGAAAAAAATGTCAGACATTAAAGAACTTCTATATAAACACACGGATTTGAATCTAAATCTCGTGTAAATATCAGAATATGCCCATATATACTCATCAGGAATATCGATAGTAAAAGAAGAGAAGGAGAAGAGCTGAAAACTTTATATCATAAATTTGCAAAAAAAAAAAAAAAGCAAAAATTCATCAGGTCAATGCGATGTTGCATATTTGTATCCCCTGTACAAAGCTCATTTTTCCACTTTATGACTTACCAATGCTGTTATTTACTTGGATAATCAGGATATCCCATTTTTTGGCTCCATCTCGCCTTATTCTCGAGCTCAAAGCCTGTAGTTTGAGAGCAAATTCGGAGTAATAAAGCTCTAAACTATGCAAAGCTCCAGGATCTACACCCACTCCAGGAGCAGAGCCGAGGCTGCGTCATGATGTTCGGGGGGGGTTTTGGTGGGATTCTGCTGGTCTTAATACAGCTTAACCTTTCTGCCCCTTTCACTTGCTCGGGTGCGAGTTTTAAATGTCATCGGCGGACTCGTCTGATGAAAGTTTTCCTGCCTTCGTGATTTCATATGAAGTTATTAAGGCTGAGCGATCGGCTGTCGTGCGCCGATTTCAGTATCCGCACAGACACTGACATTATCATTGGATTATACAGAGACTGTAGTGGATGTTCTAATAAGTTTTGCTCGGAAACCCGGCTCGATCCCGGGGAGGCTGCGGCTCGTGTTATGACATTTACTCCGTTATTCCTGAACTTTAAGATTCCGCGGACCGCATTAAGCGGCGTAATGGATCTGCGGGGCTTCTCGCCGCTTAGCCTCCAGATTCATGGCGAGGAAATTCATGACTCTGCTCACATTCAGCGTCGGACAAGCGTTTATTTTGCAGCTAACGCGCGCTCAGAAAGTGTTGTAAAGTACGGATTCGGCTGATGATGCCGGTTTGCAGATCCGTTCACGTTTCGTTACCGTTTGAGTGTCAGAAATATTGCATAAACAACGAATAGTTCTTTTTGAAGATGACAGAAAAAGAATAGAAATGGTGTTTTAATTAATATGTCTGATTAGAAATTGGGTACAAAGGTTTACTTTTTGGGAAAATTCAAGGACAAGGATTAGATGTGTTGGAAACAGGGGTTAGTGGTGAACAGTGATTCGTTGCTGGGAACGGTGGTGAACAGTGAGTTGTTGCTGGGAACAGTGGTTAGTTCTTGGTAACGGTGGTGAACAGTAATTCGTTGCTGGGAACAGTGGTAAATGGTGATTCGTTGATGGGAACGGTGGTCAGTTGTTGGGAACAGTGGTGAACAGTGATTAGTTGTTGGGAACGGTGGTTAGTGGTTGGAAACGGTGATGAACAGTGATTCTTTGCTGGGAACGGTGGTGAACAGTGAACTATTAGTAAAATATTTTTACGGATGGTTTTGTACTTCACACTGGAGGTATTGGTATCTGGTATATGACTTTGCAGGGCTTGGTGAAGGAGATAAAAGGAAGCCTTGTCCTTAATTAAGTCCTTAATTGTACCACAGCAGAAGCACAGAAAAGAACGCCAACATGGTCTGTTGTCTGTGATGTCTACAGAAATGGAGTCTGCCTCGTCTACATGACGTGCTGCAGCAGAATCCAGGTGTCTCTGTTTTTGAGGGGACTTTCCTCCTCCTCCTGATTTTTTTCTTTTCTTTAAAACAAACTGTGTAATGAGTGCAGATGAAAGTGTAAGTCACAGAGACATGAAAAGGCAGATCTGATCTCCCAGCAGGGCAATCCCCTGTACATCAAATACATCTAAAGAAAGAGCTTCAGAAAACGTCCTCGGACCTCTCCCACCCGGCACATCGCGCCTCGCATTTCACAATCTCCCCTCTGGACAAAAGATACAAGCTCTTAATGAATAAATCAAGCATCTTCAGAAACTGGTCTCTTCTCTTTCAGCCATGAAAGAACTCGTAACTGCTCTTCAGAGACCACAGCAAACAAACGGTCCTTCAGGAGCGACCTGCTGGGACATTTGCATCGGCTCTACTTAATAATCCGTACTTGTATTCCAATTTAAACTAGTGCTGCTATTGGAACGTTTGCGCAAGAGCAAGTTCGGCCTAAAGGGGGTGCTGTAGCACAGCATGGTTCGTGTTATTCCTTGATTAATTTAAAAAAAAAACTAACAAGAAAACAACTAAACACCCAGAAAGATATAAAATCATACATTATAGTGCATTTTGCATAATATGTTCACAATTTCTACTACAAATGTAATTTGGCTAAAAAAAAAGAAAAAAGAAAAATTTGCTAAAACCATTTATGACCTCGCTGAGGTTTTACAGGGATAATGGATGATTGGATAATTATTGGAAATTGGATAATTATTGAAATTATTTGCCTGTTGAAAGAAACTGCATGCAAGGACACTAAAAAAGCATCGCTTTTTAAAAAAAAATATATTCAGCATTTTAGTTAAGGGTCATGCTCCATTCAGAACCTGTCACAGGAAAACTGCTGGAAATATGGTGAGGATTCACCTGTCAATCACGGGATAAAGATAAATGTACATCCTAGGGTGCAACTCAGGGTGACGTTCTGAGCCCGCTGGTGTTCCGCAGGGTTTGTGTTTTGAGCTTGCTCCTCTTCTCTCTGTGCACCAGTAACTTTGTGCCTTTTTCAAAACCCCAACGTCATCATTAGATCGCAGTAGAAACATGAAGTTGGCCTACAAGGAGTAAAAAACATCAGGTGAAAACCAGCCAACACATTCGACACATCACAGGTGCCCAATTGCCAGCTTTTACACCCCTTCACCTCAGTAGATTTATGTCCTGTTGGGAGTTTTTTTCATTCTGATCTGTTCACACTTTGAGTCATGATTTTAGGCAAAGAAAAAATATCTTAATGAAAAAGAGGGGGTTCAGGGGTGGATAGCAGGATGAATGGAAAGGTGCATAGATGGATGGATAGAAATATGGATGCATGGAAAGATGTATAGATGGATAGCTGGATAGAAGGTAAGTGGGATGCCTGGAAAGATGGACGCATGGATGCAAAGATGTATAGATTAAATGATGGAGAGCAGGATGGATGTAAGGAAATACGGATGCATGGATAGCGGGATGGATGGAAAGATGGACAAATGGAGGGAAAGATGAATGGATTGATGCACGGACGGAAGGCTGGGAAGATGGACGCATGGATGGAACAACGTATGGATAGCTTGGATGGAAGGCTGGAAAGATGAATAGACGAATGAATAGATAACAGGATTGATGGTTGAAAAAAATGTATGGATGGATGCATGTATATATGATGCGATAGAGGTATGGAAAGATGCATAAATGGATAACAGGATGGATGGAAAGGTATGTAGACATGAATCGTGCCCAGATAAAAAGATGGGTGGACAAATAGGGGTAAGGAAGAATTGAGGGATGGATAGCTAGATGGACAAATGCTTGGATTACATGGATGGAAAGATTAGAGTAGAAGAAAAATTGGAGGAAAGGATGGATGTAAATTCATTCCTTATTAGGAGGTGTGTATGTATATATTTATATATATACTGCTGGTTGACCGTAGTGATCTTCTCGTGATCTTGCAGTGCAGTGCATCATCTGTTTTCATGTTATTTTAACATGCTCTTGACTTCACAGCCAAAGTCGGGTCATCCATTTTAAATCCAACACCACAGGCACAATCGGCTGATTATTCCAGACAGATCGACAGGGGAATTGGACAGAATACCAAATGAGAGCGTGCGCGCTCTCTCTCGCGTCTCCGAAGTGCAAAAAAAAAAAAACCCAGGCAAATCCAGGTGGTGAGGGCGAGTGATTTATTCGAGCTCGACAGAAATTCGATGTGATTGAAGCTGACGCTTTTATCCCGTGGAAATTTGGTTTTATGATCAGTAGAATCGCATTGTGCGCCGCTACGGCGAGGAAAACAAATAAATAAATAAAGCTTTGTTTTTTATTGTCGGTTCCCACTTGTTCAGACTGTTCAGATAATATTACCCTGATGTATTGTCCGGCGTATCGGCGTCTACGCGGATTTTGGAACGTGGATTACGGTATTGAGTGCGACACCTTGCTGTTGTTCAATCTGTAATCAGTAACGACTTTCAAACCTGGTTGTTCTTTAACAATATACTTTGCGCACTCGACGTGTTGAACAGTGATCGCATTTGCTCTAGGGTTTTTTTTTGTGTGTGTGTGTGTGTGTGTGTGGGCTTTATACACCATCAGAAATATCAGAAAAGGAACAGTGACTGGACGATTCCAGTGAGAATAATAAAAAGCTCTTCATTCAAACCTGAAGAAACCAGACAACGTTGCCAGATCTGAGCTTTGAATTCGATTCAATCCGCTTCCTTAATCTGCTCGTGAAATATAATTCATTCAATACAAATTTGGATTTGCATAATTAATGACATTTTGCGGAATATTTTCAATTCTGTAACATTTTGGATAAATAAGTGGACAGAACGATATAGGGATGGCAGATGGAATGATGGTGGGAGGGAGGAAGTGAAGGATGGATGGTTGGCAAGAGGGAGGGATGGATGTTGAAGGGCAGGAATTATGGATATTTGGTTGGAAAATGGAGAGATGGATGGATGAATGTATGGAGGGCAGGAAGGGATGGATGGATGGATGGATGGATGGATGGTTGGAAGGGGGGAGCAAAGGATGGTTGAAAAGAAGAAGGGGGATGGATGGATGGTTGGAAAGAGGGAGGGAGCGATGGATGGTTGGAAAGAGGGAGTAAGGCTCCAACATCAGCTCTACAGATCACAATGAATGGTACTGGAACGCGAGTGCGCTAACGTGGCTGAATGAGCACAAATCTCCAAAAGCAGCTCTAGTGGAACATCTTCCCAGAAGTGTGCAGGTTTTATAGGCGCTATTTGGGACCAGACATTCAAACCGCAAAACCAATCCCATGCCCAGGTGTCCACAAACTTTATACGTACATGGACTAAAGAGCACAAGAAATAAATCCTGGTTCAGATGAAACTTTTCTGATACACGAGAAGAATCCAAGCAGAAGGTTTCCGTTAATGAGTGTTTACAGTCATTAACTGGTAGCTGCTGTTAAGTTGTGCCCAGAACCTGCAGGTGTTTTTTTACAACAGCTTATAGAAACAATTTAACGCTGAATAATTAATTTTAATCGAGACACAACATACATCAGCCCCCATCAGACTAAAAGTACAACCCCGAGGGAGCGATAGTGAATTAGCAGCATGCGTGGGTCCACACACAGATACGATCACCGAATTGGTTTATTTAACCTTCAAGTCAAACCACAATGGCTGATCTAAGAACAGCAAGAAAAGCCCTAAGCTTCATAACTCTGCGATCATGTAGGTTCCGGCAGCATGTGGCTGTTTACTGTTTCACACTCTGCTCTGCAGAAGGACCAGGAGGAAAGTCCTTCTCAGTGGAGCTCCAGGGTTGCCGAGCTATAGGGTTTCCATAATTAGAAACCTGGAAAATCTATTTTCCGTATATAATAGTAGGGAATGTGACCGGAATTTACAGCGAGACGAGAGGCGAACTTCACTTACGAGTTTAATCCAGACAGAATCGGGAAGATACTTTGGTGTGGATAAACAGATTGGTAGAAGGATGGATGGTAAAGATATGTATTTGGATGAATGGAAAGATGGTTGATAGATGACAAAGATGTGTATTTAGATGAATGGAGAAGACAGATGAATGGAGAAGACAGATGGAAAAATGTATGGTACAAAGGGACCAAAAAAAAAGAAAATTCACATATGGATGGATGGTAAAGAGATGGTTGGAGAGATGAAAAGATGGTCATATGGATAACCCGTTGGATAGACGAAAAGATATATAGATGGATGGAGAGATGGACAGATGGGTAAAAGGATAGTGTATTGGGTGGCCATAAATAGGACAGATGGCTGGATTCATTTGAACATAGAAAGGTACCTTAGAAGAGCCGTGACTTGCTTTTATCGGAAACAACCTGCACCTAACCTGAAAAGGCCGAGATCTTGATCACCCTAATGAGGCAGTTGTAGCTGACAACGCATTTGTCTAACAACAGATAACAGCTGACTAGTCTTTTATCAGGTTTAGCCTCCGAGTGCACCTGCCTTTAATGAAGCACCAATTTGGGGTCTTTTTAAGGTCTGAAAACGACCAGTTCTAAGTACTTAAGTGTAAAGAATCCTTCGATGGAATTCCTTCGACACATTGCAGTGCTCATCCGAGGAAAATATTCATTTAGGATAAAAGAATAGTACGTTTCAGGTGTACTGTAAAAACCTTATCCAGATTTGAGTACTCGGAATAAAGTGTATAACCGTACTCTAGTTTGCAGAAGCTTGTTTCAGATTTGTAGTGCCTTAACATTAATTGATACAACACACACACACATCAATACTGTGTCACTTGACCCTCATGTGCGCACTGCATTCCCCAGTTTGCCTAGCAAAGGTAGACTCAAGGCCTTGATGCATTGTACAGTCTAATATACACGAACGGTCTACTTCATCCATTACCTCATGTTGACTAGAATACCTCCATTAGCTAGGAATACCGGAAACCATAGAACTGAACTGGCAAAATAAATACATTAAATGGACAAGTCTTCAGTTGGTAACTAGCATATGCATAAATTGTGCAATCAATCTGCATTTTGGAGGATATTTTCTTCCTGCGATAATACTAGAAATACCTGATCCTGGACCACCTGAACCTACTGGCAAAAGAAGAGTATATTAAACGAACAGGCCTTTTGTTGGTACCTAGAAAATATTACGTGCACACAAAAGAACCACGTGGTGACGATTTCTCACTGCCGAAGCTGAGCTTACAGTCAATCTGGTCTCATAAAAAAATGACATAGTTCAAATTGAAAGATGCCACGTCTCTAACGCGCGTACCCAATATGAACTTCGTACAAAATAAACGCACGCCATCTCAGACTTTTTCTCCTCCCAGGCCTGTTGATGTTCCCAGAAACCACTTCAGCTTGAAAACATGCTCGATTAGGCGTTCCGTTTTTATATTAACGGCGTATTTGTGTAGTCAATTCGATTCTTCCAAAGCCTAACCAGAGCAGGCTTTTAAACTCATTCTGAATTTCCATAAAGTCATTATGTAAAATTTTGGCCCTTGAGATACTCAGAGTAACAATTCCCAGAATCTGTTTTATTCAGTGATTTTTATTTATTTATTTTTGTTTTTTTTCCACTCACATTTCGAAAAAATTTAATGTTCACTATAAACATTTACTGATGAATTTGTGTTTGGAAAGAGGAAATGAAAAGTTTGCTGCAACTAATATTTATCTAAAATATGACAAAATAAATATTATATACTATATATATATATATATATATAATGCTATATAATATTTTATATACACTTGGGCTCTCACGATACCAGAATTTTGACTTTGATGCGATACCTTAATTAAATATTAAATATTAATGATACCAATACCAAATCGATAATATGGCAAAAAAATAAAATAAAATCGAATAATTAGTAAATAAATACTGATTTATTTATTAATATTCACCATGTTTGCTGACTTTTTTATTTATTTACACAGTTTTATGCCTCTTGTTTGATCACCAACCAAGTCGGAGCGCATCTGATAAAAAAAAAAAAAACGCACTCGATGCGAGATAAAAGCAGAGCGCTGCCCAACACACTGCCCCTAGTGTCGACCACTCGGAACTACAGCTGTCTTAAAAAAAAAAAAAAAAGGGGGACTAATAAAATAAGGAATCTTATCAAGCAGGGCCATCGCGATAACTTTTTAGTACCGGTATAGGCATATAAGGCGGTCTTTGGATGCAGTAGCATGAATTTTCCCTTTACTTTTTTCTTCCTTTTCTAGGAGACCTAAACCTGTTCCAGCACGATAATGATCCTGTGCACAAAGCCAGCTCCACGAAATTATGCTTTACATGGGTTGGCACGGAAGATATCGAGTGGTCTGCCATAGAGCTATAAACCCTATTAAACCTCCCTACATCACAACCCTGAATGAGCACAAATGTCCACAAAATCTAGTACATTATCTTCCCGGAAGAGTGGAGGTTAGTATAAAAGCAAATAGGGGTTTAGGGGCAAATTATGACCACAAACTTTTGAACATAGTGTAGACTGGATATTTTACTACCTGGAACATGCTTACCTGCTTTTATATAAAACTCTGGATTGTGTGAAATCCATCTTTGATGGTCACAGTAGGGGGATGGGAAGGAAAGGTGTATAGAAATAAGATAACCCTAGAAACAATATTTATTCCAACACTACTGGAGCAACTTTACACAAATCCACATAAACATGACACAAAACCTTGTTTCATGCGCACAGAATCAATTATAATCTTTACAATCTTTAATTAAGAGAATTTCAATTAAGGGAACTACTACTACTTTTTTCGGCTTCTCCCATATGATCACCGGATCATCTGTTTCCATACCCCCCTGTCCTCTACATCTGCATATTTCAACCCAACTACCTGCATGTCTTCCCGCACCACATCCATAAACCTTCTCCTTGGTCTTCACATCATAGTCCATTGGGACTCCTGTCTGACCTCGTCCGTCAACATGTCCACCACCCTACAAACAGAAAAGGGCTCAGAGCCGAACCTTGATGCAGTCTGTCGTTTCTACTGCACACTTTACTGCTGTCACACTGCCCTCATACATGTCCTGCACCACCCTCACATACTTATGACACACCTGACTTTCTCATACAGTACCACAACTCCTCTCTTGACACCCTGTCATACGCTTTCTCTAAATACACACACACACACACACACACACACACACACACACACACACACACACACACACACACACACACACACACACACACACACACACACGGCTAACCTTTAAACCTGTTTTTACAGGGGAGAAGAAAAGTCTTTTGGTGGGGTCACTCCGGGTCATGGCTATGAAATTACATGCCGGATAAGTGAATGTTTGAGTGATTTGGGACACGGGACTCCAAGGTGTATGCATGTAAATATGTGAAAAAAAATGCGTTTATTTCATATTTAACTTTCGCACGACCTGCATATGTGCCTATAGGGTGAACTCTGCTTTATTATTAATAATGCCCTAATATTGAATCAACACCGCCAATCAACCACCTCTACCAATCATTCACCACCGCCAGCCACCCACCCACCTCCATCAACCACCCACCTCCACCAATCACTCACCACCGCCAGCCACCCACCCAACTCCATCAACCACCCACCTCCACCAATCACCCACCTCCACCAATCACTCACCACCGCCAGCCATCCACCCACCTCCATCAACCACCCACCTCCACCAATCACTCACCACCGCCAGCCACCCACCCAACTCCATCAACCACCCACCTCCATCAACCACCCACCTCCACCAATCACCCACCAGCGCCAGTCACCCACCCACCTCCATCAACCACCCACCTCCACCAATTACTCACCACCACCAGCCACTCAACGCCTCCAACCGTTCACCTTCAACCTCTTCCACCAGTCACCCGCCTCACCTGACCACAAATCAATTACCTCTGCTAATCACTCCCCTCAATCACTCATTCACATTTGCCACTCAGCTTGTGCATTAATATGAACCTGGTAGATTAAATAATTGATATGCCACTGATATGTAACTGACGTGTAATTTGGATGTTTTTGGGGCAACCTGTGACTAAAATCATTTTACATTTGTGGCATTTTGCAGACGCCCGTGTCCAGAGCGACGTACAAAAATGCTCCGAGTCTCTGGCAATCAATAAATCCACACTGGTACACTAGATTACAACTTAAGATAAATCTGCCAACACCTATTTTTATTTTTTTTAACAAGCAAACTTGGAAAGTGTTACAGGAAGAAGTAGTCGCTTGAAGACTCCACTGTTCGGACATCTAGAGGAAGTTCGTTTCACCACCTCGGTGCCAGAACAGAGAAGAGCCTTGAAGTATACTTACCTCTTATCCTGAGAGAAGGTGGTGCTGGAGGATCTCAGACAGCGTGGTGCAGTGCGAGGTTCGATGACGTCTCTGAGGTAAGAGGGTGCTGGTCTATTTTTGGCCTTGTAGGCAAGCATCAGTGTTTTGCTCATCTATGAAGATATCCGAGTGGAAGCCGTGGTATCTGAGGGAGGGAAAGAAATTATGAGTTTAGGATATGACTTCACCAAGAAAGTGGGTATAGAGAGAGAAAAGAAGGGGACCAATTACTGAGCCTTGTGGGACACCAGTGTAGAGTCTGTGTGGGGCAGATGTGAACCCCCCGCCATTTTACCAGGTACGAGAGACCTTCCAGGTGGGAAGCAAACTATTTCCATGCTGCTCCACGGATACCAAGGAGGAAATCGCTCACATATTGACTGGTCTCTTATACACTGTGCTTCTCAACAGAGTTTACTTACTCTTTTTTTTTTTTTTTTTTTACTGTTCTTTTGTTACACTTTTACTGTATGTTCATAATAAAGAAACAACATGACAAAATAAAAACACGGTCAATAAAAAGTAACAGGTTTATGACCATTTACAGAAAATTGTTGTAGGGTTTCCCGACTCCAGAGGTAAACCGGCATAAACGTACAGAGTCTGTGTTTCATTAGTGATTCATTTCAACACGTTTCCTCCTCACTGGGTGTTTTAATAAGTGAGGGTTTAATGAGTGAAGTCTGCTTTCTATCCTGATTACAGCCTGAGAGTCTGCTGTTTAAAATTCTGCTGAAGACACCAACCATCTCTCTTCTCTATATCTCTCTTGCTCATCAGTTTTCAGGTGCTTCATTGGCATGACAAATAATTGTAGATTTGTACTGCCAAAGCATCACAAATAGAGAAATACAAATAATTAAAATTCCAATAAGTTCAAATAAACAAAAAATAATGCACATATATTAAGAACAATATAAAGGTGCTACATAGAATATTTAAAGAAAACAAATATATATATAAAGTCTAACAATTACAAGAAGGATGAGACAGAACCCACTATTCCTAATATTGTGGCAGTTAAACATCTATACAACAGTCTTGATCGAATTCTAATAGGATAGGGAATTTATTTATTTATTTGACATTTTATGCTTCTGTCTATCTCACACCCCCACCAGAGACGTGCGACTTAACTTTAAAGAAACCTCGAGGATCCACCTCGTCTCAACCAGCTTCTTCAAGGGAACAGGATGAACAAATTTCGAAGGCGACATTCAGCTCTTTGTGCAAGTTTTTTTTCTGTTTCGAACATCTTTCTCCTGATCCTCGACTTCGGAATGGGACCTATTGAGAGATCGCTCTCCTCTTCTATCTGCAATGCCGCATTCGAAATGCTCCATCCGTCCATTCAAACTGCATCCTAATTTCTCTTCCATTCTCACTCCTTGTACCGAAATGTACAATACGTACATGTACCCGAATGTGTTTACGCCGACTAATGGAACTGATCGAATCCAGGGCGCTCGCGGAGTAGTTTCAGGAGGAAAAAAAAAAAAAAACACCAAAGTTTTTTTTTCTCCACGCTCGAATTATGAGGTCACACAGACCCTCGTTATATAGGAACAACGAGCTCAAATTGGTACGTAATAATGACAAAGTGAAATAAATTTTCCTCTTTAAGAAAAAGGACCATAAGATTGTGTGCTTTTCGAACATCCAATTCCACATCGACATTTTTGATGTTATAACGACCTCCAATCTTCTGAGATGTTGCTCAATGCCATAAGTTACCTGATGTAGGGTGAGAAGGACCTGGGCTGCGGTCAGAGATGGAAAGTAATCAAGATCTTCCACATATGGAAACCATATCTTCATGGAAAAGCAGACATTTTTAAAAAATCTTATTATTCAAGTGAGCAGTTGAGGGTTAAGGTGTTGCTTAGGATTTGACAAGGGCACAGCAGTGGCAGCTTGGTGGTGCTGGGATTTGACCTCACAACTTCCTGATCTGAAGTCTGAGCCATCACGCCCACTTATTTATTTTTATATTTCATTTGTAAAGTGCTTTTAACAGTGGACATTGTACCAAAGCAGAGGGGAAAAAAAGAATGAATATATTAGTTTAGTGCTTATAAGTTTGTGAGTGAGCCAATGGTGATAGTGGCAAGCAAAAACTTCCTGAGATGGCATGAGGAGGAAACCTTGAAAGGAACCAAACTCTAAAAGGAACCTCATCCTCATCTGGGTGGCAGCTTGTAAGCCAATCACAAGACCGGTCATTTAAGTAATACCTCTGTCTCTACTTTACCTCTAGATTGATTTTTCTTCAAATGGAGACCCACACTGTGCAGCTGATTATGGTTCCACCTAAACAACCTAAAGAGCCATAAAGTTACTGAGCA
Source organism: Silurus lanzhouensis (assembly GCA_039877035.1). Taxonomy (NCBI): domain Eukaryota; kingdom Metazoa; phylum Chordata; class Actinopteri; order Siluriformes; family Siluridae; genus Silurus; species Silurus lanzhouensis. The sequence continues at coordinate 1,519,501 of JBCEWE010000098.1, forward strand.
ACTCCAGAACTGTGAGGATGGATTTGGACTTGAATGAATATCAACATTGTGTTACAATGGATCAGGACCACAGGTTGCATTAACAGTTCTGCATTTCAGCACCAATCACTGAACAGCACCTCAACAACAATGATGGAACTGGAATGAATGGACAGTCGGTGCTGAGGATGAGGACGGGTTCCCTTTATGAGTCGGGATCTTCAAGGTTTTCTCTCTCATGAAGCATCAAAGAGATTTTCCTTCGCCACAGGCTCGCTCATTCGGTATAAACTTCCATTTATAAGGAACAAATAACTGCTTTCTCTCTGTAAAGCTGCTTTGAGACTATGGGTTTCGAAAGAACTCTCTCTGTCTCTCTCTCTCTCTCTCTCTCTCTCTCTTAGTACCCCCTTCACAGTGTGGAGTGTTCGCAGCCATGGATCATGTCCTGTGAAATTTACACTGCACACTCTTCGCGTCGCCGTTTCACACACGAGAAAGACATCTTCACTCGAGCAAAGCTCAGAGACCAGTCATGTTGACAGCTCCAGTTAGCTCAAGTACTCCTCTCGGAGGAAAGCTCACAGGAGGGCAGGATGAGAAAAGATGTTTGCTGGATTCCCGATATGGCTGGACAGACTGGCGAAGAACCGAAGCGGCGAGAAATGAAATTGGCCCGGCTGTTTAAATGCGCAGTTATCATTCAGTAATCAATGCCTGATATGAGCTATAAAAAAGGAGCACTAATTGAGGAAGAATTAACAGCCAAAAGGCTCCGGATTCTCTTCCAGCGATGTTGTGTGTTGGCCTGAGCGACGCAGCATGGCGCTTTAATCTACAAACCAAAGGCGGCAAATCAACTGGGATGCGGGATGCATCATGCACAGAGAGAGGAGGCTTTCGAAGCGTGCGAACCCGAGCGACGTGTTCATTACCGGGACGTGCCTTCGTTTTATTCGGCCTCTTCTTTTAATGAGGACCACCCAAGCTTCCAGGAGAAGGTGGCTATTGCATGATGAAATAGCAGACACCGGTAGTGTGTGTGGACATCCAGTCACCAAAACTGACGCATTCATTCACAATCTCTACGAACACACGGGCTTAAGATCTACACAGGCACACGATGCAATTAAATATAAAGTGTTGCTTTCAGGAGACATCTTCAGGATCCTTTCACAGGAACAGGACAAACTCATTTCAGTTCCGAACGTTCCCGCTTTAAAATGCAATGTACTGGGAGACGTCTCTGCACCGCTCCACTATTTCGAATACTGCGTTTGAAATCTCTCTTTTCAAACTGCATCCTCATTTCTTTTCCGTTCTCGCACTTTATCGTTCGACTGAACCCTACAAGGCGCACATCTGCCCGAAATACGTTCGCCGCCGAAAACCTTTGACAACTTGATTAAATCCAGGAGAAGATCCTGGAGAAATGGGACAGGCTTGTCGTGGAGAGTGCAAAATTTTATATATAAATAAATAAATAAAAAGTGGGCCAGAATTTCTTATACAAATTTTCTAAATTTTAAAAATTTTCCAAACATCAGATTAAAGAATAATACCAATTATGGAGTTAATGGTGTGGGACGTCTTTGGGCGTGCTAGCATGAAATTTTCGCTTCACGTAAATTAAGAGACCGAAACGTGTCCCAGCATGATGTTTTTTTTTGCACAGTTATTTTGGGTCTTCTGCTATAAAGCTCTGATCTCAACCCTACTGATTATGTGAACGCTGACCGCACCCCGGGCGTCCTTATGTCGCCTACATCAGTACCTGACTTTCTAATGCTCTTGTGCCTGAATGAGCACAAAATCTAGCGGAACATCTTCCCAGAAGAGTGGGGAATATCATACGGTTTAGATTAGATGAGTTGATTGCACAAGCAAAAAACATACTGCTTGCGGTCACTTAATGCAAATCTAATAACACGGATCCGTGCGCCAATTGGAGAGAGCGAGTCTTTCGCACCAAACTTTAATCGACGAATCTGTCTGCTAGAAGAACACGATGTCACAGGTGTCTAGAAACAGCTAATTATCAAATTTTTCACACAACCATCAAATACGAGAGGCAGAGCCTGGTTTTGCCGCTACCTTGACGAGCGAGGTTAATAAGTTTCCCTCGGCCTTCGAACAGCTCGGATCGACATGCACATAATTGTTTTGTTTTCTTCGTTAAGCGAGGATTTAATCGAGGCATTAAACAGCTGCTGCGGTTAAAGGCACCCCGCTCGCTGCGCTTGATTTATTTTTCTCCCAAGGGTCAACTGTCCACTGTACCCCATCCAAGGAAGGACTAATTGTATTTTGCAGTAATTGGATTTCTGTTTTTTTTTTACTCGCTAATAATCAATTAGAGCAGTGAGACGTGAGCTGAAATGGGCTTGTGCAGCTCTCCGGCTGCTGAAAGCGCACAAACGAAGTAACACGCACAAAAACAGTGTAAGTGAAGTGTTTAGCCGGCTTTGAACATTAATGGCTCAGTTAGAATATTTTTCCAATTGAGGTTTTGTGTTTTCTGGACCTGAAAGTAAAAGGTAAAAGATGCACTCGAAATTCTTACTTCGCAGATCCCAGGGAGGTTAGAAAACTGGGGTCAGAGCGCAGGGTGAGCCATGATACAGCACCTCTAGAACACAGAGGGATAGGGACCTTGTTCAAAGGGTCCCAAGAGTGGCAGCTTGGCAATCCCAGGGCTTTAACCTCTGACCTTCCGATCAGTAACCCAAGAGCCTTAGCCACAGAAGGTTCAGAGCCTTGCTTAAGGGCCCCAACAGAGGCAGCTTGGCGATTCCTGGGGCTCGAAACACCCTGATCTTCCGATCCACTTTTCCGCCAAGCAACAACTTTCCAGTAGAAGACCTGGAATGAGATGGAGATGGAGAGGGCAAAACTTTTGCACATAGTAAAAGTGTAAAGCAGAACTGAGCCATGGTGAGCTTTTGGTGGACACCTGAGTATAAGATTGAATTTTTGAACATCCCATTCCACACTGTTATAATAAGCTCCACTCTTATGGGAAGATGTTCCACTAGATTTTGTGGAGATTTGTGAGAGATTCATTCAGACATGAAGGTGTTGAATCAGGTACTGATGTAGGGGGAGGTGAAGAGAACTGGAGTGCAGTCAGGGGTCCAAATCACCAAATATCCATATTCTTACTCCAATTCTGGAACTAATAGTGTTTTTCTTGGGGGGTTGTTTGTTTGCTCCATGCTCTCTGCTCAATCAATTCCAGACCACGATTTGGATCCGTTCAATAAACAGCCTGCTACTGTATCCCATCAACTTCACCTCAAGCAGACCTGCTGTGAGCTAAAATATACAAACATCTAGGAAATCGGTTAAAAACCTTTCGGAATGCAATGGTTTTCTGCATAATGCGATCTGATCATCATCTAAGAGTACTGACAAATATAACGTGTCTAAATAAAACCGCCCAAAACATTTGATTATATAATCTATTAAGATCCAAAATGGCTTTAGAAAAACAGTCAGAGCCCAGCCCTGAACCCAATAGAGACGCCATGGAATGACTTCAGAGCCATAACACACGAGCTGTCCAAATAGAACAGAGCTAAAGCAGTTCTGCCAGGAAAAACTTTGGGCAAAATAGTGTATCTCCAGTATGGTTTAGAGACAGTTGCATTGAGTAAAAGACAGGAGGTGGAGCTGGAGGTAGCAGAGCTGAAGATGTTGAGGTTTTCGTTGGGAGTGACGACGATGGACAGGATTAGAAATGAGTTTATTAGAGGGACAGCACATGTAGGACGTTTTGGAGACCAAGCAAGTGAGGTGAGATTGAGATGGTTTGGACATGTGCAGAGGAGGGACATGGGGTATATCAGTAGGAGAATGCTGAGGATGGAGACACCAGGAAGGAGGAAAATTGGAAGACTTAAGGAGGAGGTTTATGGATGTGGTGAAGGAAGACATGCAGATGTAGAGGATGGGGGGTATGGAGACTGATGATCCGCTGTGGAGACCCCTAATGGGAGAAGCTGAAAGAAGTGTATCTCCAGTATAATGTGTTGTACAGAGTTGCACAGGGTTGATGTATCATCTTCGACTTGATTAAGCACTGTGTTGTAATAAATGTTGAAAAGCGTTGGTTAAGCAGGGTTGCTAAGAGACTAGCTTCAACTCCACTCTTTTTTTCTTCTCTTTTTTTTCTAAAAGGCAAGACCTGGAAAAAAGTTTTAAGATTTTATGAAGGCTTCCAGAAGTTAGTGCAGGATGTGTTTTCTTCAAAGGACGTCAGACGACAAAACTTCAACCATTTAAGGCTGTAGTGTTTTTTTTCTTAATCTTCTTCTTCTTCTTCTTTCGGCTGCTCCCATTAGGGGTCGCCACAGCGGATCATCCGTCTCCATACCACCCTGTCCTCTACATCTGCCTCTTTTACACCAACTACCTGCATGTCTTCCCTCACCACATCCATGAACCTCCTTCTTGGCCTTCCTCTTTTCCTCCTACCTGGTGGCTCCATCCTCAGCATTCTTCTACCAATATAATTCATGTCCCTCCTCTGCACATGTCCAAACCATCTCAATCTCGCCTCCCTCACCTTGTCACCAAAACATCCTACATGCGCTGTCCCTCTAATAAACTCATTTCTAATTTTATCCATCCTCGTCACTCCCAACGAAAACCTCAACATCTTCAGCTCTGCTACCTCCAGCTCCACCTCCTGTCTTTTACTCAATGCCACTGTCTCTAAACCATACAACATCGCAGGTCTCACCACAGTCCTATAAACTTTTCCTTTCAATTTTGCAGATACCCTACTATCACAAATCACTCCTGTCACTCTTCTCCACCCACTCCACCCTGCCTGCACTCTTTTCTTCACTTCACTAACACACTCTCCATTACTTTGCACTGTTGACCCCAGGTACCTGAATTCCTCCACCTTCTGAAGCTCTTCTCCCTGCAACCGCACCACTCCACTGCCCTCCCTCTCATTCACACACATGTATTCTGTCTTACTCCTACTGAGTTTCATTCCCCTTCTCTCCAGCGCATATCTTCACCTCTCCAGGCTCTTCTCAACCTGCTCCCTACTCTCACAACAAATCACAATATCATCCGCAAACATCATAGTCCAGGGAGACTCCTGTCTGACCTCGTCCGTCAACCTGTCCATCACCCCTGCAAACAGGAAAGGGCTCAGGGCCGATCCTTGATGCAGTCCAACCTTCACTCTAAACCAGTCTGTCGTACCTACTGCACACTTCACTGCCGTCACACTGTCCTCATACATGTCCTGCACCACCCTCACATACTTCTCTGACACACCTGACTTCCTCATACAATACCACAACTCCTCTCTTGGCACCCTGTCGTACGCCTTCTCTAAATCCACAAATACACAATGCAATTCCTTCTGTCCTTCTCTATACTTCTCCATCAACATTCTCAAAGCAAATAAGGCATCTGTGGTGCTCTTCCTCGACATGAAACCATACTGTTGCTCACAGATGGTCACCTCTTCTCTCAGCCTACTACTCTTTCCCATAACTTCATGGTGTGACTGATCAACTTAATACCCCTGTAGTTACTGCAGGTCTGCACATCTCCTTTATGCTTAAAGATCGGTACCAGCACACTTCTTCTCCATTCCTCAGGCATCTTCTCACCTTCCAAAATGTTAAACAATCTGGTAAAAAACTCCACTGCCATCTCTCCTAAACATCTCCACGCTTCTACCGGTATGTCATCTGGTCCAACCGACTTTCCACTCTTCATCCTCTTAATCGCTGCTCTTACTTCCTCCTTACTAATCCTATCTACATCCTGCTTCACCAACTCCACATCATCCAACCTTCTCTCTCTCTGATTTTCCTCATTCATCAGCTGCTCAAAATACTCCCTCCACCTTCTCAACACACTCTCCTCACTAGTCAACACATTTCCCTCTCCATCCTTTATTGCTCTAACTTGCAGTACATCCTTTCCAGCTCGGTCCCTCTGCCTGGCCAATCGGTACAAATCCTTTTCTCCTTCCTTAGTGTCCAACTTCTCATACAGCTCCTCATATGCCTTTTCCTTGGCTTTCGCCACATCCCTCTTAACCTGCTGCCGCATCTCCTTGTACTCCTGCCTACTTTTCTCATCACTCTGTCTATCCCACTTCTGTTTTGCCAACCTCTTTCTCCTTATGCTCTCCAGGACTTCCTCATTCCACCACCACGTCTCCTTGTCTTCCTTTCTATTTCCAGATGTCACACCAAGTACTTTTTTAGCTGCCTCCCTCATCACTCCTGCAGTAGTTGCCCAATCATCCAACACCTCCTTAACACCACTGAGCCTCTCTCTGACCTCTTCCCTGAACCTCACACTACACTCTTCCTCCTTCAGTTTCCACCATCTTATTCTTCTTTCAGTCCTCGCTCCCCTCCTCTTCTTCTTCGCCTCCAAAACCATCCTACAGACCACCATCCTATGCTGTCTAGCTACACTGTCCCCTGCCAACACCTTACAGTCGCCAATCTCCTTCAGGTTGCATCTCCTGCATAGCACATAGTCCACCTGTGTGCACCTTCCTCCACTCTTATACGTCACCCTATGATCCTCCTTCTTCTTAAAATAAGTGTTCACCACTGCCATTTCCATCCTTTTAGCAAAATCTACCACCATCTGCCCTTCCACATTCCTCTCCTTAAAACTATACCTACCCATCACCTCCTCGTCACCTCTGTTCCCTTCACCTACATGCCCATTAAAGTCTGCCCCAATCACCAATCGTTCTTTCCTAGGTACACCATCTACCACTTCATCTAATTCACTCCAGAATCTTTCCTTCTCCTCCATCTCACAGCCAACTTGTGGAGCATAGGCACTGATGACATTTATCATCATCCCTTCAACTTCCACCTTCACGATCATCACCCTATCAGAAACTCTCTTCACCTCCACTACACTCTTACTGTACTCTTCCTTCAGAATCACCCCTACACCATTTCTCTTTCCATCCACACCATGATAAAACAGTTTAAATCCACCTCCAATGTTCCTGGCCTTACTCCCTTTCCACTTGGTCTCCTGAACACACAGCATATCTATCTTTCTTCTCTCCATCATATCAGCTACTTCTCTCCCTTTACCCGTCATAGTACCAACATTTAAAGTACCAACCCTAACCTCCACTCTCCTACACTGCTCCTTTTCCTGCCGTCTCTGTAGACGTCTTCCTCCTCTCCTTTTCCTCCTTCGGCCAACAGTAGCCCAATTTCCACCGGTACCCTGTCGGCTAACGATACCTGTGGCGGTTGTTGTTAACCCGGGCCTCGACCAATCCGGTATGAAATTCTCATTTGTGATCCGCATATTTGATTTGGCGCATGTTTTACGCTGGATGCCCTTCCTAACGCAACCCTCCCCATTTACCCGGGCTTGGGACCGGCACTAAGAATGCACTGGCTTGTGCCTCCCTAATGGCTGGGTTTGTTTTTTTTCTTAATAATTGTGCTGATTTAGCTGAACTTCTGGATGTTAGACGGGACAGTAAACAGCATGGTGCCAAAAGTCCTTCCACCGTAATGATTCTTCCAGCAGTGTCTTCCCTCATGTTCTTCAATTTATTTGAGCTGCCATGTGCTGATCTGATCTAATCTGGACCTAAAGTAAGATTGGACGGTGACGTGAGACCTGTGGGTTGTAAAGGGGTGTCTGATCATGACTTTTTTAAAAAATTTTTTTTTATACATTGCATTTACAGCTTTTGTGGGAGGAATTGTGTTAGGGAGCGAGTGGGCGGGGAAAAAAAAGCGCTCACGTGTTTTCATTTTATGCGAAGGAATATTAAAGTGCTAAAGAACCACTAATGCAAAATAAATAAATTAATTAAATTAATAATACTACAACAACCACTACTAACACTACTTATAATTAGAGCAAGAAAAAAGGAGAAGTAAAACAAAAAAAGTTAAAGAAACAAAAGGAAAAAATAGGAAGAAAGAAGAGGAAAAAGAATTAGAAGAGATGGCATCAGAAGAAGAAAAAAGAAGGGGAAGAGGGAGAGGAAGAAGAAAAAGCTGTAGAAAATGAATCAAAAGAAGGGAAAAAAAAGGACATGACAGAAAAAGAAGGAAATGAAGACGGGGCAGACAAAAGAGAAGCAGAAGAAAAAAAAAAGAGAGAAGATGGGGGGGGGACACTTTTCGGATTTTTTTTTCTTTCATTCAGTGTCTGGTCTTCGTCGTTATATAGAAATGACTTATCAGCATTAGCGTCTTTTTTTGTCCGTCTACTTCTCACTCCATCTCACTTCCTCCAGCACTCAGGAGTGGATTATCAGTCACGTCTCAAAATAAAATCCCCACACACACACGCACGCACGCTCAAAATAAAATCCCCACACACACGCACGCGCGTGCGTGTGTGTGTGCGCACGCGGCTGGACAAATGCCGGATTTGCAGTTTAAGGATTTAATTGAATTCTGAGTGAATCTATTCAGCAAGTTGATCTTTAGACTCTGTTTGCCATCACCATCTCCTTCTTTCAGCTTTACAGAGAAGAACACGATAAGTTTCAGCCCGGTGATGGCACGTGTGACGTGTCTGTGTGTGTGTGTCTGTGTGTGTGTCTGTGTGTGTGTGTGTGTGTGTGTGTGTGAAATATTCATTTCAAACTCCTGTCAAAGCATTCCTAAAAAGAAGAAAATAAATCAAGAAAAGAAGAAATGGAAGTAAAAAAAAAAAAAAAAAGATGGAAACGGAAAGAGGAAGGAAAAAGAACAAATGGAGGAAGAAACTGGAGTAGAAGGGAAAGAGGTGGAAGGTGATTGAGTAGAAGAAAATAAGTAGAACGATAAGAAGAGACAGGAGGAAGAGGAAGAAAAAAGGTGAAGAAAATGAAAAAAAAAAGAGAAGGAGAGAAAAGAAGGGCAAGAAGCAAAAAAGAAGGTGAAGAAAAAGTAGAAGAAAAAAATGTGAATGAGAATAAAAAGAAAAAAGGAGATTAAAAAGGTGGAAAAAAAAAAAAAAAAAAGAAGACGAGGACAAAGAGAAAAAAGTTCAAAAATGTATACAATTGTGTGACCACGTTTTCAGTAACAGTTGTGGAAATGACCTCACATGGCTGCAAGTGTCAGGTGTGTTTTAGTTTTTGTTACTTAATTATAACATTTAATAACCTGTAATTAAGTCACTCATCATCCTCCATAGTGCTCGAGTGTGTGCATGGTTTCAATCCCCTCTTTGTCAGTTTCTTGCACACACAGGAAAAGCAGTGAACTCTCCATCCTTAACAAGAACCTTGCCTTGTTCGACAGAAGGCACGACTTCAAAGTGCCCCCCTGAACGTCGTGACAGGTTTTGCAATCAAATCCGAGCCGTACCTCCTGAGTAATTCGCCGTTGTCTGTAGGCTGCCTGGTTCAGCAGATGGCCAAGTAGAGGCTGTTTCATTACCAGCACATCCTCAGGGCTCTCAATCAACACTCTCTCTCTCTCTCTCTCTCTCTCTCTCTCTCTCTCTCTCCTGTCACTGCTTCTGTCTTTCATCACCAGGAGGGAGTAATTCTAGCTCGGCTCGCTTGGGTTTTCTCTCCTGCTGTGAGCAAAAAAGCAGGGAATTCGACACATCATGGCATTGTTGTGTTACACTGGATGTGGTGGTTCTATCAATTAAATATTAACAGAACGTAAAATATCAACTTTAGATCAGATTTCTAATAAAATTAAAAAAAAATTATTATTCAAAAACAACTCTATAGGGACAAAATTCCACATTCAGTCCCTATTTGCCGTTATATCAACCTCCACTCTTCTGGGAAGACGTTCCAGTAGATTTGTGCTCATTCAGCCGCAAACTGATTGAGAAAAACCCGATTGTCGCCAAGCATCACCTGTGTAGGGCCCAAGTAAAAATTCCGCTAAAACACACCGGACCGAAAACAAAAAAATCTAGAACTATCGATATATATATATAAACCCGAGCAGCATTTACAACCGGAGCTGCCCGGTTAGTCCTAGTGCCTTGGCTCTAGATGGCGTTCTCTGTTTGATTGGAGGCCACTCTCTGCAGCTGGAGATGGTTTCGCATCAACGGCATGGCGATCTATGCGATTAGGGAGCAACACGGGAGCTTTGAGGATGGATATGAAGTGTGGTTGATGTCAACAGGCTGCTACAAAGGTTCAGCACCACAGGTTGCAAGAACAGTTCTGGATTTCAGCACCAATCACTGAACAGCACCTCAACAATGACAGAACTGTAATGAATGAACATTTGGTGATCAGGATGAAGTTCTCTTTTGAGTCTGGTTTCTCTCAAGGTTTCGTTTTTATGAAGTCTCACAGAGTTTTTCCTTGACACAGTCACCACTGGCATCTTTGTAAAGTTGCTTTGAGACAATGTTCATTGTTAAAATCTCTCAAAAATGAATAACAGATTCTTGTAGATTTTTGTTCTGGATGAAAAAAAGTCTAGAAGAGAAAGAAGAAGAATAGGAAGGAGGAGAGGAGAGGAGAAAAAGAAAAAAAAGAAAAAGAAAAGGAAGAAGAAAAGAGGAGGAGGATAATGGAAAAAAAAAGGAAAGAAAAAAGAAAAGGAGGTGGGGAGGAATAAAAAGAAGTAGAAAAAAAAGAAGACGAACGATGCCTTGATTTGCGGTTACATTAAAATAATACCTTGTTTGCTTGTGTCAGTTCCGTTTAATTTTTTCCTCGCATGCTCATTCGCTAGGCTGAATAGCCAATCGAAGTTCTCTTTTTCGCCACCGAGCTCTGCGGCCAATCCACTACCAAAGAACACTACTAACAAACAAAAAAAAAACAAAACAGCTGACGTTGTACAACTAGAGCCAACAGTGTGGACATCAGTAGGTTTTATGGAGGTTTGTGGTCATTTCAGTAAAGGTCACCTGAGAACTCTTAAATGACTCCCACCACAGGCTTTGAGAAGAGAAAAAAAAAAAAGCTCTTTTTATTAAATATATTTATGAAATCGATAAACAGTCATATACAACAAGAGCCATATAGAAAACCGATCCCCTGACCAAAAGAAATCAATTTTAAGTAAGAAATCGTTAAATCGTTTTAGGGGGCGGGGTCATGACAAGTTGGTGGATAACGTACACGATCGAAAGTTTTTTTTTCAGGCGAATCGTTTAAGTCGAGGGCTGAGCTGCGTTACGGCCGCGATCCCTGACGGGCAGCCGAGGACGGACGCCGAGCGGTTCCCCACTGATCTCTTGCTAGTTCTGTTTTTAAAGTTGAACTGATTGTCTTATTTGGTCGGATCCTCGTTACGCAACTGATCTTTCCTGAAACGTGAATAGTCGTGCGTTTTAGCCGCCAGAACGTCAAGTGTCCTTGTCAGATCGAATCTCGAGAGGAAACTGTTTGTAAGCGACAAAGTGTGTAAGTGTGGGTGTATACCGTACTGCTTCCCGACAGCACACATCTGGCACAAAGCTGGCACCGTTTCAAAACTCTCGCATATCGGTCAGCACATATCCAGCGACTGGAGGGAGTCTCCTGCATGCAGACCCTGTCATCCTGTCCGACTTCCTGACTCCGACAGGAGGCCTGGATTAAAACAACAGCATTGAAGTGTCAGAAAGGCTTAGGGTCAAGCGCTCGTGTGCAGCTGTGAAGAGCCGCACTTCTGCACCTGACGCAACTCGTGTGCATGCAGAAGTCAGATCCTGTCAGATGAAGTATTCCTTGCTGACGGGACTCGGTTTGCACGGTTCCACATCCAGACTGGGTCTTTTGCTCTTGACGACAGCGGCGGCTGGTCGAGGCCGGGGTTCCCTGTGCTGGTAGAGGAAGCGGATCAACACGGCCAACACGCACAGCGCCGTAAACACGACGCCGGCTACGACTCCTGCGGACGAAACAGCGTTCATTAGCGATTCCATTCGCTGATTTCAATATGCAATACATTAAGCCCTGACCATTTGCATGTCTAATTCCGGGTTCAAGTGCATGCGAGAGGTGATCTACAAAGAAGAACCGGTACCCAGTGACAAAAATGGTATTCATTTATCAGGCTGGATCCAAAGGAAGTTATCTGAACTGCCAGAAATTTCATATTTATAAAAAAATACATTTAATAAAAGGATTTTGTAAAAATGTTTGCATCCCACTCAGTTTGCAAAAATATAACTGATCCAAACCTAATGAAAATCAGAAAACATCCAAAGTGTAAAGATTGACCCAATGAGAGAAACCAATGCCTCAATTATTAATTGTATTCATCAAAAACGTCTCAATATCATTCGGAATTTTTTCCATCTGCTATTTGTTTTCGATGGTCAATCCTTCTTTGGTTCTCAGAGGATCCTTCTAGTCTTTAACACAATCATGAACCCTCCATCCTCTACCATTCCATCACAAAATCTTCCTCCTCAACTGCTGATCCTCCATCCCTCAACCACTGGTCCTTCCATCCTCTGACCCTCCACTAATGATCCTTCTATTCTCCAGCACTGCTCCACTGACCCCCCCCCCCCCCCATTCTTTACCAGTACTTCACTGATCCATCCATCCTCCACCACTCCTTCCATCCCCTACCACTCATCACAAACACTTCATCCTCAACCACTGCACCAATGGTCTTTCCATCCTGCACCAATGCTACACTGATCCTTCCATCATCTACCACTCCACATCACAAACTCTTCATCCTATACCACTGCTTCACTGATCCTTACATCCTCTAGCATTGCACCACTGATTATTTTATTCCACACCAATGCTTCACTGATCCTTCCATCATCTACCACTCCATCACAAACTCATTCTGAACCACTGCACCATTGATCCTTCCATCCTACAGCACTAATATAGTATGTGCCATATACATGTAACAATTCAGGTGGTGATGAATATATGCTGAAAACCGCAAAGCACAATATGAACGCAAAGTAAAAGAGTGTGTGTTTTGTTGATAAGGTAGAACACTGCTTATGAAAACATTTTCCTGGGCTCTTCAAAGGTATTAGCAAAACAGACATCACCGCATGACTCGGAACTTAAAAAAAAAAAAAAAGTTTAAAAAGCGTATGTGTAGTGAATGACTCGGGTGAAATTTTTTTTTTTTTTTTTGCTTTTCCTGCTTTGCAGAATTTGGGTAGAGTGATGCTGATGAAGGTTAGTGTTTCACGATATACAGGTACTAGAAAGGTATCGCGATACCCTGCTTTTACATTACGGTTTCTCATTTTTATAAGTACAGGTACTTTAAGAGTGAAACCTGTAGTTCCGAGTGTTCGACAATAGAGGGCGGTGTGCGGGCAAGTCGCAGCTTCAACGCGTTGAGTGCGAGCCGAATTGTTTATTTTTCCCCCTCATGTGCATTTTGACTTTAATGGTGATAAAACCAGAGGCATTAAACTTTGTAAATTAAAATAACATTTTTATTCATATATTTTATTTTTTATTCTACTTTGTTTCAGCAGACAGCAGTGTTTATTAATAAATAAAAACAAAGTTCCATTATTAAATACATTTTTCAGTTTTATAATTTTTTTCCCAAAATATCGAGTTCATATCGGTATCATGATATCGAAGTCCAAATTTTGGTATTGTGACGACCCTATTCAGAAGGACGAGCAATTGCGACGGCCTTCACCGACGTCAGAGAACGCTCTGCTTTTCCTTCCGAAATCAAAGCTCCTGTTGTTTCTCACCTCCGATTAGCGCTGAGTCACTCTGAGCGACCTTCGTCAGAGGCGCTTTACCTCGGTCCGATTGTGATGATTCATCTGCAAGAGAGAAACAAGATGAAAGACAGACACCGGAGAAGGTCCGTGAACCGTACATATATCGAGCCATGATGGAATAAGTCACACGTGCATGTGAGGGATGTGTGAGTTTGGAAAAATCTGTACATCTGCTCAAAGAGGAAATTGGTGAAGTTGTACCTGAGTCTTTGTTGGGAGTAACGTGAGGGTCGGGGTGCGATTTTGTGCCGCAGTCGGACTCCTCCAGCCGGCCGTGAACGCTGACGGCGGAGCTCCCCTTGTTCTGGAGCGCTGCTTTTAAAGGAGCGGCGTAATTAAACTGGACGGACGAGAGACAGCCGACGAATCCTCTCGAACCGGCACGGAGCACTTCCTCATCAGTGATGTCACTTCCTACAAACATAGGAAGTGGGAGGTGGTTGTTTAGTGGTTTAAGTCATTGGACTTCAGATCCAAAGGTTGAGAGTTCAAATCCTAGCCGCTAAGCTGCTACTTCAGGACCCCTGAGCCAAGGCTCTAAACCCCAAACTGCTCAGTTGTATCAGTGAGATCGAACTTCAAATTCAATGACCATCCATCCGGATCCTTGATTGAGTTCTTACCAATTAGAAAACAAAAGCTACTGTTCTCCACATGGAAAGCTGAAATGAACACTGATTAGTATAGATGGTTCCACTTAATAAGCATTAAGAGTGTGGACCGGAATGAACACTCAAAAGGTCTTCTATAAAGGCTTAGGACTACAACTGCTAGATTTGATGGCACTACAATGAACGGATATTCAGTGTCAGGATGAGCATAGGTTCCTTTCTTAACCCAGATTCCTCTCAAGGTTTCTTCCTCATTCCATCTCACGCCACTATTTGCCACTTTCTCACTCGTTAGGGTTATATTTTTGCTGCTTATAATTATTAAACCATGTTTAATAATTATAAGCACTGTAGAAATAACAAAATTAAATGAAAGGTTCATTAAAAAAAAAATGCTTGTGTACATGTGAAGCCCCCCTAAACAAAACAAAAACGATGTTTGAGAGAAGCATGTTGAAGGCTACTCAGAGCATCTACTTCACTGCATCACTGCTCCTTCCCATCTTTCACCATTAGTCCTTCCATCCTCAAACACTGAGGATGGAAGGATCAGTGAAGCGTGAGGATGGAAGGACCTGTGGTGTAAGATGAAAGGACTAGTGGTTGAGAATGGAAGGACCAGTGGTGCAGTGGTAGATGATGGAAGGACCAGTGTTTAAGAATGAAAGGACCAGGGAATCCTGGAATGGATGAGGATGGTAGGATCAATGAAGCAGTGAAGCAATCACTGGTTTCTCATCCTAAATCACTGCTTCATCCTCATCCACTGATTCACTGGTCCTTTCATTCTTAACCACTGATCCTTCCATCATCTACCACAACACTACTGGTCCTTTCATTCTCAACCACAGGTCCCTAAATTCCCAATCACTGGTCCTTCCATCCTCAAACACTGCTTCACGGATCCTTCCATCCTCAACAACTGCACCACTTGCCCTAACATCCTCAATCACTGCTTCAGTAATCCTATCATCCTCATTCACTGGTCCTTCCATCCTCAACCACTGCACCACTGATCCTTCCATCATCTACCACTGCACCACTAGTCCTTCAAACTTCAACCTCTGATCCTTACATCACCTTCTATTCGGAAACTTAATAAACCAATAAAATCCCTTATTAGGCAGAGAGGGGCAAAAACTATAACCCCCCAAAAACAAGAAGTATTGCAAGAAGCTCGTGGAAAAAAAGTGTCTGATTCAAGTAGCCAAAAATGCAAGACCATCCATAAAAGCAATGTACATTCCAAAATCTGGTGGAACATCTTCCCAGAAGAGTGAAAGTTGGGGAAATAAGGACTCAATGTGGAACGAGATGTTCGAAATGCAATACCAAGAGCCCAGGTGTCCTCAAAATATTCTCTGTATAGCCTATGTTAGTAAATCTTTTTCCCCCCTAAAAAAATACTTTTTAACATCCAGCAGTGTTTCAAAAATAATAGGCAGTTTGTCTAGGAACTCAAGGCAGCACAAACTCGGAGAAAAAAAAAAAAAGGACTTGATGGTTTTTTTTGGCACGTTTCATCAATATAGATGAGTTCATTACTGTAATCTCTCGCCGTCGAAGCTATAGCGGAATTGCTGGAATCGATATGTTCCATTTTTTTTTTCCTCCTCTAGTGTTTAATGACTACGGATGGTTTTGTTGGAGCTTGTTTCGCTGTAAATTTATCTCCGACGTCCTGCTGTCTCCGCCTAAGAACAACGGTCAGTCCTGTCCTGCTTATTAGTTACCTGTTTATAAAAAAAAGAAGAAAAAAAAGAAAAAAAGGTATCCTAGGCAACATGGTGCAAATCCATTTACCCTTCACTCAACCCATCTGTCACAGTGCTGACAGCTTAGAATGTGCTCTTTTGCTCCCTTCCTCTCTGCCCTGCCAACCACCCACCCACCTCACTCGAACCTGCCTCGGAAAAAAGAAAAAAAACCCACACCACTCAAATGGCTCTTTATAGGGAGGGGAGATGCAGAGAGAGAGAGAAACTGCTCATTAAAATTCATAGAGAATTATATTAGTACTGATTGCATGCAGCTTTTGGGGCGGAGCCAAACACGTGCACACGCGGATGTTCCTCCCTGAACCGAACTCACCTCGGATTCGTCCCAGTGTTAAAATCCTGACCGGAGCAAGAGCAGAGCCAGGAGACAGACTGTACTGCTGCAGCGCTGTATTATCGATCTGAAAACACACACACACACACACACACACACACACACACACACACACACACACACACACACACACACACACACACACACACACCTTTTATACCACTTACAGAAACTGTACGATTCATTGGACAAGGCCATTCTGAAATTCTATTAAAAGTCAGAGTCCCAAAAGGGGTTCCATAAAACGAGTGTCTCAAGGTTGCATTAATGTGCTTCAGCCCAGTATCTGGTCAGTCTCCTGCACCTGTAGTGTGTGTGCTCCAGTTTCAATAAACAGATACTGCACTGTAAATACACATCTGGACAAAGGTATGTGGATAACTGCTCAAAAGAAAGAAAGAATCGTTTATATTTGTCACATGTACTTTACAAAATAGTGAAATTCTTTATTTGCATATCCCAGTGATGTTAGGCAGGTGGAATCAGAGCACATGGTCATACATGATAAAGCCCAGAGCATGGAGGGTTAAGGGCTTTGCTCAAGGGCCCCCAAGAATGGCAGCGTGGTAATTCCAGTGCTCAAACCACTGGCATTCCAATCAGTAACCCAGAGCTTTAATCACTACACATACACTTTCACCTGAAATGACTTGTGCGCTGCTGTATTGGTACCGTGCGCTGAACAATTGCATATTTAATCCCCATTTGCTCCCAAAATAACTCCCAAGTCTTCTGGAAGGATGTTCCACCAGATTTTGGAGAATGGTTGTGGAGATTTGTGCTCATTCAGACATAAAAAGTCAGGTGGTAATGGAGGCCTGGAGAGCAGTCAGCGTTCACATTCATCCCAAAGGCGTTAGAGCTCTATAAGCAGGAGATCTTTTATATCTTGCAACCCGTGTAAAGTAGATCTTCATAGGGCTGCCTTTTGTGCACATAGGCATCGTCATGCTGGAACAGGTTTCGGGTCTAGTTCAAGTGAAGGACTTGACATATATGGTGTTTTTTTGTGACTGTTTTACAAAAGTTCACCTCAGACATTTCATGATTTTCTTTTTCAGATAAACATTTATATGATATAATTCAAGCTACATAATTAGGATTCTGTTGGTTGTTTGCTTGCTATAATTAATACATTTTGTTTATTTTTTTATTTGGATGAAATCAAGATCAAACCCAGCATGCCAGACGTCTGTGTATTTTCGAATCTGAATACTTTGACTTGATATAACAAACCCATCAAACAAAGGTTTCTTAATATACTAACACAATTTATTCACTTTTTAGGGCATTTTAGGCTAATGACGTTTCAGTGTTTTAGGCTCTTGGTTACTGTTTAGAAGGTCCGGGGTTGAAGCCCCAGAATTGCCCAAACTGCCACTGTTGAGGGCACTTGAGCAAGGCCCTTAACTTAAGTGCTCCAGGGGTACTGCATCATGGCTGACCCCAGTTTCGCTAGGATATGCAAAGAAAACATTTTACTGTGCTGTCACGTACATGTGACAAGGCAAAATAAATTTCTAAACATCATGCTAAATGAAATACATCAAATATTTTTGTATGTTACAATTAAATACACTCGGTAAGCACTTTATTTATTCCCCAGCTTCCAATACGGTGATTGATTGGCTTTATAGTCTGTGCACCACCTTTGGACTGTGGGCTGAAGATTAACATTCCTATGACCTTGATTTGGACCATTTCTGCTCACATTCAGCCGCCACAAACAAAACCTGAGCCAAGCGTTTGCAATCGGACTCATGTACAGCAAAGCATTCGAAGACTAACAGACGGGGAACGAGAGCGTGTCTATGTGGTCTGATTACCAACTCACTGTGCATTCATGTGTGCAAAGTTGAACAATGATAAATACACTATTGAGTTCGAAGTGCTGTGATTCGAGACGTTTTTGTGTGAAAATGTTTCGCAAACATGGTCTACGTGGCCAGGTGGGTCATAACGAGCTAGAGTCAATATTTATTGAGAGATACTCTGATTTCAACATCTCTTGGGGGGGAAAAGCATCGATCTTTACTTATTCGAATCCACTGATATCCAGCAGATTCCGTTACGTTTCAGAGTGAGGCACAATTGACTTTTCGCTGTCGGATATTTGATGCGCGATAGATGTAGCGAGGTTACGTTAAATCCTCATTAGTGTCTTTGCTGTTCTGACGGTAAGCAATAAAGAAGCTGTGGTTATTGTATATGTGCACTACATGCAACAAAGACTGGCTCGTTTACGTTACAGCCATTGATGTTACGTCCATGCTAATCCGAATTACAAAATCCATCTAAAAATTATCCAAGTCCACACTTTTATTCGCTTCCAAAAGATGCTCTTTGGCACTGAAATGCTTGAAAAAACACTTGCATCCGTCCTGCGCATGAGCGAAGCGAAAGAGGCTTCGATCAGCGTCATTTCCGACTGCTGTTTATTTTTATTTACATTCTGGCTCAAATTCTTTGAAACTTCATGGCAATTGCGAGAACAGGCATCGTCGTGTGACTAAAAATGCGGCATAATTTTCAAAAGCCTCCTTGTTTTGTGCAGGATTCAAGAAATGTGTTAAGAAGGAATGCACAGTGCATGTGGGGGGTGTGGTCTCAGTGACCCTGCAGTAAGGAATGCTGTGTGAATGTAATTAATGAATGTGCAGAAAGGATTTCAACTAAAATTGCATTAAATCTGGTTGTTTCACTTTTGTAAATTCACAGTCTTAAAAATTCTACAATCTTGAAAATTCCTGGAATTTTGCAACCCAAGTGTAAAGCTGTGTAGAGCACATCTTGCCCTGGAGGCAGGGGGTGAACTATAGATGTAGCTTTTTCACAGCATACAAGTGTAGGGTATCCAATTGGTTCCTATTGAAACTGAGCTTAATACTCCCGGAGGAAACTCATTCTTTTGGGATTGGATGTGGCCGAGTTTGTTGGTCGCAGCGAAATACGCTGTATCCCAAAGTTTGGCAAGGGCCCAGAGTGCCGGTGGCTTTTAAAGTAGAAGCCTTGTGGCACCAAACAGATGGGGTGGATTTTGAGGACCGTGTAGGGGGGAGTGGTAGCTCAGTGTTAAAGGCGCTGGGTTACTGATCGGAAGGTCGGGGTTTTAAGCCCCGGTATCACCAAGCTGCCACTTTTGGGCCCTTGAGCAAGGCCCTTAACCCTCTGTGCTCCAGGGGCGCCATATCATGGCTGACCCTGCGCTCTGACCCCAGCTTCTGAGCAAGCTGGGATATGCGAAGAATGAATTTCACTGTGCTGTAATGTATATGTGACAAATAAAGGCTATTCTAGACAAATTCTATTTTAGACAGAGGGCAGTAGGTTTAATCGTTGCTTCTTGTCATCGCTGCTGGATAAAAGTTATTGCTTGCTGTGCAGAGCAGAGCCTCGTTCAACAGGTGCACTTGCAATATGTTTTTCCACCTACATCTGGCCTTTACATCCTGGGGGACACCGTGAAGGACAAGGTCATTTCTACTGACCGTTGTAGCCCAGGTAGGGGGAAGTGCTTCTGGATATTCTGATCTCTCAATGCCATTAGCAAGCAAGTAGGGGGCCGGATTAAATATGCATAGCGAAGCATATCTGAGCTGCTGCATCATCATTGTTTCCCCCCCATCAAAGTCATGCTGATCAGCATTAAAGCTCAAGGAGGCAGCTACTCTAAGTTTATGGCTGAAACAAGGCAGCCTTTTTTTATTATTATTATTTTTTAAGGTGTTTTAGAAAGCACCAGGCCAGGATGAAAGCAAGTAGGTCTTACAGACAGACAGCCTCGCCAGTGCGTCAAAAAGTGCTGACTGTATGCCGGGAGTTCAATTGGAGCCTTTCTTACCACTAAACATATGATTCTGTCTGTCTTGGTGTAATTGGAAACTTCTACAGAAATCTGATCTGGGTGTTTGTTCCATAAGCCGATAAGACAAAATCGTGAAAGAAAAGTTATACATTATATATATACAGTGCCCTCCACAATTATTGGCACCCCTGTTTAAGATGTGGTCGTGGACTTCTAAAAATTCTCCTTTTTTTTTAAAACAACATAGAACCCAAATGCAAAAAAAGAGAAAAATCCAACCTTTCATTTAAGTACATTACTTTGGTGGTAAAAAAATCACACCTTTAGAAAAAAAAAAAAACCTTGAAATCATGTGTGCCACAATTATTGGCACCCCTAACAATTCCTCTGAAAAATTTAATTGTTTTTTTTTTTTTATATATTTTTCTGTAGTTGCTAAGGTTGGTCAGGGTATCTAGGGACTTTTAATCAGTAATTCATGATTTCCTGTTTCCCTGGGGTATAAATATGACGTGACACAGAGGCCTAATTCTCTTACCCATTTGTCAACATGGCAAAGACAAGAGAACACACCATTCAAGTAAGGCAGATGTGTGTCGACCTTCATAAGTCAGGCAATGGCTACAAGAAAATAGCCACTCGCCTTAACTTGCCGGTATCTACAGTCAGAGGAATCATTAAGAAGTTTAAAACAACTGGAACAGTGACAAACAAGGCTGGAAGAGGTCCCAAGTTTATCTTGCCACAACGCACAGTGAGGAGGATGGTAAGAGAAGTAAAAAATTTCCCAAGCTCACCGTCACAGAATTGCATCAAAGAGTGACATCTTGGGGTCACAAAGTCTCCAAAACAACCATCAGACGCTCTCTACATGCCAACAAGCTGTTTGGGAGGCATGCAAGGAAAAAGCCTTTTCTCACTAACACTCACAAATGTAAACGTCTGGAGTTTGCTAAGCGGTACTGGGACTTCAACTGGGATCGTGTGCTTTGGTCAGATGAGACTAAGATTGAGCTTTTTGGCAACAAACACTCTAAGTGGGTCTGGCGTAAAACAAAAGATGAGTATGCCGAAAAGCACCTCATGCCCACCGTGAAGTATGGTGGAGGATCTGTGATGCTGTGGGCCTGTTTCTCTTCCAAAGGCCCTGGGAACCTTGTTAGGGTGCATGGCATTATGAACGCTTTGAAGTACCAGGATATTTTAAATAAAAACCTGATGGCCTCTGCCAGAAAGCTGAAGATGGGTCGTCATTGGGACTTTCAGCAGGATAATGATCCAAAACATGTGGCAAAATCTACACAAAAGTGGTTCAGCAGTCACAAACTCAAGGTCCTCCCATGGCCATCTCAGTCCCCAGACCTCAACCCAATCGAAAACCTGTGCTAAAGAGAAGAGTGCATAAGAGAGGACCCAGGACACTGGATGATCTAGAAAGATTGTGCAAAGAAGAATGGTCAAAAATCCCTCTCTCTGTGTTCTCCAATCTTGTGAAATGTTATAGGAGGAGATTAAGTGCTGTCTTGTTGGCAAAAGGAGGTTGTACAAAGTATTAACATCAGGGGTGCCAATAATTGTGGCACACATGATTTCAAATATTTTTTTTTTTTCTAAATGTGTGATTTTTTTACCACCAAAGTAATGTACTTAAATGAAAGGTTGGATTTTTCTCTTTTTTTGCATTTGGGTTCTATGTTGTTTTAAAAAAAAGGAGAATTTTTAGAAGTCCACGACCACATCTTAAACAGGGGTGCCAATAATTGTGGAGGGCACTGTGTATATATATATATATATATATATATATATATATATAATATATATATATATATATATATATTATATATATATATATATATATATGTATAAAATACAAATCTTGAACAAGGAGTTACAGGGTACACATTTAGGACATTAGACAGATGCCCCTTCATGCAAATTGATCTCATTCATACCAATGAGCAGCTATGGCTCATAAGCCTGGTTGATTTGGTCATACAATTAACGACAAGAAATGTTTATGTGTTGACGATATATTCCATAGGATCCAAGAAATAAATTTGTGGGCTACCCTTGTTCATTGTTGAAATTTGGGTGGTACACGTGTTCATCACCGGAATTTATTTGTGACGTCACACTCCGCATTAACGATTAATTAATGGATCATATGCCCAGGTATTGCCAAGTTGCAAGTCTCGTTGCCCCCTTGAGCAAGGCATTTAACCCTCTGTGGTCAAGACTCTGGGTTACTGTTTAAAAGGTCAGAAGTTCAAGCCTTGAAATGGCCAAACTGCCACTCTTGGGGCCCTTGAGCAAGGCCCTTAACCCTGTTTGGTTAAGGCTCCGGGTTACTAATGGGAAGATCAGGGGTTCAAAAAAATAGTATAAGCAAATGCATTGAAAGGCAAATTATGACCACGCCCACAAAATAGAATAGAATATTCTATTGAAATTCGTTCTTCGTATATTCCAGCTTGCTCAGAGGCTGGGGTTTGAGTGCAGGGTCGGCCATGTTACGGCATCCCTGGAGCACAGAGGGTTAAAGGCCTTGCTTAAGGGCCGCAAGAGTGGCAGCTTAGCGATACGGGGGATTGAACCCTGACCTTCCGATCAGTAACCCAGCACCTTAACCACTGAGCTACCACTCCCCATGGAAAAAAAAAAAAAGTCACTGCAATCAAGTTACCTGAACATGAAGCTGATCTCCATCACGATTTATTCGGACCCAGTGGAAGTGTCCGTCAGCAAGATTGGCAGGTTTAAGACGGAATGTGTCCGGACCCGTCTCCTGGTTCAGCCTGTACCAGATCTGCAAACTGCCTGCAAGGCCATAAACAAGCTTTAAGGGTGTACAATGATGGCCGGTGGATGCTGCCTGCTTCATTTAGCCACATCATGTATCTGCAAATCTCACACCTGACGTTTCCCTGGCGTCCTTCTCGTTTGCGAGGAAGAACGATGTGTCATTATCGGTTAGCATGCAGGGAATACTTAGCATTAACCTGTCCACTCTGTCTCTCTCACTCTCTATCTGATTTACAGAAAAGGTGGTTGCTGTAAAGGATTTCCAAAAGCCAGTCATAGCCTCTTGAACAAATGGTGTCTCCCCTCGGTCAGTCCATAAAAGATTGAGAGGAGCAGAAGTAAATGAGAAGGAGAGACCGAGTGAGAGAAGGAAAGAGAGATGCCAGTGGCATTCCTTCTGTATGTTTAAATGTGTGCAGATCTTTTTTATACTCCTGATTATAGACTGTTCAGTAAAAATGGTAGTGTATGCAGGAAGACATTTTGTGCTTAATTAGCATACAAGTCATTTCTTACCATTTTGGGTCAGTATAATCGCCATGTAGCGCTGGTCATGGGACTGTGCAGACAAAAGCAAAGCCGGCACGTGTCTGGTCAAGAACCCGAACGCCACGTTCTCCCGGGACCGAGTCGCGTCCGCGTGCTGATTTCTCGCCTGTTGTTTTGGATCCTGGTTCCTCATTACAGAATAGGGTTCCTGAAGAGCGTACGTCACAGACGTGCCTCTCTCAAAAGACGCAGAGATCGCTGAAAAGAGACGAGCGCAAACGTGTGATACCGTACAGAAATCCGCGGCTTCATTTTCACGCGATCCCGACAGGCCATTAAAGCGGTTTTCACGACTTGTCGTGATCTCGACGGTAAAAACCCGTTTTCTCACAACGTAATTGTTACGCGAGAAAATCTCACGCCTCGGGAAGGTTTCGATAACGAGAAAACATTTATGTTGAGAAAATTAACTCGTGATAACGAGAAAAAAGATAAAAATATTATAATGCATGGCCTCTAAGAACTTTTGTAGAAACAGCACTTTAAAATAATTCTTTTTTTATTAATTTTTTTTACAGACTTATAATGTTGATTTTTTTTAATTCCAGAGTTAAAATGAAACACTGCTAGAAAGCGATCTGTCTAAATCATAAATTATTGTTCATAGCGGCTTCAGTACTTGTTACTACAATGAGATCGCTCAGGTACTTGCCGCACACATACACGTACCTTTCTCTGATGCATTGAAATGAAAGTAACTGAATACTAATCCTACAAAGAGTTTCTTTCTCTCGGAAAAAAAATGCAGCGAAAGCTTAAAAAAACGACACCACCACGAATGCGGCTAGAAAAAAAAAGATAATTGCGTGAAACAAAAAAACAAACCCCATGCTAAACGCCGGAAAACTTTTTTTTTTAATCGCCTTTCCTTTCCGATGCTGTGTGACTCATCGAGCTCATCAGATGCATGAGAATTTTTTTCCCTCCTCGTTCCTGATTTTTCCATCTAATTAGGCAGCTAGCATTCAGAAACTTATTGCTGTGATAGACAATTATTTTCTTTCTTTCAGTTTTGTCAATTTTCATTTATCAGCCTTCCGCCACACTGAGCTGTAAACAGATGTGGTGTAATCGGCCCCCTTTCTGCAATCAGACTGTAAAGAGACAGAGCTATTACGTGACTAATTTGATTGACAGGCCATCGGGTGAGTCCGAGGGAGAAGCCGGGAAACTGTAATTAGGTTCTACTCGGCAGGTGAAGCTTCTCCTGGATGGCCCAGTAACTCCATGTCAAATTAAAGAGAGCTGACAAGTAAGGACGTGCTGTCAGTGGACCGAACTCCTCCCTTCTCACCAGGGCTTTGAAAAGTTGAATTGATCCCTGAGCAGCTTTTAAAATAAGGGGCGTAACGGTACATGTAGTCGTACCAAACCGTTTCAGTACAGGGTGCACATGTGTACCGTATACTGTTACACAATAAACTGGTATTAAAACGGTATCGCGATACCCTGCTTTTTAAAACTAAACAATTCCTTATTTTATTAGTACCGGTACTTTTGACAGCTGCAGTTCCAAGTGTTTACCAATAGGGGCAGCGTGCGAGCAAAGCGCTGCTCTTGCGGCATTTTGAGCACGTGCCGAATTTTATTTCTCTCGGACTTTTATGGTGATGAAACGTGAAGCACGAAACGTTGTAAATAATTGAAAATCAACATTTATTTTTATTAATATATTTATTTGATTTTGTTTCCGAAACTTCTCTGTTTCTGGAGGCATTGGGTGTTTTCCAATAAAAACAACATTCCATTATTTTCCTGTTTTTTTGGGGGTTTTTTTTGCCATAGTATCGAGTTGGTATTGGTATCATGATATTTAATTTAGGTATCGCATCAAAAGCAAAATCTTGGTATCGTGACGACACCGGTACCGAATGCAATTATTGTTTTACGTTCGGAACACAGTTTAAGTCAGAGTTTCCTTACGAACGTATTAATCGGCGGACAGCACGATTGTTTAGTTTTCGCCTCGCACTTCGAGTGCAGTGTCATTACTACTCGGTTTGTACCGAAAACACAAAATCGTTAGACTGCGTAAAACTAAATAAATTCTGTAGAGGTTCTGTAGTTTAAAATAAAAATTACTAAACGGTAATTTTTGGAACCTAAAATTCTTTATGGCATTACTGTACTGTCTCAATGATTTACCAAATTTTTTGACCAATTTAAGCCCGAAACGCTTCTCACCTGTTTTGCAGTTGGCTCCCGTGAAAGCCGTGTGCGTGCAATCGCATACGTAGCTGTTCCTGTTTTCCAAACACTTTCCTCCATTGTGGCACAAACTCTCCCTGCTGCAGTGACCCGGGCAACCGGAATTCATGCCGGGCGTCATCTTGGCTCGCTCGTTCAGGTCAAAGGTCATCCCGTTGATGCTGAGGGCACGTAGGCAACCTAGGAAGCCCCTCTGAGTAGTGGGTGCTCCTCCTGAGAGAGGATATCAAATCATTATTAACACACTATATTGACAAAAGGATTGGGTCACCTGACCTTTCCTGCTAGATGTGGTACTTTTCCAAACCACAATCTGGAGGCACTCAATTGTACAGGACGTCTTTAGATGGCGCTATAATAAAATTGTGCATTCACTTCAACTGGGAAACCCAAAACCTGTTCCAGCATGGTGATGCCCCTGTGCACAAAGTGAGCTCCTTGAAGATCTGGTATACATGCTTTGAAGAGGAAGATCTTGAGTGGCCTGCTATAGAGCTCATCCCTACTGAACACCTTTGGGATAAATGCTGACTGCACCCCAGGTCTCCTCACCTACATCAGTACCTTGTGGCTGATAAACCCAAATATCCATAAGCACACTTCAAAATCTAGTGGAACATCTTCCCAGAAGAGTGGGGGGAATTATAAGAGCAAATTGGGACTAAATGTTGAATGCGTTTCAAGAAAAGCTGGATGTTGTGAGGAAAATTTGGAATTTAGACAAAATTTGGACTTAGTCATGAAACGATTATACGTTTACATTTTCTTTCCTGTTGAATTTGCACAAAAACACCGTAATTTTTTATTACGGTAAAAAAACGGTAAAAAGAAAACAGTAAAAATGCAGATATCATAAGTTGTTATAAAGGAGTCATTTTGAATTGTTTTTAGATTTCCGACTTCACGACATTCATTGTCACTGTATGAGCAGGACAACACTGAAGTTTGAATGTTTGTTTTTTCAAAACGTGTCTTTAAATCTTATAATGCGAGTAACCAAAAATGCTAATCGGAGAAAAGTTTGGTCAGTATAAACCCTCACGAGAACTCATTACAGCAAAAATGAGGACATTGACAAATTTTCCCACAGCAGCAACAAGGCCCATAGAATTTTCCCCCCTTTTTCTTTTAGCTAATCTGTATCGTTAGCTAACCGTGCTAACCAGATAACTAGCTAAATAATCGTATGCGTTTAAGCATTTCAGGCCAGACTCTTCTGTGCAAAACGATATGCAAATCGGGATTGCGTTACGTTCGACCGATTCTTCCGGCAAGCTGACCGACACGATGCAATTCCGCTAGACGTCAATCTCGCAGACGCGAGACGACAATGCAATCAGGAGCTGTCACGCCGATTGTCTGGAAGCTGGAAATAAATTATTCATTCGGATTACACGTGCCAAAAAAAATAAAAAATTTGCACGTGCTGTCAAAAGGACGAAGGAAATAAATAGGCTCTATGGAAATGTTTTTCCAACAATTCTCAGAATCTTTTGCAACGAGAGCGACTTCAGTAAATCAACACATTCTACAGAAGAAATTCAGACTCTATGATGATGAGTCTGGTTACTGACTGCATAGACAATGGTTCATGATATTATTCATAATATGATTGTTATGATGTACAGGGTGAAGCAAGGAAAGAGGAAATTTTGGATGTTGGAGTGACCGTGGGGCGTCGGCGATTGTTCGGAACCAGTACGAGCTCGTTTTTAGCCCCTTCCCGTTAGTTATAATGGAGCAGTGGAGTGATGCGCAACAAGCGCTCGCTGTAAGACCCTTTATAAGAACGGTGTAAAGGGAATTTCGGCGTTAGTACCAGTTACGACGTCAACATCGATTACCACACGGGGGCGCCGTTTCGAAGAGACGGCCTAAAAAACACAGGGTTTCTTCTTGCTTGCAGGTTAAAAAGCAAAGTTGCTGTAGCTTTCAAAAGCCGTTCCTTACCAACAAAGAGTTGGCTGTTGAGCTGGAGTCGGTGCTGCCCCTCAGCTGCTGCCTCGGTGACCTGAAGTGGCAGCAGGTCGACCTGCAACGATGCTTCTTTCACGTTTCTTTCCACTCGTAGGTAATGCCACTGCCTGTCATTCAGGCGCACCGGAGACCTTACGGTCAAGACCACCGGGCCATCCCCGAGGTCAAAAGTGAAAGTGACGATGGATGGAGCTAGGAAGAGGAGAAAAAAAAAAAACAGACGAGTGCTTTCAGGAAACAGCTCTCACACTACTCTATTTTAATAGGGACGCCTGTATCGGGAACAGCCAATCATTTTCGCGTCGAAAATAATCAGAACTGGAGAATTTCTGTGCTTTTAACTGTGGCATGGAAACCGACACCAGCTGGGCTTGTGTGAGTATTTCATAAATTACTGATCTCCTCCTGATCTCCTGAGGTTTTTCCACACACAGTGCGGTAAACAAAAGTACACTGAAGCAGACCGACGGTTTGACAAATATAAATTTCCAAGACTTTCCAAACTTCTAGATCTGTTCGAGCAGCCACGAAGGACTCCTTCCTTCTCTACATGATCCAGAACGTAGCTGCACGACCCGTATTCAACCTGCCCAAGTTCTTCCACACAACCCCACTGCTGCTCCCACCAGAGTTCCTGTAGCTGCACTTACGCATCAGATTCAAAACACTGTTGCTTGCCTACAAAGCCAAAAATGGACCTGCACCCTCTTACCTCAAAGTTCTGATCAGTCCTCACACGGCATCACGCTCCCTCAGATCTTTTTGCTCGACAGGTCCAACCTCATTTCAGGGTAGGATGTAGGTGTACATCAAGACTCTTTTCTGTTCTTGCACCGGGGCGGTGGAATGAACTTTCCCTAGAGGTCCAAACAGCTGAGTCACTGCCTATCGTCAAATAAAGACCTTCCTCTTCCTGAAACAGTCTCCCTGTTTTGTAACCAGAGTTTAAGCTGATGGTATCCCAAGTCTGCAACTTGGTGAACCAGTTTTGATTTATTCATTGATCGAAACTCAAAGCACTTTTGTACGTCGCTCTTGATAACGGAGTCTGCTAAATCGTAATCACTCTTTACAACCGTGGGGCGCTGAAAAGCATCTCAGAACGTGCAGAACGTCAGACTCGGAGGTGGATGCGACACGAGAGCAGAAAGATGACCAGAAGAACAGTGAGGTGACGTGAAGATCAGAAATAGTCAATGAGCGACTAATGTTTCTTGTGAAACAAGCACAGGTCTGTTTATTCTAGACTTCTGGACAGCTCATATCACGCTGTACCTTCTCCTCTGTTGTGTCTCATCAACACGGGGTTTTAATCCTGTAGAGACTCCACACACAGAAAGTCTTCTTTTATTTTTTCTTTGTGTGTTTTTCACACCATTCTGAATAAACTCTAGAGACTGTTGTGTGAAAACCCCAGGAGATCAGCAGTTTCTGAAAAAATCCTCAAACCAT
The DNA here is from genome assembly GCA_039877035.1 of Silurus lanzhouensis. NCBI lineage: Eukaryota > Metazoa > Chordata > Actinopteri > Siluriformes > Siluridae > Silurus > Silurus lanzhouensis. The sequence continues at coordinate 1,548,670 of JBCEWE010000098.1, forward strand.
CCCATCTGGCACCAACAAACAAGTCAGAGAGATCAGATATTTTCTTCCTTTATTTCTGCTGGGTTTTAGATTATATTAGATTGAACTTTACGGTCATTGTGCAGAGTACAGGAAGTGGGCCAATGAAATGCAAATAGAAATGTATCCATCCATCCATCCATCCATCCATCCATCCGGTATTTGTGAACCTCAGTTTAAATTTTTTTTTAAAACAATTCTAAATAAAATCCCTGCATGGTTAAATAATACTTAAAATGATATTTAATGAAAAAATATATAAAAATTAAATAAATCAAAGTAATGCAATGCACTTATTATATTATATTTAAATTGCCACAATTTCAATTGATGTAATACAATTTAATAAATGAAAAAATTTAAATAAATAGTTTACATTTGTTTGATCCCGTTTGGGTAATACAGATATACGAGTTATTTTATTTTATTTTAAGATGTGAAGATAAAGCTCTTGACACATATCTGCAGCAATGTCCAGCTCTAAATGACCAAGACATCTAACTAATCAAACAATCAGCTTAGAATAACCTGAGAACGACCTTCTCTAATGGTTCTGCTGTGTTACTCACAGCTCAGCTCCAGCCTGATGAAGTCCTGCACTCCGACATTCTCCAGGAAGAGACCAGACAGAGCGCTAGTCTTGAAATAAAAAGAGACGTCGACGCTAAGCTCGGCTTGCAGCGTCGGGAAATGCAGGTACGAGGACTCTAAGAAAAACGAGGCCGAGTTCCATAGAAATCCTGAGGACATTGGGGGACAAGAAACAATATAATTAGAAAAAGAATTACATACATATATACACACAATTATATATATATATATATAAATAAACAGAAAACAGCTGCAGACAAATTAATTCATAGTCAACCGTATTCTTGAATCGGTAAACAAAAACACCTACGATCTCCCGAGCAGCGCAGGGGTCCGATCTGAAAGAGCGCCTGCGAGCCCGTTCGGTTTGTGTCTCCGATGGCGATCTCGCTGAGTGGTAAATGATCTTTGTAAGACAACAGGCCCGTATCGTTGACCCTGCAGACAGAGTGGGAGGATAGAGTGTGTGTCTGTGTGTGTCTGTGTGTATGGGGCACCACGAATAATGAGTAAGCATGAGAGGGGAGAAAGAAAAAAAAAAGGAAAAAAAAAAAAAAAAAAAAGATTTTCTTGGCCTGCAGCTTAAAAAAAGAAAAAGAAAAAAAAAAATGACCTGGCGGCTGATGAAAAGGTGCTAATGGTGAGGGTGTGAAGCTAACCTATCTAGCTTAGCTCGCCCACAGAGATATTTTTATTACGTTGGACCAAAAGAACTGAAGATTTTTTTTTCCATGATTGTATTATATTTGATGTTCGCACTTTTATACTGTAAAGGTGCTTTATACTTGTCACATGCAGGGTTCTTTAAAGATATTTGGGTCAAGGAGCCCATATGCGATAGAGACAAGGGGCAGGACCCCCCTGATACAAAATGTGTCAAATACAGCCACTGATATTCATTGAATCCAATCATATTACGTTAGTTATATTGTGTTAAGACAATTAGAACTATGTTTTTGTTGTACAGGCATCATTGTCTATACATTTTCATATATTTAAAAAAAAATATTTATGCATCATAAACATACTTTGCACTTAAAAATCACAATTTATTAAGTTGTTGACATTTTCCTTTTACTATCAGGTGGATGAATATACATTTCCAAGAACTTCAGCTTTCATTTCAATAGAACTTTAATGTAATACGCATAATATTTAAAAAATATATAATTTATTATTATTATTTTTTTTTTTACCAAAAACTATGATTCAGTGGTATTTAGTGGACCCCCTGCAGTACCGCCGTGAAACACCCAAGGGGCCGCGGACCCCTGGTTGAATGATGTACAGCATTCGCATACGGGAAGGTGGTAACTTAGTGGTTAAGGTGTTGAACTATAGATCTATCTGACTGTCATGAGTTTGAATCCCGGCCACTTCTGGGCCCCTGAGCTTGGTCCTTAACCCATAACTGCTCAGTCGTTTAAATCAGGTAAATGCAAGTACGGCCAAATGCTGTAAAGGTAAATGTAAATATCCCAGCGATGTTAGGAAGCTGTGATGATACAGCACCCCTGGAGCATTCAAAGGGTCTTGCTCAAGAGCCCAAAAGTGGCAGCTTGGCAATACCAGGGCTTGAACCCCCAAACCATCAGATCAGAGCCTTAACCACGTTCCCTGTGTGTCCTACCGGAAATGGAAAGCTCACACTTTTTCTTTTCAAAAATGTCTCGGACGGATCGTTACCATGTTTCCTGGTCAGCGTCACAGTTGCAGAAGTAGTTCATGTCCCTGCAGTTGCCTTCCAGGCTGCAGGAGCACTGCTGGACTCCGGGCAGCGAGCCTCCCCAATACGTCCTCTTAACACCGTCCCTGTCCAGCCACCACGACAGCGGAGTGCCATCTGGAAAACACAACACGTTCCCATCTGCGCTGCAACTTTCCGACGTTATCGCTTGCCCTCACGATTTATGAATTATCATCATTATTATTATACGGTATGCGGCGACCACTAAAGAATACAGCGGGTGCTAAATATTCGCTTGAACATTTTAATATTCAATGACTTCAATGTCAAATGGGTTCGCTTGGTAAAAAAAAAAAAAAAAATTATTAATTAATATTTAATGCTAAAAAAGAGAGTGGCTGCAAGATGCGAGATCATATTAACAGTATGAGGACAAAGGTTTCAGGACACCTGACTTTTTCAGCCATATGTGGTTCTTCTCCAAAATTGGAGGCATTCAATTTATATAGGACGTCTTTGGATGTGCTAGCATTAAATTTGAACAAAAAATCCAGATCCATGGCTTTAACATGGTTCGGAGTGGAAGATCTCCTGCGACAGCGCTCTGATCTCAACCCGAGGCCTCCTCAACTCACCTCTTTCAGTACCCTGACTTTGCTAACGCCCTTGCGGCTGATTGAATCTCTACAAAATCTAGTGGAACATCTTTCCAGAAGAGTGGAGCTTATTATAGCAGTAAATGGGCACTCAACGTGGAATCTTCAAAATATGATGAGTTGTCCACAAACTTTTGTCCATACCGTGTCCACACCAAAGAAAATAAAAGGCAGAGTCCCACTTCGTAGCTACCTCTTTCTCTGAAGCATTCAGTTGCTTCGAGATTTACTATCTGACTCTATTTCGAGACATGTTTGCGTACAGAGTGATCTCTCGCTTAAGGGATTTCCAGTGGAGTTTACTTTGGCAGAACAATATGAAACCGAAGCCAGAAGAGAACAAGTGTACGCTAAGAATTAGCTAGAATTGGAAAACAAAAGGAATTTTCACCACGTCCACAATAATATGTTTTCCTTTTAAAAATGCTTATTTTTCTCTTAGTTTTGGCCTCTCGTTCTCGCCGAGATGCCGCTCTTTGAAAACGATCCCCAAATGGTCGTTTTTGCGTCACAGAGTGGTCTTTTAAACCGTATGCTTTTCGAAAACTTTAGTTGTTGCTGTGACATTTCAAAGAACCGGAAAGAAAAAAAAAAAATGGCAGGCACAAATTATGCGGGTTGAGAGTGAGCATTTTCAGACATTAAGGTGTGGATAAGCGACTTTTTGAAAACCATAAAAAACCCCAACGTGTGGACATACAGCTGAGCGTTTTTAAAGGAAAACACCATTTTCCAAATTTACCCCAGCGTAGCGGAGACGATCAATAGACCATAATATTGGTATGTGGCCTGGGGTGCAGTCAGCATTCCAATTCATCCCAAAGGTGTTTAAAAGGGTTGAGATCAGCACTCAATAGCAGGCCGCTTTAACCCCTGAAAAGCATATCTCCATAGAGAGTCTATGTGCATTGTGATGCTGGACCAGGTTTGGCTCTCCTAGTTCAAATGAAAGCCAAATCTTTATGCTACCACATTCAAAGGTGTCCTACACAACTGTGCACCTCCAACAGTTCGGGGAAGAACCACATATGGCGCCAAAGTGTCCCGATAGTTTCGGTATTGCGCACGTGGTCAAAATAGCACCAGTCGCACGGCTCCCGATGTACACAGAACGACTTTTGGCAGAGACCTATTAGGTTCGGTGCACCTTGTGACTGTGCGTGCAGCCTCGTGCTGCCATCTGTTGGCATGTTACAAAACTTTAAATTTGTGGATGCCACCTCGTACGTTTTATTATTTCAATCGGCAGATCATTTGACTTGTTTCTAGTCTGTTTACAATCTTATATTTAGACATTAATTGTTTGCTGTTGCTCAGAACAAGGAAACAGATTTGCCGTGTGGTGGTGCAAAGAAACATGGTTAAAGGAACTGGTTAATTAAATAACAATACCATTATTATAAACGTAGATAAACAAAAACATTGACGGATCTCACCCCAAGTGTCAAAGAGGCGAGACTTCCTGCAGCGATACGTCACTTCCTGCTGGCAATGCTCTGACGACGCCACCAGGGACCGGATGTGATAAGGTGAGATCGAGTAGTTGAAAATGAGGACATAAGGGCTTCTGGGAGTGGAACCTTGAACGCTAACAGGCTGTAAGTGATCGTGGCCTATGACTGTCCACGTCTGGTCTCCTGTGGAGAAAAAGATATGTGATTGTATTTCTTTTTTTTTGGGTCAAAGCTGCAGTTGCGCCAAGTTGTGGCGGTCGAGCTTCTCGAGCGAGGCTTCATTTTGCCCACATGTGCACATGAATGAGAACAAGGAGATTAGCGGCATGATGAATCGAGATGCAAATACCTGATGAATATCAAGTAGGGAACAGAAGGTCATTTATTCACGGGCGTTGTGAAAGAGGAGTGTTTAGAGCCGCCGCTCACTTGGCTTCCTTCCTTATTCTCGATGCAAATTCAAAATCTGCCGCATGTGCGATGGACAGAAGTGTCTGTTTGCTGAGCCTTAAAGAATCAGAGTTCTGTAATTGGGGTCAGGCGGAAACGAAATATATTTGCAGACGTTTTCTCAATGAGAGGAAGTTTGAAAGACAATGTTAACTAAGGGAGAACCATCACTAGGTAGCGTGCGGTCATCCTTAGCTGGCTTATTGAACTTAAATGTCCGGCCCCGGCGCTCTCCTGCTGGCTGAGTCAGCCTCCAGGAAAACTAAGAATAATGAAGCGATCAGCCTAGCGAGGCCAAACCTGCCAGTCTCTTTAGGCTGACACTGATTTTTTTTTCCCTTCCCTTTTTCCACCTACAGTCCTTCCTGCTGCTGACATAATGGACCTCTTTTCTCTGGTGAGAAGACATGCTGTATTACAGGCTCATCCCACAGTCAAATCAGCCAGCCGTCTGATGTGGGAGACTGCGGGGACGTCGAAAGATAATAAAAAAAAAGGGATAGCTGAAGCCGCTAATGAATCTTGACAGGGGATGCTGAAACACCTCAGAGCGCATGATGGACCAGCATCGCTTTTCACATTTCGATGCTAATCTGGTTTCTATAAACAGGTTAAAAATACCTCCCAAATGCCATAAATGCTAATCTTTTTCCACTTCTGTGCACTTGGCGTTTCCTCTGGGTCCTCAGGATTCCTCCACCAGACAAAAACACACATTCTAGGCTCATTAGCATTTACAGATTATCTTCCCTCGGATAAGCTTTTGGCTCCATCCAGCTATCTAACCTCTCTTTCAAGTTTAAAGGGCAGCACAAATCTGAGGCATAATCCAAAAAAAACATGCAAGTCAAATACACATTTTTATTTATGCCCGATTTTAACATGCTGTTGGTATGTGGGGACATTTGAAGGAACCCTTTTTAGAGGGACGCGAATCAAACCAATATTGAGAATCAAACCATGAGCTGTGCAAGAATCCGAAACCTTGTCTTTAACTTGCCATATAATGTCTGCACTAGTAGCCCTATTTCTACCCCTCCACCCCCCTACGAGAAAGACAGCGAGATGCAGGAAATGCGGAGCTCATTGAACGACTTGTAAAGACAAGCCGAAGCGAGTTAATGAGATGTGCGATTTCTCTAGACATTTTCGCAGGCCTAATTAACACCCTGTAACTGGAAATGCATAACGAATTCATTAAAACCTGCAAGAAAAATAAAACAAAAAGGAGTACCTCGAGTTGTACAGTTGACTTGTGTGGACTCCAGGGGCCCGCTGCCGTCAGGATCGATTGTGAAAACCCCGGAAGGACTTGCTGTATTTCTGTATGCTTCACAAGATCGCTTGTATATCGCTGTGAACAAACCAGAAAAAACGACGTTAGTACTCGAGTAAAAGTAGAGAAACACTAGGTCAAATATTACTTCAGGAAAAGATCACACAAGTTTAAGTACAAAAGTATTTGCCATCAAGGGTCCAAGGTACTATGATTTATTACGGCTAGAATGTTACTGATATCTATTCAAATTTAGCTGCTAGGATTTTTGACGAAGACCAGGTCGAGCGCATATCTCTGGTTTTGGATTTACACTGTCTCTTTTTTAGATTTTGGATTGATTTAAAAACTCTTACGTTGACCTATAAAATAGATAGATCTTTATTGGCATTGTATAGCACGGGTACACAGCCACGAAATGCAGATTAGCATCTACCAGATAGATGCTAACAGTAGCAACTGTGCAAATTGACGAAACCCTACATGGTACGGCACCTCGTTACTTGTCAATTTTTAATTGTCTATACTCCAACTCATGATCTTCGCTCCTCTGATTCTTTAGTTGTTCCTCCTACTCGTTGAGGTTCTCTCCTGGTTCAGAATAGAAAGGCTGAATCTTTGTGTTTATAAATCTGCTCTTTAAATGTACATATTCAGGGTGGTCTTCAGGTGATAATTTTTTTTTGGGGGGGGGGGGGGTTTATTTTATTTAATTGCATCATTATTATTTACAAAATGTTATTTCCTATTTACATACTTGAAAAAAAATGCTTTGAGATGAGCAATATAAAAAAAAGATTATTATAATAATTATTATTATCCCAAAACCTTATTTTCAGCTATTTTAAATAAGTACGTAAATAAGGACCCCCCCAAAGGTGTTGTGGTGAGTTCGAGTCAGGAGTTTCTTCCATCATTTATTCTTCTCTAAATGTTCTGCTTTCTGTTGAACCAATGCGAAAAACTCTCTTAGTGATAAGTAGATACCACCAATTGGCGATCAAAACTCTCGACCCTGATTGGTGGCTTGCTGCTTGCTTGATCAGTTACTTTATTATCCACTCACTCTCTATAAAATTTTATTTTTTTTTAAGTTGTTTGAAGTACAGTAACCAACTACATTTACTTTATGACTTATACAGGAACGAATTGTACATTTTAACACTGGTGTGTGATCTCAAATTCAGGTGCCGGCGAGTAACTGAAGAGTAAAAATGACTATTTTGATTCAACTCTCGCAAAGGTTGCCTTGACAAGAGTGTCAACTTCCCATTGGGATGAATAAAGTAAGTCTGTGTATCTGTCGTCTGAGTGTGTGTGTGTGTGTGTGTGTGTGTGTGTGTGAGTCTGAGTGTGTGTGTGTGTGAGAGTGTGTGTGTCTTTGTCCGAATGTGTGTGTGTGTCTTTGTCTGAGTGTGTGTGTGTGTCTCCGAGTGTGTGTGTGTGTGTGTGTGTGTGTGTGTGTGTGTGTGTGTGTCTGAGTGTGTGTCAGTGAGTGAGTGAGTGCGTGAGTGAGGGAGGGATGGAGGGAGGGAGGGAGGGTGGGTCTGGGTCTTTAAACTTTTTGCAATTGATGCAATGAACATTGTTAAAAAAATTAAATAAAAAAAATCCCTGAGATGGCATGAGGAACATTGAGAGGAACCAGACTCCATCAGAACTCATCACCCAACATACTTTCATTACAGTTCCATCATTGCTGAGGTGCTGTTCAATGATGAATCAAACGTTTGATATTCTTGATGATCTTTACGTCTTGCACCGCTCTCTAGTCTATTATTGTTGAAGCTGTCTAGACCGCACCTGCATCTGTCTAATGCTTTTAACACGACGTTACTCGGCTAATTCCCTTCATGCTAAAAGGATGCTGTAGCAAAAAAACTGCCCTCCTGCAGCACAGCACTGAAACGTCATCGGCGCTAACGACTTGCTAAACCGCTGCACAGCCACGTCTTCAGATAAAACCAAACTCCAAACCGCAATTTGTGTTTTTCTTTCCGTTCCTTTAATGCAACTGACAATCGTCAAACATCTTTCCTTCAGAGGCCGAGTTTGTGGATTTATACCGAGACATGATTAAGCGGGCGAACAGCTGTTTCTACTTAGCGCCTGCCAAATATAGCGGCCATAACCACATTAAAATGCGTGTCTGACAGAATGGTAAAACGTTTCATTCACAGGTACACTATATTGCGTTGCAACACCTGACTTTTCAAGCCACAGGTGGTTCCTCCTCAAAGTGTTAGCGCAAATTTGGACGCAATTAACTACTGTAGGAGAGTCTAATCTGAGCAGGACAATGTTTCTGTAAACAAAGCCTGCTCCCTGAAGATCTGGTCTACATGGTATGGAGTGGAAGATCTTGAGTGAACGAGCACAAATCTCCACAAACATACTTCTATATATGAAGGAACATCTTCCCAGAAAAATGGAGGTTATTATAAGAGCTAAATGTGGAATGGGATACCAGGAGTCCACACACTCATGCTCCCAGTGAAATGCTTGTCAATGCCCAGAGCTTGTTTTCTCGGGCGTGATCACGTAATTTCGCCGCCACAGTTATTCTCTAGCAGACAACATTTGGCACTCGTATCTTGTTTACGTGGCCCATATTTGTTTATTTTCATGAATTTCTACAGTAGGTGCGAGGCGTGACAAGGTCAAAGACGGACAACATCGCATCGATGTTTCTCCCGACACATCGTTGGTTTGATGCCAGCCTGTTGGACCCCCCCTTTTTTTTCTCCATTGAGCATAAACAATAACTTCTTTAGCAATTTGAGCTACAGCAGCTCTTGTGTTGGAACACATTGTGCAGGTGGTCATAATGCTAATCCTGATGTGAATTAACTTGTTATTCCACACTATTCTAATTGACTATGAGCGTTACCAATGACATTTTGCACCTCTGTTGAAGAGGTCATTAAAACCCAACACTCTTCTACCCACATCCGCTGCCTAGGAGAGACTTTCTCTCTGACAGAAGTGAAGTGTGCGGTAGGAACGATAGACTGGTTCAAGGTGGAGGGTGGACTGCATCAAAGATCGGTTCTAAGACCTTTTTTGTTTGCAATGGTGATCGACAGGTTGACGAACGAGGTCAGACAGGAGTCTCTGTGGACTATGATGTTTGCGGATGATATTGTGATTTGTGGTGAGAGTAGAGAGCAGGTTCAGAAGAGCCTGGAGGGATGGAGGTACATGCTGGAGAGAAGGGGCCTGAAAGTCAGTAGGAATAAGACAGAGTACGTGTGTGTGAATGAGAGGGAGGGCAGTGGAGTGGTGCGGTTGCAGGGAGAAGAGCTGGAAAAGGTGGAGGAGTTCAGGTACCTGGGGTCAACAGTGCAAAGTAATGGAAAGTGTGATGGAGAAGTGAAGAAAAGAGTGCAGGCAGGGTGGAGTGGGTGGAGAAGAGTGGTAGCAGGAGTGATTTGTGATAGAGCTAATAGTTCTACTTTGACATGATCTGGTCATTTTATTTGTTAATTGAAGATCTTGTCTTTTTTTACCGACTTGTTTAGAGCTTTGTTTCATCGAGGTGTACAATTTGATTTGTATGTTAGGAAATAAAACCTCGCCGCCGTTTAGCTTTTCACCAACGTGTGTCTTGAGGACTAGTGCAAATCAAATACCAAGTACTACTTAATACCAAGTCAAATACTCAAATACTGTTCGAATCAGATACTCCAATACTTTCACTCAAGTCAGAATGGAAGTGGAACTTGTAATGGATGTATGCAATCAGTTGTGCAGTAACGTATCTCTACTTTTACACAAGTACGATTTTCAGGTTCTCTTTTCACCTCTGCTGGGTTTCTACAGGTTTCACCAAGTCAAATTTAAGTCTTTTTTAAGACCATTAGGAATTAAATACAAGAGCCATAATCACGAGATCAAAAACACGAGCAACACAAATTCATTGTTAGCAAAATTTAGATAAATAAAAAAATACTTTTGAAGACAACGATGAAACCCTGTTCTGGTACACGAAAATAATATCCAGAACACGATAAAGCGAAGACGTCACTCTCGAACCCAATTACGACTTAAAGTAATTCCAGCTCAGGTCAAGGAACTATAAGAGGAACTGACTGAACTCAAAGACTATGCTGACAGTGCTGCTTTATCTACCCTTCTAATGATCTGTTCCAGGGTTTCCCAGCAAGCTTTTAATACAGATATGGATATTTGGCTCTCCTAACAAGAACTAATACAGGTAGAAATTGTCATTGTGTCACCATCAGTCATTATCCACTGTAATAGAAAAACAACGTTCCAGGGGTTTATTGTGAAGTGAGTCATTATAACGGTCTTTATCCTGTCAGTGTGGCAGCAAAGAAATGTTCTGAATTGTCCATTCAATATTCACATAATGTTATGCAATTTGTCTAATTCATGTCTGAAACAGAAGGATGTACGCTGGGATGATCAGACATCCCCTTTTATTCCTGCTTATAGACACGTCAGGATTCATTCGGAGATCGCAGTTTTCTTTTCTTTCCGAACAGGAAATCAATCGGAAGATATTACGAAGCAATTGTTTGCTCGGGAAGAGAGCAATGCCGCTTCACCCACAGGCGTAGAATAAACTGAACTGAAATAAAATACATTTGGCGCCTACTTTTTAACTCTATTAAATATCTTCTTTTATATGGTTCCAGATTTGGAGGGGCACAATTGTGTAAGACGGCATAAAGATATGCTTTACATGACTTGGGACTGGTAGATCTCCTGCTAAAAGGCTCTAAACCCTATTGAACACCTTCGGGATGGACTGTACGTTTTGAAAAACGCTCTGGAAAGTGGATTTCGAAAACGATGATGCATTTTTTGTCGTTGCTGTGAAATGCAACAAACATGGAAACACAATGGAAAACTTGGAAATCACTCAATTCAAATTCCATACTTTTTAACACTTTTCCAGAAGGCGAAAAAACCCTGGGGTAAGGATTTGGCTGGAGCTAGATCATTTTCGTTTAAAAACGATTTCAATAAGAAAACCTATTGAGGATTTGTTATGGTGGGATTTGAAGTGCACATCCTGCATGTACGAGAACTTGAGAATAAAAACAGCTCGAGGGCTGGAATCGCTCTAATCTGCTCCAACATTGCAGTGGAATGGCTGCAGCTCATAGTCTTAACTGGCTTTTTTTTAAAGTCCTTTTTTTTTTTAAGTCCTAAAACTCTCAGCTCTTTTTTTTAACTCCTGTTCTGAACCGTGAAAATAACTATAATAAAACATCTGTGCTTCAGAACAACAATACGAAAAACTGAGTTAATTTATTCAAATCAGTTGTTTGAAAAAAACAAAACATGTTATAAAACTAGTGTTAATTAAACTTACGGTTATGGCAGGTTGAACCCATGTAGCCTGTTCCGGAGCAGTTGCAGTAGAAGTTGTCCCAGGTCTGGTAGCAAACTCCACCATGTTCACAGAAATTAGGAACACATCTGAAAAAGTAAGGACATGCAAGATTTTTTCAATTCGATAGTTTAATTACTTTATTATCACTATTTATTTATTTAATTATTACATTTTTCACAGTAAGAAAATGAATCATTGTTATGGTTGCACCGAAGTGGAGAGCATGCAAACTGTTTTGTTATTTCAGTGTGTGTGTGTGTGTGTGTGTGTGTGTGTGTGTGTGTGGTGTGAGAGAAAAATCAAGTGAAGCCTCTGAAAACTCTGACCTGTCTCGGATGCCGCAGATGTCGAAGCTGAGCTCGCTGAAGTTGGCGCGTTTCTCCTGTTGAATTCTGCTGAGGTTGATGGGTTGGTTGTTGAGAAAGAGCAGACGGACGCACCCCTGATAACCCAGACGAGGTTTCTCACAGCCGAGTTCATACTGCGATAGCGGGCAAGCTGGAACGGCACATTTAAATAAGGAGTGAAGAAAAAAATAAATCATTGTAAAGCAAATAAAAAAAGACAAATGCAAATATTAGCTGAATCACACTGACATTTTTCCCAAGCGCAGGGATTTAGAGGATTTAGCTCTGACAGCGGAAGTCAAAGAAAGATTACATAAAGGAGCTTTAATTTATTTGCGACAGTAAATGTATTTTCTTTGTAAGGATCAAAGCATTTGGATTTAAAAAAAGGTTTAAATTTGCTTTGAAAAGAAACGACAAAAAAATGAAAAACATATTGTAAATTGGAAGAAGAGCAGTTTTGCATTGTAATAATATAACTATTAATAGTTTACTAACAACTGCCTCCAGTTACCCAGTGGCAGAGCAATGGGGTGGGCCACCATGGACAAACACAGCCACCCCACTGGCCACCCCACTGGCCACCCCGCTCGTAATTGCACTTTTAAAAGACTGAAATAATTTCTCAAATATTGAACTAGGAGAACCTTGATCATGTCTATATGATAATGTTTTTCAGCATTCGTAAAAAAAAAAAAAAAAAAAAAGTGAGACGAAAAGAGTATAATTGAATCCCCGGCTCCGGCACTGCTGTGCATTAATCATTGGAAAAAAATAAAAGAATAAAAAAATTTAATATATATATATATTATATATATAAAAAAAAAAATCTTAAAAAAAATAAATAAAAATGTTCTAATTAATTCTATTCAATGAAATTAATTTAATGTACATTTAGCTGCTTCCTTGGCTACATAAATAAAATGAACTAATTCATTAAATACATTTTTCTATTTCTAAATTATTTTTAGCTGCTCAATTAGTTAATATAAAATAAAACAAAATAGATTATATAGCCACGCCCATACGTAAAAAAATAAATTTAACTAACTAACGAATGAGCTAAAGAACTGGAGAGAAGATTTTCTTTTAAGCTGCTGCATTGGCTGAACAATTCAAATACAATAAAATGAATCAATCAATCAATCAAATAAATAATTCTCTCTTTACCTACTGCCTAAGCGGAATAAATAAAATGTTATAAAATAAAAGAAACAAAAATGTATAAATAAATAAATAAATAATCTAAGGGAGCAGCTCCACGGAAAACGTTCTCTTTCTCGTCGAACAAAACGCAGCGCGTTGATTTATAACTCCTTCCGGTTCCAGAAGCCGATAGGTCACGCAATTTGTCAAAGACGAGGTCGGTTTTTGGAATTGTTTATCAATACGGTTGCGTTTGTGTGTGCAAAATCGATTGCGAGCGAACCGGGTGGAAGCTGGTTGATAGAGAGGGTGGCGTTTCGACGTTTGAGCTGATTTCAAAGTACAAATAAAAAAACATCTTATCACCAAAACAGCTAAAATCATGGGGCACTTTTGGTAGGTTCTAACCGCTGCATACCAGGCACGTCCAAAAATTAGCTCAGATCCTTACACGTGCCCATTTTTCAGCATAAAACATCACCTTCAAGAACTGACTGTTCACTTGCTGCATGGTTTCTCTCACCCCTCAACAGGAACCATGGTAACGAGTTGATCGACATTATTCACTTCATTACCGAGTGGTTTAAATGTTACGGCTGGTCCATGAAAGTAACACTTATGTCTTACCTCCTAATACAACCATTGTTTTCTGCAAGCTGGTGATGAAATGAGGGATCTCCATGAGCACTGGCTTCTGATTGTCGATGGTTAGATAGACCTGCTGACCTTTAAGCTCTAGTGCCACCGAATGCCACTGTCCGTCACACACACTTGAAACTGATGCACACAAAATACACACATTATATGTAACCAATGACTGAAGATGGATTAGTCACATTTTTGCCAATGATGCCTCCAGTGGTCAGAAAAAGAATGAAGAATCGGGGTTGAGGCAGATTTCAGAAATCACCGAGATCACATTTACTGTTATTTTGTTTGATTTTGAATCAGTTCCAAACTAAACAAATTGCATGCGTATAGCTAAACGAATTTGACTCTCACCGGTGCTGATTTGAGCAGTGTCTTGTAGGAACCTTCTCAAAACGAGCAGCAGAACCCCATCGCTGATCTGCAGGATGAGAGATGACGACTTTGGGTCCTGACTCAGCGGGACGGTAAGCAGACGGCCGTCCCGAATCCAGGTGCGCAACTGGAGGCGTAAAGACAGAACGTCCGCTGCGAAGTCGCTCGGAAAAACCAGAAAACTCCTGGTGGCGCTTAGAAACGTCACCGACACTGGCTGCGACTCGGAGCAGGAGAAAGTCACATTGCCCTGTTATGAAATAAAAGAATGGAGAAAGAAATTTAATGAGCGCCATAAGCATTTCTAATATACTGGCGACCGGGGCGTTCCTAATAAAATGCTCGCTGGGCCATTCCTAATAAAAAGAATTCCTAATGAATTAGCCACCTAATAATTCCTAATAATTTTCCCATCGTTCCTCATAAACTGGCTGCTGGGGCATTCGTAATTAAATGGCTACCAAGGTGTTCCTAATGAAATGGCCGCTGAGGCGTTCCGAATAATTTGGCTTACATTCCTAATAAAATGGCCACCAAGGTGTTCCTAATAAATTCAGATGTTCCTAAAAAAATCTCCAAATTATGAGAGCACTTATGGCCATTTTATTAGGAACACGGGAGGCATTAGGAACACTGACGGACACGTTGTTAGGAAAACCGACACTATTAGAAACACTGATGGCCACTTTATTAGGAACACCAAATGTGTTCCTAATCAACACAGTAAGAGGTAATAAAGCGAGGTGTGTGGTGAAGAGAGTGATAAATCCGTCTCTGCTGAGATACAGTTAGAAAGTGAAAACGCTTGGAAGGAATCTCATGTGAAGGCAGACAGAAGATCGATGGGAGTGTGGAAGTGAAGTAAGACAATAAGAAGAAATGAAAGAGCTTAGGTGGTCAGTGAGGGTACAGTTTGAGTCTCAGTGCAGGGATGATGTGATGGAGACTCTGGAAGGATGACGGAAACCCAGGGATGATTATTGAGAATCTGTGATGATGGTGACTCAGGGATGATGGTGATGGAGACTCTGGAATTATGATTATTGAGATTATTGAGATTATTGAGTGAAAGAGAGAGTAGAAAAAAGAAGGGAAGAGAACTACATGGGGAGAGAAAAAGAGATCAAAATAGTACTCAGATAAATTACAACCTCAAGGAAGAGAGAGAGGGAAAAGATGATAAGATAAAAGAGAAAGAGAGAGAGAGAGTGCACTTGCTTCATTCCTGTTAATTAGATACAGAAAGGCCACTTTACCAGTTACATGCACATAGCAAGTGTCACCTCTGTCATCTCTCTTTCACGCATGCACACACACACACACACACACACACACAATTGACATAGTGACAGGAAAATCTCTCACTGTAATTAAGCAGAAATGTGTGTACCTCCGTGACTAACTGTAAAGACTCGCGTTAACACATTTCCAACAAACGCCACAAAAAAACCTCAACAAAACGAGTTGCTATGACAACAGCGATTAGCAGCTAACGGCCTAGCAGACTTGACACCATGCTAGCGGCTAAATGCCTAGCAGCTTACTACGGTGTAGATCTGCGGCTTGCGTCTCTTCGCCATGTCGATGATGTTCACTCCGTTGTAGTACAGGTTCTCCAAGCAGCCGTGGAAGTTCTCCCTCAGGAAGGTCCCGGGTTTGCCTGGTAGAGGGATTCCTCCGAAACTAAGCTTGAGTAGATAAACACACACACACACACACACACACACACACACACACAACACACAACACAAAAAAAAAAAAAAACACACACACACACACACACACACACACACACACACACACACACACACCCCAAAGCAAGATGCTAAACACAAAAGCTACAAGCAGAGGTCAAAGTTTTATGAAGACCAGGTCATTAGATGTATGCTTTTATGCTGCATGTATGCTGATAATGATTAATATGTTGTCCTTTTTTTTCAAACTTCCCTTTGAACATGGCCGGATGGATGGAGTGAAAAATGAGTGCATGAATGTATAAATAGAGGGATGGATAGATAAATGGATGGACAGATGAATGAATAAATAATTTAATAAAAGATGGATAAATGGATAGGTTGGATGGACAGATATGTTGGGTCAATAAAAGGGGCAGACAGATGAATAAATAAATGGAGAAATGGATAGGTTGGATGGATAAATAAATGAGTTTAAAGACTGATGAAAAGTTGAAGGATAAGTGGATGGATAGATTGATAAATGAGAAGATCGATGATTGAATGAGTTGATGGATAGGTTGAATGGATGGATTAATGAGTGGATAGACAGATAAAAAAATGGATGGATGTATAAATGGATGGATGAATTAAAGGATAGGTTGGACAGACAGACAAATATGTGGGCCAATGAACAGGCAGAGGGTTGTTCTATACAATTGTGTATCTCTGTGGTAACCGTTTGGGAGAAGAACCACACATGACTGGAAAAATATGGTGTCCTAATACTTTGGTCCATATGTGATGAATATAAATCTCAAGAAATGAAGCAATTTCTGAGGTAAATTCTAAAGAAATCCACTCAGATTTCAGTCTGAGTGGATTTCTTTAGAATTTACCTCAGAAATTGCTTCAGAATTTACCTCAGAAATTCGTTTATCTATTGTTTATTAAAAAAACGGTCTAAGGATCGCTAGCTTTGTGTCACTTCCACACACTGTGTTTGTCAGAACTCAATCAAGTCATTTGTTAGCTATTGAGATGAGATCTTTTTTTTCGGACCTCAAGAATGTAAAGAAAACGCAAACAAACAAAGAAATGAAATGCGGCAAAGCAGTAAATCGCAGTATTTTATGTAGACGGCAAAGAAATGCCGGTGGTGCTGCTGTTACCAGCTACTGCTTTGACTGCAGTTTTCTAGTTGCTTTTCATGCATCCTTCGTGGAACATTCAAAGGCCAAGAGTCCTCTTCTGAATTACAATCACTCCTTTATTTTCGGAGAATACATTTGAGCACTTACTGAAGACAAGGACGCTGTTAATGCCAGACGCTTTTCTTTTTTCCTACTTCCCTGTGAACAATCACAGATACTAAGTAGGATATAAATATAGCTGGATGGATGGAGTGACAAACGGTTGCATGGATGTATATACAACGATGGATAAATGGATGGAGAGATGAATGAATGGACAATTGAATGGATAGATGGGTGTATGGGTAGATAGATGAATAAATAAGTGGATAGACAGATGTATAAATGGATAAAAAGATATATGAATAGGTTGGATGGACAGATAGATATGTTGGTAAATAAAAGGAGACAATTGCAAAAATAAATGGATGGTGGAACTATGGATGGATAGATAAACAAGTCGATAGACCGATAAAAAAAAAATGGATAGATGGATAGGTTAGATAGACATATGTGGGACAAAAAAAAAGAAATGTAAGGATGGATAGATGGATGGGAGGATTTATGGAAAAATGGATGGGTGGATGGATGGACGAACAGACACATGGGGTCAATAAAAGTATAGACAGATATAAGGATAAATAAATGGAAGGAAGGATGTATAAATAGCTGTAAGAGAGACGTGTGGATGAATAAATGCAACGGAATCAATATTACATGATGGATGTATAAATATATGGATGGATGGATGAACATATGGTTGAATAAGTCAATGGATGGATGATGAATGGATTACCATACAGACAGATGTTTTGATGAACCGGTGGCAATCCATCTATCTATGTGCATGTCATTTTAATCATTCAGTAAATTAGCCATCTGTCTGTCCTTCCATCTGTCCATCTTTTTGTCCTTACAGCCATTTATTCATTCACTTCTGTTTTTGTCCATAAATCCATCCATTTTATGTTATGATATTTTATCTATCCAACCAGCCTTCCAGCCATTTATTCAGTCTGTTTTTGTTCATCCATCCATCCATCCATCCGTCTATTTATCTATCAAATCATTTGATATGGGATATAAACAACAATGAATGGATGGATCGATAAACAGCCAAATGTGCAGATGGATGGATGGATGAAGGAAGGCTATTTCATCAGCCTTGAGATCATCACCTCTTACATGTTTGTACAATTTCTTATATATACACACACCAATTTTCTCAAATGGTGAGAGAAAAGACCTTGCTTTACTTTTACGAGGTTTCCTTTTCCTTCCAGTTGATTGCAGTTTAAATGGAATCGATAAGTAACAGTGTCGCCGAAGTGCTTTAGAAATTGCGAGCGGAGCTCCGACACTGGAGCGCTGTTTAAAATGTCAGTGAGTTTTTGTTCCTATGCTCTGCAATCCTGTTACAAAAGCAAGCCTGTTCTCATGTCTGATCGGAGTCGTTCAGTCACACGGTGGCAGACGGCAAATGACTGACGGCTTTCACTTACAACTTTCATCTGGCCAGTTTAACGCCGCGCCGGATTGCAACTAAATAACACTTAATTGGCTTTATTTAAAAAGGCAGCATGTGCAATGTGTTTCATTTAACTTGTGAGATGGATGGAAAATAATTGCGGCAGGAGGTCAATAAAAAGAAGAGCGGTAATTAGTTATAAACAAGGCGCATGCAGTTTCCGAGTGATGCTTACTGTTTGGACCCACATACCACCGATCAATAGAGTAGGAGCAATTAGACAATATACAGTTCTAAAGTAGGATAGAACCAATGATGGACGGAGAGACAGGCAAATGGGTAGATGAATGAATGAACAAACAAACATAAAAATTAATGTATGAAAGGATGGACGGACAGACAAAATGGGTAAATGGATATAGGTCTGGCTGGCTGCCACGGCTGGATGGATGAATGGATATACAGAAAGTGAAAGAATAGATGAACAAATGAACAGAGAGCTAATTGGGTAAATTAATAAAATGACCAATACATGGATGGATAGATGGCAGGACAGATGAACAGATATTTAATTGAATGAATGGATGGATAGATTGGTGTACAAATTGATAAACTGAGACCGAAAGATGGGTAGGTGGTGAATGAATGGTTTGATGAATGGATAGATGGATGGATAAACAGACAGATGGATAGACAAGTGGGTAAATGAATGATTTAAAGGATTGATAGATAAATAGAAATATGGATAAATAAATAAATAAATAAACATACAAATAATTGGGTGAATAAATAAATGGCTATATTACTAAATAGCTAGATGGATAGATGGATGGATGGACAGATGGGAAGGCGGGAGAATAAATAATTGGTAGAATGATTGATTGATAGAAATCTGGATAAACAGGTGGTTATATAAACGGATTAATGGATGCATGGATGGATGGACAGACAGATGGGGAAGGGATGAATGGATGGATGGTTTGATGAATGGATGAATAAGTGGACAGACAGACAGATGTGTAGGTGGGTGAATAAACGGTTTGATAGTCGGATCAATGTATAGATTTTTGGATGGCCATATGAATGAACTAGTTTTCACTACGACTCCAAACCCAAACATCATTCTTTATATAGTTACTGGACTGAAACAATAATCTTTTGGTCAAATGAAATGAAATGTAATCTTTTTAAAAAACTTCCATTTAAACTTGTACCCGTTACCCATCTAGCATTTAGCAAGTAAACGTGAACAATCTATAAATAACGACGAGGCAAATGGAGGAATAATAAAAGACAAGCCGCACGCAGCACTCCCGCCATTTAAATATTTGATTATGAATGCGGTTTTCTTTCTCACAAATTAACACTCCCCCCGTCACATGCTACAAAAGAATGCAGATTTTTTTTAATGAGTTTTTCCACTTCCCTGTGTCTTACATAAATGTAGTCAAACAGCTGCGACCAAAAAAAAAAAAAAAACACATGCTTTTTTTCTTAGTGCAAAATGATTCAAATGAAAAAAAACGTGACTATGGATACTGGAAACGCATCTAAATTATTATATCAAGATAATAATAACGGCACTCACAGATATGGAGATGTTATCTACCCAATTTTTCCACACTAATACATAACTGGTGGTCAGAAATTTGAACAATGATTGGAGACAATTGACCAATCCACTGTTCATGATTGGTCCAGATCATAAAGATTAGATTCCATCTGCTGGACTTTTGTGTGATGGTATTCCTCACCTCATAGTCTACCTCCAGAGAGTCCTCCTGACCCTGCGTGCGAAAATGCTGCGTGTCTTTGTCCACCGTGAAGTTCACCTGCTTGTTGAAGCGCTCGATGAGGACGGAATGCCAGAGATGGTCATCCAGCAGGCTGCCCATCACCACCGAAGTGTGTCTAGCGCTGGACTGCGGTTTAGCGTCGTCTGCGGTTAAAGAGAACAAGAAAGACAAAGACGGGATCCGTCACCATGCTGAGGAAAACTAGGAGCGCTTTGACTGGACGTCAGCAATTATTTATGAAATCCTGAAATCCTCGTGTTCTAATGCGACCTTTAATTTACAACCTCGCAGATAACGTAATCGCTCTTCAGCTCGCCGTCTGGTCGGAATATTGAAGGATCGCGTCAGAGGCCGTAACTAATCATAACCTACTGCAATAGTTTTAGCATTTATGGCTAGCATGCTAGCACTGCTGAGTACCTTAGTCCTTTGTCCGAAGGGGATGTGTTCCATGCCCCCAAACGTACACCTGGAACTGCAGAAAGTTTTGTGTGGCTCTAAAAGCTGAAAACCGAGACACGGATATGATGGATGAAGGGATACAGAGGTTCTACTGAAGCAGGCTGTTTAAAATGATGGATAGATGAACAGGCAAATAGATTGTTGAATGAGTGAATGAATAGATTAGCAAATAAATTGATGTGCTGATGAATGGATGTACAGCTGGATAGATCAATAAATGGATGGATGAATGGTTTGGATCAATGAAGATGGATGGGTAAACAGATGGATGGGTAAACAGATGGGAGGATAAAGAAACAAGTGGACAAATGGTTTTATAGATCATACAAACAGATAAGTGGAGAGACAGATAGATTTTTTTTTTTCCATATTATTCGACAAATACTGATTCTGAACTGCTCCAGATGATGAAGGTGCACAGTTGTGGTTGTAGCGTAGAGGTTTGGAGTCTTTACCATTTTACTAAAGCAAGAAACCCAGTTTTTAAACTCCATATGTGAAATATCTGTAATGCAACATGTTATATTGCGTTTTTGTATTGTATTGATGGTTTCTATAATTGCTACATGATAGTGGTTGATTAATTTGGGTTCGTCCCCACTGAAGGCCCAGGTACCAAATGCACGGCCCGCCACTGGGTGTAATATTTATTGCCACTCCTCTGCCTGCTACAAGCCACAAGCAAAATTATAAATAATGGCACCAGCAGGGAGACACAATTATAGTGAAGGTTCGGCTGCCGAAGTATCAAATCATCACCGCCTGCTTTTTTTTCCCCCGCTTTCGTTTGCTAATTTTAATGTTTATCAGCAGCCCAACATGAAAAAAAAGATCATGCAAGAATAGTATTTCGTGGCCCATAAGACCTCGTTAGAAAGCGGATTTGACGTGAAAATGTGTGAAAGGTTCTCTCTTTATCCATGAGCCCCACCCCCTCTTAATACCCATCTCCATTCATTTATTAAGCCCTGCCCTCTTTTTTTATTAACCCCTCTCCCTTCATTTATTATTCCCTGCCTGCCTTTAATTTACCCCTGCCTTCATTTATTAAGCCCCACCCCCTTCTTTGAATACCCTCTCCCTTCATGTATTAAGCTCCACCCCCTTTTAATACCCCTCCTCCGTCATTTATTAACTCCAACCTAATTTATAAACCAGACTAACATTTATTTAAGCCACACCCCCTTCTTTATTACTCCTCTACCTTCATTTATTAAGCCACGCCTCCTGCACTCATTCACACCACAAGTCCAAACTCTTTCCATCGTTCCATCCCTCTCATTTCCTTTTCTTCTCTCCCTCATCAACCCTTCATCCTTTATTGTCCAATCTCTGTCCACCTTTCCCTCCCTATATCTTTATATATATCCCCCCCCCCCGCCTCCATCTATCTCTCCCTCTCTTAAAATGTTTTCTTTAAATCATACCCAAGTTAAGATGCAGTGCAAGTCTTCCTCTCTGGAGCTCCAGGGTGATGTAATCTCCTCTCTGGCCCTCTCCATGGAGCAGAACTCCGTCGGCTTGCCTGCTCCGGAAGCGCACCGAGATCACGTTCTTCACCGTGCTCGTCGATTTCTGATTAAAGCGGTACAGCAGAGCGCTGTGTCCATCAAAATCCGCCACATCAGACTCTGGGAAAAAATAACCACATCCGAGAGGTGAGGGGAAGAAAAACAGAACATATAAAGTTTTGCTCTGTTTTTCTTGTTGTTTTTCTCAGTTGAAGTTTCTTTTGTTGGATCTCACACCAGTGCAGGTGCACTACCTGAAAAATATACGATACCCGATTTTCTGATTTATTAGTACGACTCCAAAAACCGCTTCTTGGAATGGAGCTGTGAATTCGGCAGGTGTGTGAGAGAGGGAAAAAAAATGCCTTATTCTTTATATTTGTTTGACCCAAAGAAAAAGAAAGACAGACAGACAAAGAAATACAGAAAGAAAAAACAGAAAGACAGAAAGAGACAGAAAAAAAAGACGGACACAAAGACAGACAGAAAGAAAATAAACAAAGAAAAAAAATGACTAAAAAATTATTTAATTAAATCAATAAATTTAAATGCATTAAAATGAATTTTATTAAATAAACAATAAGGCCACAGAAAATAAATAAATAAAAATTGTATTTGATTTATTTAACAGATTTGATATGTTTCTGTGCAGCAGATTCTACTCTTCTCTGTGTGTGTGTGTGTGTGTGTGTGTGTGTGTGTGGAGTTTCTTACTGTAACTGCAGCCATAGATCTCCAGTCTGAGGCCGACTCCTCCGGTGGGGTTTCCTTCCAGGGGCAAAAGGCGCAGAAATCGAGTCCTGATGGAGTGCAGGAGCTTGTGCTGGACCACTGAGTCGGAGTCCGAGTTCCCTGTGAACGTCTGCAACATACGATATTTATAAAATGTCACATGGCTCACAAAGCACACTCACTCGAGCGGAGACGTTCTGCACAGTGCTATTTAATGGGTTGGTTTGGGTTTCGGTGATTATTATTGAAACCAAATGGAAGGGCAATGGAGCATGTGATGAGTCGCTCGGTGCGTCTATTCTCATCAAAATGCGATTAAATCAAATGAATTTGTAACACGGTGGAAATTCTGGTCTCAGAGAGAGACAGTGGACACTTCTTCCAAAATAAGCATACAACTGCACAACTAAGGGCCTTGTTCAGGGGCCCAGGAGCGGCAGCCGGGCATGTCTGAGACTCACAACCTTCGAATTCAATGCCTTGACCACTAAGGTCATGTCCAACCTTTTTTTTAAAAAAACAACATTCATCATCAGTGAAAAAATGTTTTCCGAAGGACAGAAGATTGACTTGATGGAGAACAGGAGTGGTGGTGGTGGTGGTGAGCCAAGCATGAGAAAGCAAAGAAATATTTGACTAATGGGGCAAAGCAGGAGAAAGTAGATGAGCATTAAGAATAAAGAGCATATTCATCACAAAAAACTTCCTCGGACATCCCTGAAAATGTCGAAAAATAGCGGTTTTAGCGATAATACGATTTTGATCAATGGGTTTTTAGGCATTCTCTCCAGGCCCATTGTGTTTAATGATAATTCACTTTCAGGGGAAAAAAAGCAGCAAATTATATATAGAGAGACCAAAAAAAAAAAAAAAAAAGTGTAGACCATTTTTAAAGAATGAAGAAATAAGTCTTATTGGTCTAAGTCTTTGTGTTATCTTGGGTTCATTTGTGTTGTTTTGTGTGGGTCCTGAAGGAATGCATTCAATGTGTACTGTACTGTATATAGTTATAGTAAATAGTTTATTGCCAATAAGAGACACTTGAATTAATTTAGCAGTGAGAGGTTGGGTTTAGGGATTAGGTTTAAGGGTTAGAATTAGGGGATATGGATAGGGTTAGAATAAGGAAGGGTTAAAATAATGGGTTTAGAATAAGGGAAGGGGTTAAGGGTGAGTGGGTTAGAGTTAAGGTGAGAAGTTAGATTAAGGTTATGGGGTTGGGATGGGGGGGTGGTTAAGTTAAGGGGTCAGGCAGGGTAAAGTAGTTAGAATAGGCTGAAAGGTAAGAGGATAAGGTTGAATGGGGTTAAGATAGGGATGGTTAGGGGATGGTTAAGGGTAAGGGGTTAGTATAGGGTAAAAAAGGTTATTATAGGGGGAGGGTTAGAGACTTAGTAAGAGTTAAGGGTAAGGGGTTAGGATAGGGTAATATTGTAATGTTAGGGTTAAGGGTTAGGGGGTAGTACAAGTGAAATGGATTATTATAGGGGGAAGTTAAGGGGATGAGGTTTAGGTAAAGGGAGGGTTAAGGGTATAAGGGTTAGATAGATTTAGTGTAAGGGTAAGGGTTCAATAGAGAAAGGGTTAAGGGTAAGGGGTTAGGATAGGGTAATGGGGTTAGAATAGGGGGAGGGTTGAGGGTGTAATAGATATAGAGTTGAGGGTAAGCGGTTAGGATAGGGTAATGGGGGTAGGGGTAGGGGGAGATGATGGATTATTGATTAAGTTGGGGTTAGAATAGGATCATGGGTTAGTTTTTAGGCAGCAGCAGGACTTCAAATCCCAGCACCCCAGCTGCCACTGCTGGGCCCTTGAGCAAAACAGCTCAGTTGCTCCTGGAAAGGGTAAATGTAAAAGAAATATAAATGGGTTAAATGGGTTATTAATTCTTCAACCTGTTAACAAAGAAAAGGACTGTAGAAAACGGCAAGACAAACCCGAGACAGTGCATAGGGTGCAAAATAACCCCCCGAAACATGAAATCAGGTACAGAAAGTCACGTGACCGAGTGAGTGGTGAGATCAGGTGATGCGCAGTGGCTGATACTACAGTTGGCACAGACACGAGGGATCTTGTCTGTAATTTGTACATCATTTTGCTACTTTAAACATAATTTAGATCCAGGGGTAGAAAAACTTTTTTTTTTTCAAATTTGCATTTAGCATGGTAAGCTAGTTAGCAAGATGCGTTGAAGCTTTTACGTGAAAAGAAAAAAAAACCAACAACTCCGAATCCTAAAACATCATAGCAAAGATGGGATTCACTGTTGATTCATAAGTGCATTCATTTGCAAATAAGTGCTGTTTTTTTTTTTTTTTTGCTAAGTGCATAATTAGTGTTCAGTTGAGTGCTTATTAAACAGATGGTACTTCATTCGGTACGTATTGAATAACAGCCAGCGATTCGGCAGTCAGGAGAATGAACCATCGCGAGTTCGTTCCAACGCTAACATGCCAGTACACAGTCTTGCCTGGAGTGGTCTGGTTTACAGCAAAAGCGTTTAACGTTTACGCTGTAAACGTTAAACGCTTTTGCTGTAAACCAGACCACTCCAGGAAAACAGCGGAGAAAACAACCAGAGTAAAGTGAATTGATCCAAAGTGGAAATGATGAAGGATTGAACAAGGACCCAAATGGGCCAAAACATTACATGATTAATGAAAACTGATCATCCGGTATAACATGGAAGATTTGTGCACTTAATATTTACTCAGCCGAAGACTTAAAGAAGTAAAGTCACATGCTAGGAGTTAGAGAACGCTACGCAGATCAGGTTTTCTTGGTCCGAATCTGACATCGTTACAAGAATTATGGGAATGTCACATTTTCTTTCTGATTACAGTAAAAAAAAAAAAAGGCAGCTTTGTTCATTTTGATGATTCAAAGAATCGAGTCGCTACAATGATCCGATCTTCCAGTCGCTACCAAAGACCGGATGATAATGGTTGGCTCGTGTTTAAATGTCAGAAGGACGCATAGGAGAATGAACGAGCAAAAAAAAAAGCAATGAATAAATCCATGCTTTTTTTCCAAGTAGCCAAGAAAAGTTTGGTTTAGACGGTGCCCACATTTCGATTTGGATGAAGAGCGAAGCCAACTTTTACAATCAATTCTGATTCAAAAATGATGAATTTTTTGTCTAATCCGCCTACAGGATAAATACTGGATACTTATTCACTTGTCAGAAGCAGGAGCGTGAAACAGCCGCGCTACAGAGCCTACGAAACATTATCTTTTAAAACTGCTTTTTTCTAAACGTGTCAAGCACCTTGCAGGATCGCCACAATGGTGTCAAACCAACGACGAAAACGAGGCCATGTGGATTGTTCTGCAATGTTCTTTCTGATCTCACGTCATCTTCCAGCGGCGTTTCTTCTGCGTCGCCGTACGTCACGTCAAACTCGGGGCAAATGGCGCGTTGCCCGGGTCGGAAGAACGGAACAGAGGACCTAGCAGTTATGAAGAAGAAACGAAAGGGTTTATCGAAAGAGATGTTTACGTTACGTCTTTTATTCTTGTGATTTCATTTAAATGCTGGTGTGGAATTTATTAAAAAACATCACTCATGGTCATTTGTAGTTGGAGTGAACAGGTTTATATCTCAAACCGATCTGTTAAAAAACAAAACAAAAAAAACCCCACCCTACTCCCTCTCTCTGTTCCATTCACCATGAAGAAGCCAGATGAATCCCATGGAGAGATTTAGAGAACATGTAAACGTTCCTGGGCTCAAGATCGACCCGCAAAGTCTAAACTGTATTTTTATCGACCACGCTCTCCTCCTTGTTCTCAACACGTTTCAGAAGCCGTATATAAAATCGCAATTTATAATCTTTGGCATCAATGCCGAAGACATTCGGGGTTTCGGAGCTGAGGAGAAGAAGAAACCACTGATGGACTAAACACCATGGTTGAAAAGGCTTGTGGAAAAAAACTAATGAAACAGTAGCTGAAGACAGAACCAGCATTGTGAAGAACATCACAACTTTCACAGGGCAGGGGTGGAGGTATCACAATCCACTGTTTGAAGACGTATCTCAAGGGGTTCCTCCATACCACTAGATGCAAAGCGTTGATCAGCAGTAAATATTTTTCGTGGTGTGGTTTTTTGAAGCTCGGAATTTAAGTCACAAAGAGATCCATATAGATGAGGTGCAGAATGTTCTGGAAACAAAGAGGAACCTGTTCTAAAGTGATTGAAAGGCCGGAGTGGGAAAAACAAAAGGATGTGCTTATAATTTATATTTACAGCATTTGGCAGATGCTCTTATCCAGAAAGACCTACAACTGAGCAGTTGAGAGTTAAGGGCCTTGCTCAAGGGCCCAGGAGGGGCAGCAGGGTGGGATTAGAACTTGAGATCAACGAAATCACTGAGCTACCAACTATACAAGATTATTAGAACAGGCTCACTAATCTTTTTGATGATTGAGAACATAATTGGAGTAACAAAGAATTCAGAAGTCTACAGAAACTTTGTCCGGTGTTCTGGTCCATTGTTCTCAAATTCTCAAGTTCCCAAATATCCTTGGTGTATAGAAGAATCGAAGGAACTGTACTTTCCAGTGAATGGAGAACCTTCTCCACATGGGAATTATCCCATCTTCCAGTCCCCATTTGCTCTTATAAGCAGCTCCACTCTTCTGGAAAGATGTATCACTAGATATTTGTGGAGATTTGTGCTCATTCGGCTACAAGGGTGTTAGTAAAGTCAGGTACTGATGTAGGAAAAGGAAGTGCAGAGGTCTGGGGTGCACTCCAGTTTATCCCCCAAAGTGTTCTAAAGGGTTGCAGATCTTTATGGAGCTAAGTTCATGCAGATCGTCATGCTGGCACCACTCCTAGTCCAGGTGAAGGAAAGATTTAATGCTAGCGATACAATTGTACACTTTGAACTTTGTGATGACCTTTTGGGGAAGAACCAAATATGGCTGGAAATGCTTGGTGTCCCAATACTTTTGATTCAAATAGTATAGTCTTCACTCCACACAGTACAACATAAATAAAGATTCAAATAGAATTTACTGTACATTTATTTTTTTCCCCCTCCTTCTTGTTTTAAAGAACAATTTCATTACATCAGGGGTCCCCAAACTACAGCCCACGGGGAAGGATATATGACAGTGATATGACATCAGGAATGACAGGTTCAGTTGCCAGGAATGTTCTACCTTATAATCAATACGCTCACGTCTCACAGCGGGTTCTCACAGCGAGAGCGTTCAGACACGACAGCAACACGACAGCGAGTCGGACAGAATGGCCTTCCCTTGAAAAAACAGAGGGGGGAGAAAAAAATATATCCATAAACATGTTTTTGGTTTGATTGACCTTTTAAGAGTGTGTTAATGGGATCTGTCACCGCGTGATAAATGTGCCAAGCCACGTTAGCTGCTCAAGCTCAAGTCGCCGTCGGTCAATGCCATCGATCTGAACGGGTGCTGACTTCGGACACCGAAACCTTGTTATGTGGAATGAAGAGAGGAAGAGGGTGGGCTGTGCAAGAAGGAGGGGGGAAAAAAATAAAAAAGCCACACAGTAGTGTAAAGCTACACTTCTGATCCTATTAGAGCAAACGTTGAGAGCGGTGCACCCTTAACTCCGCCCACTTTTTAGCACAAGAAGGCATTCGCTTTTCGCAGACTCTCATCCAATTATCTCGTTCATACGACCGAGCAGTGGAGGGTTAAGGGCCTTGCTCAAGGGCCCAGCTTAGTGGTGGTGGGATATGAATATGAAGGGAATTGCCTTCGTACACATACAATGTTGACAATGTTCAATAGTAACTTTTATTGAGGGGGAAGGTACCAGGCAGCCACTATTGGGCCCTTAAGCAATGCCCTCAACACCCCATAGGTGCTCATGTGAGGGAATGGGGTGTAAGTACCCTGCCATGGATGCTCTCAAGCCCCACTGCGAAAGGAACCTGACCCTGTAAACAAAACTACGGAAACAGCAAGCAAGCCATCAGGCCCATAGGCACGTCCTGCTGTAGCCGCCATTGCTGCTGTCTTTTTTGATGTTCGATTTCGGGCTATAGCTCCGCCCACACCACGCCTCCAGGAGCTCGGCTGTTTTTCCAGACAGAAGTGTAAAGCTGTATATTTTATACCGTGTGATAAGACTCTTGGAAGAAATGAAGGAAGCAGGACTACTCTAAAGGTCCTCAAGATTAACACGAGATCGGCGAAATGCGTGCCTTTTTATGCCTCATTAGGTTTCTCATGTCGAGACATTTTGCCATAGTGCTCCAACAAAACTCTGTTCCAACAAAACCGCTCCAATGTTTACTATTATTTTGCTCTCTGTTGTTTTCAAATTCTTTCTTCATGTCAGTTTATATAATCCAATTATCGTAGAATCATGGTGGGGGCTAAAACTTTTACAATTTGCTGTATAGTTTGAGCAGCACACACAAAAGTGGCGTACAGAGCTGCTGGAAAATAGAGTTCTAAAATTAAACATATCGATTTTGTGTGTGTGTGTGTGTGTGTCGCGGTGTAGTATTGGTTAAACAGGTATTTTACACCTAGAGAATCAGAAGAAGGACCAGAGGCATGGTGCTTGAGGCTAAAGCAATCGATTTCACAGCTGTCACAAGAGAAAAAAAAAAAACTCCACACTAAACTAAGCATAATTGGAGTCAGTGTGAGTTCCTTCTTCAGCTTGAACAGTAAGTCTGTGGAGTCTGAATTGCATTTGATCGCACCGTATCTGCGATCAAATGCACTTCAGCTTGAACAGTAAGTCTGTGGAGTCTGAAGTGCATTTGATCGCAGATACGGTGCAGCTCGCTCGGCGTAAAAGCGAAAACACTACCGACACATACGATATATGGTGGGAAGTATGTGGACCATCATGATGGGATTCCTTTTGAGTCCGGTTCTTTTTAAGATTTCATTTTATAGAGCGTGTCCTCACCACACAGTCACATGTGGGATTAACCATGTGTTTATGAACTTCGATTTGTAAACAGGAGCATCGTCGTTGTCAGGTTCTAACCAGTTCCTGAGAAAAAGAGAATTGTGAGGACATTCCAAACAATTGTGGCAACAGTTTGGTGAAGAACCACATACATGTGTGACAATCAGGGGTGCACATACTTTTGGCCATAACATTTGGACTGGTGCTTGAATTGGTGAGAGGCAGGAATCGAATGTGTATCCTCAGCAGCAGTTTTATAGCTTTTCTCAGAAGCTTTGGCATGTTCCGAAACCTTCTAAAGGTTCTAAACAACAACAAGAAATGTAATGACTGCAAGCGTCTAGACTGCGAGCAGAGAAGTCTGTGGCTGATCTAAGTCTGTTGGATTTTCTAAATAGGTGAACAAATCACCAAAATACATTTATCTGTCTACCTGTCTGTCTGTCTGTCTGTCTGTCTGTCTGTCTGTCTGTGTTTGTTTAAACTAACAGACTGAGACTGGCAGACAGATAGAAAGACTGTTTCTTTGTCTCTATCTGTTTGTCTGTCTGAGAGAAGAATACAGACAGACAGACAGACAGACAGACAGACACAATAGTCACAATAATGGCCTTTAATTAGCTCTCGCTATCCGACACACTCAAACACACATACCCAAGAGTATGATAAAGTCTGCTTGCATTACAATGTTACTGCTTTACACTTATTTCAGTTTTAATTTTAAGACTATATCTTTTTTTGTCACTATCCTGCCAATAAAGCGACTGCATTGAATAACAGGAAGGTGCCGCTGAAACCTGTATAACATCCCGTGCTATTACAATAATAGCGAAAGCAGTTGACGGAATAAGAACGATAATATGCACTTTCAGAGAGGTGAGTGATGCATGACTAACCAACCAACCCACACACTTTCTAGCTTAAGTTTTTGAATTAGTGTAGACTCAAAGCCACATGCATTAATGTCCATTCTCCCAACCCTGCAGTGTACTCGCTCATTTTATCTCTCTAGATCTAAGTGGTAGGACTTATTTGTTAAATGTGATTAACGGTTGCAGTGTCGAGTAACGAGTAGCGCGCGTCGTTAGCTCTACACTGGCACAAAGCATATGGCATCAGACCATGCGTGACTGTCTGATTCTGAAGTTTCCCCCACACATGATGCGTCACGGTACAGTTGGCCAGGGACGCCAGCGCAGCTCCCGCGAGAGCTTCAGCAAGCCGGACTGTTCGTCATTTCACTCCCAGACTCTCCATTAACCTCCACATTTTCCCGGTCACTGTACAATGCGCCCATGCGATTGACGAAGTCACTCCAAACAACAATGGGCAGCCTAATTAATTAAAATCTAAAGTGATTAAGCAAATGAACTTGCCACTCGGCATGCTAATTAACATGCAAGCCGTGCTTTCAAAGGCACTTTCTCTGAACACTTTCGCAGCTGAGCACGAGCCCTTAAAATTCCGACAGTAATTACAAAAATATCATGAAGCAGATTTTAAAACGCCTTCCGGTTTACGCTGGAGGACTAGTTAGGACTTCTGTGGTTCAAGAAAATAACTCAGGTAGTAAAGACCACTAATACATGGCTATAACTGATACCATACTCCCAAACATACACCTACCTAACAACCTTCCAGCCACCCACCCAACTCTACCCATCACCCAACTACCCAGAGTACATCCACCCACCAAACACCACTTGCGTACCTACCTACGCCCCACCTACCTAGCCACTCCTTACCTACCTAGCACCAACCCTACCTACTTAACACCCACCCCAACTAACCCTTCCTACCTACCCACCTAGCCCTATTTACCAACCAAGCACCCACCCCCAACCAACCCTTTCTACCTACCAACCTAACACTATCTACCTTTCAAGCACCCACTCACTCACCCACCCCAAACAACCTTTCCTACCTACCAACTTTACCTACCTACCTACCAACCAAGCACCCACCCCAACCAACCCTTCCTACCTACCAACCTAACCTTCTCCACCTACCTAGAGCCCCACCCAATATGACCTACCCAGGAAGCCAGCCACCCACCCACCCACCCAGCCAGCCAGACAAACAGATAGATATACTGTAGATGGATAGTCCATATTTTGTTGTACAAGCTCAAATCTGAATACAGCCCATAATGCACAATGCCCTGTACGCAACAACCCACTGAAGGTACTGGTTGCTATCTAAATAAAAAGAAATAAAGGCCCTTTGTGCCTCAAGTCAAGTTGGATTTTATTATCAGTCACGATGCAGTTACAGCAACCGCGCTGCAGCACTACGCATGCAGAGTCTGCAAATTGCTTCAGACTTACCCATGGCATGTTTTCTTGTCTGTAGGATCTCCATGTCTTTCCCGAGTCACTGTACTGCAGCTGATAGCTGCTCACCCAGTCTGTGCTGCCCCATCTGCCCTGAGTGGTCACCGCAGTCACCTCCAGCCGGTCTCTCAGGTCCATCTGCAGCCAGGGCCGACGATCCACACTGTCTGGAGACCATCCACCAGAACCTGCACGATCAGAACGATCATGAAATTGAGAGAACTACAGTAACAAAAACAAAAGAAAGAGTTTGCTTTCGTCCCGCTTGTCCTAATTTAGCAGGACACCAACAAACATGACGCAGTTTAATATTACACAGGAACCCCTCCAATGATCTCTGGACCTTTCAGTAGAGCTAAAACTTCCACATTTGTTTTTATTCTTCTGTATTCTACCAGAGTCCGTGGCTCAAGCACACGCTCATCTCATTTCTCCTTTCCAAGCGTATTGCGAGTGAATATAATGCTAATGAACCCATGTAACTAGATTCCCTGGAGCTTAGAGAAATCAAATTCCGAACCCACAAAACAAACAATTGGAACGAGTATGAATGCCTGGTGTTAGATAGGCAGGGTGAAGGAAGGGTTACTGGGATTCGGTTCTTCTTAGAGCCTCAGTTTTTTTCAGAATGTTTCACTGAGTCGTATAGAAGCACATTTCCGCCACTGAAAAAAAAGTAAAGGGTTATTGTGACTTTTTCATCTCACAAATCAGACTTTTTTTCTCCAAATTGGGAGATATGAAGTCAGAATTCACGATTCATGATTTAGTTCTTTGTTTTACGTTGACTAGTTACACATTAATAAGGAGAATGTTACTTCAGTCATGTGATTTTTGAATCTTTGTATTTTTTTTTTTGTGGGGACGCCAATAATAAAGTGCCGAACATGGTGTAAAGAAATGTAAAACAAATTCTCTTTTTAAATATCTTTGCAGAAGATGTGAATGAAATATGAAAGCAAATGTTGCGCAATTTAAATAAAACAAACTTCTGTACATAGAGTAAGAAAATACCCATTTTAACCAACATAAACATGTTCTTGGACAACAACAAAAGTCAAGCAAATTCAAACCAGTAGTAGTATTAACACTAATTTTAGCTGCCGCTACCGGTTGAGACGGACTTTCGACGTATTTTGAATTCGACTTAAGATTGTTCAACGTCTGACCTCTAAAATACGTACTACCCCTCAGAAACGTCACTACCTTTCTTTGGCACAAGGTCGTCTTGACGTGTAGCGCCATCCGTCTCAGTGACGTTCGATGCTATTTCTACGTTACGTTCCTTCATAGAATGCTCCGACACTTGAGCGATTAATCGTGTGCTCGGTCTCTTAATTATTCTGCTGTTGGTGCAACAGTTGTATCTGAATAAATGTGCGTCAATACTTTCATAAAAAAAAATAATAAATCGCAATACTTCGCTTTAAGAAAAAACACACTTAAAACGTTTTAATTACGAATTAATTGAGAGAAAAAGGAAAACAAAAATAGATATCGCCTCCGGACAGCTCCTGGTGCTGATCTCCTGCTTTACTTCTTACTCTGAGCTCGTTACATACTGTAGATCCTGCTGCATTCTCTTAGGTTTACAGACCTCAAGCCTTTATCTGGGTTTCTCTCACTCCTGTTTACCTCTCTGTAAACCCCCTGTTTGGTTTCCCTACTTTTGGCAATAGAGTGTACATTATGGAAAAGAAAATATCCATATTTACTTCAAATAAATGTATAAAACAAAGGTTTTGATTCGTGTGCTGTAGTGTAAAAAGGAAAACATGAACCAGCACGTATCTACTACTCGAATAGCTCATTTTTAGGTAAAATATTGATAATGTTCTAATGTATTTTTAATTTTATTTACAGATCTGGTCAGTTATGTTGCATTATAACTGGAAATATTGATTACATATAGCCTCAAAAATCTCGTGCTAGTTTTCATGCCTTGCTCCTTACTCTGAGGTCATGTTAGTCATAGATCCTGCTCCATTCCCTTCGATTTACAGACCTCAGGCCTTTCTGGGATTCTCTCGCTGCTGTTATTCTCTCTATGGACTCTCTATGGACTATGCTCTTCACATACTTCTGGCCACAAAGTGTATGTTATGAATGTTGACTTATGCACTCAATTCATGCTTTGGCAACTAAATAAAATGTAAACGCTTCAGTTTGTGTGCTGTAGTGCAAACAAATAGGTGCCACTTGTATGAAAGATAAGCACTCATAGGCTATTTCTTAGCTGCTATTCTTAAGTGTAGGCACAATATTTATTTTCTAATGCAAGTGTTTGTTTTGGCATGATAATTGAAAAAAAAAATTACATTATAGCCTTCTAATCATCTGCTTATGCTTTGCTCCTTGTTCATGCTGTACATAGATCTTGCTTCATTTCCTCAGGTTTATAGACCTCAGGCTTTTCTTTCTTCTGCTTGCCTATATACTGTAAGCAACACCTCCTCCTGTTCCATTTCGCTCTGTGTTTTACTACCGTGCTGTGAAAAAGGATTTCTTTTTTGCATATTTGTCACACATACTGAATATAAATCACATTTTTTATATCACAAAACGATAACCAAAGTAAATACAAAAAAAGGTTTTAAATGACCATTTATTAAGTGGGAAAAAAAGCTTTTTAAACCTGCCTGATCCCAAGTACAAAATTGCCACCAAACCTAATAACTGGTTGCGTGGAGGCAACAAGCGTTTGCGATAACTGCCGATTCTTTCGGCCACTCTTCTTTGCAGAATTGGTGCAATTTAGCCACACTGGAGGGTTTTCCAGCATGGCCGGCTCGTTTAAGGTCAATCGAATTTAAGGCTGGCACACGGATCCGTTCGAAAACGCATATTTTTCTCTGCACTCCGTCCACGCAAAGACGGCGATTGAAGTCGACGAATACGTAGCTTTTTTCGAAAAAGCTCTCCAAACAGGATCGATTGTAAAATGCCATTTTCGTAGCCACCGTAAAAACCCCCAAATGAGGTGTTCATGTCGTCTAAATGAATGAAACGACTCAAATCATTATTCTTCTCATCTGTAGTACATTCCATGATTACGTATGTGCATCGATACACCTACAGTTTTAACCAATGTGTTTATGTTTGGGCCGTATTCTGGAGTACAATCTGCAATGAAAACGCGATCTCCAGACTGTGCTGCTCTAATGATGCATTCGCTTCAGGAGATGGTTGATTCCTTACTGCACTAGCAACTTAACATTGTTTCAGGATGTGCACGACATAGATCTTTATCGAATAAAACAATCTGCCCGGTAACACCAACAACTCATTTACATACAGATGATAATAGTGTAGCTCACTGAGATGAAAACCTTTTACGACTCACTCATTTTGCTTTCAACACGCCACCCTTTTTTTTTTTTTTTATCCTCCTAAAGCTCAAAGTTGTGCAAATAGCAAACATGTAAGAACTTGTAGGAAGGAAATATCGCAGGTTTATCATGTTCGCACCTGGAGGTTGCCGGCTTCCATTCGGTCTCCTGTTTTTTTATTTTTTATTTCTTGCTTGGAGGAGTAAAAAAAAAAAAAAAAAAGACAGAATGACTTACAGCAATGACTAACGGAGTAGCAAACACCGTTCCACATTTAGTCTCCATTTACTGTTTTAAGAACCTCCACACTTCAGGGAAGATGTTCCACTAGATTTGGTGCAGATTTGTGCTCATTCAGTCACAAAGTTGAGGAGGCCTGGGGTGGAGTGAGCATGAAAAAATCCATCCCTAAGGTGCTCAATAGGGTTTATGGCTCTATAGCAGTAGATCTTCCACTCTGGAACAAGCTTCCACATCGACAGACATCCGTAAATAATTGTGTGCCTCCAACTTTGTGGTAACTATTTGGGAAAGAATCACATATGGCTGGAAAAGTCAGGTGTCCTGATACTTTTGCCAGTACTTTGTAGATTACTTTCATAGTGTATTTGACTACTTTTGTCCTGCATGCTTCTTCGATTACATAAATCTTAACTAGAGGTTGAACGATTGATCAGTTCTGGTGATTAATCTGCACTGATAGTTGATTGCTGGAACTGCAGGATATCAGATAAAATCCATCCCGATAGTTTTTCCGGCTTCCGGTCTGCTGTCATTACGAGAGCGGCCTCTAGAGGCCAATCATTGCGCCCACGTGCTGTTTTTACACGCGAGGCCGCGCGCTGCACGGAGAGCGTTAGGTATTATTTATAATTTATTAATTATATCAATATATTTATTCATATATACATTTCCTTTAGCACATTTTCATGATTCTTTTATTTATTTTTGTAATACTGTGCTATTTTACATGGAGTGTGTGTTTTCTATCCAGTAAATCTATCCATCGGGAAAATCCACGATTGGTCGACCCATAATTTTGACCTGTAGAGATTTCATATAGACGCATGTATTTTACTTTTTTATATATCGATAATGAGTGATTATATTTGTTCGTTTTTCTTCTTTGGAAATCGCTCATTATTGAAATTTCAGGCAGTGTGATGTGGCGATTTCTTCCCTAAGTTTTTTGTGTACTTAAACCCCATGTGACATAAGCAAACCGACTGCGATTAATATTATAATTTCTTCATTTGTGCGTTTTTTTTTCGCTTTTTCTCCATGAAGATCTACTTTACATGGGTTGGAAGTGGTGTAATTTCTCCTGCTGTGAAGCACCAACCCTATTGAAGACCTTTGGGATGAATGTGAACCTCCTCACCTTCTCACTTTTATCCTCATAAATAACAAAATGAAGAGTAAAATGTCAGATATTTGACTTTGAAATGGAGTGAGAAAGTCTCCATCAATGGAAATACTTCAGTAAAGTACAGCTACGTGAAAAAGCTACTTAAGTACAGTAACCAACTACATTTACTTTTGATGAAGAATTTGTCCATAAGCACTTAAAAAAAAACTTATTTCTTTCTTTCTACCTGGTTTTAAATAGACAACGGCCAGTAGTTAACTGAAAATGTTCCTTCTGGAGTCCGTCACCTACAGCGAGGGCTCCTTTTAAAACATACTAGCAGTGCTTACACAGTCACTCAAAGACAATTGTTTGCTTGTGGAGGTCAAACGGAGACACTGGGGAAAAGTCTATAACCTTTTTTTGTTTCGTTGTTTTTTTACAGACCGTGTTCGGTGCACACTATGTACAGCTTCGAGTAATGATATTCTGGACGAGAACAGATTTCTGACTAGGGAACTCTCAGGTTTTATCGGCTGCACGGATAAGCCATGAAAGTAGCCCTCTGGAAGATCAAACCGCTTCGACAGGCCCCTGCGTAACGGCTCTCGGGAACCGCGGAAAGAAAAGAGCACCAAACGTGTACCGTCTCTGGCGTGGAGTTTGGCGAAGTGAGGCGAGTGGCTGTCAGAAGACCTTGATGAACTCTGGAAGGAGGCGGGGGAAAGGGATGCCAGCAGGGGTTCTTCACAGTAATCTACATGAGAGACACAGAGAGAGACATTGGTGGGTTTTTTGAAAACTCAAACATCAAGTCACATACAAAGAAAAATGCAGCACAGTTTTACAGCACAGTGAAATTTTCTCTTCGCATATCCTGCAATTTGGCACCCCTGGAGCACAGAGGGTTAAGGGCCTTGCTCAAGGGCC
The DNA here is from genome assembly GCA_039877035.1 of Silurus lanzhouensis. Lineage (NCBI taxonomy): Eukaryota > Metazoa > Chordata > Actinopteri > Siluriformes > Siluridae > Silurus > Silurus lanzhouensis. The sequence continues at coordinate 1,586,380 of JBCEWE010000098.1, forward strand.
CCAAAATGGCAGCTTGGAGAAACTAGGGCTTAAACCCTTGATTTTCAAAATGTAAACCAAGAGCTTTAACTGAGGAGCGACTACATCCCTAGTTTTCCCATATCCCAGGTTGTCGCGACGCTGGGGCCAGAAAGTTAAGGACCTTTCTTCAGGGCCCCAACAATGGTAAGTTGGTGATAGTGGAGTAGCCCAGAGCCTTAACCCTAGTTTTTAGATATCCCAGTCATATACAGCTTCTACCTGGAGCACAGAGGGGTCGGAGGGGTAAGGGCCTTGCTCAAGGGCCCAAACATGCAGCCTGGTGGTGGTGAGGCTTGAGTCCCTGACCTTCTGATCAGCAACCCAGAGCCTTAACCACTGAGGAGAAATGTTCACGACTACAAATAATAATAAGAAAAAGATTGTTACTACTATAGCTTGTATTGAAATAATGTAATACAAAGGGGACGAAGAAAAAGTACACAAACAGTAAATCATTTCTCAAGTTGCTACAGTAATGCCAACTCCAAACATCTGACCCCTTAAAGACCTTAGAGAGAAATATACAAGGAATACGACGTATTCCGGAAAAAAATAAAAATGCCAAATTACGAACATTTCTCGCTCGCAACATTATTAACGTATACCTATGACCTGTCATTAGACAGTTTACGCAAATAAAAAAGCAAAAACCTTTGTTGCGAATCTCCTCACGAATCCTAACCTCCATCTCATACCTCCGAGAAATACATTCATTCCGACAAAATCTAGCACAAAAAGAAGCAAAAAGCGTTTCTCTGTATTACGAGGAATGTGCATTAACTGTCCTGCTCGCATGTTCCCTGCGCCTTTGTATAATAAGGACGACAGCACCGCTGACCTTTGCGAACACAATCAATGGCTGGGGGAAAAAAAAAATCTGATAAAATACTGAAAAAGAAAGAAAACTAGAGGAGAAACGACAGAATTACTGCTAATAGCTTCCTGACATTTTCGACACATTTATTTAATTATTTACGTGGCCGCCGTGCTCTGTAATTTAGATGATGAATGGAGCAGTGAAAAAATGCAAGCGATCTATGAGATTTGTAATAAAAAAAACAAAAACAATTTATAATAAATAAAAAAAACACGAAAAGTACGGTACTCTACTAAAGCAAAATATACACTAAATACACACATTATTTGGACAAAAGTACGTAAGACACCTGACTTTGGTTTTTTATCAGACTTTCAACATATATGATCAAATATGAAATGAAATATGAACACCTTTGGGATAAATTGGAATGCTGATTGCACCCTAGAAACATCCTCACATCACCTACATCTGATAAACGTTTAGTATTCTTGTCACATTTCCTGCAAGTCTGACCAGCAAATCTTACAGCACAGCTGGTTATGGTTCCACCTCAACAGCCAAAAGCTCCATGTCATTAATGTGCAACTCAAGAACTTGGACTGAAATTAAATGTCAACAGTCTGCTACAATGGTTCAGGACCACAGGTTGCATGAACAGTTCTGCATTTCAGCACTGAACAGCACCTCAATGAAGGAACTGTAATGGATGGATATTTCGGTGAGGAGAATGAGGTTCCTCTCAATGTTCCTTCCTCATGCCATCTCAGGAGGTTTTTCCCTTTGCACTGGCTCATTTATTAGGGACGGACTTACAATTATAAGGAACAAACATGCATACATTTAGAAGAGATTTTTCTCCATAAAGCTTTATTGTGGCACCATTATTTTTGGTCCCACTTTTATTTCAATAAAAATATCAATGAATCTACCATATAACAAATAAAGAAATCAATTAACTACTATGAAATATTTATATAATATACCATTTACTATATCTACTATTTACTGTAATTATTATTATTAATAATATATACACACACAGATGCTTCAAGTCCAACACAATTATTCTGAATAAGTACAAAAAATAAATACAAATTATATACTGTATATATGGTTTAGAAAAAAAACATCCCAAAGCTACAGGAAGCAAATTAACAACCGGCTCCGTTTTGTCTTCAGGCGCTCCATCATTCTTGCAGATTTCGTTGATATTCGGGAAAAAAGAAAAAAAAAAAATAAATAGAAAAAAAAATCTTTATTCAAACTTCTGCATCATCCAACTTCTCTAATTCCTATGATCTATTCAGAGACCTGAAAAATGCCTCGGAGTGCTGATTCTTCACTGTGAAATGTGTAATATTCTGCATGTTGGCATAAGGAAAGTCACGTCCTTGTGCAAGCAATATTACGTTATTCTTCTTCTTCTTTTTTTTTTTTTAACCCCCTTAGCATTTCGTTTCAGCGTTCAGGGTTGAACTTCTCTAACGAACCTTGTTTGTGCAGACTGTTCGCATTAAAATACGGGGAAACAAAAACAACAACAAAAAAAAAATGCTCATCATGCAAGAAAAACACCCGAACGAACAGCAGGTTGGGGAGCTATTAACTGCGTCCAGGGAGTGATCTAATGTTCCATCTTGTTTCCTTTATTTCCGAATAGGCACTTTATTCCAATTTGGATGATACGTCAGAAAAATACTTCCCTGTTTAGACTGGTTTTTATCTTAAACATTTAACAACAAAGAGTGCTAACAAAAAACCCCGTCCATACAACTATTCAGATTCACACCCAGACGAGGAATAGTGCCAGTCAGCACTGCTTTACACCAACAACGAAGCATATGGTTAGATTTTATTCACTGTCTGTACTTTTTGCTCATTTATCGTCACTGGACGAAGCTTTCTGTTAGAGAAGAATTGAAAAAGTGCACACAACGCAATAAAACATGACTGTACACATCTATTTGTTGAACGCGTTAAATCGGGAGGTCAAAAGACTGTTCTCAGGATCAAAAATCTCACCCACGGGTCAAAAGCAGCTCTGGTTTAGGGCTTTCCTTTAAAAATAAATAGATTTTTAGGGGAATGATGGGCCAACATGTTGCAATTTTTGTTTTAACCTGATGGTGGCAGCAGACAGGGTTTACTCTTAGCTACTGGAAAATGCAAAAATAATGAATCATGACAATTGTTTGACAAAGATAGTCTAAAGAAAGGAAGGAACAGAGTAAGGAAGAGAAAGAAACAAAGAAAGAAAGGAACAGAGTAAGGAAGAGTAAGGAAGAGAAAGAAAGAGACAAAGAAAGAAAGGAAGGAAGAGAAAGGAAGAGAAAGAAACAAAAAGGAAGGAAAAAAGTAAGAAAGGAAGAAACAGAGTAAGGAAGAGAAAGAAAGAAAGGATGAAACAGAAAGAAATGAAGGAAGAGAGTAAGGAAAAGAAAGAAAGAGGAAGGAACAGAGTAAGGAGGAGAAAGAAAGAAAGAAAGAAAGAAAGAAAGAAAGAAAGAAAGAAAGAAAGAAAGAAAGGATGAAACAGAAAGAAAGGAAGGAACAGAGTAAGGAGGAGAAAGATAGAGGAAGGAACAGAGTAAGGAAGAAATGAAGGAACAGAGTAAGGAAGAGAGAGAGAGAGAGAAAAACAGAACCACATCAATATTGCCAGAAGTCCTCCATAATAATAACAAGTAATCCCTATTTTTTTTTATGAACTCTTTTTGCTCCAGAGGCGCTACAGCATGCGTTTAACACTGAGCCCAAGTTCCTTATTTCTTTGTAAAGAGGATCCTTTTACACTGATTAAATGCACATTGAAATCTGAACTTTGGGCCCCATGTCATTATTTTCCACTTATCCAATACTCCTGTCCAGTAATATATGGACACATTTTTGTGGAACCTCCCATTCCACATCGAGTCCCCATTCGTTGTTATAGGAACCTCCACTCTTCTGGTAAGATGTTCCGCTAGATTTGAAAGTGTGCTTTGTGATGACGTGTGAGATTTCATTCAGCCACAATGATGTTGGTAAAGTCAGATTAACATCGAGGCCATTTATCATCTTATTTGTCAGACAAAAGAAAAAAAGACCATGCACAAAACCCCAGCTTTCTAATCACAGATCCTAAAGTGCCGTCACTTCTAGCCATGTTTATTGCGAGACGTTCAGTGAAACAAAACTAATTTCCCAATGGAGCTTCTGGCCTTGAGAGAGAGGGGGCAGTTGGAGAAAGAAAAAAAAAAAAAAAAAAAAAAAAAAAAAAAAAAAAAAAAAAAAAAAAAAAAAAAAAAAAAACCTAATAAAATCTTTTATAAATCTTTATAATGACCAGAAATGGTCATTATAAAGTCTCATAATCGAAAAAAACTTTCTAAAGGAGTGCATTTGGCATTTATCTGTTTTACTGTAAAAAATTAAATGCTTGAAATGGCATCAGACGCCCTTTTTAACAGTATGATTTAATAAACATGACTTAGTAATTTAATGTGGTTGAGTGGATATTTCAAGACGATGCCTGGGAGTATAGTAACAGTCACCACCTCAACAATAACATATATGGGCAACAATTCCTCTACACTGTAGTTTAGTCTGAAGGAAAGCAAAGAAGGAAAGTAACAAAAGGAATGAAAAGAAAGGAACAGAGAAAAAAAACCAGAAGGAAATAATATGAATCATTAAATAAAATAAATATATATCACAAATAAATGGAAGAAAATATATCTTGGCAAAGACAGCAAGAAAGAAATGAACAGGAGGAGAGAGTGAGAGAAAGAAAGAAAGAAAGAAAGAAGTAATGAAGTAGAAAGAAAGAAAAAGAAACCGGAGGGAAGAAGAGAACGAAAGAAAGGAACAGAGGTAGGAAGAGAAACTACGAGAATGAAAGAAAAAAATAAAACGAAAGAAAGAAAACAGGAAGGAAGAGAAAGGAAAAAAAGGAAACAGGAAGGAAGAGAAAGAAAGAAAGAAATAAATAAATAAAGGAACAGAGTAAGAGAGAGGGAGAGAGAGAGAGAGAACGAAGTAATGAGAAAATAAATAAAAAGAAACAGGAAGGAAGAAGAGAACAAAAGAAATGAACAGAGGAAGGAAGAGAATCTAAGAGAATGAAAGAAAGGAACAGAGGAAGGATTTATGGATGTAAAATGACTGACAGTAAACAGAGGCTGAGGCAGAAGGTGAACCAAAGTCCCCAAGTGCTCTTGTCGAGGTCGATGACGAAGGACCTTCTGCTTCCAAACCTGCCCACATTATTTTGAAAATCAGCCGTTCAACAGAACCAATGCAGTTCACAAGGTGGCTGGAATTAACGCTCCGGAGGACGAAAGCTGGGACAGAAACAGGGACAAGAGAAGGACAGAAACGCGGATTAAATGCGAATAATTTGGAGGCCAACCGCAGGATGAGCTTCGAACCGTATCGACAACTTCACACCGTCCACTCGAATCACCGTACACGCCGCTCGACAGCTCGGAGCCGTTTATAGCTCTTACGATCGTTCGTGAGCGCCGGGTTGCCATGATCACTGTGATTACGCTTAATGACTGATTAAGGTGTGATTACTGAATTTCCACCGATCAGCTTGTCAGTCAATAGCGCACCTCAGGAGCTTTTTTCTTCCCTCCAACTACGTCTTTGGATGCGGGGGCTGAACTACAAGACTCTGCTCCATGGAGGTACGCTTTCGAAAATGTGGAAGATCTCAAGTGGCCTTCTATAGAGCTCCGACTCTATTAACACATTTGGGATCAAATGGAACACAGACTGCATCTCAGGGCCTTAAGTCCTTATAATGGAATAAAAAATAAAGTAAATACGTTTCATTAAAAATCAAATCTTTCTATTTAGGAAATGTGCCGCATTTATTTACAGGTGAAAAAAACTTTTTTGCATGTATTTTTTTTTTTTTTTTATGTTAAACTCCCATCCATCGCCTTAATTCCCTTTTATTAAAAACCCAGGAGGATTTGATTTGTCCTTCCTTTGGCTTTAACATGCAGAAAAATCCACCACCTGCCTCTTTTCATCTTCGTCTGTAAACCTCGTCTCGAGCCTCACCATCACTTGTTCCTTTTGTATTCATATCAATTTTTTCTAGTCTCTGCTTCATATTCGCACATTTATTTGCTGCTCCAACACAGAAATATCGCCATTGTGGGACGAATAAATGTTTATCTTACCAGGACACTTGAATTTGTTCGTTTCAACCTCTCTATTGTACTACACTAATTGAGCGTCTGTTTGTTGCTGGACTGAGATGCAGAGTTCATGTGATTTCATCATCAAATTAAGACAAATTAAACGCGCTATTTAGGTTTGAGGAAATAATTAGTATGTACGGTTACGTTTTCACAAACTACGTTTTTTTTTTTTCCCCTCAGAAGAAAAATGAATCAACCGCAGGAAACTGAGTTGACGGCTTGTCAGTGGTGGCCTGCGCGGTAATGTCGTTTTCCTGATTTCTTTTCGATGCGATTATGACGACGAGTTCAGCATTTGACTAGAGATGAACAAACAAAATTCTATCTACTAGTCATCAGAAAGAATCAGGGAGTCATACGAGCGCTCCACTCCGTTTCGGCCGAACGTTCCTCGTGACGTACGGCTTTTCTCAAAAACGCGTCTTCGTAATTGTCCTTGTAAGTGCGACCAAATCGATATTTCCTCCTCGGTTGTCCACCGTGGATCAAGAAAAACCAGCTATTTAATCCACATGAATATATTTGCGCTTGTGCAGTTCGCGCTCGATCTCCGACCGTCAGAGAAAACGCTGACGTTATTGGACGCCCTCTAGAGGCCCCCGGTGTTGTCAGCTCGCATTCCGATTGGTTGCATGAACAGCTTCAAGCAGCATGTAGCAACATGTGTTATGAAGGCTGAAATGTAATTGGGTAGAAACCTAGACAGACACTGCAAGAGAGAGCAGAGTATGAAATGAAGAAAATAGACTATTGGGAATAATTTAATACATATTCATGGACAAAAACGATAAGTCAAAAGTAAGAAAAGGTCTTTGCTGACCCTGATGGCCTTCCACTGCATCTGGTAAATGCACTAACTGGAGCAAAAGTATTGGGAGTTTTACAAAACCATATGAACCCCTTTCTTCCTCAGACTATTACCACTAAGATAAAGGCACACAATTAGACGGCTTTGGACGCAACAAAGATTTATTTTTCCTTCACATGAACAAAGGAGACCCAAAACGTGCTCCATGGAGATATGCTTTAAGAGGGTTGGAAAGGAAGCTCTTGAGTAGCCTTCTATAAAGCTCTGACCTCAACTCTATCGAACACCTTTGAAATGAACTGGAACGCTGACTGCACCCCATGTCTTCTACATCAGCACCCGATTTTACTAACGGCCTTCTGGGTAAACGACAAAAAAACTCCACGTGTCAAAAAGCTAAATTTTCTGTTCGGGTGTCCACAAACTTTTGCGCATACACGTATGTTTTTCTAAGTACTTCATCAAAGTGCCAAAAGTTGATAAAGTGCTGTGAATGAAGTCATCATCAAACTGTCGTTCTAAAAATCGGTCTTTTTGCCCCCTCCCCTCCCCCGTCCTATGCAGACGGCTACAGCTAAAACGATTCGTGTTGACAGAAAAGCGTCTGATCGCCCAGGGGAACGTACCTGGTGAGAAACCTGCTAAAAGTGAGAGCACCTTGTCAAATGTCTGCTCACAAATTCTTTTATAGAAAGCCGTCGAGTTCAGGTGAGAAACTGTGATCGTTGACGCCAACCTAAAAACTAAAAGGAGCTTTTAAAAAAAAAAAAAAAAAAAAACAAAACAAGAAAAATGTGCTAAATAACTCTGGTCACATGAAAGACATGTTCTATATTACATTTTATTAGCAATTACATTTATGTTTTACATATGCGATTCTTTCCCAAAACGTTAGCACGAAATCCAAGGCACACAAAGATCGTCTTGCGCGAGATCGTCTTCGGTTGGGCTAGCGTTTCAGCGGGACAATGCCACCAGGAGAAACCAGACGGTTGCACGTGAATACGACGTATCGCAACACTACGGAGGCCGAGGCGTGTCCCGTCCTGAGAGTCACAAAAAATACAGATTAACATGGCAGAGGTAAAGCTGCGTTTTCCTGCAGCCAGAACTGGAAAAGAAATTCAATTTCATTCAATTTTTTGCACTCGAAAAAGCCTGTTTGTAAAAGGGTCACAGACACACACACACAGACAGACACACACACACACACACACACACACCCCTATAAATAAATCACATTTGACCTTATTTTTTAATTAAATAATCATAAAAAAAAAATCTTGGCTCTTTATATTGGGCCTGTCAGTAATGTATTGAAAAATAAATAAATTATTATTATTTTCATCCATCCATCCATACATATATCCATCTATATATCAATTCCTTCATCCATCCATCCATCCATATATATATATATATCCATATATCCATCCATCTATCCATATATTAATATATCCATCCATCCATCTATATATCCATCCATGTATCAATTCCTCCATATATCAATTTCTCCATCCATCCATCCATCCATCCATCCATATATTAATTCCTCCATATATCAATTTCTCCATCCATCCATCCATCCATCCATATATATATATATATATATATATATATATATATATATATATATATATATATATATATATATCCATATATCCATCCATCCTTAAATACCATCCATATATCAATTCCTCCATATATCAAGTTCTCCATCCGTCCATCCATCCATCCATCCATCCATCTATCCATCCATATATCCATCCATCCATATATTCATATATCCATCCATCCATATCAATCCATCCATATATCCATCCATCCATCCATCCATCCATCCATCCATCCAAATGTTTTTACATAGGTTGCAAAATTAATAATTTCATCCATCCATCCATCCAGTGATATTTTACTAGCATTGCGGAAAACAAGGTTATCTGGCCATAAGCGCAACTAATTTTATTTTGAGAGGAAACATTCAAAAGACCGCAAGATGTCAAAACTGATTCAAAGACGTGCCAATAAGGTCATAACCAGAACAACCAGAGAAAACGAAGTGTGGTTATTTTCACCATCGGGAAATCGATTACGTTGCCTAAAAAAAACTCGGATCTGGATTTCCGGCTTTCAGCTCTGCGACTGCGAAACGACCGGCGTGTCGACGGAGCTCGCTGATGCGAGACACCAGCCAAAGACGAATCGAATGTGGGGGACTTGCGATCTTGAACAATGAATCTTCATGGAGCCACTCAGATTTTTGTGCCTGTAATAACACACTTGTATCCACTCAGCTCTTCTTTCTCAAACCTGCAGCTAGCTTTCAAAAGAATATCGATAGGCTCAATCTGCTAATAAAAAAATATATATATATATATAAAAAACACACTATACAGCCATTTCGATTCCATTATGCCCGAGGCTTGACTGTAGAAAATAGCAAACAATCCAAACTGCAGAATTGCCTAGAAATTCTAAAGTCAGTAGGGGAAAAAAAAACCCCACAAACATCTGCCTTAGTGTCTGTAGACGGTCATTGAGTAGCACAGTGAAAGAATGCAAAACACAAAGAACACAAGTGCATAGAAAAGAATGGCGCCTTCTAAGGAAGGACAAAACCTGCACTAGACGGAGAAAAGCACTGGGATGCCTGACTATTCCGGTCATATATTGTCCTTTCCCGTATTTATTTAGTCACACACGATTGTATAGGACGTCTGGACGTGCTCGCATGAATGCAGCTCCACGAACACTGGGTTGGAGTGGAAGATCACCCGCTATAAAAATCCGACCGCAACCCTATTGAACACCTTTGGGGACGAATGTGAATGCTGACTTTCTAGTGGAACATTTTCTGAAAAGGAGGTTATGCTAGTGCTCTTGCCACGAAAACTTGGTGGACACCTGAACTTAAGATTCATATGGGATGTTTGAACATCGCATTCCACATTAAGTCTCTGTTTGCTGCCAGCTCTACAGCAGGCCACTTAAGACCTTCTAGTTTGAACCAAACAAAGAGAAAATGAAATGCTATGTAATGTAGCGCATTCAGACATCTAAGATTCAGTCATGGTCTGGAGAGGAACCACAAATGACTGGAAAAGTCTGATGTATATTGAATAGTCAAAGATCATTAACTGAAATCACATCTCTGGTGATCCTCTTTTAATTTAATTCTCAACAGATTTCCAAACTGAAACGGACAGAGGACCGAGCCTAATCATGGGAACGAAAGGGAAACCTAGTAATTCAACATACAGATATATTCAGTTCAACTTAGTTTTCTTCGTATAGCACTTTTAACAATGGACATTAGCAGCTTTATGAATAAATATGATAAATAGGTTATAAAAAATATATTTATATGCTAATGCCTATAGCAAGGAAGTCAATGGCAGGGAAAAGATTTCCTGAGATGTCATTAAAAAGAAACCTTGAGAAGAACCAGACTCGAAAGGAAACCAAGCCTCATCTCAATGGCACCTCAAGTCCATTTATTATCGTTTGATGATTTAGATTGATAAATGAATATCAGATCAATCCTGTGCTAGAGTTAAAGACGCAAGAGTAAGTTGTCTGATTAACAATCCAGTTTAATTGGAAGATAATTTGAACTAATTTGAAGCATTTATTTCTTGAAAGAAGCAAATGATTAAAAATGAAAAAAAAAAAAAAATCAAATCGTTTAATTGCCTAGAAAACTTGCTTTATAATTACCTGGTATTAGGAAATGATTAATTAAAGATAATTTTTAGGAATAAAAAATTAATTAAAAAAAACAATATCACTGTAAAGGAAATTTAGATTTTGAATGATATCTCTATCTATCTATCTATCTATCTATCTATCTATCTATCTATCTATCTATCTATCTATACATACACACATTTTATATACATAATAGAAATAATTTTTGTTTTTATTTAATTTTTTGCAATGTTTATACTTTTTTTTTTTTTGTCTTTTATGGATCGTCAATGCGAGTAGCTTTGACGTCTGAATTACAAAAAGTTTTTTTTTTCCTCCGATTTTTTTCTTTATCTGAAAAGATTTTCATAGTGCAGACACATTAATCCATGAATGTACACAAAAACCCCAGCAACAACACAAGCTGTACATTGGCACTCTACAGTATTCATATTCGAATCTTATTTTCTCAGAATTGTCTAGTGTTTTCTGGAATAAAGACGCCGCCTGCTATGCCTGCTGCAGCATGCAATCTGTTGTTGAATGAGCGTGTGCTGTAAGTCACAGCAGGACTAATGGCTGGAATCGGGAAAACGTGTTCCATTAGATTAAAAACAACATGCGAGGAAAACCTGGGTAAGAGTACTGTTCGCATCTAACGGCCGTGGAATACTTATAATCCTGGAATCCACACGACATGCAGTAACGTTAATGGAAACCTAAAGATAACGTTTGTATGTGCTAGCGTTCCATATTTAGTTCCCATTCGCTGTCGATAATCTTCAGGGAAGGTGTTCCACTAGATGTTGTTTAGATTATTAAAGTCAGGTGCTGATGTAGCTGAAGTGAGGAGGCCTGGAGTGCAGTCAGAATTCTAATCAGCCCCAAAGGTGTTTAACGGTATTTAGAGCTCTGTAGCAGGAGATCTTTCGCTTCAACCCACGTAAAAAAATATCTTCATGGAGCTGGCTTTGTGTGCAAAGGTATCGTCATGCTGGAACATGGTTGGCTCAAATAATGGAAAGATTTCATGCTACAGCATTTAAAGACGTCCTATACAAGTGTGTGCCTCCAGGTTTGAGAGTTCAGAGAAGAACCATATAGGGTTAGAAAAGTCAGGCTGCCCAATACATTTGTCCATATAGTGTATTTTCTGGTTTCAGATCGATCGAAAAAGATAGACAGACTGTAGACAGACAGACAGACACTGTAGACAAAGACTGTAGACAGACAGACAGTAGACAGACAGACAGACTGTAGACAGACAGTAAACAGACAGACTGTAAACAGAGACTGTAAACAGACAGACAGACTGTAAACAGAGACTGTAGACAGACAGACAGACTGTAGACAGACAGAGACTGTAGACAGACAGACTAGACAGATGCCTGCTTGGTTAAATATATAAAAATAATATTTTATAATATTTTATAAAGAATTTAATAGAATCAATCTAATGCAATACACTCCAAATTAAATTGATAAAATAAAAGTGAATTAATGGGGAAAAAATTCAAAGTTTAGATTTGTTAGACCCCAATTTGGTCATACAGATGTTTATGTAAGTGTGTGTGTTTTACATTTTAAATTTCTAAAGAAATTATCTCAACTGTTCTGCTTATGACAGCATACAAATGTCTTCATTCCTTCCATCCTTCTTTCAATCCGTCCCTCGATATGAAGAAATTGTCAGGATTTTCTCCTTTTAAGAGAAATTCTTGAGGCTGACCGTAGCCGCCGCTGCATGAACATGACGTATCACAGGGGTGTCCTGAGGGTCTCAGAGGACAGATTAACCTGGCAGAGGAAGAGCTGCATCTTCCTGAAGAAACCAGTGGTTCCGTTTCATCTTCAACTACAAAGGCGTTTGTGAACGGGGCCATGCGTTAGAAGTCAGAAGGCGCTTAAGTGAATTGAAGATTTGCTGACTGTCTGAAACACAGAAAGTGAACTGTTCCATATTAAACAAAGAAGACCTGCTTCCAGACATTTCTCTGTTCGGGTCCCGAGGTGGTGAAAGGAACTTCACAAACGATCTGATATGGGAACGCTTCAGTCACTAGCAGTCTGCAAGCAAAGCGTAAAGACCTCGATCTTTTTGCAATCTTTAAATTAAGACTTTATAGGAGCTTTGAGATTGATGTTCTTATTCCATGGAGCCAGTACCAGGATGTATGTATTGATATGGACTTCAAAACGCTTTTGTAAGCCGCTCTGGATCAGGGATGTCTGCCAAATGCCACTATATGTAAAAAGTTTGTCCTTGTTCAATATGGCAAGCTTTTTTTTCTTGATTTTTTAAATTCATTTATTTTTTACTACTGATTAAGAATATAGGGCTAAATTCAGCATCTTTGTCAAAAAAAAAAACGAAGAAAAACCCCTCAATCAATGACTTTCCTGTTGCTTTGTTCTCCCCCTATTATAGGTAGCTATGAAGCCTTCAAGAACTCTATGATGTTTCCACAATCGTGTTCCATTTCTCCTTGGGTCACCACAGTCTCCATATAAACTCCTATCCATCCTCGTCACTCCACGCAGCATCTTCAATTCCACCTTTAGCTCCGCTCCACTTTATCATCAATGCTACGGTCTCGAAACTTCTGCAAGAGTGAAAGGCAAAGTTTCTATCGCACAACAAACGTCTGCCGATTTTGGATAACCGGAAATGCAAACGATATTAATTCAATGGCTATTTAATCAATTTCGCGAATAAACAACGCAACTTGGAACTGCTGTTCAGTCTTCGGGACTGGAATCTGAATGCGGTACGTTATTGTGATTAAGCACTTTCAGGCAAGATGGCATCCTCCGTGCCCTCTCATATATCCTCGTCAGCGGCACTTCGACTCCTACGCGGAGTTCGAAATGCGCACTTCAACGGGAAGAAGAAAAAGAAGAGGACGTTGTTTGTTGTCTGTTCTCGTGCATCGCGAGTGCACTTTGTGGCATTTACCGAACGCAATTTACAGACTGTACAAAGACGGGAAGAAAAAAGAAAAAAAAATGAAATAAGGACATATAATACAAGAATAGATGTTTCGATTCTTTTTATTCCGGACCACCGGGGCAGGTTCCTTTCGAACCCTATACGCTTGTTTTCTTGCCAAGTATCAACTACACTATAAGGGGAATTTTTTTTTTCCAAAGTGTGGGTGCTAAAGACACAGAGGAGCTCGAATCTCTGATGCCTTCGTAACTCTGAAACTTGCTTCTCAGAATGATCAAAACATTTCAGACCCTTTGTGTTCAGGAAAGGAGAGGGTTTTGTTCCTTCTACCAGATCCCTTAGGGGAAGGTGGAAGCTCAGTGGCTTAAGGTTCTACGTATCTGATCAGGAGGTGGGGAGAACCACCAAGCTGGCATTTTTTACTTGGGCCCCTGAGCAAGGCCCTTATCTCTCAGTGCGCCAGAGGTGCTGCATCATGGCTGAGTATCTGGCTCTGGTCTGACCCCAACTTCCTGACATCTCTAGGGTATGCAAAGAATGAATTACACTGTTCTGTAAAATACATAATGAAGAGTAAACGCCTTCCTTGCTTTATTCCTTCTTTACTTCCTTCCTATAGGAATTTATAAAGGAAAGAATATAGAAAGAAATGAAGTAATTGTGAAAAATTCCTTCCTTCCTATATTATTCCTATAAAGCTTTTTATACTGATATTCATTTCTTTCTTACTATATTCCTTCCTGTATTCCTTTATATATTCATTCCTCCTTTCACACAGTATATTCCTTACTTCTATCAATTAATTCCATCCTTTATCCTTCCTAAACTCCTTCCTTCTCTTACAGTACACACCTTCCTTCCTCCCATCCCATATTCCTTTCGAAATTCCTCCCATACCATATTCCTTTCTAAATTCCATCCTCCCTATATTTCTTTCTAAATTCCTTCCTTCCTATATTCCTTCCTTCCTATATTCCTTCCTTCCTTCCTTCCTTCCTTCCTTCCTTCCTTCCTTCCTATATTCATTCCTTCTTTCCTTCCTATAGTCCTTTCTAAATTCCTTCCTTCCTATATTCCTTTCTAAATTCCTTCCTTCCTTCCTATCGATATTAATTTCCTTCTTCCTAAATTCCTTAATTTGTATATTTCCTTCTTCCTAAAGTAATTCATTCCTTTCCCCCCACATTAAATTCTTCCCGTTTTGCTTCCTCCCTTCCCATATTAATTTCTTCCCATCTTCCAATCTTCCTTACTTCCTTCCTAAATCAATTCTATCCTTCTTCCTTCCTAAACCCCTTCCTTCCTTCAAAATGTCCAAAATGTTTGCGACCAGAGAATCTTCAGCAGGAGTTTACAGAACCCAACCTCACGGCAGAATAACGTTCCTTACAGGTTACTAAAATAATGCTGGCTGTTCATTACCGTCCTCCGATTCTGCGGCGGCTCTGCGGGGAGTCGGATGCGCAGCAGACATGGCTGTGGATCCCGCAAGGAAGAAAAATGGCTGCCTTTTTTACTACATCGCCACTGCAGAGATCCAAAAAAAACTAGATTAATAAAGAAGAAAAAAGATGCATAGGAAATGACCGAGTGAACGAGTACCTTTACTGCACTTCCGAATCCAGAGGCCAGAGCTGATATCAGGGTCTTGCTTGAGAGACCATTGGGGCTGAAGCCTTGCGTCTAAGAGAGCTGATAAATTGCTATTTGAAGCCAATGACGCATTGTTTTTAACACCGTGGCATATTTGCTCCTGGCCCTTGAGGAGATAATGGGAAACTGAATAGGCAGAAAAATCTTGAAAGCCATGGCAACAGATGAAGACAACGTTAAACCAAAAAAAAATAAAAAAATGCCCAATGCCATCTGCTGCAAGGCACCTGGACAGACCTTTGGCCAAGGCACTTAATAATCTGAGAAACAATTTAACAACCAGAGACCTTCAGGAACACTTTGGGAACATCACATCAGAGGAGCAAAGTCAAAATTTTTTTTTCAAAAGGAGAATTTGTGTGTTTTTGCCTGAACCTTGACCAAGTCTCCATTCCTGGATTGATCAGGCTTCAAGAACACTGTTTACAGCTACACCAATGCTTGGGTAACTCCCAAGCTAACTGGCTAACCACTAAAGGGGATTGGGATATTTTCTAGGACTTTTTTCTCTCGACTGAAGACACCTAGGTGTAGGTACATCAGTACCAATTGCTTTGCGAATAGCAAACCAATTAAAAATCCGATTCAAGTTCGCACCACGTTAGCAAAGCAAAGTGTGCGAGAGTTACCTCAGAGTCCCGGGATGCCGAGATACACCTTTATCCGGACAACTGGCAGAAAATGGAAATGGACTTTTCCTTAATGACATTAGAAGTCTTGGAGGATTTGAATTCCTATTATCAAGGAAACCAAGCCGAGGAACGTTAGCAAACGCCACTCCAGAATCCCTCCGGTAACCGTTCACCAGAATCCGTACATACCTTTCTGGATTTATAGAAAAAGAATCTTTACCATAAATGAACTCCTGATGGTCATGGACTTATTCCGAGCTCCTGTACATGGGGACAAGGTTCTTTTCGTAATATGTTCTTCCAAACTTTAAATAGTTCTATTCTAAAGCACACTACAATCCTCACATCGTCAAATAGATAAGAATAATTTTTTTTATGAATGGGCATAATTCTATTCACGGACCAGCCTTCGCTCCGCACGTGCATCAATGATCCTCGGCCACTCACGACCCAGTCGCCGGTTCACCGATTATCTTTTCTTGGAGCACTTTTGATAGACCACTGCAGCCTGGAAACATCCCACAAGAGCTGCAGTTTTGGAGACGCTCCGACCCAGTCGTCTAGACATCACAATTCGTCAAACTCGCTCAAATCCTTACGATTGCCCATTTTTCCTGATTCCAACATTAACACATTGAGGACAAAATGTTCACTTCACCACTCATAATATTAGAATGTCAATGTCATTCCAGATAAGGGTACATTCTACATTTTCCAGACAGATATGGCTGATCACTCATCTGGAAAACTTGAAGTCAATGACAAGCACAACAATTTGACTTTTGCAAAGACTCAAAGGTAGGACACTCGACTTAGGATGCTACACATGCTTTTTTAAACTACAGACTTACCAGCCTAAGACAACGGCTGTATAGTCTAGACGTTAACCAGACGTTAAGCGTAGTTCAACCAATGTTATTTTTCTTTTAGCTAATCAGTGTTGACCGGGCCAAGACAGACGATTCGGATCAGGACGCAAAAACACACAGCCGACCGAGTCTACGGCTTCCTGCTTAAAGAGGATACAGAAGCGAGTTCCACAGATTATGCAACCGGTGTTATTTAAATTCGGCCTGAAAGCACGCCATTGTTCAGCCTGTTGTTGACCTTTCTAATGGGCCCTCTAGTCCGGCTATCCATTAGATCCGACCTGTTGCCCTGGTTACACAGCTTCATTGTGCCACAACACACCGAGAAAAGAACGTTTCGGGGCCCTGGGAGCATCTCAAGCATACCGATATGTTTGGTGTGCATGCTCTGAGGATACACCCGTCAAGCGAATTTTGGTGTCCTGTGGGGGTTTTGCATTGAAAAGTATAGCATTGTTTGGGGATAGAGTGATGATTTACTGATGAGTGTGCATAAACTACTCAAATCTTAGAGCAAAACGTGACTTTCTTACAAAGAAGAAAACGATGCAACTGTGGGACCTGAATTCGAAGCACAAAACGGAACTGCAATAAGTGTACATTTTATTCAACTCTGCTGGAGTCGTATTCGACGCGACCGGCCAAACCTAGTATGACTGCCAAAAGGTACAGTATCGATGCCTCGATACATTAATAAACCTATCGACCTGCCAGGGCTCTCAGGTTACCGACCAGCTGTTTGTGTTTCTTTTTTTATTTCGAAGACTTTATTGACCGAATCCTCCTTCATATCCGACCGTGTGGTGATTATAGTATCAGAATGTCGACTGGTTCTAATGCGGGAAAGAGCTGCATCAGCACTTATGTTATGCAAGCAATCTGTTAGGGTATGATTTTGGGAAAGTCAAGAGGCTGATATACAGTAGAGGGGGATCTTTCATTGGGGTCAGGGTCATGGGGGTGAGCTCGTTATTGGGAAAAGCAAATGAGAACATTCAAGTTTATAAGAAAACTGTCCAGGCAGGAACTCATTCAATCCCAGTTCACAGTTTTCCCCCCCATGATAATTCCAGGTTATATATTTAAATATAAACTGTTCGGATCGGATTGTTCAAACGCGTCTAAATCCACCCCGATATCGTTTCCTCTGCGGTTCGTCGTCTTGGGCTTAAGATCGTTGCGCAAACTTGTTTGAGGCGAAAATGTAATTACGGGTAAAGACCGTAAGCTCGTGCATCTCCGGAGACGTGCGTAGAGTTATAGCTCTGCTGTCAGAAACCGTGGCGCGGCGTTAAATTATACACCTTCCTGACGAAAAAGCAAACCGCTGAATATAGACGTTATACGGCGACTAGCAAAGTGTGCTTGTACGCATGCTTCACGTATTTTGTTGGGTTACGGATTTGGAAGTTTTTTGCTTTTTTATCTACATCTTAAACATCAGAAGCTGCAAAGCTGTAATGTCCTTCAATGGGGTAGAATTAAATTTCCCCAAGGAGGTGTGCTTTCCATGGGTCTGTGAGGAAGATCTCCTACTATAGGGCTCTGACCTCAATGCTGATGTTCTGGGGGTGTGGGAAAACAATCGAACATGTAAGTATTGCGATATTTTGTCTGCCGATTCGGAAAATCGTACTAAATTCATGGGAGTTGTTTTGTTTTGAATTTCTATCCCGACCGCTAGACCCTTATACAGTGAAAGAAGGTTTTAGCATAAGGGCACGGCACTAATGTTAGCATTGATATCCACCCGTTTCCTTGGGGGCGCTGCTGTAAAAAAATTATCAGGGGTATAACATCCACCAGGAAAGTCCTAGCGCTGTTGACCGACTTGCGCCGATGTTTTGTTCGCGTGCGGTTTGTTTTTCAGGTGGGAAAATGTTAAAATGGCGAAACAACATGTGCTGTTCGTGGTTGCACTTTGTGGCTGCTGTGGTGCGTTCTTAATGACCGCTTTCCTAAAACGATATCCTTTTCCTAAAATCAGAAACATCCCAATATATCGCCTTGCTTGCAGTAACACAAAATATCGTATCGCAACCCCCCGTATCGCGATACGCATCGTATCGCCCTAATCGGTACCACCCTCGTGGATGAATACAAATCTCCACAACAAGGTATCAGGTGTCCCAATTATTTTGTCCGTAGAGTACAACACTGACTCTGATCTCCTAAAAATGTGATTTTTTTTATGTAAATGTTATAACTTTTCGAGTCTCGAGCGCAAAAATTCACTGAACAACCACAAACCCCTTAAAATTCACTGGTTAATTCCGGGACCCTCGTGCCGGAACAGGTTCGGGTCACAGGATTCAAAATAAAAGGAAAATTTCACACTTTCAATAAATCCTATACAACACAAGAAAGTTTCTGTGGCTGAAAAAAAGAACAATTATTTGTCCTAATACTTTTGAACTCAGCCTGTACTACAGTATACGTGCACTTTCTTTTTTAATCCTATTGTACAGGAGCCTCAAAAAGCGATTATGAGCGACGCAGTCGAACTTGTTTAATTATTCACTTCGTTCGGTTCGCCAGTTAATTACAAAACCCTTAATTAACCACATTTCCCTGAAAGAGGGAAAGAAAAAAAACATGATTCTAATCCCGAAATGTTGTTCTCCACGACCGGATACCACATCGCTTTATTTACAAGTGCCCCAAATGCCTTCAGACACGGGGGCAGTTTTTTAAAGCACAATGTAAAACTTCATTTACAAAAATGTGCTGGAATAAAAAACAGAATTTTGCCTAAATTATCTGATAAGGAGTTTCAGCTCACAATTTTCGATGCAACATATACACACATATGAAAAGACATGTGCATTATATAAATAGAGAGAGAGATAAACAGGTAGATAGAGACATTAGACAGACAGGCAGATATTAGACAGACAGGCAGATAGACAGACATGCCTTCAAGTCGACTTGGAAAATTACAAATGCACACAAACACGTTTTTTCCCCCTCTTAGTTCGTGGGTGCTTCAATACTAATCATCATCTTTTGGTTAATAGTGGGAAAAAATTTCTCTCTCCCTCTCTCTCTGACACACACACACACACACACACACACACACACACACACACACACACACACACACACCCTGTCTCTCTATGGGCGTTTCAACACCACATCCAAAAATGTGTCTGATTTGTTATTTTCTATGCAAAGACGTCTGGCTCGTTAGTTTCCTGCAGTACAGCAAAAAAAAAAAAAATACAATAAAACAATTTCAATATGAATAATCTTAGAGGTGGTTGATGAGGTCGGAAGAGAAGTTTAGAAATCACACCATCCATTCACTGTACCATCACACCATCTCAGTCCCTCACACCCAAACACACACTGAGCAGCGCGGTGAACTTCCGGGGAACGTCGAACTTATGCGTTTAGAGCTGCACGCGCGCCACAGCTGGTTTCCACGCGCTCTCGTGCGAGCCAGATGAGATTTTATGACGTCATAATTACGAGCACGCAAGCCGTCGAGGAGTCACGCGGCGGAAGAAAGATTGAGAGAGATTGAGAGAGAGAGAGAGAGAGAGAGAGAGAGAGAGAGGGAGAGAGCGCGCGCAATGCTGTTCACCGAGTGGATTTTTACGATCGAATTTTTTTATTTTTTTGGACATTATTTCCGCTCGCCCTTTTCTTCTTTATCCTCCTTTCTTCCGTCTCGTCACCCTCAGGTAGACTCATGCCTTCATGTTAAAATCACTGGTGGCACATTTTCTCATTTCTAATCCATCATCGAGACTGGAAAGCGAGCACGTGAGTGAACACGGAAGGAAATGCGGGCTATAATCGGTCAGAGTTCCACACCATCAATCCCAGACTGTACCTGCCCCTGATACAGATCCACTCAACCCGATATTACAGATACAGGGTGCAATAAAAAAAGAAAAAGAAAGGATAGAATGAAAAATAAAGTCATGCGCCGAGACACTTGGTGCGTAAAAACACACAGGCTGTATTTGTCTATATATTTAAAAATAATAAAGAAAAAAAAAACGCATCCTGATGTTCTCTCCTTCCAAGAAGATGGTATGTATTATTCTACACACACACACACACACACACACACACACACACACACACACACACACACACACACACACACACACACACACACCTTCGGTTCTTTTATTCCAAAACGCGAAATTACGCACCAGGACGCACGCAAAAAGGCGCGCCGCACAAGAGGACACCGCGCGCGCTCTTCCTTTAAAATACTCCAGAAAAATTAAACACCACAATAAGAATTGAAAAGAGGAAAACACTCACAGCTGCTGGCGCCCAGAGCTGAAGTGAGAGCGGTGAGGAGGGTGAGGAGGAAGACGCGGATGGAGCGGTGGAATCCCATCGTTGACCCAAAAGAAAAAAAATAAAAGGGAAAAAAAAAAAAAAAAAAGAAGAGCAAGCCTGATCCTTCTTTCCAAACGGGATCTCCAGCCAAGCTTTAGGCTCCAGCGGAAACGGCTCAGAGACTCCCAAGTTTCTCCGCTCGCGCTACTTTCGTTCTCCCACCTCTCTTTCTCTCTCACACACAGTCGCGCGCGCATACAGAGAGAGAGAGAGAGAGAGAGAGAGAGAGAGAGAGAGAGAGAGAGAGAGGGGATCACTGGAAGCGTCACCATTAACGTATTTCTCTCTCGCGCGCTCTCTCTCTTAAACACACACTTCAAATTTCAAAAGGACTTCATTTGCACAATTATTTACACACAAATAAAAACCAACAAAAATCTGCACAATAGCTTTATTACGCCTTATGAGGTCATCACCTGAATGCTTTTCCCAACAAGCTTGAGAAGTTCTCAGAAGTTGAGTGCTTGTTGGTGGCTTTTCCTTCACTCTCCAAATCCAACCTATTCCCAAACCATCTTAACTCAACTTCCTGGACAGATACGTAGCTCTTACAGAACCTAGAGGTGTGTTTGAGGTTGATGGTCCTGCTGAGTACAAAACAGATGGGATGGCATGTTGCATCAAAATGCTGTGGTGGCCATATTGGTTCAGTGTGCCCCAATTTTTGACTAGATCACCAACAAGATCGTGAGCAAAACATCTCCACACCATCACACCTCCTCCTGCACGCTTAACAGTGGGAACACCACATTCAGGAACGCTCTGTTTACCCTCTGTCTGAAAGTGGAAATCTCAAATTTGCATTAATCAGACAGTTTTCAAGGACAGTTTTTCACTGATCTAAATGTCCATTCCTTGTGTTTCTTGGCCCAAACAAGTCTCTTCTGCTTGTTCTTTAAATCGACCATACAGTGTGACTCACACAGTCTCCATTGAACAGTGGATGTTGAGATATAAATACCAATCGTACTTTAATCTGCATTTTCTTAGACTGGGAATTCGAATACATTTATCCTCTGCAGCAGAGGTAGCTCTTGGTTTAACTTTCCTGCCACAGTAATCACGAAGACCTGTTTCATAATAGTGCTTGATGGTTTTGGAGACTGACCTTTATTTGAGAAGTATTAGTAGTGCGGCACCCTTTCCTCTGCACAAGACACCTCATGGTCTGAAGCACATTAAGTAAGGAAGGAAATGTTACAAGTCGAAACTTTTGACGAGGCACCGCTGTGAATTGGAAACCATTCCAGATGACTACGTTGCGAACGTGCTGAGAGAACGGCATGAGTTTGCTAAGCTCGCCTAAAAAGCTAGCCACTTTTGAGCAGATACCGATGCGATTCGCTCGGTCGAATTTGATTTCGATTCGACACAATGCGATACGATCCCATGGAAAAAACAGCGAATCATCGAATTCACTTAACTGCCTTCAGACTTCTAAAAAAACACGCCCCTTTCGCAAACACGCCTTTGTAGATAAAAAAAGATGAAATAAAACCAGATCTTTTCCGGTAGTGTCTTCAGGAAGTTACAGCTGTACCTCTGCCATGTTGATCCGTATTGTACGCGACTCTCGGGACACGCCTCGGTCTCCGTAGCGTCGCGACACGTCGTATTCGCGTAGCATCGGCATCTGCGTAAAACATCGGTCACGAATCATTGATGCATGATACAAACGGCAAAAATCGATGCATCACATCGTTAACATTTATGGCGATGCGAATCGGCGAATCTTAACCCTTTTTTTTTTACTATAAGTTTACTAGAATTTACTAGAACAGCTTTAATCCTCAGAAACCTATAAAAGTACCTTGAAGTCTTGTTTAAAAATAAATAAATAAATAAAACACAACCATAATCATTCTAGTTGACAAGTTCAGGGACTAACAGATCCATTTGAAGAAAATTTGCCCCAAAAGAAAAAAAAAAAAAACACGTCTGGTATTATATTACTATCATTAATTCAAGAATATGAAAGAAAAAAAAAAAACCCCAAACAAATGAAAGCAACGTCTGCGTACATACAGAGGACGCGCCAGTCTGTCGACACGCATCCATAAGTCATAAACAAATACCCCGGTGCTCGTCGCGCTCACGAGGCGAAGGATGTTTAATGAAAGGGATGCTGGCGTGTAAATCAATTCCGTCTGCTGAGGAATCTCTCTTTACTCGCTGTGCGAGACTTCAAACACATTATCACCTGGGCCTGGTCTAGACCTTTTCTTCTCATCTCTTACTCATTCTCTTCACCTCGTCCTTCATTCCCCTTTTACACTATTCAGCCTTGATTTGCTGTTATGATCCATTTCTAACTCCTCCTGAGATGTTGCTCCAATAGATTTTGTGGAGATTCATTCAGGCACAAGGGTGTTAAAGGCAGGTACCGATGGAGGCGAGGAGACCTGGGGTGCAGTCGGCATTTTAATTCATTTAGGTTCAATAGGGTTGAGGTCAGAGCTCGAGAGCAGGAGATCCTCCAGTCCAAACCGTATGTTCTGGATTTGTGCATAAGAGCATCGTCATGCTGGAACATGTTTGGGTTTCCTAGTTCAAGTGACAAATGAAAAAATTATAAAAACAATTTTCATGAAATATTTCATTAGTTAGCAGACCCCCTGCAGTACCGACACAGTCCACTAGTTGAAGACCCATGCTTTAAGATGTCTTTGGATTCGGAAGCATTCATTTTTCCCTTTCGCCTGAACTAGAAGATCCGAACCCGTTTCACCATGATGATCCCCTTGTGGCAAAGCCAGCTCCATGAAGATATGCTTTACAGTACATGAGTTAGAGTGGAAAATCTTGACTGGCCTTCTCTAAAACCTAAACCCACAACATTTTGGTGACTTCGTAAGCCGCCATCTCATCCTTCGAATACGACCTTCAGGACGTTACTGGTGAATTATTCAAGTCAACAAATTGGCAGATTTGTTATAAAAAAAAAAAGTAGAAGCGTTTAAGCCTCAAACGGAGTTCACTGCAGACAGCGTTTATTAAAATAGGAGTCCGAATCGGATTCCACGCCGCGACCGCTTTCTTTTGGTGGCTTTTCGGCTCGGTATTAAAGCGAATTCCTGACCTTCGTTACGACGAGATGTTTTCCGCGGCGCACACGATCAAAAACGAATACGGCATAAATTAGAAGCAAAGCAAAAGAGAAGTGATCAAAGATGTGGCACTGCAAAGGGGATTTTAGGATGACAAGTTAAAAGACCACCCTCTTGAACTGATTAAAATAGGAGACAGAGACAAAATGCATTTAATAAATAAAGCAAGAGCCATAAATAGATGTATAATCGAGTGATCGATAGAAACAACACAGTAGACAGACAGACAGACATGGATCAATAAATACATAGATCGATATATATGGAAAACGGATCAATGAATACAGTTGATAGATATCTAGATTGATATTAAAAGAGAGATCGATCGATAGATAGACATAAATAGATCGAAATATAGATCGATAAATAAATAGACACAGTAGATAGATATAGATCAATAAATAGATTGCTAGATAGACAGACAGACAGACATAATTAGTAAGACATATTACAGTAGATTGATAGACAGACAGACAGAAAGAGACAGAGACAGATAGACAGAGACAGTACAGTAGATCGATAGACAGATAGACAGACAGACAGACAGTACAGTAGATCGATAGACAGACAGACAGACAGACAGACAGACAGAGACAGACAGACAGTACAGTAGATCGATAGACAGACAGACAGACAGACAGAAAGAGACAGAGAGACAGTACAGTAGATCGATAGACAAACACTGCATGAATTACTGGTGAATGGGTAAAAAGATGTTCAAGTAAACAAACAAACAAAATAAATAAATATTTGCTGCTGTATTCCCCTGAAGACTTTGTTTTGAAGGAAGGAGGACAAGAAAAACAAGTAGAAGAAGAAGAGAGAGAGGGAAAAAAAAAAAAATAAATAAATAAATAAAACTCCGCACACTGCATATACAATATTGATATTGTGACTCGGTTTCAGCGAGAGCTCTGTGTGTTCCATCCAGAGCCCATGCAGGATTTCAGGCCACACACACACACACACACACACACACACACACACACACACACACACACACACACACACGCGACCCCGTGAAGTGATGAATGTCGAGAGCCACCGCGTTGGAGCTCCAATAATTACTGCGGTTCATAAATTTGCTTTATTGAAGGACAGTCTTTGAAAGCACAATGAAGAGTTCCCACTTGAAACTTCAACGTTCGTAAAGCGGGAATTTTGGGTTCCTATCTATTACGCATAACATTATCCTTAATCACGACGACTGCAACACATTTTGGGTTGAGGAGAAAAAGAAAAACAAACATAGACGGGGATGGAATCGGTATGCAGAACAACTCCGGATTTATTACTTTAAAAACAAAACAAAAAAAAAAAAACGGTGCACTGCGCGTCACGCAAGCTGCCACGGCTGGATGCGCACAGCATCATTTGAAATGTTTATCATTAAGCCTAAGAGAGATGGAGAGAAAAAAAGGGAGAGGAAGAAAGAGAATGTCTATGTGTATCTTTTCATTTCTTATTTGCCCTTTTTTTTCCATTCCTCCAACACTGGCAAAAACAAGTGGCAATATTATGCCAGTATTACAACAAAAACACCAGGGTTATCGGTCGCCTTCTAGAGGCCCTTGGAATCATCAAGCCGCACCCTGATTGGTTAAAGCAGCTGCTTCGAACTACTTGGATTCCAATTAAAGGGACGCCTGCAGCGTTCACAGCCACGGCTTTACGGCAAATCCGTTCGATCCCAGGCTGGAATCTGTTTGCATAGAAAACAAACTGAAAAGAATAACGCATGGGTCTTTAACCGGTGGTGAGCGGCGGTACTGCAGGGGCTCCCCCTGATTAACGTTGAATCGCAAATAACTTTGTTAAAAGAAAAACATAGGGAAACATCGTTTTAAATCGTTTTAACTATATAATATAATTAGCCTAATATGATTGGTTTCTATGAACATCAGTAGCTACAGGTTTGACACATTTTGAGGTTCCTGCCCCATGGTTCTATTACCTTAGGGGGACCTTGTCCTGAAAAATGTTGAAGACCCCTGGGAGAGACAATTAGCAAAATTGACACTCTGTGAATCCGATAGACATTAGGCACTGGTACCTATTATAATCCTTTTTTTAGAACCCTCAGTCTGCTCTACCATATCTCCGCCCTTTTCTCAGGTCTCTTTTGATTCATAATGTCTTCTTTCGGCTTCTCCTATTAGTGGGCGCCACAGCAGATCATCCGTCTCCATACCCCCCTGTCCTCTACACCTGCCTCTTTCACCCCAACCACCTGTATGTCTTCCCTTACCAAATCCATAAACCTCCTCCTTGGTCTTCCTCTTTTCCTCCTTCCTGGTGTCTCCATCCTCAGCATTCTCCTACCGATATACCCCATGTCCCTCCTCTGCACATGTCCAAACCATGTCCAGGCCATTAATTGTAGCACAGCAATGAAGTCCAGAGGTGCTTTGTGTTTTGTTTTCAATCGGCATGGTGAAGTTATTCTAGCTGTGTATTTTTGTGGTTTGTGACCTTGAGTAATAGATCCGTTTATGCTGACAGACTGTTTGCCCAGGCTTCACCCATTACTGACCATGCCCATGAGATTTGGAAAATAAAATCAACCTCCAGGTCCACCCCCTCCTCCCTCAACCCCCTTTCCTTTTTGACGCTTGGACCCAAATCGATCGGTCTTCACCCCGTGCAATACGACCGCATTAAACCGACCAAACGAGTCCGAAGGAAAGCGTTGGACCACCAACACGACTTCGAAAGCTCGATTCTATGCGGAATCCTCTCAAACTTTGACAGACGGGAAAAAAATTTTAACAATCCAATAAACAATTATACTTCGTCCTTGCGGTGACCTCGGCGTCTCGGCTTTGCGGCGTCGCCGTTAGTCATTTCAGCGTTCCGGATGCGTTTTTGTGATAAGGAATAAATGTAAAATGGAGAAAAGAAAAGAAAAGAAAATAGAGGGCAATAATATGAATCAATAGTGATACTTACTCAATTATTTATCCGGGATACTATTTCTGCATTTCGGCCTTTCGAGTCTCTGCAACTTTTCATTTCATTAAACATTAATGAGAGAAATATATATATTTCGCCCAGATTTTTATTATCTGCGATCTTTAACAAGTGTATCGTCTCACCTTGTTTACTGAACTCGCAGACCGGTGTAAAGGATCCACCGTCTGCTCGCTGCAAGGAAGGTTTGCTGCATCTTTCGGCGTATAGGGGAGCAACCCGAGTTGCCAACGAAGACTACGTGGTTTTAATACCATTATGATGCCACAGCTAAAGAAACCACACCCATGCACTTAGAATGATGTCATTACTAAAGCAAAAAACCCAATAAGCAAAATTCAACAAGTCTCCTCTCACTGGAGCCACAACAACCGCCCGCATACACCGTCTCCAACACGAGCATTAATCTTAACTCAATAAAATTATCAAATACATTTATAAAATATAATTTTTACTCGTCTCTTTTCTCTTCCCTGTGCATTCGTTTTCTGGGGATTCGAAATTACCGCTAATTATGTGGTTTTGTTCAAATTCTACAGGATAGAAAACGTATATAAACGCTTCATGAAAGAGCTCGAAAAAAGGCCTTCTTGTGAAGGTTGGTCCTCCACGAAGATGGAGTGGGGTGACCGGAGAGTGAAGGAAAAGCAGTCCAAAGCACTCAACACCAAGTTTCTCAAGTTTGTTGGAAACCCATTTTAGGTGACGACCTCATGAGGACTTTGGACAACTGAAAAAAAAATTCATGTTAAAATGATCAAAATAAAAAAAAAATAATTAAATAAATAAAAAAAACCATCATAGAAGGTTTGTCCAGCGTGTGCGTGTGTGTGTATAGTCAGGTAGTCCGCGCTCTCTGGTCATCTTGTTTCCCAGAGGAGCCGAACGAAAGTCAAGTCAATGCAGAGTCTGTAATTCTTCTGCTAATGGAGTTTTATTGCAACCGCAAGTCGTTTTCACTTCACCAGGATTTCCACACCTTCTGCGCACCTACAGCACCACACCAGCAAAAGTATTGGGACACCTGCCCTCAAAGCCAGTTTAATGAAGAAATGGTTTTGAAGAAATGGAGTGGGGATCTCGAATGGCCTGCGATAGAGCTCAACCGATTGGGATGACGTGGTGGTGAGGTCGGGAGGCAGCAGTCTATCAGTCCATCAGTACCAGACTTGACTAAAGCCTTTGCAGCCAAATGAACACTAATCTCCATGAGCACGCTTCAAAATCTAGTGGAACGTCTTTCCTGGAAAAATTATAACCGTGATTTGGACTAAATGTGGAACGCCAAAAAGCACAAACATCTTATGTTCCGTTGTATCATAAGTAAGAGTCTAAAAGTATAATAAAAGTATAGCTTGGTTTGTAAGAGGCGGATGTAAAGAACAGGGGGAGGGGTATGGAGACGGATGATCTGCTGTGGCGCCCCCTAATGAGAGAAACCAAAGGAAGAAGAAGAAAAGTATCAAGTATAGAGATAAATAAAAAGGGATTTGCATATGACCGATATTGACACTAGTGCAGATTTAAAGTGACACTGAGGTGTGCCAGTCCAGCGTTCAGTATAGAAACAGGCACTGGACTGCTCCTATGGATTTAAAAAAAAAAATACGTCCTTAGAAAAACTATAGGAGGACGATCCGCAGAGGGTTTTTGATGTGCCGCAAAGGCAACCCGCTGGCGTTCTGGAAATCTTCATCCGAGGAGATTCCGGATGTTTAATACGTTGTGGGTTCGCCGCTTTGCTGCTCTCGTCCTCTCTCGCTCGAGCACTTAAGCACTTCCCCCCCCAGGCTGAAAGATGCTGATCAGGGCAGGTAACCCTTTCAGAACCTCAACTAAAAGTTGAACCAGTCAAAATCCCTGCTTATACTCTGCTAAACCCGTAATCCCATCTTCCAGATGGTCTCCCTGCTCTCATTAGGTTAGCCCCCCCCCCCCAAAGCGGCCGTCGCTGCAAGGCGGCAGAGTAGATCAGCGGGCGAAATTGGCGAGTTTGCAAGTGCCGCAGGAAGGGAGAGAAAACTTTATTTACCTTAGTAAAGAAAAATGGAGCTCCGAGACGTTTCTCGGCGCTCGTCTCGTCGTGTCGAGTCCTGAGGCAGAAACACTTTAAGAGGATTTTGAGTCGCGGCTCATTTGCAGAAGCTCGCTATAGAATCAACTCACCCCAGATTCTGAGTTAAAGCGCTTTCAATTTGGTTTCTTTCTAATGAAGTGATTAAAAAAAAAAAGGAATGGTGGAAACATTGAGTTTTCTGCATTTCTTCCGCAATTTGACCAGAAACTTGATCCGATCGTTAAAGACGTTCCAGAAACGCCAATCTGATTGAAGATATCTTCATAGTCGCCTTGGGCAGCAAGGACGTCACAAATGTTTGGCGATCTATTCTGCATAATGATTTTTGGTACGGTGGCTGAGAAGTGCAAGACTCAAACAAGACTGAGGAGACCAACAGTCATGCTGAAGGATCTTCACAGCTCAGTGGCTGGGATTGGAGTAATGGTCCAAATCTGAAAGCACTATGTAACAAATCTTTCCACGCCTCAAGACACATCATCCATTCAGTAAAGAACAATGGTGGCAGACTCGTGCTGTGGAAATGCTTCTTATCTGCAGGAGTCTTTTTAGAACTTGAGAAAGAACAGATGCAGCAAACTATCATGGATCACTGCAGGAGAACCTGCTTTAGTGGATTTATAGCGTGAAGTTTGGGAGAAAGTTTCAGCAGGTGAACAGCTCAATGTTCTACAGTGACCAATTCCTGATAAGCCTCACCAAAGCAACCTGACCTACTGTACCTGGAGCTAATCTGGCAAGAAAAATTTGAAAAAGAAAAAAAGCCCTCAAAGACACAAAATAGTCATTTGTGGCAGCTGAATCCGTATGCGTTAGAGTTTTAAAAATACAACTTTTTTTCAGTAATATTCAGAACATGGATTATAAAAACTGGTTTGTATCCATTAGGAGCAGGTGGTGGTGGTTCAAGTTATTTATTTAACCAACAAAACTTGCAAAAGCAGGTACGGATTTCTTAAGTGATGTATTTGAGGTTGAAGAAATGCACAAGTCCGAAATCCCAGGCAGTGCTTATAGTTTCTACCTCTGATGATTCACTTGCCAGTGTTTTCCTGGGTTTCTGCAGGCAAAGCCGAGGTACCGATATTAACAATAATTTCGGTACTGAAATTAATCAATCTATCCATCTATCCATCCATCCATCCATCCATCCATCCATCTCTCGCCCTCTATTAAATAAATATCTACCCATCCATCAATATCAATCTATCCACCCATCTATCTATCAATATCTACCCATCCACCCATCTATCCATCAATATCTACCCATCCACTCATCCATCCCTATCACTATCCATCCATCCATCCATCCATCCATCCATCCATCCATATCACTATCACTATCCATCCCTATCAATATCTACCTATCCATCTATCCATCTATATTCATCTCCAGCCATCCAGCCATCCATCCATCCCTATCAATCAATCCATCCATCCACCCATCTATCAATCTAGATCAAACATGAAATTATACACTGATTGGCCAAAAGTATGCGGACATATTTTTATAAAAAATCCCCTCCTGCAGCTCCAATTAAAGAAAAAATCAGCTTGTTTTGATGGTCAGAGCTCTAAAGCAGGAGATCTTTCACTTCAATCCTCCCAACTGCATCGTTACAGCGCTGGCTTCGTGCACAGGGGCAACGTGGTGCCGGAACAGGTACGAGTCTCCTAGTTCAAGTAAAGGAAAAAAATCTCACGCTAGTACATCCATGGACGTCCTGTACAACAGCGTCCTTTAGCAACCAAGCAGGGCTGGAAACATCAGGAATTCCAGTCCTTGTCTCTACATAGTGTCCCCGCTCCAGTAGCGCCTGTGTGCTATGTCTCAGGGATTAGAGTATTCGTTTAGAGTCTGGAGAGATGATCCATTTCCAGCGAGCGTGCACATTAACAGCTTTTCTTTGTTTCGGTTTAGAAGTCAAGCTTGCCACCGAACGTTTTGCTTTGAAGGCAGCAGTCTCCTTGAAGTCCACTTACACACAGAGAGGTGAGAGGTGGTCTGGTTTTTTTAAACCCATTTTCTTTTCTACGAATCGCAAAAATTGCCTGTTAAGCTACGCATGATTAATAGCACCTTCGGAATGATTTCACTGCTCGAATGGATCCATGGACGTGCTGGAGATTATTGGAGAAGATAAGAGCTATGGTATGATCTCACACACACACACACACACACACACACAGCTTTTACCTGGAGGCTAAGAAGAATTGGCGAAGGATGCAAGGAGCAGGGATTGCGATGCAGATAACGAGGCAGTGCAATAATTCTTAGAACGGATCGAGTTATCGCTCCTGAATCACTACGATACAGTTTATAAGTCTGCATACTAAACGAGCCGCCCCCCCCAACTAAACCCTAAATCAATACGCCGAAACAAACCGCGCCTTTTCGGGCCCGAGCGAATTAAGCTTTAAATCACGCGAGCGGTGTGCACACAGATCCGCTCCGAGAAAGCAACTTGTAATATATCTTCATTTGTCCGGCCGATCGCGATCGTGTCATGTTGCTTCGAGTCGTGGGAATCCCGCAGGAAACTTCTAGATAAATCCAAAAATATATAAAAGCACCCAGTCACCATTCCTTACAGACTGCAGCCATTGCAACCAGAAAGTCCCGAATCTTGGTGTCGCAATCTTCCTTTCGCTAGATCCTACACGTGCGCTCGGCTAGCCTGGGGGCAACTAGCAAAACTCTGGAGCGGAAAATAAATGTAACTAAAAGATTCCGGTCTCGACCGGGAACGATTATCGCACGGAATTATTCAGTTAATGACGGGAGCAAAGACAAAATTGTGCAAGGATCAGATCAAAATAGGCAAAATTAGCGCTCTAACTAACAAACTCAACTATTTCAGACACTTCAAGGGTTAGTTTTTAAAACTTTGAAATTTTAATTTATAAATCATGTAAAAAGATGCAAAAATATTTAGATTCCAAAATTTGTATTCAATTAAATTTACCTATTTTATGCCTGTTTGTTTTTTTATCTAGATTGCTATTTTTGTTTTTACACGATTTTCTTCTCACAATACACCCCATGTCCCTCCTCTGCACATGACTGAACCATCTTAATCTAACTTCTTTGACCTTCCCCAAAATGTTTACAACCACTCTTCCAGCTATAGGTCTCGAGTTCAAATCCCAACCACACCAAGCCGCCACTCCTGGGCTCCTGAGCAAGACCCTTAATCCTGTGGCTGCTCGGTTGTATGAATGAGATGAACACAGGCCACTCTGGATAAGGGCATCTGCCCTAAATGTGGTTCTACATTTGTGGAACTACAAGAGCATGCCATGCTGTACATGGGTTGGAGTGGAACATCTCCTGCTATAGAGCTCAAACCTTGCCGAACACCTTCAGGATGAACGAACGCGTCTGCACCTCATGCCTCCTCACCTCAACCTACATCAGTACCTGAATTTACTAACACAAATCTCCACAAAATCAAGAAACATCTTTCCAGAAGAGTGAAGGTTAGTATAAAAGCAAATGGGGACTACATGAGGGGGGTGAATGGGTTCATAAAGAACATACCAAGTGTCCTCCAACTTTCCTCCATATAGCGTTTATAACTTGGACTCGGACATATTGATGTGACGAATCCGAGGCTTCGTGTTTCGCTCAGGTTAATTGATGAACACCGAACAATAGATCGCACTTTGTTCTCTGAACGTCTCGCTGCAAATCATGCTGGATTCTGGTCTTGCTCTCCAGTAGTAGCTTGTAAGTTGTGAACGAATCAAAACACATGGTTTTCCACGAGTAAGAAGTTTCTCTAAAGGTTTGCTTGATGGCGTGTAGCCCCGAAATATTTGCTCGCAGCTGATTGGACTTTTGCTCTGAAAATCAGGAGATCAAATCCACACCACAACCAACTGTTGGGCTCTTGAGCAAACACCAGAACCGCTCACTTGCGAGATGCTCACGTACGCTGCGAATGGACGCGTTCAAGAGGAAATACACCAATAAGGATATATGTTAACTTTGCCTTAATTTGAATGAAAACTAAGGACCTGACCATCAGCTTTGTTCAATTGTATGAATATTAAAAAAGGTACACCAGACAAAACCAAACAAAAAAAAGTTATCAAGGGGAATGTAAGCAATAAATAGAGACTCTGCAGGTAATTATAATCGAGTGAAGGGCAAATCTCTTACAAGAAACGCTGTTCTGCATAAGTGAGCCAATTCTCCTGCAATTGCCTTTGACTGGGAATCAATCAAATAAAATGAAGACATTTAAATATACTTTAGATTCCGATCAATACGTCGCAAGGCCCGACGTTAAGCAGACTAAACGTTAACGTCTGGAGGCCAGGTTTGCTTCAGGTGTCTTACTCTTGTGCGATGCAACACGACATGTTTTACATACATTCACCCTTCGTATAGAGCCATCAGCAGCCAAGTGTTACTAAAGAAGTCATTAAAAACGTGCGACTACCTCAAAAAAATAATTTAGAACCTGTCAGTTGAGTATTCTGAAACCCCTGCATGTGTTTTTGCATCATGTCGAGAAGAAAAGACACCAGTGATGCTGCTCTTCAGTCTGGAAGGGGTTATAAGGCCGTCTCCAATTTCAAATTCACTCCTCCAGTAACTGGTTGTTTACAAATCAAAAGGCTTTAATAAAGTACTCAGTCCACAAATATGGGCAACTCATTATATTCAGTTACACCGTGTAATTCCTCGTGTTGCCTATAGAGGTCTAAATGCATGAAATATTTGTTTCACAGTAAAATGGGCAAAAACTAAGCAGATATCATATCTGAACAAACCAGAAAAGTTCACAAACAATACCTTTTGACCTGATGAGACCAAGAAGGAGATGTTTGATCAGAAAACCAAACACAGAACATGAAGCATGGCGGCAAAGTGGTTATGCAACTCCAAGAACATGGAAACTCCACTTCTTCTTCTTCTTCTTCTTTCGGCTGCTCCTATTAGGGGTCGCCACAGCGGATCATCCATCTCCATACCACCCTGTCCTCTACATCTGCCTCTTTCACACCAACTACCTGCATGTCTTCCCTCACCACATCCATAAACCTCCTCCTTGGCCTTCCTCTTTTTCTCCTACCTGGTGGCTCCATCCTCAGCATTCTTCTACCAATATAATTCACGTCCCTCCTTTGCACATGTCCAAACCATCTTAACCTCGCCTCCCTCACCTTGTCACCAAAACATCCTACATGCGCTGTCCCTCTAATAAACTCATTTCTAATCTTGTCCATCCTTGTCACTCCCAACGAAAACCTTAACATCTTCAGCTCTGCTACCTCCAGCTCCATCTCCTGTCTTTTACTCAATGCCACTGTCTCTAATCCATACAACATCGCAGGTCTCACCACAGTCCTATAAACTTTCCCTTTCATTCTTGCAGATACCCTACTATCACAAATCACTCCTGTCACTCTTCTCCACCCACTCCACCCTGCCTGCACTCTTTTCTTCACTTCTCTAACACACTCTCCATTACTTTGCACTGTTGACCCCAGGTACCTGAACTCCTCCACCTTTTCCAGCTCTTCTCCCTGCAACCGCATCACTCCACTGCCCTCCCTCTCATTCACACACATGTACTCTGTCTTACTCCTACTGACTTTCATTCCCCTTCTCTCCAACACATATCTCCACCTCTCCAGGCTCTTCTCAACCTGCTCCCTACTCTCACATCAAAACACAATATCATCCGCAAACATCATAGTCCAGGGAGACTCCTGTCTGACCTCGTCCGTCAACCTGTCCATCACCACTGCAAACAGGAAAGGGCTCAGGGCTGATCCTTGATGCAGTCCAACCTTCACTCTGAACCAGTCTGTCGTACCTACTGCACACTTCACTGCCGTCACACTGTCCTCATACATGTCCTGCACCACCCTTACATACTTCTCTGACACACCTGACTTCCTCATACAATACCACAACTCCTCTCTTGGCACTCTGTCGTACGCTTTCTCTAAATCCACAAATACACAATGCAATTCCTTTTGTCCTTCTCTATACTTCTCCATCAACATCCTCAAAGCAAATAAGGCATCTGTGGTGCTCTTCCTCGGCATGAAACCATACTGTTGCTCACAGATGGTCACCTCTTCTCTCAGCCTGGCTTCCACTACTCTTTCCCATAACTTCATGGTGTGACTGATCAACTTAATTCCCCTGTAGTTACTGCAAGACTGCACATCTCCTTTATGCTTAAAGATCGGTACCAGCACACCACTTCTCCATTCCTCAGGCATCTTCTCACCTTCCAAAATCCTGTTAAACAACCTGGTCAAAAACTCCACATCCATCTCTCCTAAACATCTCCATGCTTCTACCGGTATGTCATCTGGTCCAACCGACTTTCCACTCTTCATCCTCTTAATCGCTGCTCTCACTTCCTCCTTACTAATCCTATCTACATCCTGCTTCACCAACTCCACATCGTCCAACCTTCTCTCTCTCTGATTTTCCTCCTTCATCAGCTGCTCAAAATACTCCCTCCACCTTCTCAACACACTCTCCTCACTTGCAGTACATCCTTCCCAGCTCGGTCCCTCTGCCTGGCCAATGGGGAGGGTTGCATTAGGAAGGAGGAGAAGGAGAGGAGGAAGACGTCTACAGAGACGGCAGGGAAAGGAGAAGTGGAGGAGAGTAGAAGTTCGGGTTGGTACTTTAAATGTTGGTACTATGACGGGTAAAGGGAGAGAGGTGGCTGATATGATGGAGAGAAGAAAGGTAGATATGCTGTGTGTTCAGGAGACCAAGTGGAAAGGGAGTAAGGCCAGGAACATTGGAGGTGGATAAATCCTTTTCTCCTTACTTAGTGTCCAACCTCTCCTACAGCTCCTCATATGCCTTATCCTTGGCTTTCGCCACATCCCTCTTTACCTGCTGCCGCATCTCCTTGTACTTCTGCCTACTTTTCTCATCACTCTGTCTATTCCACTTTTGTTTTGCCAACCTCTTTCTCCTTATGCTCTCCTGCACTTCCTCATTCCACCACCACGTCTCCTTGTCTTGCTTTCTATTTCCAGATGTCACACCAAGTACTTTTCTAGCGCCTCCCTCATCACTCCTGCAGTAGTTGCCCAACCATCCAACACCTCTTCAACACCACCAAGCCCCTGTCTGACCTTTTCCCTGAACCTTACACTACACTCTTCCTCCTTAAGTTTCCACCATCTTATTCTTCTTTCAGTCCTCACTCTCCTCCTCTTCTTCGCCTCCAAAACCATCCTACAGACCACCATCCGATGCTGTCTAGCTACACTGTCCCCTGCCAACAACTTACAGTCTCCAATCTCCTTCAGGTTGCATCTCCTGCATAGCACATAGTCCACCTGTGTGCACCTTCCTCCACTCTTATACGTCACCCTTTGATCCTCCTTCTTCTTAAAATAAGTGTTCACCACTGCCATTTCCATTCTTTTGGCAGAATCTACCACCATTTGCCCTTCCACATTCCTCTCCTTAAAACCATACCTACCCATCACCTCCTCATCACCTCTGTTCCCTTCACCTACATGTCCATTAAAGTCTGCCCCTATCACCAATCGTTCTTTCCTAGGTACACCAACTACCACTTCATCTAATTCACTCCAGAATTTTTTCCTTCTCCTCCATCTCACAGCCAACTTGTGGAGCATAGGCACTGATGACATTTATCATCATCCCTTCAACTTCCACCTTCACGATCATCACCCTATCAGAAACTCTCTTCACCTCCACTACACTCTTACTGTACTCTTCCTTCAGAATCACCCCTACACCATTTCTCTTTCCATCCACACCATGATAAAACAGTTTAAATCCACCTCCAATGTTCCTGGCCTTACTCCCTTTCCACTTGGTCTCCTGAACACACAGCATATCTACCTTTCTTCTCTCCATCATAATCAGCCACCTCTCTCCCTTTACCCGTCATAGTACCAACATTTAAAGTACCAACCCGAACTTCTACTCTCCTCCACTTCTCCTTTCCCTGCCGTCTCTGTAGACGTCTTCCTCCTCTCCTTCTCCTCCTTCGGCCAACAGTAGCCCAATTTCCACCGGTACCCTGTCTGCTAACGATACCTGTGGCGGTCGTTGTTAACCCAGGCCTCGACCGATCCGGTATGAAATTCTCATTTGTGATCCGCATATTTGATTTGGAACATGTTTTACGCTGGATGCCCTTCCTAACGCAACCCTCCCCATTTACCCGGGCTTGGGACCGGCACTAAGAGTGCACTGGCTTGTGCATCCATAATGGCTGGGTTAACATGGAAACTCCACTTGATATTCCTAAAACAAAAATACGAGGCAATGTGTATTGAAGCTTAGGCTGCACCAAATAGGTCCTACAGCAGGGCCATGATTCCAACAAGACCAGCAAATCAACTTATGGAGAAAACATTGAGGCAAAGTGGACCAAATGCTTTCAAGTTCTTCCTAATGGGACGTTCTACATAGTCTGAATCACATCTACACATCTGGATCATTGGGTGTACTTCTTTTCTTACCCATCTCTTTAATGTGGGTTTGCTTTTTGGGGAAAAATGACTACATATTGAAACCTGTACTGCTGTTAAATTATAAAGCAGGACCTCATTGTAGACTTAAATTATTCCCTCTACAGGATCCTGGGTTTCTTCTGCTCACCCAGAGCTCAAGTAGTTCTGTGTTGATTACCTTACAACATCTTCCTGGAACGGCTTATAAATAATAAAGATTATAAAAAAAATAAATACAAAACAAAAAAAAACCTGATCCTTGGTCGTACTCACTGCTTGCTGATACGCATTTTATATCAAATCAATAGGACGCCCCCCCCTGGTAATACTTACAGCCTTTGAGCTCAATTAACAATATCTTATGAACCTCTTTATCCTTGAACAAGCCACCTGACGATTGATTCGTCGATACTCAGGTCGAAATGTTTTGCCGATATCCCGGCTTCATTTAAAAAAAAAAAAAAGGACTGATTTGCTCGCTAAGAAGCTGTTCGGCGTCCTAAAAAGACGAAACGGTCAGAATCGGAAGCAGCGTTCTAGTTTCCAATAAATTGAAAGGACATTGAAAATAGAACAAACTTCTGGTAAGCACTCATTGTTTCATTTTAAAGACTATATTTGATACCGTGTATTGGCTTGTAACTGGAAATGCGGCCTGAAAGCCAATAAATGTGGGTTGATTCAGGCTGCCTGCTAGCAAACAAACAAAAAAATAGATATTAAGACTGTTGTCAAATAAATGGACATGGGCGGTGCAGGTTACGTTATTTGGCTACAGGGTGAGGAAATCGTTCCGGATTACGGGACAGGAATAAATCAATTTAAAAAAATCGGATTCTTATTCTTTAAAAACGCGATCCTACGTAATACATGAGCTCAGGGCCCGTTCTAGATATTTTCGATGCCCTACGCAAAATTTTGATCGGATGCCCCTTGAAGCTAAATCCCTCAAAATGAAAAAAATAAATTAAAAAAATACCCCCCCCCAAAAAATATATTTAATATATTTATATATTAAATTATTTCTAGACTTATTTATATAAAACCTGTTAAATTTTTTTTCTTAAATGTGCATATTAAACTTTTATAAAAAAAAAAATTAAAGGCTACACCTAGACGAGCTTCTCTTCTTTATCTTCTTCTTCGGCCCTGCACGAGTATAATTCAAGATAATACCTTGCTATCGTTGTAGCCTATACTTACTCTACACATGTCACCCACGCACATTGACCCGTCTCCGAATCTGAACCCGGCTGCCTTGCAAGAGTCGAATAAATGCGAGGTAATAAGGCTTCGATTACTTTCCGGAAAAAAATCATCATTCATTGTACCACGGGTCAGGCAAGGTCATTGTGTGGGTAAAAAAATGTAAATCGACGCTCCATTTTTGAAAATAATGGCGGTTCGTTAATGCTAGCACGGTCTCTATTAGCATGGCAGACTAGCAAAACAAGGTACCGCAAATCTTTTAGTAAAAAGTTAATTAAAAAGTTCAAAATAGTTCATTAGTTCATAGTTCAAAAAATGCTATATGGAGTATATGGAGTATATGGAGAAACTGGTGGACATCCGCTTTTACACATCCACTCTTTTGTTGGAGACAAAAAAGGAGCAAGTAAACTTCAAGGTTAAACCTTAAGAAAAACCCATTTGAAGTCTTTGGACGTCCTGCTACCTCCTAGACCGAGCTGTCAATCAAACTTGGGTGAGCAGAGTGACGGAAAGCCTCTAGGAGGGGAAACGGGCCTGACCTGTCAAGATGTGTAGCAACATTGTTGGCCCCGATCAAATTCTGAAGCCTCGAGCATCACCAATATATGCTACAACCGTACACACACCTCTCCTGGGAATGTGGGCCAGATGAGATGACTGTGGAACGCGAGACAGGTCGCAAGAAGGCGTTTAGTGGTTATTTTAAAGATTCCTTTTTTTTATCCGTCTAGCCTTTGATTCTTTTATCCTCGGCAAACGCCTCGGAGATTACCAGGTCTGTGCTGATCCGATAACGACCTGATCACGAGGTCCTGTAAGGACGAAAGACAAAACCGTCTTGCCCAGCCCACGTACTGCATTGTTACGATTTTTGGAGCAAAAGTACAATGATGGTGGAGGGAAATTTGAGATTTTTCTCTCGTTCGTCAGGGCACAACTGGTGTTTGTATAAATGTAATATTAAAACTGCTGCCCGAGTCACAGGGAAATGCGCTGGGGACTTGATCTTTCACTGAACTTCAAGAACATTTTAGTGTATATTAGTGCATATAAGTTATACAATTCTTGCTGTATATCTACTTGCTGTAGATTCATAAATAACTAAATATCAAGACATTAGCCGAGGGCAACAGAATCTTCATTTCTTTGTAGTTGTAATTAATAACGTTCCTATAGAGGATACAATAAATGTGTGCAATTTCAATAACACTACATAACTGCTATTTGTATAGATGGCAGTTATATTGTATACACACAGCAGATAGACAGAGGCTTCTGGACATCCCCATTCCATACTTGGTCCCCGTTTGCTGTTATAATAATCTCCACTATTCTAGAAAAGGTGTTCCACTAGATTTTGTGACGATTCGTGCTCATTCAGCTCAACAAGTGAGTTAGTAACGTCAGGTATTGATGTAGGTGAAGTGAGGAGGCCTGAGGTGCAGTCAGCATTCACAGTCATTTCAATAGGGTTGAGGTTCGAGCTCTATAGCAGGAGATCTTCCACTCCAACCTACGAATGCTGGAGCAGGTTTGGGTCTCAAAAGGTCAAGTGAAGGGAAATTTAATGCTAGAACATCTAAAAGATGTCCGATATAATCGTGTGCCTCTTATTTTGTGGTAACAGTTTGGGGAGAAACCACATACGGCTGGAAAAAACGTGCATCTAGCTACTTTTGTCGCTATAGTGTCTATCCATCCTTCCATATATCCATCTAATATATCCATCCATCCATCCAATATATCCATCCATCCATCCATCCATCCATCCATCCAATATATCCATCCATCCATCCATCCATTTAATATATCTATCCATCCATCTAATATATCCATCTATCCATCCAATTATCCATCCATCCATCCATCTAATACATCCATCCATCTAATATATCCATCCATCCATCCATCCATCCATCCATCCAATATATCCATCCATCCAATATATCCATCCATCCATCCATCCATCCATCCATATATCCATCCATCTATCATCATATATCCATCCATCAATATATCCATCCATCCATCCAATATATCTAATTATCCATCCAATATATCCATCCATCCATCCATCCAATATATCCATCCATCCATCCATCCAATATATCCATCCATCCATCCATCCAATATATCCATCCATCCATCCATCCATCCATCCATCCAATATATCCATCCATCCATCCATCCATCCAATATATCCATCCATCCATCCATCCATCCATCCATCCATCCAATATATCCATCCATTCATTCCATCCAATATATCCATCTATCCATCCATCTAATATATATATATATATATATATATATATATATATATATATATATATATATATATATATATATATATATAATATATATATATATATATAAAAATAAAAAATAAAAGACAATACAATGTATAACCACCTTTTTTCCATGCACACTTTCATCCCACTCTCTCGCTCTTTCTTTCTCCCCACGTTCCCATCAGCTTCGATCTCATTCAAGTGCAGCCTTGTTGTGTGTTTCCAGCCACTTGAAGTGATCAGAATGATTCGGGCTCTCGGAATTTAGATGAAGAAATTTATCCATCCTTCAATTCAACCCCCTTTCTGTCTGAAGATGGAGAGAAGCTCACCCGGAGTGAATGTTGATGAGCGGTAAGTAATAATGTGCACCACTTCAGAGCGGTTTTATTTTGTCTACGCCTTCAACAACAGACAAAATCAGCTTTTGCGGAAATACACGCATAACGAACATTCGTTCTTAAACG
Organism: Silurus lanzhouensis; assembly: GCA_039877035.1. Classification (NCBI taxonomy): domain Eukaryota; kingdom Metazoa; phylum Chordata; class Actinopteri; order Siluriformes; family Siluridae; genus Silurus; species Silurus lanzhouensis. Next base: position 1,627,985 of record JBCEWE010000098.1, read on the forward strand.
AGATACGATGACGCACCTAGTGAGCGCCTCGTGACGGTGGTAAAGAAATACGATCGTATTAAAAAAGGAACCAGACCCAAATGGTGATGTCCATTCAATATCGTATCATATCTTATGGAAGGTGGTAGCTTAAAGCATTGGTCTCTGGATCAGAAGGTCACAAGTTTAAATCCCGGCACCACCCAAGCTGGGCCCTTGAGCAAGGCCTTTAACCCTCGAATGTGCCGTTGTAACCACTCTGGATAAGAAGCTTTGCCAAAAATGTAAATCTGTTCACTGAATATTGTGTTTGAGGGCAATTGTAGTCCAAAGCCACTGTAGCAAAAATCCCTTAACATGGATTCCGAGTGAAACCTCAGCATTACGTTTTGAGAATGTTCATGTGGGGCCATCGTCAACAACAAAGCGGTTTCTGAATGAGAAATTTGATAGTTAAGGTGTTGGAGTTCAAAATCCAGCACCATCATGTTGCCACTGGTGGACCCTCAAGTAGCTGCTCAACAGAGCTGGAAAGTAAGAATTTTACTCCGAGTAAATTTTTAATGAGCTACATTAAGTTTTATTTTTACTTAAGTAAAAATCCATTTAACTAACAAGACTTTAAATTGAGAATATTTGTCCAGAAGTAAAAAATCTGGACTGGAGCAGGCTTTCTGAAGGGCTTCAGAAGTTGGCCAGCGTTTTATTCCATATCGGCAGAATTAAACATAAAGACAGGCTATTTTCCAAAAAGATTTCATTTCCGGACCGATTCTTCAGCACCTGCACATCTATCCATAGTTGGTGCCATGCAGAGATAAAACATGGAAGCAAACGGAAACCTACAAGTCGCTCTGTGGAAATATTCGGAATAAATCAATGGTTGTGCGTCAATCAAATCAAACATTACCTTTAATATTCCTTTGCATTAGCAGTGCTCGAACTGAGATTGTTTACAGAGGAGCTTATTGCAAATGCACCATCAAATGCAGATATTTAAAGCAAATCATGTGTGTATTTAAAATAAGTTCACAACACACACAAATATGCACCGAGCCGCATACGCACTGCAGTACAACAGTGACTGCAGCCTGATCTCTGAGAGAGTGTGTGTGTGTGTGTATAAAGGCAAAAGACTGATGGATCCAGCCTCCAACCAACAACGTTTACTGGAACACTCCGAGTCGTTAGCACAATCCCTCTGTCGCCACTGCGACTGTCAGACTCCGAGTCCTGCTGCTCGGAAACCCAAGTTTTTGCAGCGTGTATCAAGTTAACAGCCGATTTATCAGGAGCTTCCCTTTCGCACAGGAGCCCTCTAATTCATCCGTCCGCATTATAGCTCTTTCGCTTGGTATACCGTGGCAGTCAAGCAGAACGTGCGGTGGGTTGCGGGATGAATATGATGATCAGCAGGTAGCTGATGATATACTGTACCCCGATGCATTTGAGCGTTCGAATCAGCGATTGTTCATGCAGTCATTAATGCAGAAAAAAAAAACATGCAGGTTTAGGTATGATCAAGGTCAGACCTCGAACCTATTGGGGGGACACCTGACTTTTTCAGCCATATGTGGGTCTTCTCCAAACTGATACCAAAAAGTTGTTGCCTTAATTTTAACTACGAGACCTGCACCTGGTAGGTCCAGTGGTTAAGACATTGGACATCACAAGCCAAGGATTGGAAGATCACAAGTTCAAATCGCACCCCCGCCAAGCTGCCGCTGCTGGGCCCTTGGTCCTCCTCCTGTGACGGCATTATGATGATGCTCTTGGGAAAGAGAGCCAGAGCTAGGAAGAAATGCTTTACATGATTTGGAAGATCTTGTTTGGTCTACTACAGAGCGATAAACCCTATTGAACATATTTGGGAGGATTTAAAACGAGGTACACCACAGACCTCCCCAAAATTTGTGGAGCCTCTTCCCAGAAAAGTGGAGGTTTTTATAAAAGCAAATGGGATGTTCAAAAAGAAGCACATACCAATTTAAATGGTCCAGAAACCAGTGTAGTTTACAGGTACGATTGAGAGAATCCGAGTCTGGGATTTCCTCCTCCTTCCCTTATTCATTCTTGAGCTTTATTGGCTAATTTGGAGTTTTTTTATCGCCTTGCGCAGGGAAGGTCGTGCTACAACGTGTCTCTTCTCGACGAACCAGAACGATTTGTAACGCTACACCGATTCCTTCCGCGCATCGCGTGTACGCCGCTGCTGCTTTTTTTTTGTATTGTTATTTATTAAATAACACCATGTCCATTAGGGCCAATAATCGCATTGCATCAGAACGCCTTGCTTTTTACCACCGACAATATGGATTCGCAGGATCTTCACGCACTCGAGACGAATCGCATTTCCGACATTTCAGCGGGAAGCATCAATCCTGCGCCGAGCCTGTTTATTAGCCGTGTTACGGCTTCATTACGCGGCTCATACATGCGTCCCGTGCTAAATGAGCCCCTGCGTCTCGCTCATAGGAGGCAGGAAGGAAATGGCTTTGGGTTTGATAAGCTCTTCGCAAACAGCTTATTAGAAATAAGGACAACGTGGACCGCAATGTCAGTGTGCACACACACACTAGGAGTCTGTTGAAGTAATTACTCTCACTGTTCCTCTTCATTTTGCTGTCATTATAACCCAGCAGTCCCGCTCCGGACACAGTAATTACCGACATTTCAAAAGCTTTATTGTTTGCCTAAGAGCCAAGAGCCTGACATTTTCACTCGTCGTTCTTTGAGCTTTACCTTAAAGACGGTGCTCCATTAAGGTCACCGAGCTGGACAGACGGTTGATACTATAAATGAACTGAAAGCGGGATTCGAGTAGCGCATTCAAATGGGTGTGCATGGCACCGAATCCAATCCAATCACAAGCTCCAGGGCGGTGTTTAATTAGTCACTTCGGAGCCACTTCTAAATTAGGATTAAAAGAAAGTGTTTATTCCTAATTGCGTTGGTGTTCTGATGACGTTTTTATATACAATATAATCCATTAAACTTTATAGACAAATGTATTGGGCCACCTGACTTTCCCTGCTATTTGGTATCAAACAATTGGAGGCACACAGTTGTACATGACGTACCACATCCAAAGACATTACTTGATCTTGGAGACCCACACCTGTTCCATGATGCCCCCCCCTGTGTTCAAAGCAAGCTCCATGAAGATAGACTTTATAGTAGAAGAGTCCGAGTGCTGAAATGACCTGCCTGCAGTACAGCCCCTTTACTGTTTGTAAACATTGGCCGCATCATGAAACGAAAAACACAACAAAACACCCAAAATTGTTGAGCAGCCAGAATTCAGTATCAAACGCACATGGGACTGCACTGCTCTCCCAAAACATTAGCAACTGGTCTCCTAAGTTTTGCTATTTTAATGGAAATGGCATCAAGTCTTTCGTCTGTATACATCTGGAAATTGCTGAGATTTTGGGAACTGCTCAACAGTTCTGGGCATTTTATGTTTTTCGCTTTATAAGGTGTCAAATATTTCCAAACGGACTCTACCACAAAGTCATGCTATTGTAATAGATGCAGATATACCGTTCAGCATTGATTGAACCTTTCAGAATGTGCAAGCTGCCCATTCCAGAGACACTAATGCACTGCCATGCTATCAGAGAAGTCTGTTTTTAAACTGAGCGCTGAGAAGTGGTCCCTCTCCTCTTTAGTCTGGAGGACGTGTTGAACAAATAGAAGTTGAAATGCTATTTAAATGAGCTTTGGTTTAAAGAGGATGGGGGCGTTTCTGGATCATGTTCACGTACAGCTACTTCCTTGTATGATAGATTTAACCTTGCCATTTATGGATGACATATCAAACTGTTCACAAACAACTTCTGAAGGCGTTAATGAGCCCAGACTGTTAAAATGCAGTCTTCTTATTCGCTCAAGAGGAAGTCTTACGTGTAAAAGACCTAACTCGAAGCAACCCGATCAGCCCAAAGACCCTTTCAGACCTCTATCCGAATGATTGTATTTATTGCGTTGTTTGTTGCATACCTGAATAATCAGGTGTAAAGTTCGTCCGAATAAAATGCATAGCTCCTATAACAAAATGCAGATTTATCATGTTATTGATTTACTTTAAAGGTCACAGTATGTTGTGTAGCTCTCAGGACTTTCCTCAGTTGGGATCCAGATATTTGAAGTTTTTACTTTACATTTTTTTGGAAAAATCGTCAGTTTTGCAGTGCGATGCAACTTCACCTACACACTGATGTGCAACGATAAACAACCTGGTACAAGCAGATAAATATGTGCATGCACACACACTTTCAGCACCGTGTAGCAAACCATGTTGCTATATATGCACATGCAGAACATTGTTTCGAGAGCGCTACATACAGACTGTATTCGACACGAAGTTGGCCTATTGTGTTCAACCTGCTTGCAGGAGTGTTGGGTGTGTGTGTGAACGTGGGCGTTCTGGGTTGTTGTCTAGAGTCTGCTGATCGCCGTGGCTTGTGTGACTAAGTGCTGACTCCTCAACCCCTAATGCAGAGCGGAATTACCACAGAAAAGCCCCGTGTCCTCCACACCGCACACACTTCCCATTATCGTTAAATGCTTTCGGTGGGGTTTATTCGAGCTCCTATTTGCTCTGAAGATCAGGCCGGCTTCAACAACCAATCACACCATGTATTGTGATGGGTTTTGAACAGATACAATTTCTTTTTAGCAGTTCATTTGTATACATCTTTTAAAAAATTCCTATAGATAAATATACATTTGATCAAAAGCCAATTTCACTCCCTGGACTTCCGACTTGGTAAAGAATTCATACTTTGCTGGATTGACAATTTAAATAAATAAATAAATACTATACTGGCAAAAGTTTTTGGACACCTCATTGCAAGATGTGCATGTTTTCGTCGAACATCCTATTTCACATTTAGTCTTCATTTCACGAAGAATTCTGGAACCAGAACGCCGACAGCACCACAGGCACACAGCCCAAAAGTGTTCAGTAGGGTTGAGAGGTTTAGAGCTCTAGAGCAGGAAGAGCCGTTGCAGGGAGAAAATTTAAAATAAATAAATAAACAAATCGCATATGGCTGGAAAAGTCAGGTGCCAATACTTTTGTCCATATTCGGTATATACAGAGCATAAACAAATACATGACTAAATGGTTAAAAAAGCAAATAAAGAAATACATCTAATAAACAAGTGAATAAATAATCGAATCATTAAATAAAGTGAACAAAGGGATTATATTTGGAAAATTTATAAATAATGTCAAGATACATTACTATGTAAACAAAGCGGTGAAATATTCATAATAAACTTCACTTATTTACCAACAAACCTATTCGTAACACACAAACCTTCAAATCCGATCTTTTTTTTTTTTTTAAGATTAAATACTTGGACCAGCTTACCAAGGTTCCACACACACTTCATATTAGGCTCGAAGCCAGTCACTGTATGCTGCTTTAATCAGACACACGCGAGCGAAGAACGACACTGTCTGACATGCCGACAATAGAGTTTAATGAAAATGCAATGTCACCTCGTGTTCCCTGATTGCCGATTGCTTTTGTTCCCCCGTTCAGATCACACATCAATCCGGAAAGCAGAGGCACCTGCACAACATCAAGCGCCAGCCATAATGCGCCGCTAATGGGGCAGGAATGAAACTTTAATGAGGCCTAACTTCAGGGCCATCTCTACATGCTGGTGTGCAAATGGCAAAAATACACACAGTACAGTACATTGGTGTGTTAGTGTGTAAGGTTTCCTTAAATCTAGCGAGTCGATGTCAGCCGTTATTTCATGCACAGCGTCTTCAATTTGTATTATTGAGTAGAATTGACTATTGTATTAATCAAGTTGTATAAAAGAACGTGCAAGTTAAGCACCTATACGTTTGTTGCTTCCTAGTTTATTCCTAATGAGCGACCCGGTGATTGCTGTGGCGAGGAAAAGCTACCCGAGATGGCATGAGGATGAAACCTAGAGAGGAACCAGATTTAAAAAAGGGAACCTCCTCCTCATCCCTGATTGTTCATTCATTACAGTTCCAATCATTGTTGAGGTGCTGTTCAGTGTCTGGTGCTGAAATGCAGAACTGTCCATGCAACCTGTGGTCCTGAACCACTGTAGCAGAATTGTTGATATTAATTCCAGTCCAAATCCATCCTGAAAGTTCTTTAGTGGCTCAGTAACTTGAATGGATCTTTAAGAGGTTCTTGTGGAACCATAATGGGCTTAAAAACTACATTTTAAAAAATATAATTAAAAAACTAAAATATAGGATTTTGGCATAAACACAGAAATCATTTGTAATTTGTAAAAAAAATATCCAAAATTTTTAAATTAAGTAGATAATCATCCTTTGATTTAGAGATAAAAATAAAAAAATATAAATAAAAAAAAACTCCATTTCCCAACATCACACTCTTTATTAAACCCCATTGCTCGCAAACTGCTGGTTTATTCTCACTTTTATTTATTTCATATCACAGCTGAACGTTTTCAGATACTAATAAACTGATTCGCTTCTACACCAAACCTTATTAAACCTACACTCTGGAAACAAAAATTTACATTGTTTTATTTCTGATTAAATATTGGCCTTTGGCTCACAAAAGTAAATAAAATTAACTTGTTTTGGTCGAAGGAGAAAACAGAGCTGCAGTTTGTTCACAGGTAGAAGTTCATTGCATATAAATAACTTGGATTATTATTTGCCTCATTAATCCTGTTTGTTTTAAACATCTGAGCAATTGTGATGAAGCTGTTAAGTGTATGCAGTTAGAGATGAATGACGAATTTCTTCATGTTCCTTTTAAATTATAAATAATAAGCAGAGGGGGGGGGAGAGAAGGAGGAGGGGAAAAAAGGGAAAAGGAAGTGGAAAAAATATGAACATAAAACAGTTACTGAGAAAGAAAAAGAGAAAGCGCTAGAGAGGGCACGAGCATGACACTTTGCAAATAATGCACCTTGCTTTCTAATTGAAAGTTGAACAGAAAAAGAACATGATTGAGTTACAGTGAGAGAGGGAGATAAAAAGAGGAAAAAGGAGAGGGTAAGCAAGAGCGTATACCTTGCAAATGAATAAATTCTAACTGAAATTTGAGTGAGAGAAAGAGAGAGAGAGAGGAACAGAAAGAGGGAAAAAGAAAAATAGTGACAGAGGGGGGAAAAGGATAAAGGTTAATACAGAAAGAAAAAAAAGTTGAATGGGGATAAAAGAACATGTAAACAGAAAGAAAATGACAAATACAGTGTGGGTGAGTGAGTGAGCATTAAACCTTACAAATAAAGTAATTTCTGGAAATTGAAAAAGCGAGTGGGAAGGTAAACAGAGTGAAAAATAGGCAATTTAACAGAAAACGTAAATGAGAAAGATGGACAGAGAGAGAGAGAGAGAGAGAGAGAGAGAGAGAGAGAGAGAGAGAGAGAGAGAGAGAGAGATCTAGCAAGGCATCAAATCGATTGCAGATCTGCTGCGTCATTGGGCCGTTATTGAAAATGAAAGACGCGTGTTCGGGTTTTATCTTCGCATCAACCACAATCCCACAATTACAATCAATTATAGATTTGTCTTTTGGCCCCGCCCACTTCCCCACCATGCTCGGCTGCACCTCCTCTTTCTCGTAAAGGTTTCAATTACACCCTTCTGCCCCTGCAGCGGAGAGGCCGGTGCAATATTTCATGCGTCCACCAACACACACACACACACACACACACACACACACACACACACACACACACCACACACACACACACACACACACACACACACACACACACACACACACGAGCTCTACAAGTACTCCGACAGCTATTTAGCCTGAGAAGATTTAACCCATTTCTGTCCTGGGTTTTGTGCTCTGCTGATCAGATGAAGCATTATTCAGCACCAGCTGTCATTCTGAAAAACTTATTAGAACCGCAATTCTGAAAAGTTGTGTAAAATATAAATTGAACAGAATGCAATGATTTGCAAATCTCATAAATCCATATTCTATTCACTATTAACCAAAAAAATTAAATAAATATTGATTGTTTTTGAACCATGTATCATTTTCAGGAAAAGGGAAAAAAAAAATAAAAAAATTTGAATTTCCCACTATGTCGCATCACGTCGCAACTGTGGAGAGCATTCAGTGAGGTTTTGGGAGAAGAATGTTCACCTGTGTGTGTGCCTGATACATGATTCTAGCTGCTCCACAGTTCTGGGTCTTCTTTGTTGCGTTTTTCGTTGTTTTGAACAAGCAGAGATTGGGCAAAGCCTTTTGTCCTCTATATACAGTACAATGCATAGTTTGTCCCGTAAAGTATTCTACAAAGACAAATTCAAGTTACGACAGTTTTAATGAAAACCAAATGCAGATGAATCCTGAACCACGCCAAAAACATGGTCTGAAGGAGTTCAATCCATTACTAAATGACCAGATTAGAGCAGATGAGATCACAAACCGGGGACTCAAACGGTTTATGAACGAGGCATCAAAGCAGATGAAAGCGGATGAACAACCTCTTAAGCGAACCTTTTACAAATGCGGTTTTCTTTATCATTGAACATAATGGAAAAACGGACGTCGAGCGGATTTATGGAGCTTCCGGTTCCACTACTAACCATAGAAACGACGTTACTCATAAAATCACACACTGATGGTGCTCATGATATTTCTCACTCTGCGATGTTTGTTATGTTTTAAATGATTTAGAATAACACCTTTGTCTCACCCAGATGAGTCTGGTTCCTCTCAAGGTTCCCTTTTATTTCCTTACACATCTAAGGGAGCTTTTCCTTGCCGCAGTTGCCGAAGGCTGGGGGTAAATATGCATAGATTTAAATAAGTGAATTTGTTTCTATAATTCTTACATTGTGTAAAGCTCCTGCGTTACCAAGGTCAGGAAATAACTTACTTTATCAGGGCCTGGAAGTATCTGCAATCACCAAAGCTTGGTGGAATCTACATCACCATGGCCTGAAAGTAGCTCCATAAACAGCAACTGGTAGTACCTGCATCATTGAGGCCTGGAAGTACCTTCATAATAAAGACCTGGTAGTATCTACATAACCATCCAGGTTATAATCCCACCCTTGGTGTCACCCAGATGAGGATTGGTTCCCCTTTAGGTTTCTGCCTCATGCCATTTAAGGGAGTTTCTTCTTGCCACAGTTGCCCCAAGACTGCTCATCATTTACTCATTTAAAAATAAGTAAATTACATTGAAGATCAGAGGTCTGGAAATAATTACTTTATTAAGGCCTGGAAGTACCTGCATCACCAAAGCCTCGTAGAATCTACATCAAGGCTTGGATGTAATTCTATACCCAGAAGCTGGTAGTACCTGCATCACCAAGGCTTGGAAAGTACCTACATCATCTAAGCCTGGTAGTATCTGCATACACTTCTAGGGTTATAACCACACCCTTGGTGTCACCCAGATGGGGATGGGTTCCTCCAAGACTCTGGTTTCTCTTAAGGTTTCTTCCTCATACCATCTAAGAGAGTTTTTTTTTTTATAAAACTGAATATGATTCTATATTCTTACATTCTGTAAAGTGCATTGAGGAAAAACAGTATAGAAACAAAATTGAAAGTTGTTTTGTGAATGAAGGTCCTTTAAATTCCTTGTGTGTATGAATCAGGCTTCATTTTTCTGGTGTCTTAAATCTCTAAAAACTTCAGGAGGATTGTGATTCAGCAGAGGGGTGGGGTGGCGTGGGGATGAGGTGGTGTTGGGTCGGGGCAATTTGCCTCGAGGTAGAAAACTACAAACTACTTTAAAATGAAGGATGTTCCCGATATTTATAAATATTTGAATACTTGAAAATAGTGCGCCGGAGAAGAACGCTTCGGCCCTCTGGCACCATGAGTCACGAGCGTGTAGTGAGGAGAGAGAAAGAGCGAAAGAAATAGAAACCTGCTAAGTAATGAAATTCATTTTTTTAATAAATGGTGAACAAGTTGCATCGCAGCCTCTCATTTCATAGCTGATTCACGGCTTGGCTCGGTGAGGGAAGTGGGATTAGATCAGAAGCTACTGTAGATGCATCGATTCATTTAAAAAAAAGGCACAACCTCGAGTCTTCTGGGAAGATGTTCCTCAAGATTTCGATTTCTGTTAGTAAAGTCGGGTTTCTGATGTAGGGTTAAGAAGGTGCAGTCTCGAATGGGGTTGAGGTCAGAGCTTTTCAGTTGTTCGGGTTTCCGAACAACTGAAAATTGGATGGAAAATTCCATGCCACTACATCCAAAGATTACAAGAACCTCATGGCACAAAAATAAAAAAAATATTTAAAAAAAGTAAAAAGATGTTTTCCCCACACTGACAGCACTGGTCTACAACTTTAGATTTTGGTGGTGCAGGCCAACACAGCATCAAGATGGAAGGTTATAAATCAGTGGTAAAGGCACCGTGTTACTGATTAGAAGGCCAGGGGTTTAAGCCAAGGCATAGCCACTTTGGGGGCCCTTGAGCAAAGCTCCTAATCCTTCATGCTCCAGCTGAATCATGGCTGATCCTGGGCTCTGACCCCAGCTTCCCAACTTTGCTGCTACATACGAAGAAGGGATTTCGGCGAAATGGGATATGCTTTGCTCTTTATTGAGTGGCTATTTTTCTTTTTTGGAATATTCAATATTCAATATATTCCCTAGGGGGGTTGGAATATTTGCAATCAATTAATTGGCCTGATGAGGCTCCGTTCCGAGATTCAAATTAGACCTGAAAACAGTGGGAAACTAGGGATGTTTCATCTCCATAACTGAGGCTGATGCGATTCACAAAGCATAGCTGATGATATGGTACAAATTAAAAGATACACATGAAGCAGCCACCGACTCGATACAATACGATTCCCGCGTAATGAGAAGCCGATTTCGAGCCTACGCAATGCGATTCAATAGAGAAAATTTGGTACAGAGGGTTCCCTTTTATTTCCTTGCTTTCTTTTACCTTGTTTGTCTCCAGAAAGATGCAGCTCTACCTCTGCCATGTTAATCTCTATTCTATGCGACTCTCAGGACACGATTAGGTCTCCGTAGCGTTGCGATACGGCATGTAGCAGCGATGGTGCTGAAAGAACGCACTCGAGAAATCGATCTACAGTACATATAAAATATGCATCGGATTTATTTATAATAAAATAGATTAGTTATAATGAAAATTGGTCACTTTATAAATCAAAGTGTAGCGTATCGACTTATGATGGCATAGAAATCCCTCTATCCCACAATCCTTTCTTTCTCCCTTTGCAAGCAATCATTGCCAGATTGATTGGCATAAAGTATGGGCAAAGCCTGAGGGTCTTCCTAAAATCCTCTCAAAGCCCTGACTCCATGAAGACATGCCTCACCAAGGTTAATGTAAAGTTACTGAAGCTAGTGCTGTCTGGAGTGTTCCAGAATACAGTTTTAAGATGCAGTACCCGTGTACTTTTATACCTTTGAGCAACTTTTCATGACTCACGGATTCTTTAGAAGTAGACATCAATGGAGCCTTCACTTCTAAACTCCTTACCTTCTGCTAATTCTTTGCCGGTTTAAGCTTTTGGGCTGCCGGAGAAATTCTCCACTTACAACGTGAAGAGTCACTATCGGGGGAGCATTTAGCCGCCATATTTCCCCCCCGCTAGCTTTCAGCGTTCGGCGCTCGATATTTTCATCCCTTCTGGTGTTTCCGTTCATGCATTTCTATTGCAGTATTGCAAGGACTCGCATAAGCCGAGGCGTGAACGCAATACAGCAGAGTGACCGACAGTTCCATTCATAACAGTGCAAGCGTGTCACTCAGAAAATCACTCTGAAACAAGAGGTAAGTAAGGGACAGAAAAAACAGAGCGATACGGATTGTGGTCCTAATGGCCCTTTTGTGTGAAGGGCTGCAATCAGGTTAGCTGTCACCAAGTGACGGGAGCGTGTGGGATGTGACCGGCTGCTTTATAGGCTTGCTTATTTTTTTATATATAGATAATTACATACACACAGATCATTATGGGCACCTGCCTAATATTGCGTTGGTCGTGACCCTTCGAGCATCAACATCATTAACAGCGGTTTGAGCTACAGTAGCTCGTCTGTTGGATCGGACGACACGGACCAGCCTTCGCTCCCCATGTGCATCAATGAGCCTCGGCCGCCCACAACCCTGTCGCCGGTTTACCGCAGTTCCTTCCTGGGCGCACTTTTGATACTGACCAGTGCAGACCAGAAACATCCACAAGAGCTGCAGTTTTGGAAACGCTCCGACCCAGTCGTCTAGACGTTTGACAGTTGGGTCAAACAATTTTTCCTGCTTCTAATGTCAACTTTGTGGACAAAATGTTCACTTGCTGCCTAATAAAAATATATCCACCCATTAACAGGTGCCATGATAAAGAGATAATCTATAATTATTTACTCACCGTAATGCCAATGTAATGCCTGATCGGTGTCTACATACACAGGAATGCAAATATTTTCCAGATATATTGTCCAAAATCAGGTATAATTATTCAATTAATCTCAATTTTTCCCCTTTTTCAAAAGCAGCCTTTACTGAAACCACAGTTGAATTATCTGAAAAGCCTTAAAATGGGAGGAGTTTTAGTTTATAATAAAGGTTTTATTTGATTCTTGAGGATGGTGACGTTTAATGGATCATGTTTACATATAGCTGCTTCTTTCATATATAGCCTGTTTTAAACGCAGTGCCATTTGATGGCCTAAAGATCACATACGTTCAGTTTAAATATTTTTGCTAATTTCTATTGTTCTATTCTATTTGGGGTTCATGAGATCTTCCACAGATACACTAGATTTCCAAAAGTATTGGGTCTCCTTGGCATACTTTTGAAATGTGGTTTTTGAGCATTGCACAATTGTGCATCTAAAGTGCGATCAATAGAGTGCCTCCAGCTTTGTGGTAACAGTTTGGAAAAGAACCATATCTAACAGGAAAGGTCAGGTGTCCCAATACTTTTAGAAATATAGCGCAAGATGCCTTTGCATCGTGTTTGAGGCCAGCAACCAGCTCCATTTCCACAGCCCGCAGACCTGTCAGGTCTAACCCGAGAGGAATGGATGAGGTGCTGTGAACAGACATGGGCAGTTGCACACGACTATTCAGCTACTCATCCATCAACACAAGAGGTCACATACGTCATCATGACTGCCAAGCAACTGACCAAGACTGAAGGTCCGGTCGTCCCTATAGAAATACATTCTCCCGTGTACCTCTACCATCACAGGCTCTCGGTGAACAGGTCGCCTTCACAGTCGGACCAGACATTGGGACTCATACTTGCGTCGAGTTCGCTAACGTTCCGAACTAGAAGTGCGGCGTTGTTTTTTTTTTTTTTTTTATAAACAAAAGGTTTCACCCGTTTTGCAACTTTATAACCTTGAAAAAAACATTAGTTATTTTTACTACTCACGTTATTTATTTATTTTTTTATCGATCAAACACTCAGGAACAACATGCCTACAGGTTTGAGAGGTTTCCAACATTTGTCCCCGTTTGTGCATTGCTTTATATTCAAATAAGAAAAATACGAAAAATTTACTTTTGTTCTTTGCTAAGGCACTGGACAGAACCGCAGAATCAGCTCGGCATTTTCCGTTACCTATTTAAAAGGTCTGACATTTTAAGTTATGTACAGGTTACTTACATTAAGACCATTCCCCCACCCTTCCGAATGCCAGAGTTGTAAAGTATTTGAGTAAATGTACTTTGTTACGAGTCATGTTTTGGCTACTTTCTACTGCAATCTTTTACATACCAACGGCATTTTGCAAGCACTCAACTCGGAATATTTGGTTTTACGTCATCGTAAATTCTAGAATTTCATCTGTCCTTTAAAAAAATAACGGTTCTTCTACAATTGAGACATACTGCAATTCTATCGGTTAATCGAAGATTTCTTTATTAAAAGACTCGTTCGATCGTCGTGTCATTCCGGCACGTTATACAGAAGCTGTTGTGTTGATCTTAAAATGTTGCTAATGCAGTGCTGAGGTCGTATAATTTGATCTGCATTTGAGGAAACAAAACCCCAATTTAACCATTTTCAGCTTTTCACCATTTGTCAATATATTCAATTCTATGTAGGATTTTTACTCTTTACACCATAAACAAAAAAATAGAACACGACCTATATTACCCATGCTCCTGCTCATTCTTGTTGCATGCTAACAAATCGCTCCATTGCTAATTTTTTCCAGAGTAAGACTCCACACTCGAGTGTGGAGCAAAAATCCGTGGGAAAAGATGAAGCGGACTATGCATCAGCTCAGAACTTTGACAAACCTCTTAGCGAATAGCAATCGGTAAACGCGCCGTGTTGGGAGTCTGCAGTCGTCGTACACCACGTCCCTTAATTCTGCAAAGTTCACCGATTGAGATTCAAAAGCATTGAACTATTGGATTATTGAAAATGTTTCGCTTCCATTTTGAGAACCGTAACAGACAGTCAGGATACATTGCTGCTCGATTTGTTTTGTAAAGTATATTTGGTTTCTTTGCTTTAATAAGATACAGATCATAAGGGTTAAGGTTAAGAAAAATAGCAGCCTGGAGAAATAATTAGGACTGCTTTCTGTCTGACTGTTCAATAACTACCGGAGTCGTCTACCGCCGTTCAGGAGCAACTGTTCGGTGTTTTTTTAGTTTGCGGGGAAAAAAAATGCATTATTCAACATGAATTATGCAATTGGACACCCATTATGCATGTATTCTTTCTGTGTATTTATAGAACAAGTGGAAAGAAACCAGAACAAACTTTCTCCTTTACAGACGTCTCAGTTTCTGGATAACACAGGATTAAATTTAAAACATTAATTGGAAAATGCACTATACGGACAAGTGTTGGGAATTTTCAAGCCATGAGGGATTCCTTTTTAAACTGATCACAAATATGGACACAATTGTATAAATGCTATCCAATATTCCATACAGTTGAACAAGGCAACTCGGACCTGTTCGCCTTCCAAGAAGAGTGGAGGATATTTGTAAAAACCAATGATGGACTAAATGGTGGAATGGGATGTTCAACAAGAACATACAAATCTTATGGTTGGGTTTCCACAAACCTTTGTGTGTATGTATATTTGATTCATATGAACTCGTAGGTTTGCTGATACTTGTGCCAAATATACATTATATTTGGCACAAGTGTGGTTGCAGTTGGCTAAAATCAGGGAGTCGTTTTTGTGAATTCGTTGTGTTAAGGATATACAAATTTGCTTGGTGTGTAATTACCACCATGATTATCTTAAATTTAAGAATATTCTATTTTGTTCATTGTGCACTAAATAGGTCAATTATATGGACAAAGGTTTGTGGACCCCTGACCATGACATCCCACTTTTAATCCTCATTGGCTGTTAGAATTCCCTCCACTCTTCTGGGAAGATGTTCCATTAGATTTGATGGAGATTTGCGTTCGCATTCACCCCAAAGGTTTTCAATTTCTGTTCAAAAGCTCTATAGCAGAAATCAGGTGCCCCCGACACTTTTGTCTAATGTATATTCAATGTTTATTTCCATTGATATATTTTATTGATGAACAGGAAATTATTCAGGCATGTCTTCCTGGTTCAGGGATATAAAAATGGATTCAGAACGTATTTATTTTATTTTTTAACTTATGAAAAAAAGCTTAAAATGTTAAACAAGACAACTTATTTCAAATTTCTTTACTCATATTTGTGTGTTTTTCCCAAGGAAAGGCACCTTTTTCTCCTCCCAGTCGCCTGGTCTTCGCGGAGGCTCACGGGAAAGAGGTAACCTTGATCGTATAAAGTAGTCGGCGATAAGACTGGCGCTCTTACGAGGAACGGATTCTGACCCAAATGACTGATCTGAATCTGACGGCGCTGTTCATTTATTTATATCGGAGCTATGACTTATTCAGAGCAACTCTGAATGCTGCGCAAGTAACACAAGCAGCAGGCAATCTATTACGCTCAAAAGGCATCGATTAGAATTAGGAAATTCGTTTTTATTATTGACTATTGACTGATTTGACTTTTTTGCTTAATTAATAGACTCAGCAATTATAACAGTTGTACATCCAATGTACATGTCACTACTATTTTGCACTTCTGGTAGATGATAAACTGCATTTCGTTGCTGTGTACCTGTATTATGCAGTGACAAAGTTCTATCCATCCACCCATCCACCCATCCATCCATCCATCCAACCATCCACATATCCATGCATCCACCCATCCATCAAGCAAACCAGCAAAGTATCCATCCAACTATCAAACCACCTATCCATCCATGCATCAATCCAATTATCAAACCATCAAAGTGTCTGTCCATCCAAATATCTATCCATCAAAGTATACAACCATTCATCCATCCAACAAAGTATCCATCCAAGTATCCAAAAATCCAAGTATCCATCAAAATATCCCTCCATCCAACTATCAACCCATCAAAGTATACAACCATTCATCCATCCAAGTATCCAAAAATCCAAGTATTTCTCCATCCATTCCTCCAAATATCGATTCATCCATCCATCCATCGATCGGTCCATCCATCCATCCATCCATCCAGGATGCTATTGAACAAATTACTATTTTTCCACTCATGTGGACCTTAAGAGAAGTTTTTTTTAAATAGATTTTTCCAAACTTTCCTGCCAATATGGGATTACAATGTCCAATCGATACTGGGCGGATGCGTGATGGATATATATTAGACTTTCTTCATATGCTCTCATCATTCCAAGCATTTTGTGAATTGCCCTCACAGTGAGGTACTTTTAGTCCTGTACTGCAAACCCCATTTCTATTTTACTGAGCTTACAATCAAAGACTCCCCTGCCTCTAATGTCATTATCCATAATGTCAAACACAAAGCCAAACAAAAGCCTCATTTTGTGCAGAGAGAAACCCCAAAGCACACGCGTATTATTCAAAATTTGCAGAGGAGACCCCAAGGCTCAGGGATGTTACTAATCTGTTTGATGTCTGATGCGTCTGTCTGACGAGACACAATATTTGCCTGCGTTTCGGCCACGTGCCGGGCGGCATTTGGGATACGCGGGAACCAGAGGTAATCAGGTGACGGCTCAATGTTTTTCAATTACTCTGTCCCAACATTGCTTACACCGAGATGCTTCCAGATACCATTTTTTCCCTTTTTTGTGTGTGTACAGCCTGGAACAGATGGTGATATTCTTTGGGAATTGGAGGGAGGGGTCAAGTGCATCAAAAATACTATAACGCACACAAAAAAGTAGTCCCTCGGTGGAACGGCATTAAGGCCCCTAACCCCATAACTGCTCAGTTTTATTAAATGAGATTTTTTTTTTTTTTCCATGCAAGTCGCACTGGATAAAATGTCATAAATGGTCACGTTCCATCCCAAAACTGTTAAGTTAGAGGCCCACGATGTTAGAAATGTCCCTGCAATTTTGTGCCAACAGTTTGGAATGCTATGGAGCTATGGAGTTAAGGGCCTTGCTTAAGGGCCTCAGGAGCTGCAGCGTGGTGTGGCTGGGATTTGAACTCCCGATCTTCGGCTCTAAAGTCCAATGTCTTCTTAATCCAGACGGCCCAAACTGACAGGAGAGAGCAGAATCCTAAGCACCATCGGATTCGTTCTAACAAGCTTAAGATTGATTTCCCAAGATCCTTCTTTTGACTGGAACAAAGGAACACAAACCATGACAGCAACGTTCCTTCACACAGAATTCCACTTATCAGTATTTAGTTGTCAAAGATCGCTGTTAAATTTCCTACAATTCGAAAGAGCTTACATTTGTAACATTTCAGAGCATCTTCATTATCTTTTGTTCTGAGAAATTGATGGTTAAGGGCCTTGCGCAAGAGCCCAGCAATAGCAGATTCGGCAGTGCTGGAATTTAAACCCATGCCCTTCCGATCAGACGTGCGACATCTTCGCAACCGGTACATAAAATCCGTAAGGTGGGAAATCAAAGTGACCTCCAAGGCAACCATCAGTAAAACGCAGTTCTCTACACCGCACCTCCAGTGTCACGGCCGTAGAAAAGAAAGATAGATGGTCCCAGCTCTCACGTTTTCCCCTTTTGCTACCGTCCTGGTCACTTAATGTTACCACTTGTCACTTGTGACGGAGTGCCTCGGCCGGAGGTGCGGCACGTTTGTGTCGCATCAGCACACCCCGGGATACGTTTAATGTTTGGCCGGATCTGCATTAGTTGACACCACATAGGCGGACATGACACGAAGACGGATGGATATGGATCGCAGAGACCTCAAGGGCGAGAGCTGAACGAGGAGCTTTCCTACGGCCCCGCCGCATTTATCCTCGGTTTCGGGAACCCGTCTTTGGCTCAGTGGAAGGAGGACTGATGAGGTGAGAAAAGATTATTGCGAGTACACACCGTGACCTCGTCGTCACTTTCGGGCTTCTTTTGGAGAACATTGAGATTGAACCACGTCGAGTGGTAATCTTGGTCCACATTGTTGACCATTTCAAAATGTTTGCTCCTGGTTATTTGTAGTGGTTTGTTTAAAGTGTGTGTCAACTCAGAGGAGAAAAAATTACAAGAAAAAAATAAGACCGGGACGAATCTAGAGACGAAAGGTGCATTCTGGATTCTAATCTATTGGATGCAGAGTCCAAGACTGAAACACTTTTCTATATATTTTTTCCAGTAAAATGTATTGAATTCCTACAGTGAAAGGAGAAATTGTTTTCATTGGGTTTCTTGCTTTATGGCACTCCTGTCTGTGATGCAGCGCTTCGTTACACAGCAGCGGGCGGTTAGATTCCCGCACACAACCGTGTGTCTTAATGCGGGTAATAGCCTAACATTTAAATTAGCCATGGAAGCTATTGCTCCAAGTCCATGCCCGATGCCCCATCCGGCATCATTAGTGAAATGGGTCTAAAATAGCTCTGTAAGTGCATGAGGAAAAATGTCAGAAACTTGTTATTCACCTTAAACTATGGCTGCTGGCATTTTCTAAATTGTTCAAAATTTGCCATACAAGAGCTTATGGAACTATTTCAGCAGATTAACTGATAGTATTACAACCAGGAGATATTATATATAATTTTTTCTCTTCTGAGCCAAAACCAACCCTTCACTGAGACGCATATCCGATCATTAACATCCGCTTTGCAATGTTGCACAATCCGTACCAAGACAGCAAAAATACAAGGTCACAAAAATGGAACTAATTTCAAAAGTTCTCCCTCTGTTGGATGGGGTAAAATATTTTGCTGGGTGGACCCCCATTTCTGATTCATGTCAAAGATGACTGGCCAACATTAAAGACTGACATTTTAAGATCAAACGTATATAAAAAAATAAAAGTAAATCTACAGATTGAGACAAAAAAGAAGTTCTGGGCCCTTGAGCAAGGCCCTCAACTGCTTAGTTGATATAACTTGGCAAAGGAAAGTTATTTGAGACACAAGTGTCTGGGGAAAAAATGCTTTAAATGTAAACTTTGGGGGAAGAGGGAGCTCAGTGGTGATAAGAAGGTTGAGAGTTCAAATCCCACCATCGCCAATAAGCTGCCACTTCCGAGGCTTTGAGAAAGACCCTTGACATCGCTGGGATATGCAAAGAAGTGTTTCACTGTGCTGTAATGTACATGTGACAAGTAACAAGCACCTTCAAATATGAAGTTACAATGGTCTTCATACTAGTCGACAATTCAAACAAAGCTAAAATGTTAGCAATTACGGGAAATTAGGTTCATTAATTTCAGCGTTACAATCTCAGTATCTGGACAACATCTACTGCAAATTTTATATTTGGACCAAACAGAACGTTTAAAAACAAAAAAAAAAAACACCTATTCGATGAACGCGATTGCAATTTTTTAAATCAAAAGGCACAAAGATGGGAGAAAAAACAAAACAAAACAAAAAAACCACAATCCGACATTAGTTTCTCCGAAACGAAGATAAGCCTTTATGAAAAATGCATGGGCCTCGCTTCATTTTTCTAAGCAGCGGTGGACACTTCTGTGCACAAGCGTGAACATTTTGCAGGCTACGCTTTCCTTTTTTTCTGCCTCACGCATTCTCAGGTGGTAACGTATAACTCGGCAGGCAGATTCATAGAACGGCAGATCGAGTAAAAAATTGTGAAGATAAAAATGTGTTGAACTGCTTTGAGGAAAAAAAAAAATAAATATGTATTGCGAAGCTTCGTTAAACATATTTGCATCAGAAAAGATGTATTTATATAAATGTTTAGTAGATGTGCTGTACTTTTATTATCCAGAAAGTAATGATTTGTGATCAATATTTGATATGCAGATCAATTTCTCCTCGCCAAGCGGTCTCCCTCAACACGGCTGCTGCTACGTGAATATCGCAACACTACGGAGACCGAGGCGTGTCCTGAGAGTCACATAGAACACGGATTAACATGGCAGAGGTAGAGCTGCGTCTTTATTACAGCTTTTTTTTCATTTTTCACAACAAAGACAGGGTCCCAAAGGGTCACGCTTTAAAAGTTAGAAGGCACTTAAGTAAATTGATTATTTGCCGTCTGTCTGAAGAAATCTTATGCATCTGCTCATTGGGGGTTTCGGAGATGTTCACCCGTAATATTTATATATGAAGCAGTTTTTCCTCATTTTCCTGCCAATTGCTAAATTAATTGAAACGCTACCTTGGACAGCGTCTCTGTAGAAAATATGGCCTCAACTCGCTTGAATATAAAGCAGAGGGAAATTTGGCTTGGGAATCTTTATTTATTTTTTTTAATACAGGTTATTTTTCATAGATAGCCTTCAAGACATACCTCTGACACCTATAGAGCTGTTCACATGTCTCAGTAACTTGGAGTTGCCTTCTTTTCCTGGGAATCGACTGTTATAGGCACCACTGTCTGGAAGGGTGCAAACCATCATTCTAGACCAACCAACAATCAAACTCAAATCTATCAAGACTCCTGTGCAAACGGGGGACCAAAACAAGCTAAACAAAATTACTCTCTTATTTGGGTCCTCCACAAATAATGCATTCTCTCACAGGTATGGCTTGGGGGTGTGATTTTCTGAGATATTGACAAATTCTATTTACAATCGCTCAAAGGGAAAGATCATGCAAACTCATTACAAAACCCACCATCTCCTATAATTAGTACTGGTGGCTAAGCATGCTTACGGACATCAACAGGTTCATCTCGTCCTGCTCCCACTGCATCTAATCCAAATTACCCAGAATCCATCTGGCAGGTAATCTTTTGCTTGGCAGTCCTCAATGCCTCATTTTTAAAAACGCCACCATGCCAAATATTCCAGTAAGTATGTGTGTAACCAAACACCAACTGCTCACCGGGAAACCGAGACTGGGAGAACATGGCACCAGAAACTTGCATCGCACACGTACAATGAATTTACTAACAAAGTGATTGGGTGCAGGTTGGGTCGAACAAGTCTGGTGAAAACTCACGCTCTCGGTGCGAACCCTTCAGAGGTGGTTCGGTCACAACTACAAGAACTAGCGAGGAATCTGCAGACTGCTCCTGGATTTGCAGAAACGACCTCAAATTTCAGATCCTACTGTATGCAGACCTCAGAGCCTCCTACAGAACATGGCCACCATGAACTCCAGGTGCCAGAAAAAATATTTTGGCATGAAAACGCCATCTAAATGTGGACGAAAGCCCAAAACGAAGAGAAAACAAAACACATTAGTGCGGACATGGCCTTTGACGGCTATTTTAGCCCCAGGTTTTTTTGTGATTGGGTGCTACCTCCATCTTTTTGCAGTTTAGTTTATTTATCCCCATAGGAAAAGTACCTTTGCAGCATACTGTCTCAGACCTTTAACAATTCACAGTTGGCATGCGTCTAAAAAGGAATTAAATTTAATGCTTGTACATTTTCTTTAAAATGACCAGTCTAACTGACCACCAGCTACCACTAGGGGAGGAAACATTCAAGAATGGAACTTCTCAGCGTATAAAGATCGCGTTGATCATTTTGGGTGTACGAACGTCTGGGAACGATATCGTCGACCAGATGCTAACATTTCAAAAAGTCTAAGATAAAGCGTGCCTCTAACTGTTTGCACTGAAGTTAGCCTTACTCAACTCTTTTACTTTGTATACTGTATACACATGCTGTATACGGTAAAGTTTTTAGAAAAAGAAAAAAAAGAAATACATTCGCTTCATTACTGACCACCAGTCTTCAGCAAATCACCCAAAAATGTTAGCTTTTAATGAAAATCCCATTGAACATGAATTTCTAACAAATCTATTTTCTGAGCTTAATGTCTGATATCTTGCAATTCACAATTTCTTGATAAATTTTAGAAATTGGATCGAGATCATTTACTTAAACAAAAGTGATTCATTCAGATCCTACATTTACTTAATAAAATTAACACCCAACCAATAAATAAATAAATAAATAAACACAGTTCCTTCAATGGTTTAAGGTTTGGCAAGGTGCCGAGCGCAATTTGCATAACGCACTAAAGCTTTTCTCCGTACAAATAGGAAATGGCACTCCATCACTTCCCATTAACCGGATTAGGAGCGAACGGCGGACGCCTCTTGCGCTTAATGGCGGTAACAGAATTTGTCAACTGGTCCCCGGCGTTTAAACGCAGCTGCTGACTCGCGGAAAAAAAAAAGACGACTTTGCGAGCGATAGATAAGGTTCAGAAAAAGACTGCCTACCGAGTTCGGCGCGAAGTTGCTGGCGGGACCATCTGTCTTCCCAGTCTCGCTTTCAATTCGTTCGGCGGTCCTGGGGCCTCTGCGACAATCGCACCGTAGCCATGATTGACAGGCGCACCGGGGACTTGAAAAGACTGCACACAAAACCACAAAGAGGGAATCGATAAGTCATCAGAGACATGGGGGAGACATGCG
The DNA here is from genome assembly GCA_039877035.1 of Silurus lanzhouensis. Taxonomy (NCBI): domain Eukaryota; kingdom Metazoa; phylum Chordata; class Actinopteri; order Siluriformes; family Siluridae; genus Silurus; species Silurus lanzhouensis. The sequence goes on from JBCEWE010000098.1 coordinate 1,650,762, forward strand.
GTGGGAGGGAAAGATAAAACGGTATAAGGAGGAAAAAAAAACAAAAAAACACCAAGAAAATGAAGAACCAATGGACAGTGAGGCAAAGTCAATCAAGAAAAGAAAACTAGGGCAGATCGAAATAGACAGAGGACAAGATGGAGACCGTACATGACCTTTCAGGACGTGCCTCAAAAATTATACGCTAAAGCAATGATGCCAAACGAGGTCTACGTACGCGGATTTATTTGCTCGTACGGTAATTCAAGACCGTTCCTAATGTACACTAATGAAGGAGGGCTCTGGTTTGAAACGGCTTCCTAGAGTTCCAACACCATCATTACTTATGTCTGACTGTAATGGAGTAAATAGTATGAGAGCAGTTTGCATCATTCGTGATCATTTGGACTCTGCTGTAAGAGATAAGCGAAATTGTGGATGTGGACCAATTATCTTCTGCGCTTCAGGTTTTTCAGAACCGTTCGGGAAGAAAAAAAAAAAAAAAAAGTGTTCAAATGCCCAAGGGGGCCATTTCCAGCAGTGAGTTATTACCATGAGAAGATCTACTGTACTGTAGCTCCACAATTGCACACAATGGTCCCAGGTTTCATTGTGTACATACATAAAAACGGCGCACACTGGAAAGAATTTGAACATTAATATTAAAACAAATATATATATAAAAAAATAAAAATAAAAAAAATAAACACGTCATATTTGCAAATTCATTAACAAACAAAGCGAAACAAAAACCCAAGGTGGTTTAGGTTACGTAGTTTAGGTCGTCCCAAAGTTACGACGGTTCGACATACAATTTTGGTTGGGCGTCGCCGTTTTAAATATATTTGCATACATGCATTATATATCACATATACCAACACACAGTAGAGTTCATACATTACAGCATTACAGGACTGTAAATTGCTCCGTTTGGCTAAATTGTGTACTTTTGTAAACTATGTTCATGTCTGGACTTGCGATGAAATCATCAGAACACATCTCCATCCTAAAATTACCTGTAGAACAATTTCGAATTTCACGCAGGGCTTCATTATTGCACATGCATTATTAACATGGACCAGGGGCTTTCAGACACCACGGCTGGTATACGATTTTTTAACATCCCATTCCACATTTAGTTCATATTCTCTGCTATAGTGACCCTCACTCTTCTGGAAAGATGTTCCACCAGATTTTGTGAGAATTTGTGCTTATTCACCCAAGAGGATTTTAGTAGTGTCAGGTACTGATGTAGGTGAGGAGGCCTGGGGTGAAGCGTTCACATTAATCAGATCTCCGACTCCAACCCACGTAAAAGCATATCTTCGTGGAGCCGGCTTTCCACACAGGAACTGTTTTGATTCTCCTCGTTCAAGCGAATGGAAAATGTGAATCTGTTGCTTCTACAGACCATGTGGAAGCAGTTCGGGGAAAGAACCACATATGGCTAGAGAAGACAGGTGTCCGAATATTTTTGCTCATACTGTACATCAGCTTAATATCCAAATCTCAGGTCAATTAGGTAAAATTACACTACTGCAAGTTCCTTATGTAATTGTGGATTTGGACTTCAACAACAACAAAAAAATGGTCAGAAACAGTTACAGATTGAATATTTTAGATTTCCGTTTTAAACACGTTCCCTGCAACTCAACGGCAACTTTTAACGAAAATATTCAAATAAATACCCCCTTTTTTCTGTCTGTGTAGGACAAAACAAGACGAACGGTCAGCGGGGTGACCCGCATTAGCAAGCATTAACAACGAGTCGATACGCGAGCTAACGTTAGCTTAATCAACCGAGGCGTATCGATCGGTTCTAACCCGGGAAAGCGTATCGAACATTCTAACAGATTGTGCTTTTGTGTTCATTTAGGTTCAATTCATTCACTTAGCAACTCTTTTTCATACGTACGAAGCATCCAATCAGTGCTTGCAAGAGCGGTCCGGCTAAGTAGCGAAGCATCGAGGAAATACACAAAACATTTGGCACAGGAGATGTGAAAGGAGGAGTCAAAGTAGAGACACCGTGCCGCAAAACTTCCTCAATTATCAGTTAAAAGTCGAACGAAAGTCTTGGAGCGGTTGCAGTACTTTAGAATTGGACTCGTATTGAACTTAGACTCCGAAACTCCTTAAAACAAAGTTAGTGAAAGGCCAAAAACAGTCGATTTGTTCAACACGACGGAATGAAACAAAGCTGAAACAAGTCGACCAAAAAGACCTTGCAACAAGGGATCTTCAATTGACGAATGACAGCATAATGTCACACAGGAAAAACCGTTAGTATGGAATAGACAGATCAAGTTGACCGTTTTTGATTAAGGAGAAACACTAATATTTCAAGCGGACCGATTAGCTGCACATCTCCGTTTCCGAAAAAGAAAAAAAAACAAAAAGGACCTTTTTTATTTTAATTTTTTTTTTAAATACACGAGGCCAAAGGTGCGAATGAGCCCCTCGTAGAAAGCAGATGCAGGTAACAGCGCATTGAGCCTTAATGACGTCATCAGGTGCGTAAAATGTAACTCATATGATCGTCAATTAAAACAAAAAAAACAAAACAAAAAAAAAACATCTATTGCACTATAAACGTAGGTAAAACTCAGAGGTCAGCAACAGTTTGTATTAGGAAATGCTGAATCGGGGCAACGAACAAACTACAGCAAATATTAAACAATATTAAAGAAATAAGTAAAAAAAAATTTTAAATGTGGCTTAAGACAGTTATAATTCTTACCAAATGTGTATATAGAAATCATAACGTGATATATATATATCAGCATGAGGCATGTTTTTAGATCTTTAAATTTTCGGGCTACTTTCTATAGTTTTTAGTATAAAAAATTGTATGAGTAACAAATGACATAATGAGGATTCAAAACTAAATGGTACACCGTATGGACAAAATTATTCAGATGCCAGTCGTTTGTGGTTTGTTGGAGGCACACGATTGTACAGGACGTCTTTGGTTGTGGTGGCATGAGACGTTCAATTCATTTAAACTAGGAGATCCGAATCTGTTCGTATCTGAAGATCTCCAGTGGCCTGCTATAGCGCTCTCAACGAAATGTCATTGCTGGCCGCAAAAAACGTCCGACATCTAGTGGAACATCCCAGAAGTGTGAGGTTTCAGGACTGCAAACGTGGGTTGGGAAGTTCAAATGTTTGTCTATTGATCCAAGATCCAAACATCTGCTATTAACAACCGGTTCAGAACTTCGCTAAACAACTAAACACATGCATTTATTGACAAAAAGTCATTCGACACTTATTTTTAGGCTCCTGTGCTGTCGTTTCGAGCTGCGGTTTCCAAGGCAGCATGCAGTTCTTCCAGTAAGACTAAAGGAAGCCGCAGCTAATTTCCTGTTATTTATCATCCTTTTGCTTTTAACTCGGCACACGATCCACAGCGTCGTCAGCCCAGGCCTGGCGGAGCGAGTCCGACATCAAAAGGAGAGAAGATTAAGTGAGCATTACTCGTGTTTCAATTCAACGTGTGTGTGTGTCCCGAACCACCCCCCCAACCCATCTCCATCCAGCCATGGGAAAGTGCTTCGGTGCACCGTAATTGGTTCTTTTCTGAAGGTGAAAGGGGGGAGGTAATTGTTTTTTAGCTTGTCTAAAGATCCCTATTAGTCATTAATCTGTGTCTACTCTGCATATGCTAAGGAAAGGACATCTAACGTTCCTCTACGGAGGGTCTTAAATTAGGTTTTGGAAGCATCTAGTGAAAAAAAAAAGTCGTCAGCTTCTCACCGTTGAAGTTTAAAAAAGTTTCTTTTTACATTTTTTGATTCCAAATCAATGATGGGCTCAAGCCTGATGGAGACCAGGATGAAGCTTTGGTCCTGGGATGGAATTGAAAGGTTCTGAGATGACCAAGGAAGTGAAAGAATTGAGAAAGTGAAATTCCCTTTTAATGATCATCAGCTTCATTGTAATGTCTCTAAGAAGGAGCCAGAACCACCAGGTAAATGATTACTTTTCGCATAGATTTGGAACACGGCTGCGACGTTTTCCGACACTAGAGCATTATTAAGATCAGTCCAGACAGACACTGATGCCAGGCGAGGAGGTGTGGGGGTACAATTGGCATTCAAGGTCATCTCGGTAAGAGTTGGAAGGTCAGGGCTCGGCCCAATCAAGTTCTATTTCAGCTTTATAGTCTTTAAAGACCTTACATTAAACCCAATATCATGACAAGGTTTCATTTCAATAAATGGAAAGAATTCAGGATATATATATATATATATATATATTAAAAGTCTTAGCTTTTATTGATCTTTTTGCTTGATTAATACTATTGGATCTGCTGATTCGTGATCCTTATGCTGCAGGTACAATTTGCTCCTGAGCGTATTGTTAGATCGTTTGCTGGATTTTTCATGGTCATTTTTTTATGGATTCGTATCAATCCTTCGTATTATGTAAATGTGAAACCTACAATTAAACTCCTCCAATATTATTACTCGGCTTGCCAAATTTCACAGATCTTCAAGACTGGAAACTTGGGAATAAATGAGAATATATATAGGAATAAATAAACCTGGGAATTGACAAAATTGCAGAGTTGCCTATAACTGGCAACTAACATTTAGCTGGGGGAAAGAAAAGAAAAAAAAAATTCAGTTTAATTTCTACCTGCACATTCAATCAATTACTGAGGCCACGCCCACTACATGCACTTTGCATTCCTCCATAACACATTTCTCACATTCTGCATGTAAAAAAAGTTAGTTAGGTGGTTAGTAGAGGCTCAAACACGTATTTCTCCCAAATACAAACTATATAATTTTTTATATACAATATTTTTTTGGATATTCTCTCTTTTGCTTAAAATCAACCTACCATGAAAATCCTAGACTGTTCACATCACCGAAAAGGGGTACGTTTACAAAATCAGCAGTGGATCGAATCATAATTTCGCCCACTGTATACAAAGCAGTTTGAATCAATTTTCCCAATTTATTTAATAGAATTCCCATAAATACCCATAAATTTGTGGTACGTTTCCAACTTGAAACATTTCCAAAATTCCCCAGCGGAAGATCCAATGGAAAGTTTCCAGAAATTTTCCACCCCTCTGCAACCCTAATTGTAACCCGGGGTTATACGTTAACAGACAAAAGTATCGCAACACAAGGTTCTTCCCCAAATGTTCCCTTCACTCGAAACCGTTCCACAGCATGACCACGCCGCTGTGCTCGAAGCCCGTCCTGCTCCATTAAGATACGTTTTACATGGGTCAGGGTGAAACCTGTCCTTCTATAGAGCTCTAAACCCTACTGAACACCTTTGGGATGAAGGTGAAAGCCGCAATCACCCCAGGCCTCCTCACATCATCACCTCCTCCTACATCAGTACCTGACTGCAGCTGGAGGAGCACAAATCTCCAGAAGTAGACAATGAAATTGAACTTTATAGAATTGTAGAACAAAATCCACCCCCTGAGGAGCAACTTTGGCAAGGGGAAAAAAATTGCTTTCTGATGGTCCAGGGAAGAAACGAAGATAGGAACCAAACTTCATGTACCCACCAAAATGTTAATAATGAGTTGTTCCAAACATGAGGAATATTTTGAGCACCGTAGTGTATGATTGAGAGTAACGCCCTTTCTAAGGTCTTATACAGTCAGTTGGAGATGTTCCACATCTTCCCAGAAGCACATTATAACAGAGACTATATGTGGAATGAGACGTTCCAAAAGCAATACCAATCTTCTGCTCAGATGCCCACAAACTTGTCTCTACAGTATATAGTGCAGCTACAGATGGAATATTGACACACATTTCAATCAACTCTCACACCAGTGATCAAGAAGAGAGCTTCTGGATTATAATCCTGAATTGCTCATTCAGGATTTGCTCCCAAAAAATAAATCAATCCGGTGTTGACGTGCGGATCCAAGACCTTCTTACTGTATTTACAGTTGTGTAACAGAACCATGCACGAAATCCAAACTGCTCATTTCTAAGTGGATCACACCTCTCCCTAGTTGTGCTGTTGCCTCTGCACGTTGCGTTATATAAAGCCTTTTGTCTCTTTTCCACCTACACACACACACACATTAACGAAAAACAAAATCAGACAAGCTTTTTTTCCCTCTTCTCACCATAGATTTCTGCAAGCTTGTCAACTCTTGTGCATTGCTGTAATGGAGAGTAGTGTAACTGTACACACACACACAATGGCTTACTGTAAAAGCCCAACACAAGATCGATTGTGTTTTAATAGGTGAGGAGACAGACATCTCTGGATCCATACGTGAGCCCATAATAAAGGCAATCGCTTGATTACTCTTCGACTGACATAATAAATAAAGAAATCAATTATTTCAATTAAACAACACAAGTTTATCAAGTCCAGACCATTTCAGTCGAGACCATTTCAGTCGAAAGCTGAAAAGCTTCTCGAGCTGATGTCATGTACAGGGTGGGTAAAGGTGATTTTAGACCCCCCCCGCACAATGGATATGCCGCTTTTAACCCCCTCCTCAGAGATCTTGCGACAAATTCAAGCCATCGATCACGTCAAAGTTACGCCCAGGTTTACTTACAGAATATGAAGAAATTATGTGATTTGCGTTTTTTTTTTCTTTTTTGTTGATGAATGGATTATTGTGAAAATTATAGTCATGTTATTAGTAGTAAATGCCATATATTTGGGAATCTGGGATAAATTCAGACATACTTCCTTTTTTTGCATATCTGTTCTGCATTATTTTTATTTGGCCAGATTTTCATTTCACTCTAATACAAAGTCAAATATCAAACTTCTTATTCGACTGCATTTTGCGAGATCAAATTTCTATTTATGAAAGAAAACAGAGCGTGTGTCTGGTTTGAACTTGTTTTGCTGCTTGGTGGTATCTACTCCTCAACATACAGATCAAAAGCAAGCAGAACATTGAGAGGAATAACTGATGGAAGAAACTCCTGACTCGAACTTGAGACCACACCCGTGGTATATTTGATGATTTTTTGTATAGAATTTCATTTTGCCTTGAAGATCTACTTTACATGGGTTGTACTGGAAGATCATACTTCAGTGGCCTGCTACAAAGCTCTGAAATCCCTCTACCATTTGTGGGAACCACGGATTGCAACGCTGACTGCACCCCAGGCCTCCTACCCCCTCTGGCTGAATGAACCTCGACCAGCTACCAACTAGTGGACCACCATCGCAGAAGAGTTGAGGTTACTCTAACAGGAAGTGTGAGGGAAAAAAATATTTAAAGAGCAAACCAATCTTATTGTAGCCCATACAGTGTAAATAGGTTGCCTGAAATGGAAAATCCCCCAATGAATACTTGACATGAAGAAACCCCATTTCCTCAGGCCTATTGCAAGTCACAAAATAAATCGACCTCTGCTAAGATACTTGACTTTATAGGAGCATGACCAAGCTATAGATATACACCTATACCAAGCTATAGATATACCCCTATATCAAGCTATAGCTATACCCCTAAACCAAGCTATAGATACACCCCGAGATCAAACTATAGATATACCCTGAAAAACAGCAAGAGAGATGACTCGTACAGAACCTTCAACATAGCTTTGTAAAGGGAAAGAATAAGGCAGCTCTACTAGCTTTTCTTTACAACTCCGACAATCAAGGTCCTGGATATATATTTAGCCAGTTCAGTGACGTTTTAGACCTTGCAGCCAACATAGAGGGCAACTGCGAGTCATATACTCGCTCATTTTTTCTTAGGCACCAGTACCAGATTTGTACAGTTTTTGGAATCAGCTGCCTGGTCCCTAAAAGAACCAACTGAAATGCAGCCCAAAAACGGCGTCACACAAGCGCCACGAGATGAGCACGCCAACTGATCTGGATGAGAAGTTTCAATCGAAAAGATTTCTCTTACAGGTTGTGAAGGATGAACACTGGAGTCCATGTGTCTGCACTTCTAATTTAGCCCTCAACGAGCCAGAAGATAATATGCTAATGCTTATGGCTTGTACCTGTCTTGACGATGCTTGTTGGCACAATGGCATATTGCCAATCCTGCCTGTTCTTTCCTCCAGCCCTGGTAAACCTCCACCCTACTGCCCTCAGCTGGAAATTTCCACTTGGCTGGAGTAGATGCCCAGGCCTGAAAAGCACCAGACATTTTAAAAAAAGACAAGTGTATACCAGTTTTTCTGTTCTGGGGTTAGAATTTGATGCCCGTTGCCTCATCTTATCACAGAGCTGTAATAAAAACAGTGGCAGGCGCCAATGGCGAGAGATTCGAGATCTTTTTATAGGAATGTGAAACATGCAGCGAAAACTGGCGCATTTGCTTGGTTCGTTTCAACTTCACGGAAATAGCTCGATATCAGAAGCCAATATGTTTGGAAGATAATGTTCATAACATATCCAATGTGAATCAGTGCAGAACAACGTGCAAGGACAAGAACGTTTTTTTTTTTTTTTTAACCAATTCAAATTATACAAAAACAATGCAGGTCCACATGTGCAATAAGTGCTGGGTTTGGATTTGAATCCACCCACACACACTTTCAGAACTAGAAATGTACCTTAGACGAGACAAACAACAGATCCTATTATTTCAGTGGGTAGATGATAAAAAGGATATGGATGAATATATTGGGACCTGACACTCATTTTTAGCAATGTGTGGCTTCTCTAAAAATTGTTACCACAAAATCAGAGGTATACATTTGAATAGTAGATCAAGGGATGAACTTGCATTCAAATTTCCCTTCATTCGAACTGACAACACAAGGCCTTGGTGCACAAACATATACAGAATTATATGATTTACAAGGTTTGGAGTGGACTATCTTTAATGGTCTACAAATAGAGCTTCAGCCTCAACACTATTGAACACCTCGAGCTGAATGGGAATGCTGACTGCACAAACACACTTTCAGTTGTAGAGTATATAGCTAGAAATCGAAAAGTGCATTAGATGGGACAAACAGCTTATCTCAGTGGGCAGATAACGAGAAGCCGATGTAGAAGCTCGATGTAACCCAAGTCATGGACAAGAGTGTTGGAACACCTGAACTTTCCTGCCATATGTGGTTTATTTCCAAACAAAAAGCTGGAGGCACAGAGTTGTTTGTGTCTTTGTATAGAGGATAATCATTTAAATTTTCCAATTCAAGTTACCAATGATATGATACATGGCAATTCCTTTTACACAAGTAAAACTGAGGCATTGGGAAAACAGAAATGAGGTTTTCAGAGTATTTGCATCAATGCCTGGTTTGAAAACAAGGGCCCACAGAGGATAGTGAGATGATGATTGGGGTCTCTGCCTTCAATCATGGACATTTACAAAAGAAAAGAAAAGAAAAAAAAACATACCTTTCCCATCTGTAAGATCAGAGGTGTGACCAGACTAGAACGTGCCAAACACTCTGAACTCTCAGAAGGGGGTTAATGGCTAATTACAAACAGCTGTAAAAAACAGACTGCCAAGGTTTTTAAACTAGCAGGCCACACCTTGATCAGCACAGGTGGCTTATGGGATAATGGGTGTGTCTTCCGTTTCTGTTTGTCTCTACAGAGATCATAAACCTTTTGCCACCATAGTTCATGAGATGTTTGTGGTTTGAAATACAGACTAAAAAATCCACATTAAGTGCATTAGATGGTTCTGGTTTGAAATATGAAGGAAAAAAGACATTTTGGTGCACAAGATGTTTGTGGTGTTAAATATAAAGGCCACGTTTAGTGCATGAGATGGTTGTGGTTTTAATTAAATATGGACTCAAAATGCCACATGTAGTTCCTGAGATGGTTGGGGTTTGGAATATGGACTCAAAAATCCACATTAAGTGCATGAGATGGTTGGGGTTTGAAATATGGACTCAAAAATCCACATTAAGTGCATGAGATGGTTGGGGTTTGAAATATGGACTCAAAAATCCAGATTAAGTGCATGAGATGGTTGTGGCTTGACATATGGACTCAAAAATCCACATTTAGTGCATGAGATGGTTAGGGTTTGAAATATGGACTCAAAAATCCACATTTTGGTGCACAAGATGTTTGTGGTTCCAAATATAAAGGCAAAATGCCATATTTAGTGCATGAGATGGTTAGGGTTTGGAATATGGAGGCGAAAAACCCCACATTTAGTGGACAAAGTGGTTGTGGTTTAAAATATAAAGGCAGAAAGTCAGTTTTTTAACAGTCTGTAGTTTTACTGAGTATCAAAGATATAAGCAACTTTTACTCTCAACTCAACTCCTTTTATGCTTCCATAGACGTATCTCTACTTTTACTCAAGTATAATTTTCAGGAACTTTTTGCACCTCTGTGCACGAGGCACACGATCCTGAACCTTTTAAAGAGGTCTAAAACACCTGTATTGCTCCATAGGTGCATCTTAAAACATGAAAAGTGTTTCATAAGCATTTTCAAGCAAAACATATTCCAACTGTATTTTTCTCTCTCATTGTCTGGCTATGGCTAAAACAAAAAATATTGTATTTTCTACATTTTTTTGTAAGTATTATTATTATTATTATTATTATTATTATTCAAACCTCGACACAGCCCACGTCTGCGCTCTGTGTTGGCGGTGGAAGCATCTCACGGATTCAATAACGTTTGAAGTGAGCTCTTAGGCCCCGGTGGGAAACCGTGTTTTCTGTAGACCAAACATGCAACGGCTGTAAAATCCAGTCCCTCTGATTCTCTTTCTCGCTGCGCGCCATTACGGATGGATGACTCGCTCAAGGGAGTTGTAGAAATGGGTGTGGGAAAGAATACTGTGTGCGTGTTTCGTGTGGAAGCCTGGCAGACCTACCCACAGATCATCCCCACTATCGGCAGAATGCGTCCCGTTGCACTGGTATCCCTCCAGGGCCTTCACTCATCCCTATCTCTCCATCTTACACATTCACATTGATCTAAATTGACAGGTCAGCTTCTTCTCTGCCTCCTTCACTCACTCACATTGATGAGACCCCTACTGTATGCTTCCTTCTGTGTAAAGATAAAAACCTGCAGCTTTCTTTCATTATACACTTTCTTACCTTTTGTGTTTTTTTTTAACCAGTTGCAGCATATTTAGGCTGAAAATAGAACATGCAGTTTGTCTATTTGTTTTAACATGTGAGCGGCAGCAGTAGTCCTCCGGCAAGAATATAATGAGATGGATGAAAACAGAACCCACCTGATGAACCGCAGTTCACAGAGACCTTCACCCTTTAAGGTTTTATGTTTTCAGACAGAAAAGATAGAAAAGTGATCCTCAAATATAAATTACAACATAGTGAGATTCTTTCTTCCCATATCGCAGCGATGTTATTAAGCTGGGGTCAGACATGATACAGTGCCCCTGGAGCACAAAGGGTTAAGGGCCTTTCTTAAGAGCCCCAAGAGCGGCAGCTTGGCGATACCAGAGCTTGAACCCCCGACCTTCTGATGAGTAACCCAGTCCCATAACCACTGAGCTTCCACCTACTCTACTTGAGCTACCACCTCCCCAGACAAAGCAACAGAGATAGATAGATAGATAGATAGATAGATAGATAGATAGATAGATAGATAGATAGATAGATAGATAGATAGATAGACAGATGCAAACAAGCAGAAAGACATGCAAGTGGACAGACAGACAGACACAGGCAAACAAGCAGACATGCAAGTAAACAGACAGACAGACAGACAGACAGACAAACAGACAGACAGACAGACAGACAGATAGATAGATAGATAGATAGATAGATAGATAGATAGATAGATAGATAGATAGATAGATAGATAGATAGACAGACAAACAGACAGAGGCAAACAAGCAGACATGCAAGTAAACAGACAGACAGAGGCAGACAAGCAGTAATAAATACAAGTAAACAGGCAGGCAGGCAGGCAGGCAGGCAGATAGATAGATAGATAGATAGATAGATAGATAGATAGATAGATAGATAGATAGATAGATAGATAGATAGATAGATAGATAGATAGACAGACAGACAGACAGACAGACAGACAGACAGACACAGGCAAACAAGCAGACATGCAAGTAAACAGACAGATTCGAAGATAGATACATAGATAAACTGAGAGAGACAGATAACATAGATACAAAGACAAATCAACAGACAAACAGTCAGAAAGATCAGAAACTTGATTTGATGCCTCTTTGCACCAGGTGTATATTCACTATCTACGCTGTGGATTAAATTCATGGTCAATGTTTGAATTTTAAATCATTTCGTTTTCTACTGTATCCGCCGCATTGTAATGGTGATTTTCACAACGGGAAAAAAAGAAAGAAGAAAAAAACAGGTGAGCTGACTCAGTAGCACATGTTGACATAAATGTACTTAATAACGAGAGAAAAAAAAAATCAATGCACAGGTGGATGAATATGTACATTACACGTGTACTGTGGACACGGGCATGTGGTGTTGTCGTCCACAATGCCGTGTTTTCACCCGCGTTTAATGGCTCGTTTTGTTTTCTTGTCTGAGCATTCATTAGGGAAAAAAGGGGCAGTAGTATGGCTGCCATAACAAGCTTTTGCCAAGAGCATGCTTTCCGTCTCGATGGCTGTAATGGGCACTGTTAGAAGCTGGCTGGCTTCTCTGCGCTAACGGGGATCATCGACGCTTATAATGACTACCCGGGCCGTGCTCATCTCACACACTCTGGCGATCCTGTTGGCGCGAGCACACAAGATTGAAACGGTCAATTAGGAGTTTGCCCACGAAGCTCCATTACTGTCTAGCGCACTGTCATCAGCATTCATTAAGACACCCGTGTCACTCAGAACACCCAATTACAAAGCGCCCCATGGACCCTGTTTAGCTCAGTGGGAGACTTTTTGCTCTCCAGAAAGGGTCCTTGAAAGAGAAGTGGCTCGCTTTCTCGCCGGGTATTATGAAGCGATAACTCAGGTAGACTGACATTCCACGAAATGTAGTATGAAACCGTGAACATACCAAGCAATAGAATTCCTAACTATCCTTTTCTATCTTCCTTCCATCTGCAACAGTTGCGAAAACCACTATTTCCAACCTACTTACCTGCACTATACAAAGGGTGGAGGGGAACACTGAGAGCTGAAGCAATCAAGAATACAGAAATCGCTTTGTCATGTTCTTTAAAGCAAGCACCTTCCATTCAATCCACCCAAGATGTCCGAGGCTTGTTCTGGCAACGAATACAGAGCTGGCGGTCGTAACCAATCAGACCGGAAACTAAATTCTCAATCGCCACCATCACCATTTTTTTTTTGTCATTTTACGCTAAGCAGACGTTCCGAGACAGTGCTCTAGAAATGTAATTACATGCTTTTATAGGGATATATAATCCCAGCACTCTCATTTCCCCCAGGCATATTTTGACCTTATGATAAAAAAGAAGTTCTGTGTCGAATTCACCCGAAGGCACGGTATCCACACCAAAAAAAAATAAAATAATGGTGCACACAAACTACGCCTGCTGCTCTCCTTTGGAACAGAATCAAGCTTTAATCATTTAGTTGGCCAGAAAATGCCCCCCTCAAAGCTGCTCGGTTGGAAGTCAATTATGTCACTGCATCAAGAGGGCAGTGTCGATTAAAAAAACAAAACAAAAAACAAAGGCGAAGGAGCTGCTAACAGGACTAATGATTACTAGCGGTGTCCTGTCCTGACCGCTTGCTGTGGACGCCAATGCTGGCTGCCATCTATTATGGGGTGTTTATATGTTTACCAGGAAGATAGTCATAATGAAGAAATGCGTTCGATTCGCTTGATTAATTAGAAAGAAAGCCGGTCGGGTTTTATGACGACTTGGAATGCTAATTCGATCGGTTAAAACAGAGCAGGTTATTGTTAGGCGATTTTAAGACGATTTCTTAACCGAGATGATTTTTTTCCTAAAAATGCTGCCCCCATTCAGATTTACTCTCATTGCATCAATGGCAGAATAATTAAGAAACATTGTTGCCCGACCACAAGATGGCGCTTCCTGATTAGCCGCTCATGCGTTAGCGCGTTCTAATGGAATGGAATGTAGAAATAGCGTCAAAGTTAAGAGACGATAACAAGCCAACGGGTCCACCTTGCTAATGCTATTAGCAATGCTATTAGCATAGTATTTTTTTGTATATGCTAAGAAGAGCTTCATCTGTTTCACATTTTTTTTTTTACAACCATGTTGACCACTTTATTAAAGGCATTGGCCAATAAAAATACAACGATCCTTAACGTTTTTTTCAAATTACCAACAAGGAGAATCAGTCATGTCGTTGTGGTTAAGTTTCAAGTCGACACAAAATCTTAAATCAGTCAAACATTCTGGAAAAAAAAAAAGATTTTTTATCATCACCCTAGTAAATGTATACCTGAAGATAATTGAAGACTTTTAATTGATTAGAGCTAATAAGTGAACAAATTCGCTGTTACTGTAATCTCCACTCTTCTGGGAAGATGTTCCCAAGGCGTTATAAAGTCAGGTACTGATGTAGGTCAGGTGAGGAGGCCTGGAGTGCATTCACATTCATCCCAGTAGGTTCAGCGTCTTCAGCAGGAGATCTTCCTTTCCAAACCATGTAAAGAATATCTCCATGGATTTATACAAATTTAAATTAAAAACTCCATGCTCCTAGATTTAAATACAATTGTGTGCCTCCGATTTTGTCGGAACGATTTGGATGAAGCACAAATGGCTGTCCAAATACCTTATTGTTTTTTTCCTTTGAATTTTAAGTGCATTTAATGTTTGTTTGAAGGAAAACGAGTTCATAACGATAAAGCGATCGAGGCAGATTATCGTCATGAAAAGACAACGTATTCCTGCATTTCGTACCATATGGCGTTTTTTAGATTTCAATCTTTAGCACTTTGTGTGTGTGTGGGGTGTGTGGTGTTGTTTTTTTTACTCAGCTGAAGCATTTGTTAACTCGTTCCATCACTATTTACTTCACACGAAGGCTGTGACAAGCTCCCACACTTCAGCTGCACCCACAGGGACAATGTGTTTTCACCACTTAAACTCCCATTTAAACAAGCGGCAACAGTCATGCCGAAGGCTTCCTGTTTATGCTCGGCGTACCTTCTGTAAAACTTTCCACATTCATATTCTTCAACATATACAACTGTTTGTTTTTGCCGTACGCTTCGGGCCATTCGCCGTCTGTATTCTGAGGTAAAATTTTGCAAGATTGGACTGGAAGTGTCGCTCTGTTCACTTGAGAACTCGACCTGGTATTCTAGCAGCAGTCCGTTCCTCATAAACATCGTCACGAACACTCGTGACCCAGTTTCATTGGCGGACAAACACGGCCATATGTACTATTGAATTGAGTAGCCTTGTGACTTAGATTTGATTTGTTGCTTAAAGCAAACCATAAATTGACAAATGAATAAGAACATTTTCAAGTTTTGAGACATTGGTTGCAACCTCTATTCTGTTTCAATGCCTCTATTCGGCACCTTTTATAGTTCAGAACGTTCTAATTTTGGTTTTGGAGCTTGTAGCGCTTTATTTTATTTTTTTATGAATAAGTCATCATTTTGATATACCCCAAATAAATATTACTTTCAGGTAGCGATAAGAAGATCGGATCATTTTAGTAACTTGTTTCGTTCGAATCTCCATCAAAATGAACGAATCTTTTTTTTGAGTCATTTAGTTCATTTCGTTCCTCCAATCACCTTCATAGTGTCTATGGGAGTCAACTGACCAAAGGACGAACTGCTCAGACAAGAGGACTCGTGAGACGAACTACTCAATTCTGTGTCCTTCGTGATGCACTGCATAGCGTCTATGGGAGTCACGTGATTAAAGAACGAACGACTCGGACCATAAGAGTTGAACGATGAACCCAATTCTGTAAAAAAATGAACGAATCGCTGTTTGAGACGACTCGTTCTTCTGAGTCGCATCGAAGACTCGTTGATAATGAGTCAGTACTTTCAGGAAAAAGGCCATTCGAGATTTTTCTCTTGTGATTCGAATTTCATAATGAACGATGTTCAACGACGCTCCATTTGCATTGTAAATGTAATTCCCTACTCAGCTTCGAGTGATCCCTCAAATACGGCGTTCCAAAGTCTGTCTAATCATCTTCTACGTTGGATAGCATGGCACATCACTCATCACTGGTACCGCTAATCAAATTAAAGTGCAATATGCTGTACGCTACATGGGCGTGAATATTGATACACCTGACTTTTTTATCCATGTGTGGTTCTTTGCCAAACTTTTATCACAGCGTTCGAAAAAATTTTTCCCTGACCTTGGGAACCCAAACGTGTTCCATCAAGAGGACCAAAGTGCACAAAGCCAGCTACATAAAGATATAATTTACATGGGTTGAAATGGAAGATCTCCTGCTATAGAGCTCCAACCCTATAGAACATCAGTACCTGACTTTATTAACACCTTTGTGTCTAAATGAGCACAAATCTCCACAAAATCCGGGGGAACATCTTCCCAGAAGAACGGAAGTTACATATCATATCAGCAAATGTGGAATGTTATTCCACAGATTACTGAAAAGGTCAGGTGTCCAAATACTTTTGCCGATATAGTGTATGTAAAAGTCATCGAACATTGATAATGATGAATAAATAAAAAATGTGAAATTGTATTGAATATTTATATTTGTAATTCACTTTGAAATAGCTCCTTTACATAATTTACATATTACGAGTTCTATTGGTTAAACAATCCGCTCCAAAACTATCGGCACCCCATCCTAAGGGTTTAGAATCTTAGTGTCAAATTTTTCTGCAAAGAAGGGAAAAACAAAACAAACGGAAATAAACGACAAAGCTCATTATTCAATCGTTCTTGTCCTTTGTTTAGTAAAAGGCCAATTCCCACCCGTTTTTAACGTCGAATGGATTCCTTGTTACGTCTGCCGTCTCCCCTTCGCGTGCTGTAATGGCGGAAAGCTGGGAGTAGAAATAACAAGGACAGTTTTCCTCCATATTTGTAATTCCTTCCTTTTTTGGCAGGGTTGCCTGAGCGTTTCAGCTGAACTAACAAATCACACAAACAGAGCTCATCCAAAGGAGTGATCATTTTCACATTGCAGCTGAGGAACGTTAAGCAGGGAGTTTAGTGAAAGTCTTGGTCTACTACGTCTTTCTGAAACTATATCTGACCATAAGATTTGTATGAACATCATAATCCAGACCCCATTTGCTGTCCATGATCACCTCCATTCTCCATTCCGCTAGATTTTGGTGTGTAAAGTCCAGGTACTGATGTAGGTGTGGAGGGCTTTGGGTGCAGCCAGCGTTCCAATTTATCCCAAAGGTGACCTATAGGGTTGGAGCTCTATAGCAGGAGATCTTCTACTCCATCCAATGTGAAGCCTATCTTCATGGAGTTGCTGGAACAGGTTCAGATCTCTTAGTTCGAGAGAATAAAAAAATGCAAAAACATCCTATACAATTGGGAGCCTCCAAATAATCCATATAGTCCATATAATGAAAGCAAATCGAGTCAAATCTCTTTTGCAATATTACCACACTGAAATCTAGTTTTTTTTTTTCTTCTTCATGATAATGACCGACATTGCACTAATTTTCATGTTGGTTTGCGTGACACCTACTGCGCACGGGATCGCAGCAAATCGCATTCGGATTCGAGATCACCGGTGCCGCCTTTGTTTGACTCAACCGATCCCATGAAATGACTCCAAGAAAGCGAATCCTGAAAGCCGTCCATTCCCCGAGCGTCATTTGCATGACCCGTCTCAGGTCAGCTGGGTCACTAAGAAGCAGCGTCTGTCCGTTTATATCATTTTGCTTTATAATCTCGGCGTATCTTTCAGGGAGCTTCAGCTTGGATAGCTGTAGAAGTGTAAAAACAAAATTTTTATTCAAATAAACCAAATATCATCAGTTATTTGCATACATTTTTGCATAAATGTGCATACATTTTTTATGTACTATTCGGTCTTTAAGATAAAGGTTACAGGAAGAACCAAAAAAAGGGAGTTTTCAGAGTAATGGCATGAAGGAAACTTTTTGGGATCCTTTTTGGGATCAGCAGAAAAATTAGTTTCTATAATACAAATAAGTCCACTGGGTTTAATCCACTGTTTTGATGATCCAATGATTTATTCATACATGTATTTATCATACAGAAAACCTTTTTAAAGAAACTTAATGGTCAATAAAATGATATTTTGTACCAAATTATTCTGTTTAATTTAGTCAACCAATTTTGATAAACTTATATCTGAACCAAAAGCCAGAACTTTGCAAAGCAGCATTTGGGAACCTTTAAGAGGTACTGGAAAAGGTTCTTTATGGTACTTAGAAAGGTTACTGAAATGTTCTAATGGTTCTACTGTGGCATTTCTGTCAAAAAACTTTTTGTTCTACTTGGTACCTATAAACTGTTTTTGAGAGCGTAAATTTAGGGGTCCCCAAACTTTTTACTGTGAGGGCCACAGGGGTTTAACAAAAAAAATCTACATGGCGACAGAGTAAATACCAGTATTTTGTGGCGATTTTACAGGAATTTTTCAAATGTTTAATTAAGCCTCCTAATGCTAGATTTGCCTCTAGAGGCCGTTCTCGTAATGACGGTTAAACGAAAGCTGGAAAAACTATTGGTATGGATTTTTGCCCATAGCCAATTTGGAAGGAGAGTCATTCCAAATGTGGAAGTAGTTTGGGGACACATGGTATAGTGATTTCTTAAAACAGAATTTGAGATTACATGAAAGTTGACCAACCTCATTGCAAATGTCCTCCACCGACATGTTAAAGACAGCGTTAGGAGGCAAGCTGTTGAACGAAGATCTTCCTATTGCTCTCAAAGTGCTGATTTGTCTGATCCTCGCCAACTCGTTCTTAATCGAACAGTCTAGGTTAACCGTGCAATCTTTTAGTTTATTGGCCTCCTTGACTGTGAACACGTAATCCTTCCTAAGGAACATCTTAAACAACTCCGGATCATCGTCTCTTTCCAGAAACATCTCCACCTCGGCCCTGATGACATGGAGCTCAATCCGATGCTCACTAAAAATTTCCCATAGAGTCTTGCTGCTATTGCCATCAACTGTGGTTTGATCAGTCTCCAGAGTCTGTTGCTCATCTTCCATACACTGAAGTATCCAGCTGAGTCTACAAGGCCAGCGGTCAACCAGGACGACCCAAGCCGCGACTCTTTCAGGCGAAGGAAGGTCGATGTTAAGAGCGTTAACGACCATCATGGACACTCTGATGGAGTTGGCGACCCTCCTCATAGACACCGTATTTTCTGAGATATAAGTTTGGAGCCTGTTCTCGTCACATAAGTATATGCTCCGAAGTGCTTCCTGAATCGAATGCTCCATGTCATTCTCATTAAACAAACAGTAAGTGGTTTCGGTTGCTCGTAAGGATGAGGCTTGGCTTATATCAGTCAGGCGGTTCTGAATCAAAGGGGCATCTTCAGAAGAGTCAGAGGTCTTTATGCAATTTAAATTCTCACCGTGATCTTCTAGTGCGTCAGACTGTTTGGACGAAATTTCTTCGAAGACCTTGCACTTGGACACGTCGCATAAAGGTGGGACTGTGAACGGCAGCGTAATAATGCGGTCCAGGAAGCCATAAGCTCTGTCCTTTTTACTATAGCAGTCATTTGCCTGGTCGATTTTTTGCGTAAGAACCTCAGGGTCGATTGCGACTAGAGAAACAAAGGGGCTTTCCTCGTCAGAAAGAAGGATGCCGATGGCGTTCAAGACGCCGACAATTTTTGCTGGTGTGCAGCGGTCCAAATTGGTGATCTCCAGCACCACTTTGATCTTCTGCCGCTCGAAATGCTCCATGAAGTGAACGAAGCACGAGAGGATCCTCATCTCTTTCCGAACCTCATGCATCAAACCCAGCTGCTCGCTGATCTTCTTGTTGTCCAAAGCATTTTTTACCTTCACGTCCTGGCTAAAGATGAGGCTTTTCAGCAATATGAAAATGAATCTCGCAGCTCCGACTGCAGGGACACCTAGCATAGCGATGAGAAACCCCCCAACTACCCCATACTCTTTTTCATTCTGGTCGTCCCCTTGAGGCGTGTGTTTACCGAATGATAAAATAATAACTGGTACCACAATAAATAGGCAAACCATCAGCATTGTCAGGACCAAGGCCCATAATGGGACGCAGCAAAACTTCTTGGATCTCCAGACTTCAGAGCTGTTTTCAGTGTTCCTTGGCTTCGCGTCCTCTTCTTTGTCGTATTGAGCGACTCGAAAGAGGCTGAGCTGAAGCTTGCCAAAACCGTCCTGAAGAGCTTGGCACAACTGCATCACCAAGCCTGCCCAGAGCATGTCGCTCCCTGCAAAGTGCCAAGCGCTAAACCTGACAAACACATAGCGCTTGCATTTTGTCCTCTGCATTTTCTCCATCCACACGGGTCGATAGAAAAGAAGACAAAGGATTAGAGAAATCAGATTCCCGATTGAGGGCCTGCATATGTTCTGTTTTGCCTCGTTCATGTAACCTTTGGAATAAAAACCAAGGCAACAGGATGTTTAAGTTAATTGTAAAACATTTTGCAAAAGAATAATCAACGCTTGCAATTACAAGCTAGTAATTAAACTAGCATAGCTTTCAGATTAGTACCAACCTTCCATGTTCGCGAGAATCATTTTGATCCTGCTGTGACACGACGCGTACAAGCCTACAGTCATTGGAGGATCCACTTCGGCCAGAGTTTTGTATAATGCGTATGCATATATGTTATCCTTGTAGAGCTCTGCTAACAAAACAGAAAGAAAATTTTAGTTCAGGAGGTTCAACAAATCCGTTTGGAATACATTACCCAATATAAAAGGCAGGGGATTTCAATAAGATACAGCATCATATCAAATCATAAATCATCATCTTCTTCTTTTGGCTTCTCCCATTAGGGGTCGCCACAGCGGATCATCCGTCTCCATACCCCCCTGTCCTCTACATCTGCCTCTTTCAACCAAAATATCAATTCATAAATACTTCACAATATTTCCCTCAAAATAAATTACTGGACAGAATCCAGGGAATCGAAAGCTGAAAATTGGTGATTAGATATCTCAGGTTTCCGGAACCTTCAGAGGAAGGGTTTTAATGAGGATGTGTAATTAGCCTTTATATGTGTGAAATCTGTGTATTATTAACTCAGCCTGATTTTCTGAACACTAATAACAAATAAAAAAAACAGTATTATCTCAATAAACAGACTATTTGTCTGAATCATGGGTCTTCAACCGGAGGCCTGTGTCGGTACTGCAGGGGGTCCCCTAATTAATGTCGAATCACCAAATGTTTAAAAAAAAAAAAAAAAAAAGAAAAAAAAAGAAACGAAAAACATGTTAATATTTGTTTGGTAAAAACCTTAAAGATAAAATATTTAATGTTAAAAATATTATAATTATTCTATTAATAGTTCTATTATAAAAATATATGAAAATATAGAGACAATGATGCGTGTAAAAAGACATAGTTCTAATTGTCTTAATGTAATATAACTAGCGTAATATGACTGTTTTTTATTAATATCAGTGGCTATGTTAAACACATTTTGTATCAGGGGGTCCCTGGGTCTTGTCTCTCTTGCCTAAGGGGTCCCTCACCTGAAAAACGTTGAAGACCCTTGTTCTGAAAGAATGGAGCAAAAATCAAGACTTTCAAACCAAGTCTTTGATAAGGTCATAGAATTTCCAAGCATCTGAATCTACAACCTCCATATATTGTCTCAACAAGGACACGATTGACTTGTAATTGGGGAACAACTATGACAATGTTCAACCCTCATTTTCAAATTTTCGGAATTAAACTCGTTTCAAATCGAAAAAAAATATGAAAAATTATGAAACTAGTGGAACTAAGTGGAAGCTCCAACACCCAAGTGAAACAAAGCTGCTCCTCAAAAATCAAGATGGTGTCTGATGAAAGAAGCCACGCTGAGGCTGATGATGCCTCTAAAGGAGGTAAAGAGGCTAATGAACGGTGACTAAAAAAAACTGTTCCTTAACACAGCCAATCATCATATGTTTGGCTTGATTGATAAAGACCAAAATGGAGATTTTTTTCGGTCAAGTTTCAAAGCATCATATGTGGTTCAGATCCTCTTTAATTATCACCTTCAAAAGCTGATGGTAGCATTGTGAACTCGGGGGAAGGTTCATCTTTAGAAATGGGATCTTCTTGTCAAAATCGAAGGGAGAACGTACTGTATGGCACAAAATATCGAGGATGAGATCTGCTTCAATCGCGAGAAATCTGCTACAGTTTGCAAAAAAGGAATAAAGCTTAGAACCAACTTCAGCTTTTGGCAGGACAATGATCGCAAAGGGCCAAAGGAGGTTAGAAACAAAACGATTCATTTTTGTCCAGTAGCCAAGTCAAAGTTTGGACAACAATATCGAGAAGATCGACCAGGAAGAATGGGTGGAAATCTTTCCTGAAGAAGTGTGCAAAGCTGGTGGGAAGGTTTTTACATTTATGCCATTTGGAAGACATTTTCATCCAGATTAAAGGCTAAGAGCCTTTCTGCTGAGCTCCCACTGCTGGGGGTTTAACCTTAAAACCTGCTGATCTCAAGTTCAAACCACTACTTTCCAATGCAGTCCAAGGTGGTTCAATAAGAAATGGGGCAAACGAGCCTCGATTTTAATTTAGGTTAAGATCTGCGGGCAAATAATCATTTCTGATGTTGAAAACTGACTTTAAAATTGTATTGACTCGCATAAACAAAAGAATACTACCTGAAATAAGCACTGTATACTCTATAATAAGAATGTTGTGCTTGCTAAACCAAGAATTTCCAGTGGAAAGGGTGTGGTATGTATATATATATACAGTACAGACCAAAAGTTTGGACACACCTTTTCTTTATTTTCATGACTATGAAAATTGTAGAGTCACACTGAAGACATCAAGGGCTATTTGACCAAGAAGGAGAGTGATGGGGTGCTGCGCCAGATGACCCGACCTCCACAGTCACCGGCCCTGAACCCAATCGAGATGGTTTAGGGGTGAGCTGGACTGCAGAGTGAAGGCAAAAGGGCCAACAAGTGCCAAACATCTCTCGGGGAACTCCTTCAAGACTGTTGGAAGACCATTTTAGGTGACTACCTCTTGAAGCTCATCAAGAGAATGCCAAGAGTGTGCAAAGCAGTAATCAGAGCAAAAGGTGGCTACTTTGAAGAACCTAGAATATGACATTTTTCAGTTGTTTCACACTTTTCTGTTATGTATATAATTCCTTATATAATTCCACGTGTGGTAATTCATAGTTTTGATGCCTTCAGTGTGAATCTACAATTTTCATAGTCATGAAAATAAAGAAAACTCTTTGAATGAGAAGGTGTGTCCAAACTTTTGGTCTGTACTGTATATTTTTTTTCCTTGACACCCAACAGAACAAAGTCCTTGTGCAATGCAAACACAATAAAGATATGCACTGAAAATTACGCTTATTGTAGATTAGGTCAGTCCAAGAGTGTCATAGGGCAAATAGATACTGTAGAGTAGTGAATGAACAAGAAAACAATGACAATGATAATTAAAAGAATTTATTATTATCATTATTAGAATATATCCAACCTGGTTTGAAGGGGATTTTCATTTTCTTCCTATTCATTGCATTGTTTTTGTAATTTCGAAGCTATGTGTTGTACCTTTTGCCATTCTTTTCTTCCGTCTCTCAGCGCATAGAAAATAGCAATCAACTTTTTCCCTCCAGCTTTCCTGAAAAGAAGAAAAACAGAACGGTGAGATTTGGTAAAGAATGTCTTGTTCTGCTCTTGTTTTGATGTCTATGGAGATTTTGCTTTATAATCGGGGTTATGCATGAATGCGCCAATTCACTTTTCCTCCATTAGCAAGAAACGGAAGCGTGTTATTACGGCGCGTTTTCGTTTTTCTTTCGCCCAATTTCTTCCGACTGAACTGTTTAATCGGATCGCTGTGAATGGATGCATGGAATAAAGTCCAGAGACAAGATAAAATGCAGATAAATCATACAGTGTTAACTCAAAGTATTTGTGTGTGTGCGCAAATCTCATTTTAAAATCCCTTTTGATGAAAAAAACATGATAATAAAAAATGAAAGCCTCACCTGCTACAAGCACAAAGGCACGACGCTTACCGAAGGTCTCATAATGCCGTCTCCATTCCTTCATACCGCAGGATGTAAAAGGGTGTGTTCGTGTTTTATTATGAAAAGCACACAGCTCTGATTGGCACAGTTCAGCTGGTGACTGTTTGTTATTCTAGATAACGATAAAATACTATTCGTTTGCATGGCTTGCAGTGGCCTGCTGAAGAGATCTGACCTCAAGCTTATTGAAGACCTTTGGGATGAATGTGAATGCTGACCGCACCCCAGGCCTCCTCACTTTACCTCACCTCACCTCACCTCACCTTCCAGACTCTACCTGGGGCTGAATTGCCAGAACCACACTTCAGGAAGAGTGGAGACTTAATGCGGAATGGGAAGTTCTAGATAGATAGATGGATAGATGGACAGATAGAGAGGGGAAAAGTTACAGATCAGTGGGTCATGATCCTGAAACACACAGAAAAAAACATTACCCAAAGAGCGAGCGAGAGAGAAAGGGGAGGGTGTAGACAGACGGAAGGACAGACAGACAGACAGACAGACAGACAGACAGACAGACAGACAGACAGACAGACAGATAGATAGATAGATAGATAGATAGATAGATAGATAGATAGATAGATAGATAGACAGACAGACAAAGTTACAGATCATTGGGTCTTGATGATCACAGGGAGAGAGAGAGAAAAAAAGGAGGGTGTAAGTAGGTAGACAGACAGACAGACAGACAGAGAGAGAGAGAGAGAGAGAGAGAGAGAGAGAGAGAGAGAGAGAGAGAGAGAGAGAGAGAGAGAGGAGGGTGTAGACAGACAGACAGACAGATAAATAGACAGACAGACAGAGAGACAGACAAAGTTACACATCATTGGGTCTTGATGATCACAGGGAGGGAGAGAGGAAAAAAGGAGGGTGTAAGTAGGTAGACAGACAGACAGACAGAGAGAGAGAGAGAGAGAGAGAGAGAGAGATAGATAGATAGATAGATAGATAGATAGATAGATAGATAGATAGATAGATAGATAGATAGATAGATAGATAGAGACAGACAAAGTTACAGATCATTAAGTCTTGATGATCACAGGGAGAGAGAGAGAGAGAGAGAGAGAGAGAGAGAGAGAGAGAGAGAGAGAGAAAGAGAAAGAGAGAGAGAGAAAAAGTCTGTAGGTAGACAGACAGTCAGAAAGAGAGAGAAGATAGATTATGCCCAAGTCTCCTACTTTTTGTTTCTGTATATTTAGTATAAATGCAATTTTTGATGCATGATATCCTCACATCCTCAAAAGGACACGCCCACATCCTCCAGGTATTTAAATAAATGCAAATCACAACGCTTGTCTAAACTCGCTTACTAATATGCATTCCTCTTGGACATCCTCTTGAGTCTGTGTGTGCTGCTTCCACGTAAAGCTTGCAACACGAAAGGGCGATAAAGAGCCATTAAAAAAACCCTGAGACGTCCCTGGGAACATTAAAGCATCGTGAAAATTTAAGTCGATCGTGTATGGTGTTTTTTTTTTTTTCTTTTCTTCAAAAACTGAAAAAGCCGTCCAAGGTCTCCGTGTTCACATTTCGTGAAATCGGTGCGACATCTGAATTAAGAATGACTCACGTTTTATTCGCATGAAATAATATCAATTAATAAATAAACTGGCTTTAAATGTAAGATTTCTCTATAAACAGTTCATTACAGAAAGTCAGAGGTTCTAGTTTAAAAGTAATTTATAGTACAATATATCTATTGACAGAAATTCTGCCCCCTGTTTGTCAAAATATATAGAAGCCCGAGCAGAAGCTTTGAATGGGGGGTTTTATTCAGGAAAACAGACAGACGTCATGCCGCAAAATAGTGAAATGGAGGCTAGCGCTAGTGTTTGAAACACGGTGCTAAACTGGGGCTCGTGGGATCAGTCAGGTGTGTTGGTGGGGTTGGGTGGGATCGGTCAGGTGGGATTGGTCAGGCGTGTTGGTGGGGTTGGGTGGGATTGGTCAGGCGTGTTGGTAGGGTGAGTTGGAATAGGTCAGGTGTGTTGGTGGGGTTGGGTGGGATCGGTCAGGTGGGATTGGTCAGGCGTGTTGGTGGGGTTGGGTGGGATTGGTCAGGCTTGTTGGTAGGGTGAGTTGGGATAGGTCAGGTGTGTTCGTGACGTTGGGTGGAATCGGTCAGGTGTGTTGGTGGGGTTGGGTGGGATAGGTCAGGTATGTTGGTAGGGTGAGTTGGGATAGGTCAGGTGTGTTGGTGGGGTTAGGTGAGATCGTGCAGGTGTGTTTGTGGTGTTGGGTGGGATAGGTCAGGTGTTTTGGTGGGGTTGGGTGGGATCGGTCAGGTCTGTTTGTTTCTTTGCGATTGGTTGGGATTAGTCAGGTGTGTCTGAAAAATTTAGTGGAATTGGCAGGTGTGTTAGTTGGATTGTTTAGTTGTGTCTAAATGGTTGTGTGTTATTAGTCACGTGTTGTTGGGATTAGGTTGGATTGGGCTTGTGAGTTGGTGGGGTTGGGTGGGATCGGTCAGATGTGTTTGTGGGATTGGGTGGGATTGGTCAAGTGTGTCTGTGGAGATGGGTGGAATCACTCAGGTGTGTCTGTTGAATTGAGTGAATTGGTCAGGTGTGTCTATGGGATTGGATGGGATTAGTCAAGTGTGTCTATTGGATTGAAACAGTTAGAAACAGTGGAATTGAGTGGGATTACTCGAGTGTGTTGGTGTGATTAAATAGGATTATCATGTGTGTTGGTGGGATTGGCCAGGTGTTTCTGTGGGACTGGATGAGATCAGGCAGTTGTGTCAATGGGATTTGTCAGGTGGGTGAGTGGAATTGGGGGGATCAGTCAGTTGTGTCTTTGGGATTGGGTGTGATGTGGGGATACTTGCTGCCTCAGGTCTGGCCTGGCTTGCTTTAATGAACAGAACCTGCTCTTTACAGGAAAACCGGAACTGAAACATTGAGTTATCTGTCGAGTCTGATAATGCATAAGGATCTGAAACCATCTCAAGTTAATATCATGCAAAAATATTTCCAAATGCAACGCATGTGTTATATTCAAGCCATATAAAAAAGTACAGAATAGGATACAAATCGAATGGGGAGATTTTACAGGAGATGAAATAAACCAAAAACTATGGCCTTGTACGTATAAATGCAGGAAAATCAAAAGCAGCTAATGGGTGAAGCACAAAAAAACAAGGTTAGCAGTAAAATGCTGTACGGTAAATACACTTACATACATGGACACACAATGAGCAAAAGATTTCTATTGCCTTTTCCGCAATGGCGAAACAAAGAATTAAATTGGCACTCGGGTCAAACGGACAAAAAAACCAAAAACATTTTAATTATGGTTCTGTCTATTTAAATCGTGTGTGTATTCATGCACAGTCCCTAAAAACATTCATCTTTAAATATTCGAGATTAATGAATAATTATAATGAATTCATTAAATACATCACTACATAAGTTAGTTTTTTTACTTAAAAATTATATATTATTTTAATATGCATTACATATTATACTATAAACAAAATGATGTACTATCCCAGCATATATTTTTATTATATAATTTAGTATATATAATAATGATACATTTATATAGACACTATATAATACAGTATATCTAAGTATAGTAATTAAAAATGTAATATATGAGATTAATGTTAAATATTTTATTTAAAAGCTGAAGAAATGCTACTGAAATTCACACACACACTTTCGTCTTTTTCTCATTTCTTTTCTGAGGTGTGACTCTTTTGTTGGGAGATTTTCAATTTTTGATACACTGATCTGGATCTAAAAATCTAAATGACTTGCTAGGTTAGATGCAGCAAAGTGTGTGTGTGTGTGTGTGTGTGTGTGTGTGTGTGTGTGTGTGTGTGTGTGTGTGTGTGTGTGTGTGTGTGCTGGGGGGGGGGGGGGTTAAAAAAAAACCCTAGAAGTCATAAGATGATACTGCCCCCTGCTGCTGGTGAATGGCTATTGCGATTAACTTCAGTTTGTTGCCCGTGGAAGTGCCCCAGATGTTGTGTTGGAACAATGCGGAGCAAGGCTGCTCTCTGCTGTCTAGCTTCGATATAAAACTACTGATGTATTTACATCCATGGACTGGAATGTGATCTGTTAAAACATTGGAAAAAAAAAATCCTTACTGTTTTAATTTTCATAGAGCAAAAAAGCTTATGTACTTGATATTGACATGTTTTTGGAAGGCTCACGGCTAGCATGGAGTTTTAAAGGTCTCAGTAGCGAGCCGTGCATTTGGTACCTGGGCCTTCAGTGGGGACGTACCCGAGTTAATCCACCTCTTAATACCACCACTATTATGTCGCAATTATGGAAACCATGAATACAATACATAATTCAAGGGTGAATAACATTTTACTAAAGCAAGAAACCCAGTTAAGACCACACTACAACCTCAACTGTGTCACTCACAACATCTGGAGCGGTTCAGAATCAATATTTGTCTAATAACATGACAAAAACATTTAAAATTCAACCTACTTACCAGAGATGCAGACTCATAATGTGCAGCGCCCCTCAGAGGCTGTAATCCAGTGGTACCGCTCGTATTCACTGGTCTGGAAGTGGAGAACAAACCCTTTCCTGGGCTGAGACATGCTAGCTAGCTTCAGGGTTGGGGACCTCCTCATGATGTCTAGCTTTTCTTCTAAATGTATTTTTAAGTATGACTGAGACCAAATCAGTTTTTTTCCTCCGTAGGCATAAAAAAAGTCTAACTCAGATGTATTAATGTGTGCAGAACTACAGACATGTTTTACCAGACGAACTCGGCTGTAACAGTTTCCCTCTGACCAACCAATCAGAAGATGGAAAAATGCTGACACTATTCTGGGCCAATGAGCTGCCCTGTGAGGTGAATATGAAATCTGATTGGTTAAAGAAACAGACCTGTTGCTAATAAAATTAAGGTAAATAAGCCAATAAGCAGTACTGACTTTGAAGGCCCTGGGCAGATTAGATTGACATGGCAGCACATAGAGGCTATATCTATCTATCTATCTATCTATCTATCTATCTATCTATCTATCTATCTATCTATCTATCTATCTATCTATCTATCTGTCTGTCTGTCTGTCTGTCTGTCTGTCTGTCTGTCTGTCTGTCTGTCTGTCTATCTATTTATCTATCTATCTACATTTTATCTGCTTATTATTCTAGCTTTTTGTCTGTCTGTCTGTCTGTCTGTCTGTCTGTCTGTCTGTCTGTCTGTCTGTCTGTCTGTCTATCTATTTATCTATCTATCTACATTTTATCTGCTTATTATTCTAGCTTTTTGTCTGTCTGTCTGTCTGTCTGTCTGTCTGTCTGTCTGTCTGTCTGTCTGTGTTTGACTATCAGTCTACCTTTTTGTCCACAATGTGTCCATATTGTTCATATAGTGTAGATTGCGATCCAAGTACTAAGAACTAACGACAATAATTTAACTAATAATCCAATAGGTATGTGTTAGAATCATTCTTATTGAAATCTGGCTCGTAGTTCGGAACTTTATACACTACAGGAAAGTAGCCTGTGGTACAGTGAAGTAGATTTTCATGTAATTAGACGAAGAGGTTTCATCAGTCATGGATATAATTGAGATTTTGTTGTGTGACTTGATCAGACATAATAATACTCACCGTCTCCATTCACTTTCACTGAGTCTCTCTTCAGGTATTGCAAATCACAGCCAGCCTGACAACTGTTGTGCTGGGGATCTTCATTGATGCAGCAGACACTCCACATATACCCAAGGAAGACGCATCTGGAACTGGAAACTCACATCTGGGAAAAAGCTACACTTCATTGACTTGATCCGGTCCATCGGATCCTTCTTTAGACCAGCTGTTCTGATGAAGAGAGGAAAAAAAGGGTCCTTGTTTGCCCAGAGGACCCCTCAATATGTAATTTTGGAAGTAATTGGGAATGTAAGTAGTTCAATGACATGTCGAATTGAATGGCAAAATATATTCGACCCCATGTTCCAAAAGCTACTTTCTTACAGCAATTAACTACACGTGGTTATTAGAAAGAAAAGAATAATATAAATACAATAAATCATATTTCAATGAAAAAAATAAATTATTTTAGTCAAAACTTGATTTGTCATATCTCATCATAAACCTGGGAATAATTTTGGAATCGCCTTTCCTGCACCTAAGAACCTTTTTCATTCACGTTTTGCACTTTTTTTTTTTTTTTTTTACACATTTTAGCTTTTAAAAATAAAATCATATTTGAATAAAAACCAAAAAAACCCCATGGTTTGTCATATATCATAAATGTAAAATAAAGTGCTTTATTTCTGTAAAAAAAAATATGCGTTTGTGTAAAAAAAAAAAGAAAAAACGATTTTTTAAATAAATAAATGCTTTTCTTTTATTTTAAGGCTAAAACTCATTTGTACATATAATTTTTTTATAGAATAAAAGTTTTTGCTTTTCAGGCCTTTATTAACGAACTACTCATAAGTAAATAAAAAAGTTAGGAAAAATAAATTGGCGGCATAATGGGGGGGGGTAGGGGGCTGGGGAGAAAGAAAGTGGTTGTAAATGACACTCGCAGCTGCAACAATTTAAATGATAATATATTTCAAGTTTTTAAAAAAAATTCATTTAAATAAAAAAATAAAAATAATAAAAAAACATGAAATAATTGTTTTTTATTAAAAAAGTAATATTTAAGTCAAAGCCAGATTTGTCATATCATATAATAAACCTGTAAAAAGTTTCCTTTTTGGCACCTAAAGATTTAAATCGTGTACAAAACACACACCGCTTTCAAAATTTCAAAAATGCTACATTTCAAAATTTTGCATTTTTGATGTGTAAAGGCTTTCAAAAGTCAATTTGATGTTTTGCACTTTTTAACACTTTTTACAAAAAGTCTATTTTTATATAAACAATACTATTTTACATATCGTGAAATGCTTTATTTATGTACTTATATGCTACAAAGCTAAAACTGATTTTTTTAAATTTTTTAAATTTTTTTATTTTAAGTTTCAGAAAGTTTGATCCGATTTTTTTTTTTTTTTTTTTTTGCTTTTCAGGGTTTTATCTTTGAACTACTCATGATTTTATAAAAAAAAACAAAAAAAAAAACAATTATTATTATTATTTTTATATATACAATAAATAGGATCATAATAGGGTGGAAAAAAAAGAAAGGAACTGGAATTACTTAATAACAATGTTCTGTATTACTTCTCAGAAGGTCATAGGTTTAAGTCCTTAACCCTCTGAGCTCCAGGGGGGGGGGCGCTGTATCATCTCTGACCCCTGCTTTCTAACATCCCTGGAATATGTGAAGTAAGAATTTCTTCAAAGCATAATTCTTTTTTGAATTTTTCTAAAATGGGAACATGTTATCGTTACCAGAAAAATGAAAGAAAGAAAGATGCTTTTTAAAATGAAATTCTTACTTCACATATATAAAATTGCTGGAATTAAAAGAAATTTTTTTTTTTTTTTTAGTTTTATTCCATTGTGTTATGTTTTAATATTTAAACAAAATCTAATTGCACTGTTGTGCACTCACTGACAGATTGCAGAGTTTCTACATGGGTGAAGTCTGCTGGTGTTTAAATGCAGGATAAAAGCCTATAGTGATGTTTTCTTCAACACAAACCCAGAACTGATTCCGGTTCTAAACATTCCCTCTGTGGGTTTCGATGACAAGGCAGCATTAGAAAACAAAGAAATAAAAGACTCACAGATGTGTGAACAAATTGTCAGAATGACAGACGATTTATTTAAACAAGATAACGTGGATTCTTTGGTACACGAAGTTCTGATGATCAACACCTGCATTTAATTACTTCAGCTGCGATTCCGATCGTGTGAGGAACTCGGATCCTATCAATGTCCCCTAATGCGTTTACTTTATTCTGTACGGGATGTAATTAAAAAGACAATCTGTGTAGTGAAGGAGAGAGAGAGAGAGAAACAGAGACAGAGAGAGAGAGAGAGAGAGAGAGAGAGATTAAGAAAAGTTTTCTTTAAAAACAGTGGACACTATTAGATTCGTATGAGGTTTTTGACTGAAGATGTTTCATAAGATTTGTGAAGAACATGCTGGAAAAAGTTGGGGTCTCCTGGTTCAAGTGAAAAAAAAAAGAAAAAGAAAAAAAAAGAATAATAATGATAATAAATATATAATAATGATAAATATAATAATAATAATAATAATAATAATAATAATAATAATAATAAATATATTAATATTAATATTTATTATTAGTGTAATTATTATATTTATAATAATAACAATAACATTAATAATAATTATAATTATTATTGATATAAATATAATAATAATAATAATAATAATAATAATAATATTAATCTATTTTATATAGCACATTTATATTTATTTATTTAAGTTACAAGCATAAAAATAGGGGAAAAAAATCAATTATAAATTATTTAGAATATAAAAAAATAAAATAAAAAATAAAATAAATCAATCAAACGATAAAAAAAGGTTCCTTGTAAAGACTACGCTTTATCAGCAGGGGGCAGCAGAGCATCGCATTCCAGTTCACACAGACATCTACTCCTTAATATAAATATATATATAAATACAGGCTTTATTTACATTTTTCTTTTTTTAATTGTTAAATTAAATAAACAGATACAGATATCAAATAGTTAATTGAATTTATTCATTGCATTATTTATCTGAACTGATTGAAGAATGTGCACATTTGATAATCCTCCATATTTCGGCTAATAAAAAAACAACAATTAATTTTAAATGTTGTTAAATTGATTTCTCTTTTTTGTATTTATTTGAAACCACGCTGGAAGATGCTGCCAATGACATTCCGTTATATCTTTTATAGCAACATACACGTGATAATCATCTATATTTAGTGTGAATTCTAAGAAGAAAAAAATGCTATATAAATAAATGAATAAATAAAATATATTTAAAGCGTGTATACAGCTCCCATGGAGCACCGACAGTTAAGGGCCTTGCTCCAGGGCCCCAGGAGGTGGAGCTTGAGGACTGAACCCCTGAACTTCTGCTCAGTAACCCAGAACATTAACCACTGAGTTAGCACCTTCTTCTGTCTATATAATTATATACAAAAATAATAATAATAATAATAACAATAATTGTAATAATAATAATAATAATAATAATAATAATAATAATAATAACAATAATAATAATAATAATAATGATGATAATAATAATAATAATAATTGTAATAATAATAATAATAATAATAATAACAATAATAATAATAATAATAATGATGATAATAATAATAATAATAATTGTAATAATAATAATAACAATAATAATAATAATAATGATAATAATAATAATAATAATTGTAATAATAATATTAATAATAATAATAATAATAATAATTGTAATAATAATAATAATAATTGGTGGATTATTAAGCCGTGAAAGTGTCATGTCTCCGGCCATAAAATGAGACATCATATCGGCATAAAATAGGTTCCGTCTCTGTATTATTTCTTCTTCCAATCTTGCGTTATTTCAGAGGTTAGAACAGGTAGGAGATTGGCATCCGGTTTATTTCTCTTTAAATTAAACCGTCTCCGCTGGCATGTCTGTACTGCTGTATTGTCAAAGCATGATCAAAATCACAATTACTGCCTGCCTCATAAAGCATCCTGTCCAACACATGCTGCTCCGGTAATATAATCTCTTCCTCCCTCTCCTCTGCCCAGAGCAAAGAATATGAGCACCTTGTCTGTCCCATTTAGGCCTATTTATGCACAGTAATCATAGTGTGTGTTATTTACCTCTCTCATTTCACCAGCAGCACCTCCTCGACTTCCTCAGCCGTAGCTCAGCTTTCACTATGCTATATTGCCTGGCTGGATGATAAAGCAGAGGAACATAAGGGGTTCTTATTAAACACAGCAACCTGTGCTTCATCAGAGTGCATGAGGATGGATGGAGGGACAGAGGAGGGATGTACAAGGAAAAGAAAACAACGACATAGAAGGAAAAAAAAAAGGAAAACCTCTTGGCGTTCCATCCTTTACTGTGGCGTTGACTGCAGGAGTCACTTTTGAGTCGGCGCACATTTTCCCCTCTGCTCTTCAGCTCGGAGGAACGCCTTTATTAGATCAGAGAATGGACCAATCTGATTTCAGCTTCATATCATGAACATCAACGTCTGCCATAAAGTCTGGGAGCAATTCAGATATATTGATCTATCTCTCTGTCTGTCTGTGTGGCCGTCTGTCTATCTGCATTTATCTATTTTTCTGTTTGTGTGTCTGTTGATCTGTCTATCTATCTATCTATCTATCTATCTATCTATCTATCTATCTATCTATCTATCTATCTATCTATCTGTCTGTCTGTCTGTCTGTCTGTCTGTCTGTCTGTCTGTCTGTCTGTCTGTCCGACTATCAATCTACCTGTCTGTCTGTCTGTCTGTCTGTCTGTCTGTCTGTCTGTCTGTCTGTCTGTCTGTCTGTCTGTCTATGTTCGACTATCAATCTACCTTTTTGTCTGTCTGGCCGACAATCTGCATTTAACTATTTTTCTGTCTGTCTGTCTGTCTGTCTGTCTGTCTGTCTGTCTGTCTGTCTGTCAGACTGTTTTCACAAAAACCATAGAACATATATACACACAATAATATATACACACAGTGTGTATCGTTGTCTTTCCCAAGCCTACTGATTGCCTACAATGCATTCCTTTTCATTTTTATTTTTTTTCTGCTCTTCCCCCCTAACGCCTTCTAACCCGAGCTGCAGTGGTCACTCTTAGCCGCATTCACTCAGCTAACATACGATAAGAGGGAAGAAAGAGTGACCTTTAAGACGAAAAAATAAACACACACGTCCGTTCAAATCGCAAACTTTTTCTTGCGAGTTTTCAAACCCCTTCCCATCGACTGATTAGAAAGTCGGGAGAGAAGAGAGAAAACAGGGGGAGGGAGGGAGAGGAGCATCAGAGGATCTTCATAATCCATTGACACATACGGGATTCATCTGCATAATTCCTTTATTGATGTGTCGCGTGCTGGCTGGGTGCACTTCACACTCCTTACGACCTGTCGCACGGATCAGAGGCCAAGCGAGAGATAAAAACGAGAGAGAGAGAAAGAGAGGGAGAGATGTGGGAAGCTACTCTCAGGAGCTATTTTCTCTTGCTTAAAGTGTAATTTATCTAGTCGGACAGCCTATTAGTCACTCGGCAGTGTAGGAAGCCCACCATAATCTTCTCGACCAAAGTAGGGGCTGTTCGTACAAACCCACAAGCAGCAGAGAGAGACACAAGGGGGGGGGGGGAGAAAAGAAAAGCTAAGAAATGTGAGGAGGAGAAAGAAGGAGGAGGAGGAGGAGGAGGAGGAGGAGGTGGGATGCACAAAACTGTAAGGACAGGATCGATAGACCATTAATGGGAGATGTGACACTCATGCGAACGCCTGTTGTGTAATAGCGCAAACAGCTCATGGCCCTCTATTTGTGTATGGAAAAGATGGGTTGTAGCCTCTGAGCTATCGATTCCTTACTCCGGTACAGAACGGCTCATAATTCACCGGCAGAACGCGAGCCGGGAACAGCGCTACCAAAGAGTCGGCTTTCCGAACGATTTAAAAAAAAAAACAAAAAAACAGTAATAACAAACAAACAAAAACAAAAAAGCAGACGGACGGAAACTAATATGAGCATACGCATATAGTGTCACTTTATAGCATTAGCGTCATTTTCCGTTCTTCTTGTGCATGCTGTTTTTTTTTTTTTCTAGGCTACGTTACGTCTACGTTAAATCCGGATCGATTTGAAAACGATCTCGTCTAAAATCACAGCAACGAATTGTTTTCGACCCGCGTCATTTTCCGCCCGCCGTTTATTTAACGGCTACCGTTTTCCCGAAAGCCTCCGTTTTTACACCCTGAGGTTTGACAACCCGTTTTTTCTAAATTGATCCACTTTCCAGTATCCGTATTCCCGCCATTGTCCTGCAGCCCTCTGCCCAGACTGGTGACACGGATAATCCGTCCATGTTCCACACCCTTTTTTAATTAATCCTCTTTTATGCTTCAGTTTATTTGTCCATTCCGAGGCTTTACCTGCTTTAGCCGCCTTCCAGATCCGCTTTAAACCCACGTTTCTGCTCGTTTTTTTTCTCGAGGTGGCTCAGAGTCTTACCAAGAAACGAAACACCGACTGGCTGTTAATCCCGTTTATTGAGTGCGTATCTGTCGGAGAGGATTTATTTGACAGGAAGTAACGAGAACGCTGTTGTTGATTGCTGTTTAAGTGTAACTTTATAACATCGCTTGTGCTTTCTGAGCATCCACAATTTAGATCGAATTATAAGCTCCACTCTTCTGGGAAGATGCACCACTGCATTTTCTTTGTGCATATTCACACACAAGGGTGTGAGTAAAATTAGATACTGATGTAGGTCAGATTTCATATTCCCTTTTTTTTTTTATTATTCTTTTATATTTTATACAACGGTTTTCTGCTGAAGGACCCCATGAGGGACCACCGATACAAAATGTGTCAAACGTAGCCGCTGATATTAATAGAAAACAACCAAATTACGCTAGTTATATTGTGTTAAGACCATAAGAACAATGTTGTTGTTGTACAGGCATCATGTATATTTTTATATATTTTCAAATCTTTTGCATAATTGTACGCAGAAGCCATTTTTTTTTTATAGATTTGCAGTTCTGTACATTTTCTTTTTACTCAGGTGGACATTTATACATTTGCATGAACTTTAGATATTTTTTTTTTTTGAGAGAGAATTTTGATGTAATAATTATAATATTTTTAAATATTATTTAATTAGCGGACCCCTTGCAGTACCGCCCCAGATCCTCTAGGGGACGCAAACTATCAAAATTTCTGCACAATTTCTAAGCGGCCGATCGGGTTTTCATTTCAATGCCATCTTTCTTCTGAATATACTGTAACATATATAAATATCTCTGACAAATAAAAGTCTCGAAAGCTGGTAAAAAAAAAATTAGCGTAAATCACCACTTCGTGTTGCCCGGATTCAGAGGTAAAACGGCGACGGTTTTAAAACTCATGATTCATGGTCTCCGAGTGAAGGTTCGAGAACATCCAATAAACTGCTCGGAACAACAGCGTTACCGCACCCGCGTGTCAAATCAGAACGTTTCGTTCATTACACCGATTATTATTATCCTCCTGCCTTCTTCTATAACCTCTTTTCTGTCAGCCCTGTTATTGGGGAAGGAGGGAAGATGATGTTCTCGAAGCTTGTTTTTTTTTTTTTTTTGCAGTCGGAGCAAATCCTGACTTTGGAAGAGTAAACAGATTCAGCAGAAATGAAACACAACAAAAGAAGAAAAGGCTATGAGATTAGGTTTATGTTCTAATCGCACCCAGACTGCTTCACTGTGTTGACTGTAAACACATCCAGCTTTCTAGTAGCAGTCAAAGGGAAAGAAACGCTACACAGCTTTGACTCTGTAATGAGGAAGGCTACAGGAAGTCGTTTGTTTCCGACGGCGATGGACGCTATTGGGCGCTGCAGGAGTGGGTCTTTGGCCGACATCCGCTGCAACCGCACGCGCTGCCGCATGTGTATTCAGCATTGTCCAGAACCACTTACAGATGTTATTCATACAACTGAGCATTTAAGGGTTAAGGGCCTCGCTTAAGGGCCCAGAAGTGTCAGCTTAAGTCCACCATTTAGGTCTGGTTAGAAGTCCACCATTTTAATCACTGAGCTCCTACTGAAATTCACACATTTTAGAAGGACAGACAGACAGACAGACAGACAGACAGACAGACAGACAGATAGACAGACAGATAGACATCACATTTTGTTAGACTTTCTTACTATATCCTTTCTTTCTTCCTTTTTTTCTTTCTTTCTCACTGTGCTCTTTTTCTTCTTTCTTCCACATTTTATGTGGACAGAGGATAGATGGATGCATGGATGGATAAATAGATAGATAGATAGATAGATAGATAGATAGATAGATAGATAGATAGATAGATAGATAGATAGATAGATAGATAGATAGATAGATTTCACATTTTATTAGACTTTCTTACTATGGCTTTTATTTCTTTCTCTCTTTCTTTCTTTCTTTCTTTCTTTCTTTCTTTCTTTCTTTCTTTCTTTCTCACTGTGCTCTTTTTTTCCATTCTTTCACATTTTATGTGGACAGAGGATGGATGGATGGATGGATGGATAGATGGATGGATGGATGGATGGATGGATGGATAGATAGATAGATAGATAGATAGATAGATAGATAGATAGATAGATAGATAGATAGGTCACTGTACTCTTTCTTACTGTTCTGTTTCGCTGTTCCTTCTTGCTTACTTTTTCTCACCATGATCTTTCTTTCTTTCTTTCTTTCTTTCTTTCTTTCTTTCTTTCTTTCTTTCTTTCTTTCTTTCTTTCTTTTTTCTCTCACTGTGTTCTTTCTGTCTGTCTGTCTATCTATTTGTGTTTCATTCTTTCTTGTTCTCCCTGATTCTGTAGCGATTCGGTCCACAAGTGTCGGGTCTCCTAGATGAAGTTGAAGATCTTAAACAAATTGTTTGCCACCAACAGTTTGATGAAGAACCTCATACGGCTGGAAAAATCAGGTTTCTGCCAATACACGTGTCTCAATAATGTAGACAAAAGAATCCTTCTGGTGTCCTTTTCTATTTAGATCAGAACTAATGAGAAGATAATGAATCGCACAATGCATCCGAAACACGTCGTTCATATTTCTAACAAGTGGTTTCACTTGACACAATTAATCCTTTCATTAAATAGTTAGACATCGCATTTATTTCGCCTCAGGCTCATTCAGAAGAAGACACAAGAATGTTGTAATAATAAAGAGGTCAGCACCGATTAAAGTATCGCGAATGTCCCTGAATAAATCCCCATGAATTATTAAATTAAAGCACCACAATTGCCTACACGCGGCGTTTTTTTTCTTCTTCTTTCTTTAATGCCATTGAATTTTGACCCTGAGAATTATAAATGCAAGCGCGCTATTCATCCAGGGAGGGAATGTTTGTAGGTCTTATGACGTGTGACGCTCCAATGCGCTTTCTTTCCAAATCAATAGCTTATGAAAATAATGATTCAATCCGGCTTTGTTATTTTTTTTGTTTTTCCCAAACCAGCTCAACCTTCAAACGAACAAAATTCTCAAAGGTCCATTTTTTTTTGTTGGGTGGATTTGCAGTCGCTTCAATAAGAACAGATTTGCTCTTTTTTGTTTCTTGCTCTTTCTATCTGTGGACGTCTTTGACTCACCATCACCTATTCCATCCCATGACACGACTCATCGGCCGGGACTGAGCGAAGAAACACACAAGCGTCGAGATCTCGTGGGACGCGGACGACGCGGACGAGAAAAGAGGAGCCGGCCGAAGGCGGATAAAAGACAACCGGAGGAGGAATCGGGATACGCTCAAGTATGCAAGGTGGGATGGAAAGGAATGATTGGAACGACGTGACACGTGTGAAGGACAAGAGGTTTCGAGTGATTGGAAAAGTAAAGAGGGAGTTGAAAAGCCAAGCAGAAATTGTGAACGGAAAAAAAAAAAGAAACTAGGAGCTCCTAGAGACATTGACAGCATTTGGCAGACGCATTTATCCAGAGCGGCTTCCAACTGTGCAGTTGAGGGTTAAGGGCCTTGCTCAAGGGACCAGCATGTGGCCTCTTGGTGGTGCTGAAATTTGAGCTTAAAACCTTTCAATCCAAAGTCCAATGCCTTAACCACTGAGCTAAAAAAAAATTAAAAAATAAAATGACGTGACCTACAACGCGACCTACAACAATCTCCCAAAGGGTTAAGGGCCTTGTTCAAGGGCCCAGCATGTGGCAGCTTGGTGGTGCTGAAATTTAAACTTGAGACCTTTCCGATCCAGAGACCAAAAGACGTGTTTAGAACATTT
The DNA here is from genome assembly GCA_039877035.1 of Silurus lanzhouensis. Lineage (NCBI taxonomy): Eukaryota > Metazoa > Chordata > Actinopteri > Siluriformes > Siluridae > Silurus > Silurus lanzhouensis. Next base: position 1,690,664 of record JBCEWE010000098.1, read on the forward strand.
GCAGCATTTCATTATTACAGCTGTTACTATTACGCTTTTATCCAGAGTGACTTGATGATCTCATTCATGCAACTGGGCATTTGAGAGGTAAGGGCCATGCTCAAGGGCCCAGCAGTGGCAGCTTGGTGATGCTGGGATTTAAACTTGAGACCATCCGATCCAGAGTTCCATGCCTTATACACTAAGCTAAGAAAAACGTGCCGCAAATAATTGCGTCATTTTATTAGACACACTTATAGGGATCTCATTTATACAACTGAGCAATTAAAAGGTAAGGGCCTTGCTGAAGGGCCCAGTAGTGGCAGCTTGGTGGTAATGGGATTCAAACATTCGAGATTTTGAGCTAAAAAAAAATGGGAATAGAACATTTATGGCATTTTATTAGACAACCTTAGCCAGAGCGACATACAATGAAATAATTTATACAACTGAGCAATTGAGGGGTAAGGACCTTGCTCAAGGGCCCAGTAGTGGCAGCTTGGTGGTGCTGGTATTCGAACTCGAGATCTAGAGCTAAAAACAAAAACGTGTTTAGAGCATTTACGGCATTTAATTAGATACCATTATTCAGAGCGACCTACAACAATCTCCCAAAGGGTTAAGGGCCTTGCTTAAGGGCCGAGCAGTAGCAGCATGGGGGTGAGATATGACTTTACTAACTTCTCATCAGAAGGCCAACATCTTAACCACTCAGCCATCACCTACCCCTGGTAACACAGAGTAAAATATACACTCGTAGAGAAGATAAAAAAACGAAACTTCGTTCGCCGTTTATCCTTCCAAACACGACGTCCCCCCGTTGTCCCAATTCCACCCCCCATCCCTCGCAAATTTGCATGCAAGCGCATCTTTTCATTAGCGGACCCGAACGTCTACTCCGTGCAACAAACCAACAAGTCGACGTTCTGCATGCTGAATTTAACAGAATCTGAACCTTCGCTGCATATTAACGTTCGTCCCAGGGCTATATGTGGATGTGAATCTAATTTCGTTTAATTTATGCCGAAATGAAATAAAAATAAATAATATATAAATGCGGCTCGGGGTTTCTTTGAAATTTTACAAGAGGAGACGTTAAAAACCCCCAAAACAAAACATGAAAATATGTCACAGATACTTAAAGCATCTTCAAGCTTGTCTTGTCCGAATAGGCTTTGATTCGAGCAGAAGCTCTTAGAAGAACAGTTCAGAGAAGCAGATGAGAGACGGGAAATGTATAAAGAAGACAAGAAGGTGGGAGGGGGTTGCTAATAAGAATGACGGAATCAAATCGTGAGGGGGCGGGGTCAATGGCATCAACTGTTGTGCCATGTTCTTGTTTTTTCGTCTGTAGGTATTTTAAAAAAAATAAACAACAACCTTTCTGAAAACAACCGAGAAAGAAATACAGTAGCATAGAATTTAGCATTCGTATCGTCGCTAACGTGCATATGCTAAGCAGGGAGTGTCGAGGTCATGCGATCGGAACGGTAGCATCTCCAATATACTGCATTCGAAAACAAATTTCATCTGATTAAGCTAAATTATTACACCTGGCATCTGAAATTGGTGTGTGTAATTTCAGGTTTCCAGCTTATGGGACAATCTTGTCCTCCTCCAGGCTTCATTATAGTCCAGGATGGAAACTAAATGAGAAGCGATCACACTTACTGCATGCTAAATGTCATCTGATACACACCTGAATTGATGAAGCCATAAGGTCAAGAGAACGGTTCCTTGTACTAATGCCTAAAGAGGATAAGGAGGTTTCATGGAACACTCAATAAAATGCGCTTAGCCCCACACACACACACACACGTACATACATAAAAGACAATATTTCCAAATGTATACACAATGACATGGAAAGGCAACCGGTGAAGCATGAAGGAAGTCGATAAAAGATGACAGAGTGGGCGAAGGACGCGCTTAACTCTCCTTGCAATAAGACGTTAGAGGACGGATCACCGTAGGGAAACCTGAATAAAATCGAATAAGAATTTTATCTACAATTCGGCGCGATGTCCCTCGATGTTCCGACAGATAAACACAGCCGCATGCTAGTCTGTTAGATCAGGGATTTTGAGTATTTGCAGCATTCATTTCAAAAGAGTCCCCTTGCACGGCAATACGGCACCACCTAGGATTTGTTCAGTCCAATTCCAAGACTACTGCAGGGGTTCTCTGCAGTGGAACTTCTTTTTCTGTCATTTCAAGCCCTACTTGTCCTTTAAATGTCCAAAAAAGACAAAAATGTCGATTTTATTGACGTTCCAAATCAACAATGTTCCAAAATAAAAGTGTAGTTGCGTTAAGTAGCCTACGTATTTTAATTTACTTGCATTAATGACCTAATGGTTAGTTTTCTAGTTGCTTTGAGTGTAAATTCATTTTTTAAGAGAGGGAAAAAATATATATGCATCCTGCGCCCCACCTTGTCCAGTCTCCTCCACTTATAATTCCATAATGGACAGGTTTTAAGAGGCTACTTGGTCAAATGTGAGGTCTTCAGTTATCTTTTGAAGAAAGCCAGTGATGCATAGAAGTTCATTCCATTGCCTAGGGCAGAGGATAGCCTTGGTTCATATCCTGAAAGATGGTGGGTTCACACCGGAAGTGCTTAAGGATGAACGGTACAGAGCAAATACATGGGTTTGTTAGCCCACCAGAAAGCTACAAATAGCCAGTGGAGGGAGTGTAGCAATGTTTGAGAACATCGGGAGGTTAAAAGCAACTCTGGATTGGTTGCACATTAGGGTAGAGGGCGCATCAGGGCAGTTATGCCAGAAGCAACTTGCGGTAGTCCAGTGGTTCTTAAAGTGCAGGGCACGCCCCTCTAGTGGTGAATACAGACATGACAGGAGGGGTGCAGTGAATGGCAGGATATATATATATATAACCAAAAACAAACCGTTAGGTCATTAATGCAAGTAAATTAAAACACTTAGGCTACCTAACGCAACTACACTTTTATTTTGGTGCTTGATGAACAGATGGAGGACAAGTAGAGCTTGAAAATCTACCCCTTTTGAAGATGGTTAAAGATGGATTTGGGCTGGAATTATTATAAACAGCAATTTTGCTACAATGTCTTGGGAAAACTACCACCCAAGTGTCCAAGAGTAAACACCGAACCATCGCAATGATGGAACTGTAACGAATGGGCGTTCAGGGTTTTCTGAGACGGCGAAGGCCCCCCTTTTAATTCTAGTTCTTCTCAAGGTTTCATCCTCAGGCAACCATCACAACCTAGCTCATGAGAGTTCTAGGGAAAAATTCCTGACGTGAAAAACGTCTATGTGTCATTGGTTTATTTCTGTAAAGATGCGTTGGGACAACGTCGATTGCTCAAAGCTCTATACCAGGCGTTTTTGTTCTCCAAATCATTGTGTGTGTGTGTGTGTGTGTGGTGTTGTTGCTCTGGGTGAAGCATATGAGACTAGAAGGGACTGTAATGTACATGTTTTATAGCGGTACTAAAAATCGCCATGGTCTGTCCGCTCAGAAAACCAAGGTCAGGCTGTTTACGGTCAGGAAGCCTCATAAAGCACTGACAGGCAGCGTTTTGTTCACTTTGACATGTTTGTCGAGGCGCCGTTCGTTCCCTCGGGGAGAAAAATCAAACACTGTTATTAGTATCATTGCCTCAAATGGTGGCGCAATCATCAACGGATAGAATAGAACAGAACAGTCGAGAAGAAAAGAACAAGGCAACAAAGAAAAAAATGACAGATTAAACCAAAAATGCCCAAAAAACCCCACAAAACTATTAGGCTTGTAATGATGCAAGGTATCGCATTGTTCTGTTCGCGGCTTTCAATTCAATGTCTGCGTTCGGACAATAGGCTACACCAGGTTGTATTATAAAGTAGGCTAGACAGGACTATATGCTAGCATGCTAGTTTATTAAATAGACGGGGAAAAAAAAACACAATTTCCCTCAGGAGTTCCAGTCATATTGAGCTTTTCAGCTTCCCAGGAAGGTCTGGATGCTGGTGGTAATTTGTGATCCGAGACGACATACACAAATGTGTAACACGAACAATGTAGAATTATAAATAATATGGCATACATCATCACACACACACACACACACACACACCATACTAATTTTCTGCAAATCAAAATGAATTGGTGACGATGGTCTTGGTGGGCGTATCCCCTCCAAACTTACGAACCACATACGGTTCTTTCGCAAACTAGTAATTCACATTCCAGTCACTCGCGACCTCGATAGTTTGCGACTTCTCTTTTGGAACCGGACTGATAGTAACTCGTGAAAAATCCGATAGTTCGCGAGAAGCCACGAGTGGCTCGAAAGTTCGGAGTAACATTTCAAAGCAGAGTTTGTATTAATAAATTCTATAAAAATGTTTATTATTGTATTATTTATTTAAAGTAGTAAATAAAACATTTATGACAAATAATTCACAATTTTATTTGAGTTTACTGTACAGTACATGCAAAGTACACCCCCTCAGGGGTATGCAAGACCATGGTTTATGCCCCCCCAAAACAGCGATAAATACAAGAATAACTAAATACATGCAATGGCGCCCCCTATCTTTCTTGCCCCATGCACTACATATCATGCATACCTCTTTTGTGAGCCTCTGCTGTCCAGTGTGGCCCTGACACTAAATATTATTCATATGAAAGGGAGTCAGCTTTTGGCCGTACTTTTTTTTTTTAACAGGTTTTGTCACCTGATAGTCCTAGTCCTACCAAATTGGTAGAAAACCAATTTGAAACTCAATTTGACTACATCTTTTGAGAACTCTTGGGCTAAGACACCTACATTTGTCTTGGTATTCAACCTACCAAAGCAACCAACCAAACTATCTTTCTACATCCTTTCAAACCATTTATCTCATTAGTTCATTCAAATATTACATCTTGTTTTGCAATCCCAGGTCTGAGAAAAGCTACAGTGGCTTCATCATCATTGGGCAAATCACCTCAACAAGGTTCAGCCTCTTTTTGCTTTCTTTCTGCAGGATCTGTAATCAAATCCACACAGACGTGTCCGTCTCCCCTCATGCCATCTCTTCGCTGTTGCCTCAAGGCTCATGACTGAGTTGCTGAATGTTATTATGTTTTCTTGGGCTGCTTCTAGCATTTTTTCTTTCTGAACGTGATTCTATACATAGCCGAGTCTGTGGTGGCTTCGAAGAAGCCTTGAATGCAAAAATTGCTCACACACACACACACACACACACACATCGCATACCCTTACCACATGACTAGGTGAGAACAGATGAATAAGGGAGGCTTTCACGCTGGCACGCCGGTTTAGTCTGAAACAGGACACGTTCCGCAAAAATAATTGGTGATGCGAAAGGCGTCAAGCGGACCAGGAAGTCCCAAACATGCCAAACCTGCTGGAGGTAGTCGGAGTTTCTGAGTTTGGTTGCGCCTCAAATGCATCAGAATTCCCAGCGAATGCATTTGCATGTGTTTCAACCGATGACGCAATCGGATGCAATCCAATAATCAATGTAATTTCAAGGTCAAAGAGCGTCGCGATTCACATACACACAAGCGTCGTTCGGCTCTGCTATACAAAATTGCACCAAAAGTATTAAGTAATACAAAAATAAAGGGTTGAACTGTATTCTCAAGGAGTGTTTGTGATGCCTAAGAATAACCACAAACGCTCTACAGATGTTTCCCATAGAATCGGGTGATTCTGAAACCAGGCCAAATCTCTGGGGGACACATTTACACATGCAAACACCTGTCCGCTACTAATTCATACTGGATATAATTTTGTGCCATGTCTTGGCGCAACTCATTTTATTTGTAGAGTGCTTTTAACAATGGACATTGTTTTAAAGCAGCTTTACAGAGATAAAGCGGTTCTAATCTAGTTGTATAAAAGAATGTATAACTTTCTCTATATAGTTCTATGTCTATCTTTAATGCGCGAGCGAGTAGCGACTGTGCCATGGGAAGAATTCCTGAGATTTCATGCAGAAGAAACCCTCAGAAGAACCAGATTTAAACAGAAACCCTCCGTTTCACTGAATGTCCATTCGTTACAGTTCCATCATTTTTGAGGTGCTGTTCAGTGACTGGTGCTGAAATGGAGGACTGTTTAGGCAAGCTGTGGTCCTGAGCCTTTGTAGGAACACACAGGAACACTGAATACTGGTATCTCAGTAGTATGTAGCATGTTTAAAATGAGAGAGAGAGAGAGAGAGAGAGAGAGAGAGAGAGAGAGAGAGAGAGAGAGAGAGAGAGAGAGAGAGAGAGAGAGAGAGTAAAAGAGTACAGGGGTGACGGGAGGCGAGAAAAGGGAGAAAACTCAAACCCCATCTCTCAGCAAACACCATGCCCTTCAAACGTGTCCTTTGCTGACTTAAATTCCCACACTTTACTCTGCATTCTTTATCACTGTATTACTTGATGAGGACACTGATTCTCAATCACACACAAGTCATTAAAAGTTGTGTGTGTGTGTGTGTGTGTGTGTGTGTTTGTGTGCGTGTGTTGGCTGCATATAGCATATGCATATAGCTGTTGGCTTGAATTTTTAGCTGTTTTTTTTCAACCTGAGAGTTCTGTTTTGAATAAGAACCAGTTTGACTTTGTTCATATTACAAACAATCAATATCCACACTGACTCTACCTACTGGGGCACAGGCCAAAGATGGAACCCTGTGAGGGCCAAATCATCAAATCAAAAACTGGTTATGGTTCCACATGAAGTTGCAAAGCAACTCCAGAACTTTGAGGATGGATTTGCACTGGAATTAATATCAACAGTCTCATATAGTGCTTCAGAACCACAGTTTGGATAAACAGTTCTACATTTCAGCACTGAACAGCACCTCAACAATGATGAAACTGTAATAAATAGACATTCGGTGTTGATGTTGATGTTTTGAGGTTTGCTTTTGGTGTCTGTTTCCTCTTTCTCATACTATCTAAGAGAGTTTTTTCCTTTACATTGACTCACTCATTAGGGATAAAAAAAACCCACATTCTAGCTTTAAAAGCTGCTTTGGGAGCTTCCAGTGTCTTTTGTCAAAAGTGCTCTACAAATAAAAATTTAATTTAATTAAATATTACAAACATGTTTTCTTGTTTTGCAACTCCGTGCCTAGGAAAGGCTTATTGTTCAGGAGTTCATGTAGGTTCAGGCCCTTTTTTTTAATTCTTTCTGTAGGATCCGTTATCAAGTCTACACAAACACACTGGTGTACGTCTGCCCTTACACAACTGATAACAAGAGATGGATATAGAAATAGAATGAGACTTTGAGGAAACAAGGAGTTGACAGTGTGTGTGTGTGTGTGTGTGTGTGTGTGTGTGTGTGTGTGTGTGAGAGAGAGAGCGAGAGAGAGAGAGAGAAAGAAAAATAATAAGGCACAGAGAGCTAGAATAAAAGACAGATTGAGGTGTGACAACACGACTGCAAAGTCAGAACAAGATAAATAGGCAACCGGAAAAACTATGTGCATTAGCGATTTCTCGCTCTTGAGTGCCTTTCTGCCACTTTTTACCCACTTACCCTGGAATCCTAAATCATTTTCCAGGTTTTCTGCAGATGTCCTCAGCAGCCATGTTGGTTGCAGCGGCTTCCATAGCGACGCTGACTCACGTGGCAAAAGGAGGAGGGGGTTGGTGGTGGTGGTGGTGGTGGTGCTGGGGGGGTGTTCGGGAATGGAGCGCATTAGTCATCCTTCAACTGTCACTTAACCGAGCAGAGCGGTGCGATTAAAGCGTGCATCTCATTAACACTTCTCTTCACGATCTGGTTTCTGGAAAAGGAAATAAGTTGCACGTTGATTTAGGAGTCATAATAATTGCTTAGGTTTTATTTATTATTTTCAATAAACATTTGCATTTATAGTTATGGCATTCGGCAGATGCCCTTATCCGGAGAGACTTACTTTTGTCTCAGCAACTGAGGATTAAGGACCTTGCTCAAGGCCCTAGACGTTCGGTGGTGTTGGGATTTGAATCCATGACCTTCGGAACAGAAGTCTGACATGTTAGCTGGCTAATGTATGCAAATATGTGCATTTTAATTTATATAAAGTCTTGCGTGGTTGACATCGAACAAAAAAAGTAAAAAAGAAAGAAACCGGTAATTACTGGGTGCGAACAGCAACCTACAAGTGATTTATGAAATCTGAAACGTGTCTCCGTCAGAAAGAAAGTCAGGGATAATACTTTATTTTGTCTTTTCATTTAATCGGGCCATTCCTCTGTGCGAGTGTGTGTGTGAGCGTAAATCACTCTTTGGACTATATGTCATAGGGAAGCCGAGCCGTCTGTTGGCCCCCTATCTGTGCACCCAGGAGCGCGGTTATATCCTCTCAAATGTGAATGATAATTCTTGTGCATGACAACCCCATCAGTGCTCTTTTGAAGTCCTGGAGGCAGGAGGTGGGATTCGTCCTGTCTGTCTCTGATTGACGGCGTTGTTGTCCGCGCTTGCTCTGTTCTTTCCTCGTTTTTACGGCTTTCTCTGCCTTGCCTTGGCCAGTCCCCGCTGAGTTCTGGCATGTGACATGAGCGCAACATCTAGTTGGTCATGTGGTGGGGGGTAAAGATCATACTGGGTATATCCATTCCATTATTTATGCTCACCCGACACGGGACTTTCTGATCCATCATTCCATAGTTAATCTCCAACCCAAGTCTTCAATATACAGCAAAAACAGGGTGTTTTTGTATCTCCAAAGAGATATGTTACGCTATACGGACAAAACGTATTGTCCGCCTGACTTTCCCATCTGTGGTTCCACCACAAAACTAGTTTTTTTGCCCCGAAATTGGACCGAACCATAACCGAGGTACGTAACCAAGCCATACAATTTGTGTTATCTTGTGATATGGTCTATTATATTCCTGCTCTCAAAATCGTGACCCATTTCCTGTTGAGCCACCGACTGCTGTCTTTTCTTTTCTTGTCTTAGCCCTCACCTGGCAACCTGGTTTGAAATGGCTTGTTTTGCTCCCATTGACACCTCTCTGGTTTTTATGTTGGTTTATCTTGTTTTAATAGCGTTGCCTGGTGGTCCAGTGTTTAGGATGCGGCGCCAGTCAGGGAACCAACCCCAGCCATTAGGGTTGCAGCACAAGCCTTAGTGCCGGTCCCAAGCCCGGATAAATGGGGAGGTTTGCGTTAGGAAGGGCATCCAGCGTAAAAACGTGCCAAATCAAACATGCGGATGGTCCGCTGTGGTGACCCCTAATGGGAGAAGCCGAAATTTTTTTTTTATCTTGTTTTAATAGCGAATGTAGCTTTCACTGGGCAAAACCCAAAGCTCAATCCAAGAGCTATAAATTGTTCGATCAATGGATCAAACAGGGCAAACCCGGGACAACGCGAAACCCCTGTAATGCAATATTTTGATCTCAAACTCGAATGTTACATTTGTAGCATATAATAGGTGATATATTTGGCTCGGGTTTTCCGATACTTTTGGAAACGACTGCGTATTGGAGTGTGCGTGTGTGTGAGTTTATGTGCGCTGCTCTTTTTGCCTCGTTCTTTCAGACTTCCTTTAGACTTCAGTCTGATGGCACACCTTAAGTGACATTTGTTCTGTTTATTCAATGTGAATTTATTCCGGATTGTGATGATGCATTTTTCACAGCCTGTTTCACTCGAAGGAATGAGAGAACATTCAATAACAGTGACACACACACACACACACACACATACACACGTGCGTGTTAGTGTGTGTGTTTGTGGATATTTGCAGGAACATGCTCGTTGCCAAACTGATGGGCTGCTTCACACTAAATTAGCAATTGTAATATTGTGCATTTGGGGAGAACAACAGTTTGCTCTGGCTACCGTTTGTCTTTGCATACACACATCCTTTCTTTCTTTCTTTCGTTCGTTCATTCCTTTTTCTTCAGCACTATCGCAATTAATTGGCACCCGAGTTGTCAGTCTGCCTCCGTATAAAATTAGGCCATGTTTGTATAATAATTGACAAGATCTAAACACACACCCTGGTGTTTTTTTTTTTTTAGCGTTTGTGTTTGCTACACATGTCTTGGACTATGTATTGGATAACATTTGGAATAATTAATATAATTCAATCCTCCTTTTCTTCACCCTCAGAATGCATCCATCCATCTCTCTTTTTTTTATGGCCTTTGCAAATTAATATCAGTTCCTACTTGTAGGCATTTGACTTTCAGCTCTTATATATTTTCCCCCACGTCACATTCTCATTGGTGGCCTCGCTTTTAAAACATGATGAGCGAATGCGATGGCCAGCAGCACCTTTTACCTTTAATATCACCCAGCTGAACGTAGCTGCAGCTTTCCTGATGCCGTGCTGAGATCCAAATAGAAAAAGTCAAAGAAAAAAATGGGAAATAGAAGAAAGAAGGCCAGACGAAAGTAATTGATGTGGAAGAGTGTAAAGGCAAACAAAGAGGAACCTATGACACGTACACTATATGGATAAAAGGGTGTGGACACCTGACGCAGGCTTTGTGCAGAGGCGTATTGTCATGCTGGAACACCTTTGGGTGCAAATTCCATTCTAGAGCACCCAAAGACATTTTAGACAATTGTGTGTCCAACTTTGTGGTAAAAATTTGTGAAGAACCAGGAAAAAGTCCCGATACTTTTCTTTTCAGTGGATTTCATACCCAGGCGTTCAGTGGTGTCCTGCCTTAATCAACCCACCTAATAGCATCAATATTATGAAGAAATGCAGTATAAAAAGAGACAGGAATCTCATAAGGTGAGAATGAAAGTCATTTCTAAAGCAAGATACCCAATGAACACGTTTCAACACGTTTCTCCTTTCACTGTAGCCACAACTGCACCTCCCACATACATCATCTTTTCCAGAAGCATCGATATCAACCTCAATCAAATGACCCCATACATTCCTGTGGTTTCTTGGGGTTTGGGAATTTAGGTGAATTGTGGGTTTTTGTGCAAATTCTACAGGAAAGAAAAGCAAACGTATAAACTGTTTTAATTCTTTCGACTTTTCCTCACGATGTCCAGCTTTTCTATGTTCAAAACTCCAGCTTGTAAATGTCCTTGTAGGCGTACCTGCGACCAAATCAATTTCTCGGTCAGTTGTGGAATGAAAACAAAAGACCAGATCCACAAGAAAACATTTGAGCTCGTGCTACGGTTCTGGGTGCCTCTCTGAGCATCCAATCAAATTACGTGAAAATGCCGAAGCCTGATTGGACGGCTTCTGGAGGGCTTAAATCTGATCAGATAAAGCTTCGTTCTCATGTATTTCGCCGATTTATAAATGCTTTACATCGAATAACTTTCACCCTGAAAACACTGGAAGCAGCGATTTTTTTAAGTCACGGGTTCGTTTAAATTTCAGGAAAAAATGCAAAACATTTTTTTATTATTATTAATTTTTTTGTTTTTTATAAAATGCCTGCTTGGTTTAATAAAATACAAAAATCATATATTTTATTAAAATAAAATGGAAAGAATAAAATCATCATTACACTTTTGTATCATATTGATTAAATTGAGTAATTGATTGAATTTAATAATAATAATAATAAAGTGACACTGCGCTCAATTGCGAGGCAGAGACTATTGACTTGTAATCCGCCACTTGATGCGTTCGTGTGGGATTTTAAAAGTGTAAAAAAGATTGCAATCGGTAAACATGCTCACCGAATTGAAAGTCCTGTATTGAAACGGTTTGATATAAATACGTGTATCGTTACCCCTCTATACACTGTATATAAATGAGCTTGAGTTACACTGTTATTTTTCCATGACAAAAAAATGTTCTAGCGCATATTTATTTAAAAAAAACATTTCCTCACATGAAACACAATCCGCTGGCACATGTTTATGTGCGATATCGGGGTTTTTACGCCGCCGTGTCGTGCGGTGCAATCTAAACACTTATGCGGCCTGTGCAGTGAAGGGTTTTCTCACTAATGCATGCGTCCTGGCTCGTGTTGTTTTGCCGCCGAGATGACGAGATGGCAGGATGGTGTTGATGTGGTCCAGAATGAGCAGCTATTGTAATGTATTGTGCAGAGTGAGGCAGGCTCTGCCTCACCTCAAGGTCAACTCCTCGTGAGGAGAATACACATCACGGTCACGCTCTCTCTCTCTCTCTCTCTCTCTCTCTCTCTCTCTCTCTCTCTCTCTCTCTATTTTCTATGGTCAGCATCTGTTTCATCAAGAGTCATCAAAAGCATTTAAGGCACTATGGGCTGAATACAATTGCTGCACATTTAAAAAAAAAAAGAGTCATAACAAACCTGGAATATTGAAATTTGCTTTCATATTTTATTCCATTCCTTCTCTCCTGCTTTCCTTTCCTTCATGAAACCTTCTTGCTTTCCTTGAAATAACCAGCATTCCAAGAGCAAGATTTTCTTTATATGCTGCATGTTTATACAAGAAGTGATAAACAGATGTTGAACCAGGAGACCCGTGTACCAGCATGACGGTGCTCCTGTGCACAAAGCCGGCTCCATGAAGATATATTTTCTATGGGATTGACGATGTTGAAGATCTTGATGTGCCTGCTATAGAGCTCTGATCTCAATCCTTTGGCATGAATTGGAAGTCTGACTGCACTCCAGACCGCCTCCTCACATCAGTACCTGACTTTACTAACACACTTCTTCAGCACAAGTCTCAAAACCTAGTGGAACATAATGTGGTGGAACATCTTCCCAGAAGAGTGGAGATTATTGTAAGCGCCAATGGGGAGTAAATGTAAAATGGGATGTTTGAAAAGCACATACCAATCTTATGGTCAGGCATTGAACTTCAGATCCGATGGTCTTGAGGTCAAAAGCCACACCCAGGCTGCCACTCCTGGGCCCCTGAGCAAGGCCCTTAACCCCATATTAGCTCAGCTGTATGAATAGGATAAATGTAAGTGGCTGTGTATAAGGAAGTCCGCCAAATGCAATAATAAATAAATAAATAAATAAAATTCAAATCTTTTTTTGTATTAAACATTTTCAAGATGATCCTACCCTCTCTTGTGTGTATGCAAATGAGCTTGTTTGTTGGTGGCATGGTCACTAAATCACCTGCAATCATAATTCACCATGGCGAGTAATTTTCTGTTGCTTCCTGACAGCCTCGAATACACGCTGTGCTCCCAATGGCACGAACTCGCCGACTTAACGAACCCGAGTCTCCGGCAGGATGCCGCCGATGCCTGCGTCACGTCTCAATACCGCCGTTTTCACAAAGCGAAATTTTCCAATGAGAACTGAAATGATGAAGTCTATTGTGTGAAATAACAATGTGGGACGGGGTGTTGTTGAAAAAAAAATCCAGTAATAAATAGTGTCAGGTAGACTATTGGTTGATTGTTGTCTAACACTGTTGTCATGCATTTGATTTCATTAGCTTTTTTCTGCAGGTACCTACACACAACGATCGAACCGAAGCTATTCCCTGCAGAATAGATACATAATCAAGGTCAAGTGTGGTGCAAAACATATCATTAAGGCCCAAATACACTGAGCTGAGCATCTTCATAACGGTAGATGTCCGAGTTGAGCACACATCATGGTCCGGGTCTCCTCCTATCCTAGTCACAATCTGTTTGATATCCTTCTAACCATACAAGAACCCCATGCGCACCAAGACTTACTGGATCAGGACCAGCTTCTTTGCCACAACCATGAAAGGACATGGATGTTTCACTGCCTGTAATCAACATGCAGTTCTGATCTATACTGTCTATGGGACTGGACGCTTAGTGGTTAAGGCTCCGGGTTACTGATCAGAAGATTGAGAGTTCAAGCTCCAGATCTGTCAGCTGGGCCCTCCAGGAGCAGTGTATCATTACTAACATTGTGTTCTGACCCCAGGTTTCTAAAAGACTGGGATATAAGAAGCATCTAATTCTAATAGAAAGTAGTAGATATATGAAGGTTCATTGGATGCATATTCTGCACTTCTGGTGGATGCATAACCTGGTGTTTGTTGCTAAGTTAATGTACAGTGACAAATCTGTCCGTCCATCCACCCGCCCGATATTTAATTAAACGATCTCTCTCTCTATCTACATAGTTCAAGGTCATGCTTCCATTCCCGGGTTCTAGAGATCCATGTATTAGGTAAACTGTAGTATTGCTTAGCACCTGCACTGTCACACAGCATGAGGTCATGTTTCCATTTTAGTTTTTAGACATGCATGTTACATGACAACCACCTGCCAGTGCTTTGTGTAGTAAAAAAAAGGAAACGATGCTCCTGTGGATTTATAACTGTTTCAGATGTGTCCTACTGGGTTTTAGAATAAGACGACTATTCGTCGGATATTGATACCGGCTGAAAGCATTACACAGAGCGACTGTGAATTTCCCTGAGAAATGGCATGGCTACAAATTGATTTGTCCATGCGTGCATAGAAAACAGATCTCACAAATCAGCCTCAGACTTTTGCTGTCTGTCATTTTCCCCTATGTTCTGCCATCTTCAAATCCTCCTGAACATCTGTGACCTGGTGAGTGCTGCTGTATCAGGTCGCATCTGCTATACCGGGTCCTACCACAACGAGGCAGAGCGTCTTCCCCCAAAAATGCCCTGCGACTCGCTGGAGTGTGCATTTAATCAGCGCCAGCCTCCATCGCTTCACGTCTCCTTACAGGAGGTATCGTCCTCAGAAGCCGAGACCGAGATATAATTATGGAGATCGCTACATATTGCCAGGGCGGATTGGAGCAGGCTGGAGGGAGAGACGTGTTTGAGATTGCTTTCGGCCAAAAAATTTGCCCCCTACACAGGTTCAGTTTTAGTAGTTACACTAAAAAGAACCAACCAATCAAATTGCATTGATTTGAAATAAAGCTTCAATGTCAGGTAAGGAGACGAAGGCGGATCCAAGTCTGATGTTTATGTACAGTGCAGACAAAACAAATAAAACATTGAGGAAGCAAGCAAAAGGCTGATTCTCAGCCATTAGTAACTAGAACATGAAAACGTGATGATGAGCAGCTGCTTCCGATACGATTTACAATTATTCCGTTGGCGTGCGATCCGATTTCGATTCAACACAAAAACGATGCAAGTATGTGATTGGCTGGCCAATGGTACAATAACCAATGAGGGTGCACTGTTTTTTTTTTTCGAAGTTGAAACAAGTAGAGAACTAGTAGATATTCTTTCAACTGAGAATTTAATTTAAGCAGAATTTAAGCAAGACGTAAACTTATTATAATGAAATATATCCAATGTAATTTTAGTTTAACTTTACCATAAGGATCCAAAAAATAAAAGAGGTCGTGTATTTCTTTTAAAAGTATATATTATTTTTTAATTCCTTTTTTAAATACTTTATAGTTTAAATATAAATATTTAATTTATATATTTTATAGCATTTTATATACAATTTTATATTTATTTTATATATTTTATAGTTTAATTTAATATACATTTTCTACTTAATTTATTTATAAAATTTTTTTACATTTATTTTCTATTTATAGAACAGTCGTAACAAACATTTCAGTTCAGACAATTTGATTTGACCTCCACATATACAGCAATAGCCATGATCCAATTCTGTTTTTCCCAAAACAAGCTGGCGGCTGAGCGGATTTGAGCTTATGGTCTTATTTTTTAACTCCAGGATAAACAATCCAGGGATCATATCAATCAACAACAAAAAGACCAGCTAACTAACTAAACGTATCCACGTACATTGAACCCCTAAAATGAGTAGGACAGCGACCATGAACGAGAAAAGCTAGCAAATGAGAAATCCAGACCTTTCACTGAAAAGGGAAACAGGTGCCGATGATAAGTAGACCATGTGACTTAAAACGCACTCTATGGCCATAATGCTAATAATTTAGCATTTATTTACCATTGAAAGCTAAGTGAATGCTACACACACACAAATCCTGACCTGTGATAGATTCTAAAGGACAGGAACCTGGAATGTATTACAGACATCAGCATCCTTTTTCTTCTTGGTATCAGAAACTTTCTTAGAGGGCAGATCATTGATGCGAGGTCAGGAGTACAGAACGGAGATTAAGAGCGGAGATTGGAGCTTGAGCAGCGGCTGACTCCTCCTGACCCTATGCTAGCTCACACTTTACTTATTGCCCTTAAATGGCTTGTCAACACGCCGCCGCATTCAATAAAGATAACGTTCCCCTTCTTAAGATGCACCGGAGCATGGGGCATCAAGAGTTGGGTCTGGACCAGCGGAAATATCTCGAACGGGGCACAAACACCAGTAAATGCTTTGGCTTGGGGAAAGAAAAAAAGATAATGGAATTTCATTGAATATTCTTTACCATTCAGTGCATCTCTCTGACCTTGAACGTATGCGGAATTTTAAAACAACGTAGCATATTTTACACGGATTAGCCTGCCAATCCATTATCCTCCGAGCTCCCTGTACTTTCTACCGAATTCAATAACGAACTATTGCGTCTGCCGTGCTGAAACGCAAACTTGCGTTGTTAAAAACCCTTCATTTTATATATTTGTTTTATTTCAGAATACATTTTTTTATCCCACCCACACATCACATATTTAATATTTAAATACAAGGATGATCAACACTTCCAGGACACGTGTTCCACATTCGGTCTCTATTTGCCATTATAAAAACCTCCACTCTTCTGAGAAGATGTTCCACATACAGGCTGTAGGTTCAAATCCCAACATCAGCAAGCTGCCAATGCTAGACCCTTGAGAAAGTAGCTCTGGATAAAGGCTCTTTTTTAGATGATCCAAATTCTTGCTCTAGACTTTAGGTTTATCGTCATAAAACTTTCCAGGTGCAAAAAGTGGTAGATTAGTGATTAAAGCACTTTGAGTTTAAAGGTTGTGAGTCCAAATCCCAGTCACTGTTGGCCCATGAGCAAGGCTTCAACCCCAAAACCTGCTGTGTTGGATGAGTGCAACAAATCTAAGTCTGAGCAATGCCATGAATAAAATATCCAACAGCTGATAGTGGTTAAGATTTTGGTTTTTTGATTTTGGATTTTGGTTATGAGTTCCAATCCCAGCATGTCCTAATCTGCTAAATAGTGCATATGTAAATTTAATAGCGATATCGTGAAAACGTTCAATCCCTTAAATCCCGTGCCACCGGTTCTAGCGTTCCTCAACTTCACCCTGTCCCAAAGCACATCACGACAACATCATGGTTTTCAATTTAGGAATTTGTTGTTACCATTCATTTGTTGTCATATTATTTGCAAATTGCAACATGACACTAAAACACAGGCCAAATCCATATAGCTTTTCTTCTTCTTTCATTCCGAGCAGAAGCGCGTTTACACCCGTCTTTTCGACGCGTACGTGGACATCAACAAGTGTAAACGCAGCCCAAATCAAACACTCCAGGAGATATTTGTAGGAAATTTGCTACGCCCTGGATTTTAAGCGAGCTGAATCATTATCAGGATTTGACTTACGGGTCCCTTTTGCATATTCTCATTTCTAGTTTTATTCCCAAACAGGGAAAAAAAAAAACTAATGAGAAAATGGAGGCACAGGAGAGTCTCAGGAGTTTTATTTTCTAAACAGTGAATTGTTAAAGACCATTAAAAGCTTCATAATGTGCTATTTTGGCTTGGCCAATTGTTTTGTTTTTTGAGTGTAGGTGTACCACATGGGACGCTTTCAGCTAACAGACTATCCATCTAGACCATCTAGTGATACACACGCCGACCGATTTAAGGAGCATATGTTAAGTTTTGTTTTTCCTGAACACGTTTTTGTGAGAATAAAGCCTTGAATGCAGGTAGTTATGGGTCTGAGAATCACACGCTATCCAATAGCAGGCCGAGCTGGAGGGAAAGACTCGAGAGAATAATATGGATGTTTGTAATATGCAATTTAGAAACCAGATAATACAATTTTATTTTACATTTACAGGCTACATCAACCCAATCCTGCTGCCAGAATTGAAGCCTGCACAGAACAAATTGTTGCTCAATAGTGCTAAATAATGACATCTCATAATTATAAATCTGGCACAGCCCCCCCCCCCCCCTACCCGGATCTAATACACATCCCTGTCCTAACATCTCTGATTACCTGTATTTCATGAACAGCCTTTTCAGTTCAAAATAAATAAACGAGTGCTTGAACGAGTGTCCAACATAATATCCATGCCAGCAGTCCCTTCTGTTCTGCCTACACCGCCTCTCTAATCAGTGCATGCGTCTCTGTCACCACTAGGGGCACTGTTGGACTGGAAATAACAGTGGGCGATTTATTAAACAGGCAAACTGAAAGGCAGCTGATAAATTTTCCACAGCATCAGCTTTTTAGTACATTCCTACTGATCCTTGTGTTCAATGCAAAAAGGAATACAGCTGTCTTTGGACTTTGGACAGATGTGTAGCTTCATAGGTTCCCCAGGTGTGTATGTATTGGGTTGTGCTATATATGTGTATATACACACACATATACATACATATACATACATATATATATATATATACACACACACACACACACACACACACACACACACACACACACACACAAAGAGAGAGAAGAGAGAGAGAGAGAGAGAGAGAGAGAGAGAGAGAGAGAGAGAGAGAGAGAAAGAATATAATAATAAGTAAAATATGTATCTATAAATTACAGCCATGTTTGTTATAGAATAGAATAGAATAGAATAGAATAGAATAGAATAGAATAGAATAGAATAGATTTTATTTGTCACATATAAATTACAGCACAGTGAAATTCTTTTCTTTGCATATCCCAACTTGTTCAGAAGCTGTGGTCAGAGCTCAGAGTCAGCCATTTTACAGCGCCCCTAGAGCACAGAGGGTTAAGGGCCTTGATCAAGGGCCCAAGAGTGGCAGCTTGGAGACTAATAAAAATGGTATCTTACTGCTTAAGGCATTAGACTTTGAATCTAAAGGTTGTGAGTTTAAATCCCAGCCACACCAAGCTGCCACCCCTGGGCCCCTGAGCAAGACCCTTGACCCCAAAGCTGCTCAGTTGTATAAATAAGATAAATATAAGTTTATCTGCCCAAAAGGCATAAATGCAAATTCAATTCAGCTCCTGCAACAGTTGCTTTAACACAGGCAGCTGCACTTCCTGAGCAAAAACTGAACAGACTCGTGTTAATCAATGAGGGAAAAAAGGGATAATCGTGGGAAGTTAATGTTTTTTTTTCAACAGCAAATACAGTAAATACTTTGCTACAATTAAGGGTGCATTATATTTGTCACATTTACATTGGAGCACAGTGACATTTTTCTTCGCATATCCCAGTGATGTTAGGAAGCTGGGGTCAGAGCTCAGAGGGTTAAGGGTCTTGCTCGAGGGCCCCGAGAGTGGCATACTGTGGCTTGAACCTCTGACCTTCTGATCACTAATGCAGAGCCTCAAACACTGAGCTCCCACTTTGCCTGGGCAGTGATCATTGAATGTGGTTTTGTTTGTTTATGTACTGGACGGACGGACAGACAGACAGACAGACAGACAGACAGACAGACAGACAGACAGACAGACAGACAGACAAAATGTGACCAAAATTTTCCTCGCATCTCATTCTTTTACTTATTCTAATCACTTTTTGAAGATTCTGCCCACACAACAGCTGAGCTTTGAGATTTCTTATCCCAGTTTTCTGCATTTGTTTGCAGACCTTTGCCTCTCAAAACACTAATGCCCATGACCTACATGAACTATCATTGTGCAAGCAGCAGCGATAATGACATTGCCATTGCTAATTGCTGCTATAGTGGTGAAATGATACATTGTTGGGTGGAAGAACAGAATAAAAATGTACCCCAAAATAAACCAAGTGCAATCTGTTACACTATATGGACAAAAGTATTAGCACTTTTCTAGCTATATGTGATTCTTTCCCAAACTGTTGGGGGGAAAAATGCAGAAGACACAAAATTGCATAGGACGACTTGAACTTAGAGACCAGCATGACAATGCCCCTGTGCACAAAGCCAGCTTCATAAAGATATGCCTTTAAATGGGTTGGAATGGGATTGGAAAACTAAATGCACCCAGACCTCCGCAGTTCCTCCTCCATCAGTACCTGACTTTAATAATACTCTAGTGGCATAATGAGCTCCAAAAACACTCCCAAACCCGAGTGACACATCTTCCCGGAAGACCGGATTCACTCGGCATAAAAGTTAACGATGTGATGCATCGATTTTCAAAAGTGTGCATCGGATACAAGTGGCATTTGTATCCTGAAGCATCATTTTGAACATATTTGCATTGGTAAAAAACGCTATATGCTGTACCTATATATATATATACATACACCATACATTGTATATAAAAAAAAAACAGTAAACACAAAATTCATACATTGCATTAGCTCAATAGCTCCACTTTTATAAACCTGATAAAATGGCATTAAAGTAATTATGGGTTCCTGTCATAACAAAGGCCGTAAAGGCCAAATTCCATATCTGACCCATTGTTCGTTCCAGGTGAACTCCCAAGTTAATGCAATTCTCCTGTCAAAGCCTGCCGTGACTGATGCTTTTCATTATTAGTGTCTTCTCACAAGGCCAGACGAATAGCAGGCATTATCACATCCAAGCCAAGCACGAGTCTAATCAGAATGTATTCCGGCTTTAATTTCATGAGGTAAAATATTATTCTCAATTTGCGTCTCATTTTGTCATATTAACCAGGCCCGATCGCCAAAATGGATTGCCTTCAATTACGGTCGGAAGAATACGAATAGTTTCGTAAAAATGAGTAACAGAAGGACAAAACACATTAGGAGATATTATGCTGCTAATATGCCACCCCTACGAAAAATCTTCTCCTTTTCCCACATGAAATGGGTCAAAGAAAGTGGAAAGTGAGCAGACACACTCGAGAGACAAAGCGGAATGCTGCTCTTCAGTGACTTCCACCTGATCTTCTAACAAGGAACAATTAGTTTTGTGATTTACATACCTTCCGAGTCTTACCTACAGCCTTTAAGAACACTATACTTTTTGTATCTTCAACCCATACACATAGATCTTGAGTTGCCTGCTTTAGAGCCCTGACCTCATCCCTACTTGTGATGAATTAGAATGCTGACCGCACCCCAGGCCTCCTCACCCCACATACCTGACTTTTATACCACCCTTGTATCTGAATGAATCTCATGCAAATCTCCACAAGCAATCTAGTGGAACATCTTCCCAGAAGAGTGGGGGTCATTATAACAGGAAATGAGACTCTGTGTGAAATGAGATGTTTAAAAAGGACATCGAATGTTTACGTGTCCACAAACTTTTTCTATACTGTATAAGTGAATAATGGATCCAAAAGATGTTTGGTCTATGACACACCATCAAAAGGTGCAGGCTCTTTGTTAGTACCTTTAATATCGAGTTAAACTTCAACCACAGGGATTTTCTTCAGGGATAAAAGCAAACAATGTTGCTGATGTTGGACAAAGTCAAACACGCTGTCAAAAGGCACCTCGGCTCAATCTCCTTGGCACCGCTGGACCAGTTGTGTTGATTTGTTGGACCACAATTAAGGCACGTCCCGCACTTGCAGTTTGACTTATGCTTGCTTAAGTGGGAGATCGGCTTCGCTGTCCCAACGTCCAAGGATGGTATTTGTCAGGCCGAGGAAGAAAGGAAGTAAAGCAGGGATGACAGAGAGAGAGAGCGGAATCAATATCCTTTCCTGCATTAGCTGTCCGCCAACTCTAGAGCCGGAGTGCTGTGCATATTCGCTATCAATACGCATTTGTGTTGCGTGATGAATAAAAATACAACAGACACTGGGTTATGAGCGAGACGCAGAATAGAAGACCAAATAATTGTACTGATCGAGATAATACATCTGTAAGAGTCCTGGATCTTTATGATCGTGCTATACCATGTCAGAGGGATACCATTTATTTTCAGTCGAAAACCAAGCACTTTCAAGATTACATTATGGCGTTTGGAAGACAACCGACTTTTATTTAATTCATATAACTGAGCAGCTGTGGGGTTGAGGGCCTTGTGCAGGGGCCCAGTAGTGGCAGTTTGGTGTGGCTGGAATTTTAACTTAATCTTCAAAGCCAAATTCCAATGTTGTAACTGCTAAGCTAATACTATCCCCTATCAAGATCAATACAAATTGATATCAATATTAAAACAAATACCAGTATTTCTAAAGGCCATCATTATTAAATAACTTACAATAGACTAAACTTCAATTATATTTGAACCGATCAACAGAAAACAGATGACTCAGTGATCCTTATACGGAGAAAAGTGTTTTACTGACCATACCGTATGTGCTTTCTGAACATCTCATTCTACATTTATTCCCCATTTGCTGTTATATTACTATCTACTCTTCTGAAAAGATGTTCTTGCAAGTGATTGTTCTCAGTCAGGTAGTGATGTAGAGGGAAGTGGGAAGGCCTGGGGTGCAGTGATCTTTCACATCCATCCTAAAACAGTGGAGGTCAGATCCAGATCGTTCCCATCTTTCAACCAATGTAATCCATATCACACAGCACAGGTTTGGATCTTCTAGTTCAAGTGAAGGGAAAATTCCATGCTATCATCTATCTAGTAGATGTTTAGCTAAATCCTGGACAGTTTATTGTTTAGGCATATCTTACAATCCTATCAGATCTGGTGTGAACCCGTTAATTCGATAATAATTTCATTTCCATGCTACAGATTGAATTGAACGGTTCTGCTCAAACCCATTCGCCTGCTTCTGCAATTGAATTTATTCTCTAGATTAAAATTCAAAACAACGAAATCCTCTCATGTGTTCCTCTGCTAACAACATCGATTTTAAACGCTTCCCATTGCAACATGGACGGGTCCACTTATGATGAAATAAGTGGGATGGCTTAGCGTTAGTTTTATTTAATCAACAATAGGAATGGGGAGGAATCAGGGAGACTGGCACACGCCATTTGCTTCATAATAATATTCAGCAGAAATCAAATTTGTTCCCAAGTAATTAATTATTAAGGGCAAGAAAAACAGATGTGATTAGGTATTTCTTGGACTAATCTGGGGAAAAGATAAATTGAGCTTTCCAGGCTTTTCAAGCTACAAATGGGAGAGAAAGCCTGGTCAGAGTGTCTATAATATCTACAACAGTGCAACATGATATCGAATGTTCATACGTCCAGTGTGTTACAATGGAATTACCTCAAGAGCTCAATGAAATCATCCTTGTAACACTCGACTTAAGAGCCGAGGAGGCTACCGGACACCTGCACCAGCTCTCCGTTTGACAAGGTTGTATTGGAAAACTTAATGGTCTGACCTGCTGTATGGTACAACCCTAATTAAATAAAGAAAAAAATAAATAAAAGATATCAAATGTTGTAACTTAGAATATACACCATTCTTAGAAAAAACAAGTCATTATAAAATCTAACGGCTTCAAGTTTTCAAAAAAAGTTATGGGTACAGGACGTGGTGTAAATGTTTTCCAAAAAGAAATTACAATTCGATTCATCTGATCCATGTCAGAATTTGCTTCGGTACATTTTTAATGAGCTTTGTCCAAGAGAGGATGGCGGCGTTTCTAGATCATGTTCACGCATGACTACTTCTTGATCGAGATTTAACCTGCGTTTGTGTATTTCATGGCAAACTGTGTTCACATACGATGAATTCATGAGGTGTTAAATGAGCCTTTTTACTTTTAAGAGATTTTTTTTCCAAACTTTTGTGTCAACATCGCAATTTTTCAAAAATGTGTTGCAGGAAATCGAATTCAAAATGACCGTATTTTTGCCTTAAAATGATTTCCTCAGTGTAAATATTTGCATATATTTAAATATTTAAATGTATTCAAATTGAAAAAAAACTAAGGAAATGTTGGAATATATTTTCTATGTTGTTATTTTAAATAAAATGTGTTTTTGGCTTTGCAAATCTTTGCGTTCTGTTCAATTATTTTACACGGCAAACTTCTTCGCAATCGGGGGGTTGTAGAACTCGGTGACGGAACCACCGACTTTGTCGCTCCCACCAATTCTTGTACGTCAGAATCGAACCGTGATCCACCAAACGCCGCCCATCGCGGATTAAGTAACGCGGTCACGAGGTCTGTTTTTGGCTTTCGACGAATTAACCGGCGCGTGTTTTCTAACCTACAGCACACGGGACCAAGTCAGTCGATCGTATCGCGTCTAAGCTGATTTGTTTGCACCTCATGCATCATTGGTGGGTTAATTGAATTCTGCTTGTCTGGCTTATCAAAACCAAGGCTACATTACATGCTTTATGGATAGATTCTCCACCATTAGTCCTAGAAGATTCAACCGCCCCGGGCTCACTTGGCAGAAAACATCTGAATATTTCAATTTGATTGAAATCTCGAGAATTTAAAAGATTTTTAGGGTGTTTAAATACAATTCCAGTGATGATAATTTGCAAATCCTAAAAAAATATATATATAACAAAAGAAACCCCACTAATCTGTTTATCCAGAAGCGATTGAAATTCGTATTTGAATGAAACTCATGTGCTCCGTCAATACGCCATGGAAACCGACCAACCATTTTCGCACAGACAGAAGCCTTCTGCTGCAGGAGGAATAATTGAATGTGACCTGCAGGCTATCTGTAATTTGGCATTGTGGTTCTATAGGACTGGTTATTTGCAAAAAAAATCAAACGTGTGGGTTTGAAGACACGAAACAAGACTTTGATTTCGTTACTTTCTTCTCTTTTTTTCATATGGAAATGTGTGTTTGCATCTGCAGGGGGTAATTTTGATGAGCGGGAGTGGGATGAACAGATTTATGCTGTGGACAGATTCGTTGCGCTTTCATGCCTGGCTCTTCTCCTCATACCATATAGAGAGGAGGAGAAGAAGAAAAAAAAATTGTTTTGAATTTGCTTGAAATTTGATCAGAGACTATCAAACAGAATCAATCAAGCTTGTGTTTGCACGCATCCACATATTCAGACAGGATAATTAAAACCCATGAAAGGGTTTTGTGGTTAACAGGAAAGATCTATGAAGAGCTTTCATTAACCAGGCATCGGGTTTTCCGTCATACAAACGCTACGTGCTCTTGTTTATCGCCTTGTTATTCGCAGTGAAATTAAAATTGACCCACTTTTAAGGAAAAAAAGAAATGATAAACACTAATTGCTTTAACCTGGATGACCGACAATTAAGAAGCTCCCATGGAGGTCAAATCAGAAAGCCAAACAGTGATTTTGTTGGAGGAAGAAAAAAAAAACATGAGGCATTTGTTGAGAAGTGAATAAGGATCCATCAGACGCATGATGAAGATGCTACTCGCTAGCGGTTGGCGGAAAATCCGTAGAAAAAAAACGGAAAAAGGCCGTCGCCGGTCGTGTTCGGTTCAGACCGCGATGGCGCCGATATACTAATGATCTGATGCACGCAGGTGCCTCACATGACTAATCATAAATTTGACTGCTGCTGATGTCAAATACGAGATCATTAAGATAAGTGCATCGATGGGAGAGGAACATCGTTTTAGGCCCCAAATAAGCCACGGCAATACTCCCGAGTGAGCGTGGAAAAGCGGCACTCGGCATCGCAGCTGCAGTTCATCAATTAGATTTTAATTATATTTAATTTATGAAGCCTTTTTTTTTCCCCCAACGGTGACACCCGCACAATAACATTAGTCTCATGAAGTGAGGAAATGATTTCAGTGTTTTGCCCACCTTTCCTCAAAACTAATTTTCCCTCATAATCTCTGGGCATGTGTGCCGAGGACTCACAAAAATGTCATAAATTAGATGATTAATAACCTTTTTTTCCCCCTAAAAGGTTGATTTTTTTCAGTAAAATATTTCTATTCAAATTGAATGAGTATTAACCCTCATACATACTATATGGGCAACACGATTAAGACCTGACTTGATGCCTTCAGATGCTATAGCATTAAATATCCTCTTTCACTAGACCCAAACCTCAAAGATGGGCCTGCTATAGAGCTCCAACCCTATTAAACACCCTTTACTAAGACCCTCATGGTGCAAAAATCTCAAATATCCACCTGCCTAATATTGTGTCGGTCCTCTTTTGCTGCCAAAACAGTCCATTAACAGCATTAACTTCTTCAGCAATTTGAGATACAGTTGCTCATCTGTTGGATCGGACCACATTGTCTATCTTATGGATCGGACCAGCCTTCGCTCCTCACGTGCATCGACGAGCCTCGGCCGCCCACGACCCTGTCACCGGTTCAACACTGCTCCTTCCTGGGAGCACTTTTGATAAGACCACTGCAGACCAGGAACAGCCAACAAGAGCTGCAGTTTTGGAAATGCTCTAAACCAGGGGTCACCAACCTTTTTGAAACTGAGAGCTTCTTCTTGGTTACCGATTAATGTGATACACAATTCTGAAATATCAAATTTGCTCAATTTACCTTTAATTATATGTTATTATTAATAATTAATGATATTCATCTATATCTAGTCATCTATATTTTAATATTGTCATTTTTAAATTAACAACAATGTGATTTGGTCAGGAAACCACCAGCCACGACTCCCTCCAAGGCTCTAACTCTCACTCAGCCTCTCCCTGCTCCAATCACCTACACCTGTTCCCTATTACCTTTCAACTTTATAAGGTCCTGATTCCACCTTACTCACTGTCAGATCTACTCATTGCCGTGAGAGAACTTCCTACCACTAGTATTTCCCATACTTCCATGCTCCTGGCTCTGCTTCGGAGGAAGACCCCTGCTCTATACCCAGTCGTCTAGCCGTCACAATTTGTCAAACTCGCTCGAATCCTTACGCCCATTTTTCCCGCTTCTTAAATCAACTTTGAGCACAAAATGTTCTACTGCTATAAATATAATAAATATATCCAGCCACTAACAGGTGCCATGATGAAGAGATAATCAGTGTTATTCACTTCACCGCTCAGAATGTTATAATATCATAATGTTAAGCCTGATTAGTGTATAAACCTGATACGTAGATACCACTGATCTTGCAAAATATTGTTCAGTTCCCCAAATAGAAATACTTCAGTAAAGTCCAAACACGCGAAAAAAAACGCTGATGAAAATGATAAGAACTGATGCATTGTGCGGAGATGAAGAGTGACCGTCATCACAACATACTAGCATCCTTCCAGTCTTTTGGAATCATGTTCATGCTAATGAAAATAGTTGTGGCCCCAAAATCAGTTGTGTTTTATTGAACCGAATCACTTACCCCATGGATTACAGAAATCTAAAGGAGAGCCGATTTCTGTATGATCTCATACATAGTGTTCGATCAGCATTTGGCTCGAATCGTCGATGAGCTAAAGCGTGAGACTCTAAATCTCAAGGTCATTTGTTCGCAGCTCTGAAAACATTATGGGACAGAGCCGATGGTGGATTGCATTCAAGTTACAACTTTCTATAGACGTTCAACTTTTCACTGATTTGCCATAAAACGGCTTTGACCCGATGATACCAAAATCTGCCATATGATCTCTAATCATGTCACAATACAGGAATAAAGACGTGATTAGAGATCATATGGAAGATTTTCCGAATTTGACAAAGAAAGATCACAGGTTCAGAAATACGCCAGAACCGTAATTAGATGTGTTACACGTGTCCCTTATCTCGCTCGATCTCGCACACCTTCGTAGCGGGTTTTGGATTAACATTGAAAAAAATATAATTATATATAATAATTATTGCAAAGCACATTTTTGAATCAAGATCAATGAATGTTAAAACAATGCAACATCCTCCTCCTCGTCCTCCTCATCATCACCTTTGATGCAAAGTTTCGTCATTTTGTGGCGAAAAAAAAAGAGTCAACAAATGTAAAGTCCGCTAATGAGCAGCTGGACACATGCTTCGAGAGCCACACACTGATGAAAAAGCAAAACATCTGCTTGCCATTTCTGATTGGTATCTTGTCAGACGCTCACTGTTCTGCTCTACTACTGCCTCCCAGCTGCTCAGCATATGCTTTCCAAAGTGCATGTATACAGAT
The DNA here is from genome assembly GCA_039877035.1 of Silurus lanzhouensis. Taxonomy (NCBI): domain Eukaryota; kingdom Metazoa; phylum Chordata; class Actinopteri; order Siluriformes; family Siluridae; genus Silurus; species Silurus lanzhouensis. The sequence continues at coordinate 1,718,539 of JBCEWE010000098.1, forward strand.
AATGCTAGTCATCAAACAAGCAAGTCTATTGGATGCGGCAGTGCGAACCCTGGCACAATTTCTCCAGTGTGGAAAATAAGTACTGTAAATACACTACTGCACAAAAGAAAAATGTACTAACACTTCTTGTGCACTGGACTGGACGAACTACTAACCCCCTGCTGGAATACAACTCCAATAAACATAAAACTCTTCCTTTTAAAGTTTTACTTGAGGAAAAGTACTTGATTCTTGCATTAGGTATGAAAATTAAAAGCGAGAACTACACTGTATGGACACATTTCTTGGGACAACTGACCATTCAAGACCATACAGTATGTGGTCCAAAACTTCCATTAAAAGAAGAGATCCACTTGGTAACATTTGGTTCCAGTAAAAGAGCTCAATTTAAACTATCACTTGATTAAAAGTACAAACATTTTTGCTTTCAAATGTACTTCCAAAGTAATATGATTATGAATGGCTGTAACGTTCCTATAATCATTTTCATCACAAGACAAATTTACTTTAATGTCTTCACTTAATGTTACGAGGCTCTAATGTGACTCTCAGCACATCGCTCTATTAATAGAACGATATTAATGAGTCAAACACTGAGTGATATCTATCGTATTAAAGCCTAAAACTCTAAATGTTCTGCCTGCTGTTGAACTGTATGTTCATGCTAAGTAGATATCGCAGCGCGGCAATCAAAACAAGTACAAAACATGGCATTTTCATCCGCTCAAATTGTAGTTGAGTAAAAAGTACGATATTTGACTTGTACGTGGAAAAATTCAGTAAAGTACAGATACATGAAAAAGCTGGTTAAGTATAGGAACAAATGCCATTTACTTTTGTAACTGTTCATGACTGCAAAACTCCAAAACGGTTACCATAAAAATGTTGTATTCAAAAGTGCAGGCTCTTTGTTAGTACCTAGACTATTCAAGTCTATAATAGGGCAAGAGCATTCTTTTACAAAGCCCCACAATTATGAAACAGCCGTCTAAGTCATATTTGGGACACTGTTTTGGTGGAACTGGGATGTTGTTGCGCTGTCGTCCACCAACCCCTCCTACATACAGTGTATAGTATAAAATCGTAAAAAATCTATACGATTTTTTTAAGAAATAAAAAGTTTTATATATAGTATAAAAAAGTAAGGATTATAAAAAAAAATGCCTTCAGATATAATCCAAAAAGTTACTGCTAATACTAAAGCAAGAATCTTTTTCTTTTTTAGGCAATTCATTCTAGTTCCTGTCTATATATTAAAGCCCATGAACACATTAGGAATGTGAAACCTTGCCAACAGTTTATGGTCGTGCAAATTCTGATCCTTTAGTTTGAGTGCTTTTTATTAGTGATGAACGACCTTGCCTAGTTTCTCGATCGCTCGCCTTTTTTCGATTAGCCCTGTGCGCTTTGGTAGTTTATATTCCGCTGGTCTCTCTTCGTGACCTTGAGTTTGTCATCGAATTACTCCCAAGGTTTTTTTTTTTTTTTTTATCTTTACCTTTGTACGGTCTGAAATTTAGAGAATTTTGTCATATTGTTTTGATCAAAGCTACTTTTTACATAAGGCTAGATTTTGTATGTATATAATATATAATATACACACCAAAAAAAAAAAATATATATATATCAAATAGACATGCAGGTACGTTGAAGAATCACTAAGACTGGAAAAAAAAATAAATGGGTTGCTTTCTATACATTTTTTATCTTAGAAATATTGGGAATTCTTTATGATCTTGGATAAAGAACCCTTTAGAGTTGTTTATTACCAATGGAAAAAAAAAAATCTATCTGTTTAAACTAGCCTAGCATAAACTATGTAAACTATGCAGCATATTTGCCACTTCAAATTAATAACCTGTCTGCTGGTTTCTTTCATTCATTTAGAATGGCAGCGTTAAACTACTTTTATTCTATGAATTAGCCATTGAATTGAGGTAGACTTAAAAAGGGTGGTGGAAACAATAATTAGAACAGAAAACGAGAGAGAAAAAGGATGCAAAACGCAGCTAATTTGATGAAAACTATTGAAATGGCATCAAGTTGTGAAGCCGTGATTCTTGATGTATTTTCGTTTATTTTTCTAGATATAAAATTGTCATCTTTTTGAAAATGGTGCACTGACATACAATAAAATTTTTCTTAGTGTATAATTGGGTCATGGCCTTTTTGGAAGGTTGGTACTGTTTATTATCCAGGTTTCAAAACTCTTGAAGGTTTTCTAATAGTAATACTATGTATCTTGCTGTACAGTCTGACTTCAATTATTTACATGTAGTTTTACAATACAAAGCAAAAAAAAAATCATGTTGTTTCTATGTTCATATTTGCACCTTATTCCAGGGGTCTCTGATGGTTTTCAGGTCACGCACCCTCTTAGGCGATGGGGCAATGACCCCCTGACACAAAACGAGTCAAACATAGCCAATGATATTAATAGAAACCAATCATATTACACTAGCTATATTATGTTAAGACGATTTGAACTATGTTGTTGTTGTACATGCATCATTGTATGTATATTTTCACATGTTTTTAGATATTTCAAAGATTTATGCATCGTAAACATATTCCTATTAAAATCACTAAATTGAATTGATTTTTCTTTTATTATCAGGTGGACAATGACACATTTGCTTTAACATAAGCTTTACATTTATTGGAACTTAAATGAAATTATAACATTTTATAATATATATCTTTATATTTTTTTTGGTTCAACAATTATGTTATTCACCCTTAATTAGCGGACACCCTGCAGTACCGCCACGGACCCATAGGTGTCGCGAACCCCGGGTTGAAGACCCAAGCCTTTTTACAGTATTATTTTAACATATATGTCCCACTTTTGCACTCCCACAATAAGTGTATTACATAGTTCATTTGTTCAAGATTTACTTTTACTTTTAGTTAGATCCTTACTGCATTTCTTTTCAATGTTTGTATTTGTACTTTTTTAATCTGAAGTCCTCACATCTTAACCAATGAACTATTAGTTCCCTGACCAGTCCAAACAATATGATACTAAAGTTTAGATCACAGTTTGGAGTTTCAAACCATTTTTTTCTCTGGGATGCCTCTGGGATGTCCATCTCGCACTCTGACCAATGGCATTTACAGTACAATGTACAGCAATTTACATTTATCTGATTAATTTATTAAACTGTGCAGTTGACTGTATTGGCAGTGTTGCTTTGCTTGGATTTGAACTCACGGTCTTATGATATCCATTCTGACATCCAAACGTCTTAACCAGTCAGCTGACCAGTCTTCCTTGGGTCTCCAGACAATACGAATTTCTAGATGAATCAGACTTTCCCAGAAAACCTTTCCCATGGTGTTTCCTGGGGCTCCTCAATATACAAAATGCCATTGGCTACAAATTTTGTTTGCGATTTAACCACTGTTAGATATTCGGTTGCTTTGCTGTTTAATCTTTATTCCGTCTCTAATTCTTCTGTACAGCCTGTAGGCCGAGAAGCCAATTATGAAATAATCTTTCTGGGTACACCCGACATGGCCGAGCCTATCATCTCTTTAATTCCATCTCAATGCCTAGACTGAGAAAGCAATATATATATATATATATATATATATTTCAGTACAAACGCACCTTAAAACTCGATTGAAAGCTTCCTAAGTAAATCGGGTTTGTGCCTATGCTCAGGCGGTTTTGGGAAATCGGGGGTGTGTGTTTTCATTTAACTCGCGTATACAAAATCGCTATCGCTCTTGGAAGACAGCTCAACGTCTTCGAGGCATTCCTGACTCAGCAAACTGAATTAATAAAAATAAACTTGCAAAAAACTCACGGTAAAAAAAAGCTTCAAAACCAACACTTTGAAATAACCCCCGTGTCCTTTTTACTTTCAAACCCCTGGCTTCGGAGGGTACCTTCAGAATTTTTTTGCACCTGATTAGATTTCCAGTCATGGCGAGTTCATTTCAATTCCGCTCAGCCTCACAAACGTACGTACTAAGCCTCGGTAGTTTATCTTTTAACATGTAAAGGGAGCTGCTAGGTGGGAAGGTCAGCAGAGCCAAATTAGAGCCCCCTCCTTTGCCTTCTTGACATGGCTGTGTTGAGCAGAATTTTTTATATCTTGTTAACACCGGTGTCTTCTGCTCCTTCGTCCCTGCCTCAGAGAGAATGTAAATCTAGCTTGGAGTCTTCAAATGCTCAGCACGTGGTCTCATTGGTAGCATAAGCTTGTTGAAGTTCAAGAATACTCTCTCAGTGGGACTTAATGGACAAACCAGTAAAGTGTGAGTTTAAGAAACCTAATCAAGGTTGGTCGGCTTGGGTTGTAAACTGCGGGTTCAAAGACGTCCAAAACACTTACTTAGCATCGGTTTTTGCTGGACACAGTCAACAACGTGGAAAAACTACTTATTTACCCAATGTGCAACATTACTTATGTGAAAGGTGCTATCAAAAAGCTTCGAGGCTAGATCTGTTTACAAGAACCTGCTTTATTTATCTACGTTTACACACTATCATCTTCAAAACGGTCCCCTTGCAAAGCAACACAATGCTCCCAGCATTCTTGCCACTTTTGGAATATGTCCTAGAAGTCTTCTTTTTTTCGAAGCATTTCAAAAACCTTCTCTGATTCGCGCTGGAACTCCGAAGCGGTGTCAAAACAGCGACCATTAAACCGGATCTTCATCTTCGGGAAGTGGGCGAGGTCCCAAAACTGGCGAGTAGGGTGGGTGCGAAAGTGAAATCATGTGGATTGTTCTCCGACGATCATCATGCGCAAGTAGCCGAAAGGTTTTTAACATTTTCTGGTTTAGGTTTGTTGAAGGTTTCCTGATGTCACATGGTCTTCCAGTGATGCGTGTCGCTCAAAACACCTCCGAATGACTCGTTGCAGGATCTTATGTCAGGTCAAACATCTCTGAGGCGGATTTGTCAAGTCCATGATGAGAGACGCATGTCGCCATATTAGCACCAGTTAGCACCATTAGTCTTGAAACGTTTTAATGCCACCTCATATAGTCAACAACATGCAATATGACCTATTTACTTTTACGTATATTTAAAAAAAATATTTATATTTTAATTAAAAAGTCTATGTGACTTCGATTTTGTCTGCATAAACCTTTTGCGACTAAAGACTCTGAGAAACTAACAAGAATTCCAAAGTTCATGTATTGCTACGTTCCTGAGCGAATAGCGATAAACTTGAAACTTCGAACAAAAATCTACGCAATTCACTCCCCTTGAAAACGCACAGCACCAAGATTTACATTCCATTCCTTCTCGATCTTCCGAGCTAGTACCGTTCCACCTCCACTTTCCCACAACTGACCCATGTGCACCTTGCTAAAAATGACACTCAATCCTGCAACACATTTCTGATGATTTACAAGCTTTCAGCTCGACCTTGCGTTATCTTTTCTTCTTTCGTCTTTGAAGAGAGTGGTAGCAGAAAAAAAAAAAAAAAAGCGAATGTGGATCAATAAGTTCGATGAGCAGTAAATCTAAAGGCGTTTCATTACCAATCGAAGGCACAAGCGGACGAAAACATGAGCGCTTTGCAGATGTTAACACAAGCCCTTAAGGCTCCTGAGGTTAATATAGTTTTTCTGCAAAGTTCAGGCCTTGACTGTTTAACATTTATTTTTTAAGCAGTCGTTTTAAGACAGCCCAAAGGGTGGTAGTGTGTGGGGTGGGGGTAGTAATAAATCTTCAGCAAAGGTCCCTGAAGCCATTCCAAGCTAAACGAGGAATGGTTTAAGAAAGAGAAGGAGATGTGGCGAAAGAGACACGTACTTTAAAGCAGCCTAGACGGCTAGACGACTGGGCCAGAGCATCTCCAAAACTGCAGGTCTTATGGGATGTTCCTGGTCTGCAGTGGTCAGTATCAAAAATGGTCCAAGGAAGGAACAGTGGTGAACCGGCGACAGGGTCACGGGTGGTTAAGGCTCTTTGATTAACGTGGGGACCAAAGGCTGGTTTGTGTGGTCCGAACCAACAGACGAACTCCTGCAGCTCAAACTGCTGAAGAAGTTCATCCTGTAAGTGCTCGTATTTTCCATATCAGCATGACTGTCACAGTTACAGAGCACCTGATAAAAGACTCTCAATAAGTTCCCCACCATCAGCTGGTGTTGTTCTCACTGTAGTTCTCACTGTAACTGCCTGATCAAGCAGCAGCTCCTGACCTGCAGCCATGCAACGCTGCTTATTGTGCAATTTCAAACAGCATACATCCTACAGAATAGACTTAGCCGAAATATCTGTCCTGCTTCAATATCACAGCACGTTGCTTGGGGCAAGAACATGGGCTGAATATAAGATCGTAACCCCTGAGGAACATTAACCGAATCTAAAAGAAAACTAAAATGCAGAGCATAACAAAAACATAAGCTGTTTTCTCTCAGCCTTATGGCATGAAGCAGATAGCGGTAAAACACTACAGAAATCATCAGGAGGAAAAATAACGAGAAAATATGCAAAAATGTCCACAAACTCCTTGTGGACACCTAAATATAAGACTCATTTATTTCCCATTCGCTCCTATAATATCCTCCACTCTTCTAGGGAGATGTTCCACTAGGTTTTGGAATGTGCTTGTGAAGATTTGTGCTTATTCAGCATAAAGGTAGTTAGTAAAGTTGGGTAGTGACGTAGCAGGTAGTAAGAAGGCCTGAAGTGCAGTTCATTCATCTCCAATAAGGTTGAGACCAGAGCTCTATAGCAGACCAGTCAAGATCTTCCACATCTTCCAACCTATGAAAAACATATCTTACTACTAAAGACATACATTATATATATATATATATTACATACAGTACAGACCAAAAGTTTGGACACACCTTCTCATTTAAAGAGTTTTCTTTATTTTCATGACTATGAAAATTGTAGATTCACACTGAAGGCATCAAAACTATGAATTACACATGTGGAATTATATATGGAATTATATACATAACAAAAAAGTGTCTGAAAAATGTCATATTCTAGGTTCTTCAAAGTAGCCACCTTTTGCTTTGATTACTGCTTTGCACACTCTTGGCATTCTCTTGATGAGCTTCAAGAGGTAGTCACCTGAAATGGTCTTCCAACAGTCTTGAAGGAGTTCCCCGAGAGATGCTTGGCACTTGTTGGCCCTTTTGCCTTCACTCTGCGGTCCAGCTCACCCCTAAGCCATCCCGATTGGGTTCAGGGCCGGTGACTGTGGAGGTCGGGTCATCTGGCGCAGCACCCCATCACTCTCCTTCTTGGTCAAATAGCCCTTGATGCCTTCAGTGTGAATCTACAATTTTCATAGTCATGAAAATAAAGAAAACTCTTTGAATAAGAAGGTGTGTCCAAACTTTTGGTCTGTACTGTGTGTATATATATATATATATATATATATATATATATATATATATATAATATATATATATATATATATATATATATATATACACACACACACTCCTGTTGTACAGTAGTACAGGATTAGGTGAATAACGAGGTGGATAAATATCTATGCACAACAATATTTGCACACTGTGTTGCACACTGATATTTATCAGATTTATCAGAGGGAATTTAATGCAAAAAGAGGCAAATGATCCAACAAAATACATTAGGCTTATTTGCCAGACTGAGAGGCTTATTAGATCGCTGGGTGCACCAAGGATGGCTTGGTGTCTGTCATCTCCACCACATTAAGACGCACACAAATCAGACATTTACCAAAGTTCATTACGTTATTTAGCCGACGGAATGACCTTGATGTTTGCTTGAAACATTTAACCATCCCCAAGGTAGCCATTAGAGTGATAAATACATGGCTTGCTGACAGCAGCCCCAGCTTGTTTATTTACTGAGTGTGAAGCAGTGGTTTTTCTCTCTCTCTCGCTTTTAGACCTCATACCATGGTTTCTTCACTCATTTGTCATTATCCTCAGCCTTCCTGCAGCTCTTTCTTTCTCTTGCTCTTTCTCACCATCAATACCTGGCCCCAAGGCTGTCTCTGTAATGCTTAATGTCTTCAATTGGCGAAGGGGTGTGTATTAATCTGCAGCTGGTCGCCTCTGCTTTTGGCCAGAGGTAAGACATAATTAAACCATAGGAAATGTTCCATCATAACCACCGAAACCTTCGAAGAACTTTAAGGACCACTGGACTTGACTGTAATTAGAACAGAACTGCACTGAGAAGTTGACAGGGATTTTTTTTTTCCCCCTTCAAACATTACTGGTCATTTGAAGTTAGCGATGAGAATGTCCACTAATCAAAATTCTTGAAACGCAGCAACCCGCCATAATCCCCGGAGAATCATTTGCTTTCACACAATACATTCCAGTCTATCGCAGGGCTCTGTGCACACACTAATTCACTTCTACAGCCATTTAGGTTAGCTCGTATGCTTAAAGACTGAAGGAGAAAACCAGCAAACGCAGAGGAATACCAGGAAAATATGAAATTTTATGTTTCTGAGCATAAGATTTGTATGTGCTTTTTGATTATTTCATGTTTAGCCCATGTGAAAATTTCCTGCTGACGCTTCCAAAGGCGTCCTGTACAACTGTGCGTCTAATCGTGTGCTTGGAGTTTGTAGAAAGGCCAAATATGGCTGGAATAATCAGGGGTCTCAATACCTTTGTCCATATTGTGTATATGAAAAATAAAATCCTACCCCTAAATAATCCCACTGATGTCCAACTCGGCAGTGTATCACCTAATGATCAACAAAACGTCATGCGAAAGACAAAAAAAACTTTATTCCGATCATTCATTATTAGAGGATTGGTGTAATATATCTTTTTTTACAGCACCTCTTTAAACACCAGCGATTGAAGGCCGGGCTTGTGATTGGTCAATAGATTGATCAATCCATTCATTGATCCATCAAGTAATCTATCTATTTATACATTAATCCCCTTAAGAACCTGTATCCATCCATCGATTGAACCACCTATTGATCCATCAAGTCACAAATCTATTCATCCATCCATAGATTGATTTATGTATTAATCCATCCATTCATCCATCCCCTTGTAAATCTATATGTTCTATCATCTATCCATTCATCCATTGATCGATCAATCCATTTAGCGACGCATCAATGAATCCATCTATTGATACATTAATCCATCCATCCATTCAACTATTGATCAATTAATCCATTCATTAATCCATTCATTAATCCATCGATTGATAAATAAATCCTTCTGAAGAAACTATATTGTTCCAACATCCATCCATCTATTAAAGCATTCATCCATCGATCAAACCAACTATTGATTCATCCATCTATCCATCCATCCATCTATCCATACATCCATCCTTCCATCCGTCCAGCCATCCAACAATCCATACATCGATCTATCAATCGATCTATTTATTGCTCCATCCATCCATCCATCCATCCATCCATCCATCCATCCCGTTGTGAATCTATATAATTCTGATATCCATCCATCAATCCATCAACCCACCCATTCATCCTTCAATTGATCCATCTATTGGTCCATCCAGACATCCATTTATCAATCTATATATTATCCATCCATCCTCTTGAGAATCTACATTGTAATGACATCAGTTCCTTCTCACTTTGGTCAATGAACAATTAGACCCTGTGCTCAACAACCATCAACACTGTCCACAATGTCCACACCTTCTCTCTGAAAGGCCTCCGTTAATTAGTGTCACTGAGTCAAATGTGAGGAAATTGTCAACTTGCCAAAGTTTTGTATATTAATTGAGTATATCGACAAAAGTTTTGGGACACCTGAATTTTCCAGCTATATGTGGTTTTTCTCCAAACTGTTACCACAACCTTGGAGATACACATCTGCAGAGGATACGGTGTTACATTTTCCCTTCATGTACCAAGGAGTCCCAAACCTGTTCCATCATGACAATATACTTGTGCACAAAGCCAGCTCCACGAAGATATGCTTTGCAAGTGTCAGCGTGGAAGATCTCCTGCTATATTTCTTTAAACGCAACCCAATTAAACAACCTTATTGAGATGAATTAGAATGCTGACTGCACCCCAGGCTTCCTCCTGTGTCCTAAATCTTCTCAGCCACACATTTACCCAGAAGAGTAAAGGTTACGCTTGTGCTCTCACCTCAAAAGTTTGTGGCGATGAAGCACAAATAGTAATGAAAAAGTCAGGTGTCCCAATACTTTTGTCATCATGGTGTATGGTAAAGTTACAAATTGTTTCCACTCTGCAAAATAGTAACAATTAAAATAAAAAAAATGATGTTCTTTAGCGTTTTATGTCCAGCTTCGAGAATTTCTCTGCATATCGAGGAAGCGAATGAATAAAGGATGGAAGGAATGAAGACATTTGTTTAATTATACTGAAATAAGTAAAATAGTAGCTTTAGATAATTAATAATTTATATCTTTATCACCCAAATGGGATCGAACAGATGTAAATTATTTTATAGAATTTAAATATTGTGGGTTTTTTTCCAAAAATATTATCAAATATTATTTTAGATTTGTATTAATCCAAGCAGGCATTTTATTTAAAATTGTTTTTAAAACTGTTGATGTTTATACGTATTAATTGTAATAATTAAAAAAAATAAAAAATTATGTTTTGTATTTCTTCCCCGACTGTGAAACTAATATATTAAAATTTAGAAATAATTTTATTTTGTGTTTAAATCACATCCTATTTTGAAAAAAAAAGCAAAAAAAACAAACAAAAAAAACAAAAAAAAGACTTTTGTGACTCCTACCTGAACGAAAAAGCCGACACTGCCGACACTTTTTTTTTACCTTCATTACAAAAACATAAAACTCTGAAATTTCTTAAGAGAGTTGATTAGTGTGGAGCGCTCATGGAAAAGAAGAAAGCGTGTAACTATTTCATCTCCATATACACTCATTTCTCAGCTCTTCTCTTTCTCCTCGGCTTCCTTCTTTTATCCGTTCTCATCTCACCGTGAGAGGAAAATGAGAACAAAGATGTGGCATGCCACCGCCCTATCGGTTCTGGGGTGTTAAGCAGCTAGAAAAAGTGTATATGTGTGTATGTGCTGTCATGTCAGGAAGGAGGTACAGTAACCGTGCCAGAGACACCAAGTCAGGACCACAAACAGATTATTTGCAATGCAAATGAAAGGAAAGGTGCAAACATGGTCAGACATGCAGCAAAAACACATTTCTTATAGTCTACACTATATGGAAAATAGTATTAGGTCACCTGACTTGTGAATCTCTACAAGAACACTCCAAAATCTAGTATGAATGGAGAAGAATGGAGGCTTCTATAAAAGCAAATGAAGACTGAATGGGGTTCAAAAAGTGCAAACAAGGTCAGGTGTCCGCAAACTTTTGTCGATGCTTTTGACTATGACTATGAGTAATATGGTGTAAACAAAACAGACAGTAAGACCATAGTAAAAAAGTACAAGTACAGACTTTCCTCTTTTCTCTTTAGATCAAAGGATTTGGCGTGTCATAAAAACTGACGCACACAAGACAAAGGAAAAACGTTTTCAGACCCATGTTCTTTCGCTAACGGTAGTTAGCAGAAAAAAGAAAACAATCTGAAGCGTCAATTTGGTTCATGACGTGGCACGACGATAAAAACGTCATCCAAACATTCCTTTTCTCTCCGTAACTCAGTTTCTTTTCTAAGTTTTTAACTGATGTGGTTTGAATTTGTCGCGCTAATTGCTAATAAGATTCGGCATTCCTGTTGGTTTTAGCTTTGACGTTCGTCACGGGGAAAAAAAGCTAAGAATGAGAAATACATGCACCTTCCCAAGTAATTTATGGCAAGTCTCTAGACAACTATAGATCTCGAATTAGATCATTGCTTGGTCTAAAAAGAAAAAGTACAATAAACTTTCTTTCGGGCTTCTCCCATCAGTGGTCGCCACAGCGGACCATCCGCATGTTTGATTTGACACGTTTTTACCCTGGATGCCCTTCCTAAAGCAACCCTCCCCATTTATCCGGGCTTGGGACCGGCACTAAGGCTTGTGCAACCCTAATGGCTGGGGTTGGTTCCCTGACCGGGGATCGAACCCGGGCTGCAGCAGTGAGAGCGCCGCATCCTAACCACTAGACCACCAGGGAACCTTAAAAAGTACAATACAGAGTAAAATTCTTTCTATGCATATCCCAGCAAAGTTAGGACACCAGAGTCAGAGGGCAGGGTCAGCCATGATACAGCAAGAGCACAAAGAATTAAGGGCTTTGCTCAAGGACCCCAGAAGGGGCAGCTTGATCATTCCGGGGTTTAAACCCCCAATCTTCCAAGTCAGAGCCTTAATAACTCAACTACCACCTGATCAAACAAGGGTATATCTCCTCATTTGCAAAGCGTTCTAGCGACTATACTAACTTAATAAACCGCGTGAATAAATGAAGTCGCCCCACTTATTTCCCTGTTTAGTCACTCGGCAGCCCCACAACCTCACTTCTTCCTGAAATCACATTTTATTTGCCCCCTCAGACACCATGCCATTGCCTCTCCTCAGCTATTTGCCTGCTTTTGACAACAATGTCTCGGCATCACAGAAAATAATAATAAAAAAAAAAAAAGGCGGAAACAAAAAGCTAGCAAACTGGAAACTTGAGAATGAAAAACAGGGTGTTTTTTATGAGATTCTATATAAATCTAATTTACACATAGCAGAGGTAATAGGACGGGAGGAAGACACCTGCTCAGATCTGAAACTGCCATCTCCCTGAACAGATTGGATGATAGCGTGGAAATGCTTGCTGCAATTTTCAGTTGCCAGCATCCTTCTTCTGCTTTTCCTTCCTCACTGCCTCATTTTTTTCTCTCTTTTTTCTATTACTTTCTTCCACACCTTCTCCTGTGTGATCTTCGGATAACGGGCACCATTTATCAAAGTATCTTAATATCTAATAATATCTCATTTTGGAAAATGATGGTGTCTCTGTGGTCCCTGCTATCCGTGGCAGACGATTCTTGACAGATGAAGCAAAGATAAAGTAAACAGATACCGCCATATTAAACACTTAGCATGCACAGTGACAGGAAAGCAACCGAAACAGACTTTGGCTTTAGAGGTCAATCACATTCTCTCAGCACTCTCGATCGTCCAAAATCAGCTTAGAGTTTATCTTGCTTCTGGTCCCTTTACTTAAAGACAATGGGCAAATCTGCTTGTCGGTGACTTTACTTCCTGTGGGAGCTCAGGACGTTCAGTCTCCTCCCCATCTCAACAATTTTTGTAAGCCCCATCAACTTCTGTGCCTCCAGGGGGACTCATTATTGGCAACATACTCCCGACATTGTCTGCCAAAGGTTTACAAAGTCACCCCAAAACACTACTATCAACCAGAACCTGGACCACAATGTTCAATCCAAACCCAGCATATAAAACCTATTCAACCTCCAGGAAGGTTGCAGCTTAGTGGTTAAGGTATTGGGCTTTGGATTAAAAGGTCACACGTTCAAATCTCAGCAACAACAAGCTGCCACTGCTGGGCCCTTCATCAAGGCTCTTAACGCTCAACTTCCTCAATTGTATGTCGCTCTGAATTACTCTGCCAAATTCGATATAAGTAAACCTGCAGACCATTAGTATCTTCACAAGAATAATCAAGGCAAAACTACTTCTCCCACCTTTTCAATAATGTCCCTACTACAACCCACATCCTTGCTTCCACATACTCAAAATGACTCAATGTCCTTGGGGCACTTTGGGGCAGATTTCAATATTTTAAAAAGACTCGCACTTGACTGCAGCTAAGGTCACAAGGCTTTGTGCAATACGGGTATTCTAGGAGATGCGTTCCAATACCAGTGCATTTCTAGCCTTTTTGACACAATAGGCTAGATTCCTATAGTCACTCCCACCCATGGCTCCACTTTTCCATCACAATGGTCTACTCCAACACCATACAAATTATTTGCAACCTTCCAGAAAATTGCGGCTACATTTGCCCGACACACAAAAATAAAAATATTTGTACAATTTTGATAGTTATCCTAAAATAAAAAAAGTTTAAATTCTAACTACCGTTACATGGGAACTGCCTGTATGTTGCTTTTATTTACATTTATTACAATACCAATTAATTAAATAATTAACTATTTGACAAAAGAATAGGAATGTGCAAAGAGTACAGCATGTGCTCACTCCATGTTTGCTCTTTGCTTGCGGTATGTCAACAAAAAAGTGATGTTCTCAGGGAGGCTCAGAGGGTATGCTCGGGCCTGACACTGAGGCTTGTTCATCTCATTGTCCTTTAAGTGGCAGCTTGCAACTCTTTTGGTGGTCAGAAGGTGTCTACCAACCTGAATATTTGCCTACCTACCAGGTTGATTCAATCAGTCAGTGGACTCTCGGTCTTGCAGCAGGCCTGTGTTCTGTATTTTGTTAATGTCATTACTGGGTTTAGTGATTGGCAATAGCACTTTTGGCAGCATCTTTGAGTCTTTCTGGGGATAGTGTCGACAAGCTTTGCACACCCAAATTCTGGCAGTTTCTCCCGTTCTGCGAGAGAAGGCATCTGTGAACTGCCATCTTCAGGACGTTCGACTGGGTTTGGCTGGGCCACTCAAGGACATTCAAAAACTTGTTTCAAAGCTACACTGGCATTTTCTTGGCAACCGTGTTGTTGTCATGCTGAAGGGTGAAACTTCACCCTAGTCTGAGGTTGTATGCATTCTGAGGCGCATTTCTTTGCAAGGGCCTTTCGGTATTCAGTTTTATTTATCCTGTCCTCAATCCTGACCAGTTGTCCTGTCTGAGAAGCGCCACCATGGCATGATGCTGCCACAATGATACTTGTTAGGAGGAATAACAAAAATCTTACTTTTTGCACTTATCAGATGAGAAAACCTTTTTTCCTCAAGCCATTTTGGGAGTCTTGGAAATTCCTTTTAATAAAAGCATTAAGTGAAGCGGTAGCTGAGTGGTTTAGGCTCTGGGTTAAGGTCGGGGGTTCAAGCCTTGGTATCACCACTACTCTTGGATCCTGGAGCAAGGCCATTAACCCTTCATGCTCCAGCTGTATTATGACTGACCACACGGTCTAACCTCGGCTTCCTGACATCGCTGGGATATGCGAACAAAAAAAGAATTTCACTGTGCTGTAACGTATACGTGAAAAATTTAGGCTTGTCTCCTCTAATGAAAGATGGAAGAAAGCATTTAATTTTTTTATTTGTAACTATTTCATTTAGCCGTAATGGAACACCTAAACCCCAACCCCAAATCCCAAACCTTAACCCTTGACACCATAGCTAGAGGGTGGCAACTCCTCCAACTTTCGCTTCAAACATTCTTAGCAATTGCTTCACTTCTAGACCTGTGAACATCGAAGGAATCTGCCTGCTTTTACAAAAGTCATTGTCAGGAGAGTGCAGCATGGCTATTGAATCACTGTAATTTGGTTCTGCTTCCCATCAACCACAAATGATTCTGTTGCCTTTCTTTCAGATGACAAAGAGAGTCCCATTTTCAGAGACCTGCTAGGCATTAGGGCTCACTCTGACCACCCTTGATTGTGCCCCCCTGCAACTACACAGACTTCTACATACACAGTATATGCAGTGCTGTGCAAAATATTGTGTTGTTCAACAGTATATGTAAGTAAAAAACGCAGTATATTATATAACAGTCCACTTTTCACATAATGAAGGGGGTTTTGTTTGCAAAGAAAAAAGTAGCAGGAGAGACAGTTAAAGTGTCCGGAAGAAATGCAGCAGATTCTCCGAAGATGCTCAGTAAAACTTAACTGCCAATTTCCTTATAAAGCTGCACAAATTGCATTTCAGACTAGTGAGGGTTTTTTTTATGCTGTTTGCCAAAACATGCTCATTTAATTCCATTATTCTGAAGCCGTTTTCTTTTTGTTTACAGCTTTGCTTTCCATGCACGATAACCGCGTAAACTAGATTTCCAAAATAGTCCCATCACGGCTCCTTTCACCGATTTGATCCGTCCGTAGCGATGGCCTGGAGGTGCTCTCAATGAAAGGCGTTTGGGCCTGCGCCATATTTTACAATATTGTCAGTCTTCTTTAATAGACATCCAGCGAATAATGACATGTTGTAACAGTTCGCGGTTTTATGGCCCGCTAAGCGCTAGCACTGGCTCATTACGGCTGCAGTCCCATCTAAAAAGCTGTGCAGAACAGAGGATTGAAATCAATAAGAACTTGATATACAGGACACATCTGCCTGAGAAGACATCCTGACTATCAATGTGTGTGTGTGCGAAAGAGATTAGGAGAGTTGTTAAGACAGTGGAGGTTCACAAAATAAGGGAACAGGGTATTGTGCTAATCAGGAGCTTGGTGTGTCCTGTGGAATGGAAGTTAAGGTTTTAGGGGGTTGGGGGGAGGTAAGAGGGTAGAACAGATATTTGTACCAGGAAGGGGTATAAAGAGACCGAAGGGATAGGACAAAAAAAGAAAAAAAAAAAAGAAAAGAAAAAACACAGCATAATTCATGGTTTTCAGAGGGTAGGGGGAGAGTGCATGGGACCTGAATAATGAAAACCAAATGAGCCATTTGCTATGCCAGACAGGTCTTTGGCCGAGAGCTTATTCAGATATTTTATTCGCAATAGTTTACCTTATGAATTCACACTACTTACACGGCCAATGAAAGAAAAACTCAAATAATAAAAGCATCGGACGTAACGCGGCTTTTTTCTTCTTCACGGCCCTCTAAAAGCCGAAGACTCGAATTTCTCCAGGAGGGCTTTCTTTTCTAGTGTCGAGGACAAAGACGTGATTATAAAAGTGAGGAGCCGATATTGCACACAGCTGCTCTTTAGAGCTACCGCTGATGGGCTGGGTAAGTGGGACATGATGTTCTTATCATTAGTGACATGTGCTCTCAAGTTCGTTTCCTACCACTGTCTTCTTTTTTTTAAGACAAAAAGATCCGGGTCAAGTTCGACACGGAATTGTTTCATGGATGCCTGAGATGCAGGCTCAGATTATCGCTGAAGACCGTCGGAATAAAAGACAATGATCAGAATGTTCTCAGTGGAGCCTATTTTTTTTTCCCTCCCCTCTGCATGACAGGAGCTGGATGCTGAGTGTTGGACTGATCGGCGCGTGCGGCGTCAGGGGGATGAATCACGCCTCGCCTCAGTCCTATCACGTTTCCTCACGTGGCTTTTATCAATCCACAGCGAGGGTCCAGAGGTGCCCTTGAAGAGCGTTCGTGTTCATATTTCTCAGAGAAGAGTCCCTACTGTTTGCCTTCTGTTTGATGAGGTGGGTGTATGTGTGCAGAATATTGGTGTGTCTGTGTTTTGAATGGACCTCCAGCACTGTTTTGAGACCCTGAAAGCTTTGCTTTTTTTGAAAGCATGTCGAATCAGGAGAGAACCAGGAAATGACACGCCTCTGTAAAAAACATGTGTACTGTACACAATTCTTTTCGCTTGGCTTACAGGAAATATCTAATTATATTTACTGTAACATTTATTAAGGCTCTGGGTTACCGATTTGAAGATCGGAGGTTTGAGCCCCAGCACCGCCAAGCTGCCACTCTTGAGCCCATAAACAAGGCCCTTAACTCTATCTGCTCCAAGGGTGCTGTACCATGGCTTACCCTGCACTCTGACCTGGATTCCTAATATGTGAAAAACATGGAAGTGGTAGCTAAGTGGTTAAGGCTCTGGGTTACTGATCAGAAGGTGTAAGGTTCAAGCCCGAATATTGCCAAGCTGCCACTTTTAGGCCCTTGAGCAAGGCTAGTAACCCTATCTGCTCCAGGGGTGTCATAGCATGGCTGACCCCAGCTTCTTGACAAGCTGGCATATGTGAAAACCACTGGAGAGTGGTAATTTAATGGTTAAGGTTCATCATAAGGTTGGGGGTTCGAGCCACAGCACTGCAAAGCTGAGCTAGGCCTTTAACCATATTTGGTCCAAGGGACAAACTGGCATAGGTGAAAACCACAGGGAAGTGGTAGCTCAGTGATTATGGCTCTGGGTTATTGATTGAAAGGTCGGAGGTTAAAGCTCCCCCCCCTGTATCACCAAGTCGCCACTGTTGGTCCCTTAAGCAAGGCCCTTAACTTTATATGCTCCATGTGTGTGAAAACCATGGGGAAGTGGTAGATTAGTGGTTAAGGTTCTGGATTACTGATCAGGAGGTTGGAGGTTCAAGTCCCAGTATTGTCAAGCTGACACTTTTGGGCCCTTAATCAAAGCCCTTACAAGAAAGAATGTCACTATGCTATAAAGTACTTGAGTATAAACTTGACTTGAAACACCCTGTATGGTGGAAGCCATGCCCTGTTTTGTAAGATGAGAAGACTTGATTCCCAATACATATTTTTTCCAAGTAAAAAACAAATATCTAGATCAGCTTGTTAGAATCTCAGGGGCATGCTGTAACCATGCTCCAGTTAGCCTCATCTACATATTTTGCATTTTTATAAGCGCTCTTTCATGCTTTTGTGATTCTTCCAGATGCCCAAAGGGTGTTATTTTTTTCTTTTTTTTCTTTCATACTCCAGAAAATCGTAAAAGGAACTGAAGATAAAATACTTCTAAAGCTCTTTCATTCATTTCAAGCCAATTTTAGACTAAATGCAACACTGGCATCTATAGCACCCCGGTCTTATAGGAGCAGATAAGCTTCGCATTTCCTGTGACCAAACGCATTCAGGACCATCAGTGGGTTGGATATGCCTGTATTAATGCCACAGAAGACCAGAAATTTGAGCCATGCCCCCAGGAGGCTGCTGAAATGGGGTGATGGGAGACCTGACAATTGTGTTTTGCAGGATTGTGCCACTCACGGGTTGTTGTTGCTTCTTTCTTTCTTTCATTCGCTCTCTCTCTCTGTCTCTCTCTCTCTGTCTCTCTGTATGCAGTCCAGCTGTTGTTCTTCCGTGGTAATTGAATGTCTGATAGCTGTCAATGTAACGAAAGCAGAAAGCAGAAAAGGTTTGTCAGCCCCAGAGAGCTGTTTCCATGCTTGTGTGTATGTGTGTAAGATTTTAGAGCAAGTCTGCAGATCCCCAATCACACAAAACCAGTGTATGTTTCTATCTGTCTGTCAATATAACTGTCAAACTAAAATCTTAGCACACATTCATACACACATAATAGAGATGTGCATCTCCATATCTGAGGCTGTTGCGATTCGCATCTCGGTGCATTGCTAACGATACATTAAAAATACACATGAAGCAGCTACTGATGCAATGCGTTCAGATTCACCAATATTACAGTGCGATCAGATTCACCCCAATTACAGCGCAGTGTGATCTGTTTCACCCCATTACAGTGCGATCAGATTCACCCCTTTTACAGTGCTGTGCGAACCGATTCACTCCTTTTACAGTGCAGTGTGATCTGATTCACCCATTACAGTGCAGTGTGAACCAATTCACCCCCTGATACAGTGCGATCGGATTTAGCCCTTTTACAGTGCAGTGCGATCTGTTTCACCCCATCACAGTGCGATCGAAGTCCCCCCTTTTACAGCACAGTGCGATCCGATTCACTCTAATTACAGTGTAGTGTGATCCGATTTACCCCTTTTACAGTGCAGTGGATTCCGATTCACCCATTACAGTGTAGTGCAATCCGATTCACCCCTTTTACAGTGCAGTGAGTCCGATTCACACCTATTAGAGTGCAGTGCGATCCGTTTCACTCCTATTACAGTGCGATACGATTCACCCCATTAAAGTGCAGTGCGATCCGTTTTACTCTTATTACAGTGCAATCCGATTCACCCCCTATTACAGTGCGATCTGATTCACCCCTTTTACAGTGCAGTGCAAACCGATTCACCCCTATTACAGTGCTATCTGATTTACCCCATTACAGTGCGATCTGATTCACCCCATTACAGTGCGATCCGATTCACCCCATTACAGTGCAGTGCGATCCAATTCACCCCTATTACAGTGCTATCTGATTCACCCCATTACAGTGCAATCCGAATTACCCCTATTACAGTGCAGTGCGATCCGATTCACCCCTATTACAGTGCGATCCGATTCACCCCATTACAGTACAGTGCGATCCGATTCACCCCATTACAGTGCGATCCGATTTACCCCTATTACAGTGCAGTGCGATCCGATTCACCCCTATTACAGTGCAATCCGATTCACCCCTATTACAGTGCGATCCGATTTACCCCTATTACAGTGCAGTGCGATCCCATTCACCCCTATTACAGTGCGATCCGTTTCACTCCTATTACAGTGCGATACGATTCACCCCATTAAAGTGCAGTGCGATCCGTTTTACTCTTATTACAGTGCAATCCGATTCACCCCCTATTACAGTGCGATCTGATTCACCCCTTTTACAGTGCAGTGCGAACCGATTCACCCCATTACAGTGCAGTGCGATCCAATTCACCCCTATTACAGTGCTATCTGATTCACCCCATTACAGTGCAATCCGAATTACCCCTATTACAGTGCAGTGCGATCCGATTCACCCCTATTACAGTGCGATCCGATTCACCCCATTACAGTACAGTGCGATCCGATTCACCCCATTACAGTGCGATCCGATTTACCCCTATTACAGTGCAGTGCGATCCGATTCACCCCTATTACAGTGCGATCCGATTCACCCCTATTACAGTGCGATCCGATTTACCCCTATTACAGTGCAGTGCGATCCCATTCACCCCTATTACAGTGCGATCCGATTCACCCCTATTACAGTGCAGTGCGATCCGACTCCCCCCTATTACAGTGCGATCCGAATTACCCCTATTACAGTGCAGTGCGATCCGATTCACCCCGTTACAGTGCAATCTGATTCACCCCTTTTACAGTGCAGTGTAAACCTATCGTGATACGCATGCCAACTTGTATCCAATGCGCACTTTTCCCATGCACACGTTTTTAGCTGATCTATTCCATGCTACAGTAGTTCTCCTTCTAATTGATTTATATTTCTAAGCCAAATCCATAACATTCATCATGATTGCTGCATCGCCTTACTGGATTGATGAGCTCGTACCCTTTCGCTGTACTTTAGGATTTGTTTTTGTTATTTTGCCAGTTGGTCAAATCAGCCCTCTGTAAGCACGAGATCGATGTCGGTTTTTGTCCTTGGAACGGATTCACGACCTCGCCAGCTACCCTGAAATGACAGTTCTGAAGAAGAAAAAAAAAAGAGAGAGACCAAGGGTCAGCTAAATTTACCAATAAAACACCATTGTTCTTGTTCTTGTGATTAGTGCACATTACCAGAGAGTTGCATCAGATATTTGAAGGAGAACATTAGCATTGGGCCAACACAACTGTGTGTGTGTGTGTGTGTGTGTGTGTGTGTGTGTGTGTGTGTGTGTAAAAGAAAGAGACAGACGATTGTCATAGATTACAAACGCAGGAAAAAAGTGCCATCTAATGCATTATGTGAATTCGGCAGCAAGTTAATCCCATTTAAAATGTAATAGGATCAAACTGTAATGGCAAATAGCTCAACATCTTAACTGCATAGGGGATAGGACTAATTTCTATTTCACACACACCCACACACATCCAACAATCCACATCCAACGGTTATTCATGCAGATTAAGTTTTTTTTAAAAAGGCTATATTTATCATAAACCCCACAGTCTTGAGAAAACAATACTAGAGATAAGTTCATGGGTGATGTAATTGCAGATGACCTTTGCAGCATTTGATTTTTTCCCCCTTAAACCTTACACTCAGTAGGAGACAAATGGAAAAGAAAAGCACAAAGTAAAAAAAAAAAAAAAATCTTATTAAAAGCCCATTAAGACTATTACGTTTTCAATGTTAACTTCGTGATAATCGTCATATAATGGTCAGACTAATTCATTAATGAAGTGTAGCAGAATGAATGTGTTCGAGCCCATTAGATTCGAGGGGTAAAGATGGCGAAGATGAGCCTTAATTATTCAAACACGTACCCCGAGTCTGAACTGGATATACGTTATGAACGATTAGAGGAGCTAAATGACGGGTGACCATGTTTGGTGGAAAACATGGTGGATTTTAATGAATGTGCTTTTAATGAATGAAGGGAGGTGGTTAAGTATTGTTAAAGCATCGGACTCTGGCCTCGGGAGGTCTTAAGTTCAAATCCCAGCACGAACAAGGTGCCTCGGGTGGGCGCTTAAGGGTGCGGGGCCCTTGACCCTCAACTGCCCTGGATATGTGCGTCTGCCAAATGCAAACTCAAACACAAGCAAGTAATTATATATTTTAATCTGATCATTATTATACACAAAACTTGCATGTTGGACATTTCCTCAGACCTTCTTACACTCATCATACTTATACAACCAAGCAGTAAAAGGCCTTGCTCAAGGACCCAGCAGTGGCATGTTGGTGGTGCCGGGATTTAAACAACCGTCTGATCACAAGTCCAACGTCTTGCATCATTCCTAACTACTTCTAACAACTTCCCTCAGCCGTTCAAAGGTTAATCTTCAACCACAGCCTCGTAAGGGCTTGGCTGATAATGTGCACCACCTATTGCGCCACTTTCAGCTTCATGCAATCCAACATCCAAGTTGGGCAGGAATCCTAGATTAAGCTGCAAGGTCACAAAAAACCCCCAAACTTTATTAGTAGCCAAAAGGTGATTTTTCAGATACAGTTTGATGATTTGCATCGGCTCACAACAGGAGGTTGAAGACACCCCACTATGAGGGTGAGATACTGTTCTGGATTCTTGGGTAAATCTGCCAGACTGAGGCCCACTTTCCTCTTTGAGGAAGACTGGGATAATTTTAAAATACCATTTAGAGTGATATGTGACATGGCAGACACCTTTATTTAAAGCAACTTCCAAGGGCTCAAGGGTCCAGCGGTGGCAGCTTGGTAGTGCTGGGATTTGAATTTGTAACCTCAAGATATAAAGTCCTGCATCTTAACCACTAAGCTACCACTTCTCATATATACTGAAGATGGAAACTTGAGAATAGTATTTTGAGAGCCAGGCAGTGCTCCAGAGCCAAGTGTATGAGGTGCACCCAAATTGGCAGAACACTTACTGGTATCTCTCAGAAAGAATCGACCTAAAAGACTAAATTCCTTTAAACCAAAGTTACTAAACAAACAGAATTTATCTCAGTTTAAAATTAATGTATTTGAAATTAGACAAAGCATTTCAACCAAAAACAAGATTACATTGAGTGTAAATTGAGCGAAATCATGAGTCGCTGCTTCTCGAAAATACTTATTGCACCATAAAATATTATGAAATATAGAAACCTATTCAACATGAGAAACCAAAATCGAATTAATACTGCAGACTCATAATTTGTTATTGGGTTGTGAAAAAATTGTTGGCGTCGGCATAAAACTAGCATTCGGAATAAAAAATACTAAAGTGTATACTAAATACTAAAGTGTGCTCTAGAAAAACCAATACAAAATTCCTTAATAAAAATGAATCAATTTAGTATTTCTTTTTTTTTTTTTTTTTTTTTTTTTTTTTTTTAGAGTGTTTATATAGATATATATTATAATATATTATTTTTAACCTTATTTTTATTATTTTTAGTTATACTATACTTTTAATATACTTACACTTTATACTTATTTTATTTATTTAAAGAAACATTTGATTTTATTTCAAATAAAGTCTTCAAAGGTTCAAGGCCTCAAATAACGTCTCTAAAAGTAATTAAGCTTTTAGTTTTACTAAGTAAGAAGAAAAAAAAAAAGATAAATAAACCTCAAAACAATAAGTCGAATCAGAATGAAATTTTTATGGCTAGACATTTGTAGAAGAGTCTGGGTTAGATGAAGAGTTTCTGCAGTGGATACACTACTATCAACATAGCGTTGAAATTTTGATGTAGTAGACATTATTAATATTTTAGAGGAGTGGTAGCTTAGTGGTTAAGGTGCTGGGATTCTGATCAGAAGGTCATGGGGGTTCAAGCCTTGGTATCGACAAGCTGCAACTCTTGGGCCCTCGAGCAAGGCCCTTAACTCACTGTGCTCCAGGGACGCTGTTTCATGGCTGATCCTGTGCTCCGAACCCCAGCTTCTGAACAAGCTAAAGTATATTTATTGTTCTAGCATTAAGTATATGTATTATAAAGTGGTGTAGTAAGGGCAGGTAAGGATTAACGGTTGGGGAGTATGGGTAACTACTATTTTCTAAATAACAGCTAATCTGTGAATTCAAATATTCATACAAATTGCAATAAATGTGCCCAACATACAAAATAAAAAGGTGTCTTTTCGTTTTTATTGCAAAACACACACTAAAAGGAATGTATTTGCTAGGCACAACGAAAGAAAAAAAAATTCTGTTCTTTGGTCTGAGCATTAACCCTGTTGATGTTGTGTTCTGATTGCACCGAATCCCTGAGCACCAGACCCATTTTCTGAAATTGCTGAGGTTGAAGTTAAATGGAAACTCAACTGCTAGGTCATTGGCCACTTGGGAAAATCTCCCAGACACAGCTATATGCATGGCATCCTCGTGCACTTAAAATGAAAGCGTTGAACGAACGGACCCCTCTGTATAAAAAAAAAAAAAAAAAAAAAATCATTGTAACGACTGACAGTAGAATCCCACTATAATCCAAAACAAAATCGTTTTTGAGTTAGGTTCCTCTCAAGGTTCCTTCTCTTGCGTTGTTTTAAATCGATGTCCAACATCCGGTGTTACGTGGCAACGTGCTTTGTTAAAAGTGCTTAAAAAAACGTAAATAGAATTGACGTGTAGACCTGGGTCATGGAGTCTTAGCACTTGCAATTTTGCCTGAGCCGGTTCTTCTGCGAAAGTTTCCTAGAAACCAGTCGAGATTTATGGCATTGTATGAAACGACGAGTGCATCTAATGGGGCTCCAGTTATGTGCATGAATGACGTGTATTCGAGTTCCAGCTCGTATTAGTGTCAGAGCAAACATACACATTTATTTAAGAGGAATATTTTTTCCAGGGCTACCTAAAAGGATTAAATAAAAACGTCTCCCATTGCTGTGTTGTTGGCAGGCAGGACGCAGAAATCTAGAAGCACTTAACTAAACGAACATTAATTCAAGACCAATTATTCTTCTTGCGTCTTTTTTGTACAGTACTTATAGTTATATTGTACATCACATTCAGGTCCAGACAGGTCCATTTGTATTAACCTCATGAAACGGTGACATATTTTGCATTTTTCTGTGCCTCTGTCCAATGGATTTTAAATCAAGCAATCAGGATGTAATTGAAGTGTAGACATCTAGCATTTATTCATGGGGATTAATAAAATTTTGAATTCACAATATATTTTTTTTCACCATTCACACAGACTGAAAACTAATTGTAAAAGTAAAAAGTGCATTCTGTACACTGCCTGCTAAAAGTTTGGAGAGACACATGCATGTTGCATTTGTTTGTGTGCAACTAACCAGGTCATGCATTGGTATGAAGGTTTACTTTGACCCCTCAAATAGACTTTATTTGCATTGAAAAATAAAAAATAAAACTTTCAGCTGCAATACTTTGCTGTGCCTCTTGGAAAACTTGCCAAATGTGTTCTTTACTAGTTGGAGATTTCTTTCTGACCTTGTGATCCAGTTCATCCCAGAGCAGTTCAATAAGATTTAAATGCAGTGACTGGGACTGGGCATGAGAAATAACACTTCAGACAACTGTTGGACAGATGCTTTAAGGCCATTGTCTTGTCGTGTTGTGAAGTCGAATCCAGTCCAGGCGGAATTGCATGGAATAAGTCTCCAATCGTTACCGCTCTGAAACAACCCCAAGCCATTAAGCTTCCACCCCCATGTTTGACAGTGGATTGTGAAGCAGAATCCAAACATCTTCAGTCATGTTCACCGTCTTACACAAGTTCTTCTGTTAGAGACAAAAATGTCCCATTTGCACTCCACAGAACTTTCTTCTTTCTTCCAGACATTGTATGTATGTTGGAGGTTTATTCACCTCTATTTCTAGAATTTCTTCAATAGCATTTGCTATACAGCCTAAATCAATGATTAACATGATAATTCTCACCATCCATATCACTTTTTTATAGTAAATAATCCATGTCCTAATAGGAGTCATGGCTTGTAGACTTTTTGCTCTCCTCACCAGACGGATGAACTTGTCCAGACGCTGAAACACTGCAGCAGAAAGAGGGCCAACGTCTTGTCAGGATGCTGTACTGTTAGCAGGGGCCAGATGCCACTGGCATCCTGAGTGTGTTTGCATGGCACTGCCTCTTAGTCCTTGCCGAGCGACACCATAAGGAGTGGGCCACAATAACACGGTTTGCCCTGTGGGATTTTTGGAAAGTGACAGCAGGCTACAGGGGCAGAAGGGTCATGGGGAACATCATCCAGACACTGCCATGCTGTCTGACTACACAACCTCCTCTTCCACACACACAAAAAACACAGATCATGACCTGAATTACAACTCGCATAATGCTGGGTACATCCAGTGGAATTTTTTGAAAAAATAACAAATAAAACATGCACACAGGCTGTCAACAAGAGATCAACATTCTGGCAGAATAGTTACAGTTTACAGTGGAATATTAAAAGTATGACCTGAAACTCCTTGGGTCTGAGAGATCAGTAAGTAGGTGAGCCCAAGAAGTATACTCAGTGGGGCACTTTTGATATATCCATCGAACTGTTTTCTCAGCATGAAACAAAACCGATGGATTTTTTTGAACGTGTGGGAGTGGCAAAAGCCACAAGGTTTTTTTACTTCAAACTTCTTATAACCGCGTCTTCACGGGGCTCACTTCAAGCACACGGGCATCGCCAGCTGATCTTGAGCTTTGCCTTAGGAATCTTAGATTAAACTGTGAGGTCACAGAGCCCTCGATTGTTAGCCAGAAGGCTGTTTGACAATCTTTACCGGCTCACAACATGAGATTTAGAACACCCCACTATAAGGCGGAGATCCTACCATTGGCATTTGGTAGATGTTCTTATCCAAAGCGACTTATATTTATTTAATTCATGGGGGCCTTGCTCAGGGGGGCCCAGAAGTGGCAGATTGGTGTGGGTAAGATTTAAACACATGACCTTTGGTTTTCAAGTTCAATGCCTTAAAGACAAAGCTACCACCTCCCTGGAAAAGAATTGCATACAAGTGTTACCATAGTATCACCATTTATGATGTCAGCCTTCAATGAAATCTTCCCATAGTCTTTCAGAAAGTGTTCTACCGTGTGGTGCAGGGAAACGGGAAATTTTGGAGTTAGGAGTTGGTGACCCTGGGGTGTCTGCAAATGTTTGAAACCAGCGTGACCTCGTTACTTCCCCCTTACCATTAGTTCTAATGGAGCTGTTGAGCGGTGCGCAATGAGCATTGGTGTCATTACCAGAGTGGGGACGTCACGATCGTGTGCCGTCTGTTTATGCGATTGCAACATGGGCGCGCCATTTAAAAAAAAATGGCTCCATACAGCGATTACGTTGTTGAACGGAGAATCACGGGCGCCTCACAATTTCTTTTTGTTAAGCAAACGCTCATTGTGCACCACTAAACTGCTTCATTATAACTAACAACAAGGGCTTCGAAACGGGTTCGCACTGGTTCCAAACAATTTTTGTCACCTCAAGTTCGCCAACTCCTGGTTCCAAAATTTCCCACTCTGTATCCTCAGAAAGTGCAGGAAACCCCCTCAAGCCTCAATCCTCGTCTATTGCTGAGGATAAAAAAGATTTTAGTAGCAGAACAATGACACAAAAAAAAGTCATCATCTTGAAACGAAAACCTCAATCCAGGCATGCACTTGGTGTTTTTGCATTTTTAATGCTTACATTTGTTTCATCGAACAAATGCTTGCCCCTGTCCCTGGTGCTGAATGAATATACAATAAGTACATTACAGACTATGAGTACAAATCGGCTCCAGTCAAAGCTAAATTCCCTGTGTATACATTTCTACTTGAGTAAGAATGCTCGCTTTTTGAACAGGCTGAGAGTAAAAGTAGATTCCTCAGAACTACAATATATGAACCAACGTTTGTAGACACCCGAGTATAAGTTATAATAACCTCCAAAGTTAAATGTTCTACCCGATTTTGGAGTGTGCTTGTGGAAATGTGTCGAGATTCATTCAGCTACAAGGGTGTTAGTAAAGTCAGGTAGTGATGTAGGTGAAAAGGCCTGGAGTGTGTTTCCTTTCATCCCAAAGGTGTTCATTAGGGGTGAGATCAGAGCTGGTTTTGTGTTTAATTCATTCTGTACAATTATGGGCCTTTAGCTTTGAGTGGTTTCACAAGAAAAGATAGTTGTACCAGTTCTTACTCCCATATAGTGTATATGTGAATGATAAATGGAGTTCAATGTCCTATTCTTCTACACAGTGGACTTTTGTAAGACCTTTATTTCAAACACATTCACCAGAACCATGGCAGCTCCACCCAGTTCTTTCAGAAGCAGTCACAACATTAGAACAAGTCTAGACTGGTTCTACAGAGCAGCTGGCAAAACAAGCCCAGGAGTCAAAATGTACAAGGAAAGATACAAAAACAAAACAGAGACATGAACAAAAAACCAAAAAGAAACCAAACCTGAGCATGAAGATGAGGAAAATCCAACGAACAAACGAGATACAAAGCATGTTCATTAAGTGTCAGTGTGGAGCAGGCGCAGAGATCATGTGACCTATCGAGGAAGAGGTGATGGGAAATGTAGTCTTTTAGCATAATCGTCTGTCTGTCTGTCTGTCTGTCCGTCCGTCCGTCCGTCCGTCCGGCCAGTCCAGTCCAGTCCAGTCCGTCCTGTTGATGACATTTGATTTTCTCCTTCATCTTCTTTCCTGTCAATCAATTGTGCCGATGTAGATGTCTTGGGAAAGTGTAATGTGTGATTGTTATCAGAATTTTGATTAAGTCTGATAAGGGCTATAATAAGAGGTTCTGTTTATCTTTAATGGCTAAACAAAGTCACAAAACACACGCGCACGAGTGCATGCTTATATGTGTGTTAGTGCATGCTTGGAAATAGAACCTGGCAATCAATTACCTTTGTAATTTGTATGCAAATTAAGCAGGTTATTACTTTTTGTTAATATTAAAATATTTCCATGTCGGATGTAATTAATCTTGTAACCACCCCCCCCCCAAGCCCCCCCCCCCCCCCCCCTTTCGGGCCTGACCATGTCTCCAGCCACTCCGCCACCCAAATGCCCCCCCCCATTGACCACCACCAATCAGAGATCACATTCTGTACATGGCACAAGAAGCTAGCATGCAAATAGAACACAATCAATCACAGGTGGCTCGCTCCATTCTATTTCCCTACAATTATTCGCTTCTGTTTGATTAGGAGAGAATCGCTTCCGGGCAGCGAGTCCAAAGTGTTCGTTTAAGATTCTCTCCGAAAATCGCTGCCTTTCTTCCCACTAATACGACGTTCCAATGTTCTCACAGATGTTGCCAGTAGGCGTCTTTTTTTTTTTCCATCTTTTCTTTTTTTGCCCAAGTACTAAACACTGCAGTCTACCAGCTTAAGACATCTGCTTGTTGACACTACATTTTGCGAGGGAAAAAACATGACATTATCATTTGGATCGTCTCAGTTGTCGCAATTTATTCTCGTTTCATCAGAGCTAATCAAGCGTGATCTTTCCGAGCCCATTCAATTGAACAGCAGGTTTTCATCCCAGTGGTATACATGGGAACTAATTCCTGCCATGTCAGGCTTTGTTTACTTCGCAGACATGTGGAACGTTTCTCTAATCTCTCTCTGGCATGCACTTATTAAAAAAATTAAATCAAATCATTATAGCTGTTTGTTTGTTCTAGTTAAAACTCTTGCAGTCTAAAAATAACAATATATAAAAAAGTTTATTCTAGTAGTTTTTTAACCACTTTATTAAGAAAAATTATCTAAAAAAATCAGTAATATTATTTATATATCATTAAATGTGTATTTATTTATAAACAAATAAAAAACAGATTAATCAAATAATTTTTTAAATATTAGAATAAATTCATACTGCTAATAATAAATCAAGAATGATTTATTATTATTAATTGGTATATAATTAAATACGATACAAAACTACAAATGAATTAAATCAAATAATTATAAATAAATAATACAAAAATATATAAACAAAATATTTATTTTTTAACAAATATTCAACACATTCTTGCATTTATTAGCAATTAAAATAATTGTTAAATAAATAATATTTATTATGACAAATTATTTACAATAGTTATATAATTAGGCATAATAATAAATAATGACCAACACATTGAATAATAATAATAATAATAATAATAATAATAATAATAATCACAAATTAGATATAAAAAATAAATTTGTATTATAGCTCATCCTAATATTTATTTTTATATTTTATTCCAACATTTATTTATTCGAATATTTACTTAATCAGGCTTAATCCGGAATAATCAACAAATTCATCACATAATAATAATAATAATAATATTAATAATAATATTAATAATAATAATAACAATAATGATACAAAATTATAAGGAATCAAATAATCAATCCCTATAATTAATTTAATAAATTGTCAATTGAATTGTAGTGAATTGTAAACTAAATAAGTATTATAGTCAATATTTTTATATATTATACATTTATTTATATAATGAAGTTTAACACTAAATAATTATTTAATAAATAAGTAAATAATAATAGTAATAATAATAATAATAATAATAATAATAATAATAGTAGTAAAAAAAAAATAATAATAGTAATAATAATAATAATAATAATAATAATAATAATAATAATAATAAAAATAGTGGATCAGGTGAAGAAGCTTTTTCTATTACCTTTATGCATGAGATATTTAATTTACATTAGAAAATGGAAATGGTGTATTTTCAGGAGAAAATGGAAATGGAATATTTTTGGAAAAACTGCTTATTTCTGTATTTATTAATCTACTTTGCAAAATAAGCTGGTCAAAAATAATGAAACATGCCGTCATTAGACGAATTTGACCTGCTGTCATTACACGCCTCGCATTATTATAATAACAACATACTTTATTTTGTTTGTATTGTGATTAGGAACCGACCCTGTGCTGCTCAGAGTTTGGCTGTAATTCCGTTGTTTACAAATCGGTGCTTTGAGTTTAAAAGAACGATATACTGAGCACTGTGCTGCCACGCTTCACTTATTTAATGCATATATTATGAAAGACATCATGGACTAAAAGCTGTTGCGTTAGTTGGCTGCGTA
Organism: Silurus lanzhouensis; assembly: GCA_039877035.1. Taxonomy (NCBI): domain Eukaryota; kingdom Metazoa; phylum Chordata; class Actinopteri; order Siluriformes; family Siluridae; genus Silurus; species Silurus lanzhouensis. Next base: position 1,749,628 of record JBCEWE010000098.1, read on the forward strand.
CTGTCTGGTGCTGTTGGGAAACGAACAAGAACCATCTGATTCGGCCAACGAAAACATATGTTTTGTCGATTACCTTCTATATTTAAATGTGGATTTTTAGTTTTAAAGGTACGAAACGTCGTCCATCTGTTGCCAACCAACTGCTGTTGGAGTTTAACTACTGCTGGGATTAGATGAGTGAATGCAGGTCAGGAATCAGTACTGTGTTCAGAACTATAAATCATTTACACTTATCCAAAATTCAACTCAGATGCTGCGTGCGAGGTTTAGTAGAAACGCCTCGAGCTGGATTTGTCAGTAATGCAAATAGACTTGCACATGGAAAGGATGATCTGATGTGCATGCTCCAGTTTCTTTTTTGTTTTTTTTGTTTAATTATAAGTGAGATTCAGTTGCATCATGAACAAGAACGATCATATGTCTCATTTCATTCAGTATCAATAGTACAATAAAATGAAAAATAAATCACCATCGATGCATAATGAACTCATAGAGGAAAACTTCATGACACTAATTACTTGTGAAGGTGTTCAGGCGGACATGGTGTCGAAATACAGAAAAATCGAAATGACTTTATACGCTCACTTCTATATATGTATCTGTCGAACATATAGTATCTAACACAGTTCTTTAACAATTAAACTTTTGATTTATTATTAAAAGAATAATGTTTTTAAAATTACAGAATATGGAGCCACTTTGCAATGGGAACAAAACAGGGGAAAGATTCATATCAGAGGGTCACAATCTTGAAACAAAGAGAGAGAGAGCGATATATATACATATATAAATATATATATATAATATATATATATATATATATATATTATATATATAATATAGAGAAGAGAGAGAGAGAGAGAGAGAGAGAGAGAGAGAGAGAGAGAGAAAGAGAGAGAGAGAGTTAGATAGATAGATAGATAGATAGATAGATAGATAGATAGATAGATAGATAGATAGATAGATAGATAGATAACATGTATGTAGACAGACAGACAGACAGACAGACAGACAGACAGACAGACAGATAGATAGATAGATAGATAGATAGGCAAACAAGCCAAAAGACATGCATGTAGACAGACAGACAGACAGACAGACAGACAGACAGACAAGCTGAAAGACATGTATGTAGACAGACAGACAGAAGACAGACAGACAGATAGACAGGCAAGCAAGCCGAAAGATATGCATGCAGACAGACAGACAAGCTGAAAGACATGTATGTAGACAGACAGACAGACAGACAGACAGACAGAGACAGACAGACAGACAGACAGACAGACAGATAGATAAGCAAGCAAGCCGAAAGATATGCATGCAGACAGACAGACAAGCTGTAAGACATGTATGTAGACAGACAGACAGACAGACAGACAGACAAACAGATATATAGATAGATAGGCAAGCAAGCCGAAAGATATGCATGCAGACAGACAGACAAACAGACAGGCAAACAAGCTGAAAGACATGCATGTAGACAGACAGACAGACAGACAGACAGACAGACAGACAGACAGATAGATAGATAGATAGATAGATAGATAGATAGATAGATAGATAGATAGATAGTACTGTATAATATCATATAAAGTATATTGCACCTGTAAAATATGTAATTTTACAACTATCAGTTATGGTCATGTTTATATTCATGTCATTGATACTTTGTAAACTTAATAAACGCCCAGTGACCAATCAGAATCAATGAGAACGAATTCATTATTGTTGTCGGTATAAAACTGGCAACTTATTCAATAAAACATCTTTTCAACTACTACCAATTTCCAAAATGGTCATAATTGAGAATCTGGTTGACCTGATATATACTTTAGTAAAACGAAATATCATTTGTGTTTTATTGACTTTTGCGGGCTGCAATTTATTTTTAATGACCGCATCTGCTTTAGCTCATTTCCTACACTTGTTTCAATCACAGTTTTTGTCTATGCAGCTCACACTCATTCTGCATTATGGTAAGTTGAGTTAAATTTTTATTGTGTATGTAATAACCCCCCCACTCGAACCCACCACAGACCACAAAACCTCCCATGAAAAACCTTGAAAGTGTCCGCATTGGGGACTTTTTCCGTATTGAACCCAGTGTGGGTCAATTAGAGTATCCGCAGTCCAAAGCTTACCAAGTACAAGATGACCACTGCTGCTCAAACCCTCAAAGTGTGTAGTAACAATGAGTAATGGCCAAACTGAAAATATCAGACAGAACATTGAGAGTATTAATTTAAAGTCTGACAATTTAATATCCGGTAAAGCAGAGACCAATAAAACCTCCAACCTCTGAAATGATTAGAACGTTTCCGGTGCCCCTCGTCAGCTGTAAAACGACACTCGAAAATCAAATCTCACCTTTAGGTCCTTAGAAAACATTGGGAGCTCTGCAGTTCCTTCAAATCTTCCAGTCAGGGTTTAGGTCTCATCACGGTACCGAAACAGCGCTGGTTAAAAAGTGGTAAATGACTTCATTAACTACCGCTAACCTTTGTCCAGGGTTGCGTTTATTTGCCTGTGATATTTCTCTTTTAAATGCCAGATCATTTACTAGACTTCCTTGCACCGGAAAGGGTGGTCACGATCACCCCCTCATTCGATTCCTGTTACACTTGCTGAATCCTGTTTGCTTCCTTTCCACTCACACACTGCTCTCTGTGGCTGCTGTCTCCTGCCAGTCATGCTGTATATTAGACTTGTTTTTGTACCTAAAAGTAGGGCATGTTGACATTTGCTATTTCCTCGCTGGCATTTGATGTAGACGTGCATCATTTCCTTCAGTTCTGATTCCCTCTCAAATACTAGCATGGTTCCACAAAACACTAAACGGTAGGGGTTTAACGGAAGGCGCTCAGAACGAATCGTTTAGGTACTGGTCTTTCGTTTAGATGCACCAAACGCAATGCATTTTACTTGCATTAAAATCCGAGTTCCCAAATACGTATTGCAAGTTTGTTTACTCTCCGCAGTGTCAGTTTTTTTGTTTGTTTGTTTTAAACTTGAAAACTTGTGAAATCCAGATTTCGTTCGGAGCATGTCGGAAATCGCTGCCACTTCCCAACAAATGTTTTTTCCTTACGGCTTCAAGAATTTCTCTCAAAAAGGTAATAATCCTGATAATTCCAAAATCGAGGGAGCGAATAAAGGAAGGATTGAAGGAAATTAGAAAATGTTATATTAAAGGTCAAACCCACACATATACACATCTGTATGACCCCATTCGGGTGTATTAATATTTAAAAACAAAATAGAATAAATCTAACGTATGCAATACATTTTTTTATTATATTGCATACATTAGATTTATTCTATTTTGTTTTTTAATATTCAATTTGTTATTTAATATTATTAAATATATTATGTTATATATATTATTTAACCAAACAGGTTTTTATGCGAAAATTGTTTTTAAATGTCAACTGTTGATGTTCATAGATGTTCAGGAAAAAAAAAAATAAACTGATTATAAAAAACAAAAAACAAAAAAAAAAAAAACAAGCAATTTTCTGTTTTTAATTCTTCCCCCAAACCGAACAGAAATTAAACCGTGACTTAAAAACTGAGGTACTAAACCATGAATTTGATTTACCTCTACAACATGGTCAAACCCCATAGCGCAACATACTGGGCAATCTTCAGATCCGCTATAAAACGATGTTCTGGTGAATCCTCAGGATTTTTGAGCCTTGACAAAAAACCCACTGGGTCAGCCATGAAACACTGGAGTAATAGGGTGCTGCTATTCCATTGCTTTCTCGTGAGTTTGAATTTTAGGCTTGTCGCATACTCGTTCATATTTACCCATGAAAACATGATGTACACCCTTTAAAGCACTGCACCCTCAAGCCTTAGCTTGATTTATGTTGATACTCCACTTCTGCTTGGAGCTTTTCTCATTTGCAATTCACCTTCTGCTGCAGTGGATGGCGCACCTACGATAGATACCCTAAGGATTTGAACGGAAAGCCCCCAGCTAAAAAAGCGAACATTGAATTTTTATGTATACGCTCGCGCACGAAATAATGTCAAACCCCGCTATCCTTAGACTACGCAGCCTTTTGGAGGACTCCCAGGGTGGGCCATGGCTCAGAGTGCTTTCGCATTCAGCACAGGCTCCTGGTTATTATCCTGGAAGTGGGGACAGGGAGGAAGAAAGAAGATGGAGGGAGAAGGCATTGATGAAATGACCAGGAACGCCTAATTAAAGCAGCCGAGCTCAAGTGCATTGATGTATTACATCAATTACGGCCCGGTTCGATAGGTCTGGCCCTGCAAGCACTGCCACAGACACTGAGGCTCCCAGCAAACACTCTGAATAAGTAATGGCGGTGTACAGACGTAGCCGAGACGCTCCGCGTTAGCGAAAGACACCACTGCGTCAAGCGCCGAGTAAGATTTATAAGTCTATATCCATCCTAGCATTTTCGAATGCACTGACAGAACGAGGAATTTCTCTCTTTCTCGCTGTCTTGCACTCACTCTCTTTTTCTACTTTCTTTTTTCGGTAATTAGCACGTATTTATCGCCGCTTAATAATTATAGACCGTCATTCGGATTGTTCGCATATTCGTCGTTGTGATCATGAAGGTCGGTGTTTTCACGAGGAAAACACGATTCACGTCCGAGACGGATATTTTTCATGCAAATGCTCCTATTAAGTAAAGGTTCATATTTTTTTTGTTAGCAATGCAAACAAAAGCTTTTGTACGCTTCCTTTAGACTCAGATACGCCGTATGGAGTGCTAAACAAAGCAATTAGCCTTGGCCGGCCCGATTCTCATCGAGCGAGTCGTCCGTTCGGAGCAACAAAGACTTTTTGCGAGGCATTCTGATGAGTAACAAAACAGGAAGTGCGCAGGGAGAAAATATAGCGTTAAATAATACATGTGCTAGGTAAGTAAGAAACGAGCATTGTAGCTCATGCGGGGCAATTTTTGAAATGTTAGGTCAGTATGAGGAATGGTTTTGAGTTACCAGCTCTGTTTTCGAGTGAACAATGAAGCAATTAGGTAACATGATCAATTATTAAAAGTATGTGATCACGATGGCTTTTGTTCAAATCTCACGACACCTTTTTTTTTTTTGGTTAATGGAGTTTGAATTTTTGTCCATGAATACATTTGGTCTTTCACACTTTCATTTACTGCATTTGGCAGACACCCCCTATCCAGAGCCACTTATATTTATCACATTCAAACAACTGAGCAGCTACTGGGTTAAGGGCCTTACTCAGGGGCCCAAAACTATCACCTTGCTATTGCATGTAAGCTCATATGAATTGGTAAAGTTTTTTTTGAGTTTAGTTTTGTTTAACGCCAACAGACGGGGAAGTGGAGGCTTAGTGGTTAAGGCAATAGACTTTGTATCCAAAAGGTCATGAGTTCAAATCTCAGCCACTCAGGCAACTACGCTGCCACTCTTGGGCCCCTGAGCAAGGCCCTTAACCCTATAACTGCTCAGTTATATGAGAAAATTGTAAGTCGCTCTGGATAAGAGTGCCTGCCAAATGTCCTACATTTAGTCAAAGCCAATATTTTATTCACATTAGAACATAGAGAACTTAAGACATGTTTGAACTGAGAAATTTTATGCACAAAATGAGCTCATTTCAAATCCGATGCCTGCTCAAAAAAGTTGGCACAGCGGCAACAAAGAACTGAAAAAAATCCAGAGATTTTGAAAATATTCATATAACATCTAGCAGCTAATCAAGTTAACTGACATCAGGTCTGTAACAGAGAGGGAGAGTCTCTCAGAAGTAATGATGGGCAGATGCTCTCCGATCTGTGAATGAGTGCGTAAAAAGACACTTAAAAAAAACTTTGCAAATCCCATCATCTTCAGTACATATCTAATAAAATATGTGATTATACAGGATATTATACAGAATGACCTTTCTTTGCTTTAACTTGAACTAGGAGACCCAGACCAAAGTCTGCTCTATGAAAATAGTTTGGAAAATGTGGAAGATCTTGAGAGTCCTGCTATAGAGCTCTGACCTCAACCCCTTTGAGCAATCCTCAAGGGGTGGAGGTCAGCAATCCTCACCTACATCAGTATCTGATTTTACTAGAGCCCTTGTGGATAAATGAGCACAAATCTCCATAAAATCTAGGGGAACATCTAAGAAGAAGTGAGGTGAACAGCAAACAGAAACAGGGAATTCCCATTCCATAAACTCCGCTTTGTTTCAACAATAAAACCCTTCACTTTTCAGGGAAGGCTTACGTTTGGATATTGGAATGTGGCCGTGTAAATGTGTGTTCATGCTTTGGTCAGCTACTGAAAGGTCCTCAGTTTATGTGTGCTCTGGAGTTGAAGTCAGAGCTCTTTACGTTCTTCCATAACAATCTTGGCAAACCCATGTCTCAACGGATCTTGCTTTGTGCAGTAGTTGCAATGGTTAAACCGAGAAGAACTACCTTTAATAATGGACCTCACATTTGAATGCGACTAGCCTGTGCTAATGCGTGCTGTCTTGCTCTTTGGATTTGCTATTTTAGGAAATTATAAGATGCGTGCAGATCGTCAAACCGCGGGAACGCCACCACTTTTGCACAGGGTTCGCTCACCTAATCAGTCCCCAGAGTGTGAACGTTGGGTAGTATGGAGCTCATTTAGACAGACAGAGAGTGAAAGAGAAAGAAAAAAGAGAAAGAGAGGTATGTATTGCAGTAATGATTATAAAATAATAGAATCTGGGTGCTAAAAGTAATTAGGATAGCCCCTTTCTTTCCTCCATCGTTCCTAGTCAAACAAAGAACATCCATATCTTAAATATCCAGGATTTGTTTTTCTTTTTCATTGTTACCAATGGGATTTTTCTCTCTTCACGTGTTGAGAAGAAACACAACAGACAGGCAGTCGAGAACCTACAACCAGGAATTGACCTCCAGCCAAATTGCATTACTCCTTATCGTGTGTACACTTCCTGCTTTAGAATTCAACACAAACATTTTTCACTTTCGTACACCAGGCATACAGAAAGGGTGTATTTCTCGCTATCTCAGTCGGCACATGTGCCGGCCTGTGAGACCCTTTTCCACCGTCAAGTTTTGACACTTTTCCACTTTTGATACACTATATAGACAAAATTATTAGGAAACCTGACTTCTCCAGCCATATAAAGTTCTTCCCCAAACTGTAGCACAAAGTTGGAGGCACACAATCATACCGCGTTGAATGGCCGAGCGTGAACTTTTCCCTTCGCGTAAACTAGGAGGTTCTAGAACCTCATCCAGCCTGACGATGCTCCTGTGCACCAAGCCAACTCCATATACCTTACATGGGTTTGAATACATGGAAGATCTCCCATTATAGAGTTCCGATCTCAACACCATTGCACATCTTTGGGATGAATTGGAAAACTGCACCCCCCAGGCCTCCACATTTTTCCTACATTAGTACCCTCGTAGCTGAATGAGCACACATTTCCATTAGCACACTTCTTCCCAGAAGAATGGAGGTTATCAGAACAATTAGGATTAAATATGGAATGCGATACTCCAAAAGCACAAACCATACTAATGCAAATCTTTGGCAATATAGTCTATTATAATCTGTCTGTCTGTGGAATGGAATTTCCCAAAAACCGCCATTCGAACCTCAACAAACTTTGGTTCATGTAATGTACTTAATAAATAAACATTTATGTTATTATGTAAATGTATTTGGCCAAAAACCTCCCTAGTGACCTGTGACAGCTTTTTTCCTTACTTTCTCCTACAATATACATTATGCATATGTTCGATTTCGAAACCTACACACTTCGAAAAACATTTTGTCCACGCTTCCTGGGATGCTGAACTTTGCTCTAGACACGTCCCCCAACCCCCCACCCGAGGGGCTGTGTGAGGACACAGACTGTGTATTTGTTAGTCTACCGCAATAGGCAATCACCGAAGCAATTAGCATTCTGCTCTAAAATGCACTCGCAGTTTAAAAAGCTGAGTCCCTGGTAACATAGTGCTCCCAGAGAAGCTAAATCTGCCCCCGGAGACCTATCCGACCGGTCTAATCCTTGCCTCTAAATAAGCCCTGTGATGGAAGACAGTTATTGCATACAGTTTATGTGGACTGTAAAGCGGCAGGCTGCAAAAAAAAAAAAAAAGCCTCGAAAGCTCAAACTCATGGCATCGTTATGTACAAAATTGAAATCTGAAATTTTGGCTTTTTGATATTTTTTTTTAAAAGGTTCAAAGCCATTGTACTGTATGAGAGTCCAAATCGATGGACTTTCTTTATTGGTAAATCAGAACAGTTGTCCACTTGCAAAAAAATTAATAACACCATGTAAACCAATCATTTGGTGAATAAAAGTTAGTATACACTGGAATATATAGTGTAGATGTAGTTTTGCTTCATTTTTAAAGAAGACAAAATCTTTATTAGGGATATCCATATTCAAAAGCATATGGATAGCCTGTCGCTTTATTATAACTCCTAAAAATGCTAACAATTGTGTGTCCTGTTGTGTCCGGATGTGTTTAAGATGAACAGAAGACATTAGAGGGACAGCACATGTAGAATGTTTTGGTGACAAGGTGAGGGAGGCGAGATTGAGATGGTTTGGACATGTGCAGAGGAGGGACATGAATTATATTGGTAGAAGAATGCTGAGGATGAAGCCACCAGGTAGATGGAAAAGAGGAAGGCCAAGGAGCAGGTTCATGGATGTGGTGAGGGAAGACATGCAGGTAGTTGGTGTAAAAGAGGAAGATGTAGAGAACAGGGGGGTATGGAGACGGATGATCCGCTGTGGCGCCCCTTAATGGTAGCAGCCAAAAGTGGAAGGAGAAGATGAACAGAAGACATTGATTTCCTAGAAAAAGTTTCGGTTTTGTATGTCAGTGGAATGTTACGATTACATGGACGTGTGTAGGAGGACAGTCTTGCTGCATTATGGATTCCTTCTATTCTATATATATAGAATTGAGCTTTGAAGATATGGTTTCTTTTGTTTGGAGTGGAAGATTTGAGTGACCTGTCATAGAGCTCTGACCTCCGAGTGGGAATGCCGAGTCTACACCAGGCCTCCTCACCTACATCGGACTTTACTAATGCCCTTGTGGCTGAAAATACATTTACAGCTTTTGCCAGATGCCTCGTCCATAGTGAATGAGCCACATATCTAAACACTAGTCAGGAGTCATATCATATACAGTGGTGTGAAAAAGTGTTTCCTGATTTCTTATTTTTTTGCATGTTTGTCACACTTTGAGGACTTTTTGGTCTACTTCACTTTGGCAGGCAGGTCTGGGGGGCAAACACTTTTTCACACAAGGCTCAATAATAAAAACTTTCATTTAAAAACTGCATTTTTTTTTGGCTTTTTTTTTTAGGCTATAAGTTAAAATGACAAGTAGACCTTTAACAGAAATCCATTCTTTTGTGCATAAACCTGGATAAACCCTCAGAAACAACCTAATAGTTCTTACATGCATTCAAACTAGCAGCTGAAGGAGAAAAAAGAGCAGAATATTACAAGCTTTTTCAGTCATTATTTATTCATTCATCGAGCAAAATGTTGTTCTAATTCAAAAATCTAGTATAAGAGCACTGTAAAGGCTAATATAAATGCGGCAAAGCTCATTTAAGAAGAAGCAGCTTTTCCCACAGGTCAGGCCAAAGAGCTTTATGCAAATATACACATTTTCGGATGCTTGATTTCGAAGATCTGCTGAAAATAAGGATGTCCGCCTTCCATTGAGCGTCACTGGTGGCGAGTGAGGAAAAGAGTAAAAGAGATGCCTTGGATTTTTGGTCAGTTGTGATTAACTTTGCCCATAGGCAAACATCATTGTGTGTAAAAAAAAAAAAAAAAAAAAAAAAAAAAAAGATGCATATCCTTTGTTTTTTTAATATGATCTGGGTGAAGTGAGTGGTAAAAGTAAATCATGTTCAGATCGATAATAACGGTCTCCGCCGTGTGATCGAGGGGGTATTGTCAACACTTTTTTTTTCAGTATTAGTAACACGGCATCTGCTCACTGCAGTTGTGTAATCTTCCATAACTGGAATATACTGTATATCACCCAGAGGTGGTGCTCAGTATGACGAATATATCATCATCTAAAGGCAATCCTTCGTTCGTCAGTCAGACTCGAGTGTTACTTTTGCGGCAACACGTCTGCGAATAAAAAGCGACGGAAATGAAACGGCACAAAATGTTAACGAAGTGCTAAAATACGGTACACTGTCAATTGTTTGGTTTATTTGCAGGTAGGACGTAGATGGTGTTTGGCTCAAGTGTGCAAGACAAATCGGACGTCTACAGCATGATTGATTTTCTTGCGTCGTTTCCTGTAAATGTCTAAGTGTCACACTCTTGCGTGATTTAGCTATATACGGCACCTGTCAAAAGACTGGAAACCCTGGAAGAAAGTTCTGTGGAGCCCAAATCGTCTAAAAAAAGAACATTGTAAGACGCACACCAGGAGAGTTTAATGGCTTGGGGTTGTTTTGGAGAAGGGAAGCTTGGAGACTTATTCTGGAAAGTGAAAGGAATTCTGAACCAACATGGCTCCCATTCCAATCTTCAACACCATGTGATTCTGATCATTGGAACCAATTTCGCCATACAACAAGATGATGTGAATACATCTGACCTCTGTAAGCATAATTTAGGGTGCAAACAGTGGGCTGGAGTGGTATCTTGATTGGAATGGCCTGCCCAGTCACCGCACCTAAATCCTATTAACCTGCTCTGAGATAAAGTGGGACACAACAAAGAACTCTCCAACTAGGGAAGGACATCTTTCCGCAAGTTTTCCAAGAGGCACCACAAAGTATTTCAGTTGAGTGTTTGGCGAGCAAACTGTCTGCCAAAACGTGACATTGTTTGCTGCATAGAAACAAAAAAAAACCTACATGTGTCTCAAAAAATTTTAAAAGGCTGGGCATTTCCCCACTTTTGACCTACAGTGTATATAATCCGTCTCATTTACTGCGTAAAAGGTGTCCAGATCAAATTCAAATAGATGTTGTACTTCCAATGTTTTCAACTGAAATGCTTGTGTTTAGGGAGAAAGAAAAACTGTTGAAATGTATCGATTTTGCTTGGACATGGACTGAAATTGCCTCTAACAAGCACTCTTGGATAAGTTGTTTTAGTGCCCACTTGAGTATTTACACCTACCTAAACGGAGTGCACCAATCAGGTAAATACAATAAGCTCCATTCGAATGACCTGAATGCATTTAGAAAACACACAACGGTTCTACAAATAACTCGTTCATTTACGGCTTGAGCCGTTTTGTGTCAGCTCAGCATTAGTTACATTATAGGAACCATTTTACCACAAATTCCATCAGACACAGCTGGTGCTTATGGGCTTACTATCTGCACCCAGATAGTGACCACTCGTTTATAACCATATCCCCAAAAAGATTAAAACCAAAATCCTTGTGGTTTGGATTGTCAACGTTTTTGTAGCCTTGGCCCTCAATTTGTGCACTTCATCTGAAAAATCCTAGTGGAAAAGTTAGCAGGGGCAGTTAGAATCGCCCCCATTCCAATAGTCAAGTACAAGAAAACAACCAAGCAAGCAAAATATTCCTTTGACTTTTTTCGGCCAACTCAACCCACTCCATTTAAGTGCATACCCAGTAACTAACTACCGCATGACTGTAGTGTGTCAATGGTTTCATCTGTAGTGGAAGATCATTATAAAGGGTGAAAGAGCAGGGTCTTCAGATATGGCTTGCTAATGATTTAGCTGTTTGTCCATCTAGTGGAAGTTCATTCTACAACCCTTGGTGCCAAAATAGAAAAGGATCTGCATGTATTCCTTTGTACCCTGTGAAGTTGATGGGAGCAGTGGAGTGTTCATTTCAAGAATAATTGTAAATTTGCATGTGGGGACAATTTGTGCCAGACATCGCTAATATTCCTGAAATGATAATACTTGAAATAAATTGCAGTGAAAAGTGTTAATTATTATATATTATTATTTATTTGATTATGTGGTGATGTGATATTTCACTCTCAGCACTAAAAGACATGTCCAGTAACATTGACAAAAAAAAAATCTATTGTTACCTACAACAAAGTGAAAATCTTACTTTGCATATCCCAGCACCCCTGGAGCACCGGGGTTTAAGGGCTTTCCTCAAGGGCCCAAGAGTGGCAGCTTGCTGATACTGTCCTTGCACACCCTTTACACAGCCAAGAAGGGAAGTGGTAATGTAACAAAGTGGTTAAGGTTTTGGGTTGCTGATTGGAAGGTAGGGGGTTCAAGCCCCAGTATCACCAAGCTGCCACAGTTGGGGGCCTTGTGCTCCAGTGGTGCTAAGCTGCCACAGTTGGGGCCCTTGTGCTCCATGCATCATGCCTGATCCTGCACTTTGACTCAAGCTTCCTAAAATTGCTGGGATATTCAAATGAAAGAATTTCACACTACTGTAATATACTTATAACAAATAAACCCAACCCAACCAATCAAACTGACAACCCTCTGATCACTAACACAGAGCCTTTACCACTAAACTCCTACTTCCCTTGGACTACTTTTCTGCTCCATGATTTGGAGTTTACTGTTGCCAGTTCTGTTTGTCCTTGCCTGCAATTTATGTGCTGTGATTTGAATTTATGACCTACATATCCACAGTGAAATTCTTTCCCAGTGATGTTAGGAAGCTGTGGTCAGAGCACAGGGTCAGCCATGATAAAGAGCCCCTGGAGCACAAATGGTTTAGGGCCTAGCTGAAGGGCACAAGAGTGGCAGCTTGGTGATACCAAGGCTTGAACTCCTGACCTTCCGATCAGTAACCCAGAGGACACAAGGACCCAAGAGTGGCAGCTTGACGATACGAGGGCTTAAACCCCGGACTCCTCATCAGTTACCCCCTGAGCCACAAAGTTGTCAACTACTGGTCGACTTCCAGGTTTAACCCAAATATTACCTGGTAAAAAGTTGAACTCTGAAATCCCACAAAGGTATTCTGTTTATTACAGTATTATTGTACACTCAGTGCTATGATTTACACAGGATGAGTTTCACCAAGCGATACCTTGGCAAGTGTTTTTTTTTTTTTTTTCTTTCTTGTGTTGATTTTTGCAGATAGGTGAAAATGAAAAAGTGATGACTTTTACACATGCTAGCAAACAGTGCTTACTTTTTCCCCATTTATAAAAATTGCATTACGGGTAAATTGCATGCATCCATCTCAATAAATACTTTGTCACAAACACAGACCACGGGCTTAAAGAAACCCTCGCTCCTGTCAAAATGGATTGTTTGCAGCGTTAAACAAATGCAAACCAGGTTTAATACCAAACATAGATAGCATTTTTGAACTTTCTTCTCTTTTTTCCCCCCTTTCCTTATTTCAGTTAACCTCAACTTTGCTTGAATACAAAACACAATGAAAGTAAAATATTCCAGATTTCAGCCCCTATGCCGATTTTTGTGCAGGAATATAAACAAAGAAAAATAAAGGAAGGAAACGGCATCATTTCTATCCCTTGAATTAAAGTCCAAGTCCAGATGCTGCCAGTTTCCCATTGACCCCCATAAAAAACATTTGTATATTTTATCCTTGCAAACCGTATTTACAATCAGCAATTTCCGATTGACAGTAAAGTTTGAGAAAATTGTTTGCAAAAGTGTGTATCTGATGCCAAATAGAGATTTTTAGTGTGGGATCCGGTGATAACCTCTGCCACATCCATTCAATGACCATACTCAACATATCCATGTAGCGGTCTCGAGCTAAAAATCATGAATCGGCTTTAATCTTGATCTCATTTAGCCTTTGCTAAGATCTGTCTATCGACTAGTGTGGAATATTTTTTATTCAAAATAGCCTTTCTAGCGGGAAAGATGCATTAAAGATGTTAAGTTCCTTATCAACCATGGCTAACAATCATTCATTTCAAAAAGTAGCCTATAGCAGTTTTTAAAGAAAATACTAAAAATAGGTCGCTAGTTCTTGTAACGTTGCTGCATCATTGCATGTGTAATATCATACAATATAAACAAACAAATGTGGTTACCTGAGCATAAGATTGGTATGTGCTTTCTGAACACTTTATTCCACATTTTGTCTCCATTTGCTGGTATAAGAAAGTCCACTCATCAGGGAAGATGTTCCACTAGATTTGGTGTAGATTTGTGCTAATTCACACACAAGGGTTTGAATAAAGTCAGGTACTGATGAAGGTCTGAGGTGCATTCAGCATTCGAATACATGTTCCAAAGGGTTAAGATCAGAGCTCCATAGCAGGAGATCTTTCACTCCAACCTATGAAAAGCATATCTTCATGGAGCAGGTTTCGATCTCTTAACTCAAATGAAGGTAAAATTCAATGCTACTGCAACCAAAGACGTCCTATACAATTGTATGCCTCCAATTTTGTGGTTATAGACTTTTCATGGAAAAGTCAAAAAAGTGTGTGTATACAGTATATATATATATATATATATATATATATATATATATACTATATTATTTTCAAGTTCGGTTGCTTTTGTGTTGTTGTTGGTCAGAATGTCCCACTTTGGCTCATCAAACAAGACAACAGACTCCTGAGACTCTGTGTGTGTGTGTGTGTGTGTGTGTGTGTGTGTGTGTGTGTGTGTGTGTGTGTGAGTATATGTGTGTGTGTGTGAGTGAACCATTTCCCAGTAGAGGACCTGGCATCTCTTGTGTGTCGACAGGGGCCGTAATTGCTTGCCTGCCATGACCAGTCAAGCAGATAATATTTTCTTTTGTGTGTCAGGTCAAATTTATAGCAAACTTGGAGAAATCATCTGGAAATTCTGATGCCTGGTCGAGGCCTGCTGCTTACTATGCATTCATTCTGCATCTTGAATATTATGTATCATCGGAAATCGACAAGACTGGTCATACTGTATTTCTTCTTTTTTTTCAAGGAACATTTTGTTGCCCCACGAGTTTGCGATGAATCTGAGAGAGATGGTAGGAAAAAGGGGGAAAAAATGATCAGTTAAGGATGGGATGGATGGAAGCTGTCAGGTCCTGATACACCATATTTCCAAAAGTATTGGGTCATAAGTGCGGTATGTGATTTTTGAGCGTCGCATTCCACATTTAGTCCCAATTTACTCGTATAATTCCCTCCAGTCTTCTGGAAAGATGTTCCAATAGATTTTGGAGTGTGCTTATAGATATTTGTGTTCATCAGCCACAAGGGTGTTATGAAAGGCAAGTACTGATGTAGGTGAGGAGACCTGGGGTGCAGTCAGCGTTCCAATTCATCCCAAAGGTGTTCAGTAGCCACTCAAGATCTTCCACTCCAAAACATGTAAACCAAATCTTTAAGGAGCTCATTTTGTGCACAGGGGCATTGCCATGTTGGAACAAGTTTGGGTTTCCAAAATTCAAGTGAATGCAAAATTGTTTTATAGCGCATTTAAAGGCGTCCTGTACAATTGAGTGCCTCCAGTTATGTGATAATAGTTTGGAAAAGTTCACGAAGCAGCAGCGGTGCTGAGATAACCCCCTCGAGAAACAGTTTGGCGGGAAGAAATCCATCGACATATTAAATATATTTGAAATGAAAGTATTGCGCATTTACTAATAATTATATTAAAAATTTAGCTACCAAAATCAAGCATCCCAATGCTTTTGTCCATAGAGAATCGTTCAAATGTAAAATCTAGGTTTTTGTGCAGTTTACTGTAGTCGTACTTAAAAAAAAAAAAAACCTGGCTGTCATGGAAGCTTTTTATATTTAGATCGACAACGATAACAATATCCACTTCTTTTTTCTACCCTGGCAGGTTTTATTGCATTTCTTGTAAGGCACAGGCAAGCACTTTATTTTACATATGTGTAGGAGTGTTGGCATTGTGTATTTTTTTGACACCCTTGAGTAGTTACTACTGTCAGTGTTTGCCGATTCACTGGTGTGTGTGTGTGTGTGTGTATGTGTGCAATCAGGAAACAAGGCCTTATCCTTATCTTCAGTCATTATGTCCAACACATCATTTTGAAGTGTTACATTTGCTGGCAGTGTTCCTGATCCAAGCTGCTTGTCCTGACTTAACCCTCAGTATGAAAGTTCTCTCAAACCATGTTCCTTTGACGAAGCAAAAAGGAGCATGCTTTCATAGTGATTGTAAGACCCTGTTCCACGACCTTCCACAATCCCACAAACGGAGATTTTTAATGACTTAGCTTTGTGTGTTTTAAACCTCATTCGGACAGAAAACATACGTCGACGGTGTGTGTGCACATTACTAAGGCGCGTGGGAAGAAATGCTGTAAAGAAAAGATGCCTTTGGAAATAATTTCATTAAAATATTTTCCACACAAAGAACATATAAAGAGAAGTAAGCTGCATTTAATTGAATTCTTTGCTCCAAAAAAAATGTAGCAGTGTTTTATCATGCACTGATTGCCGTAACTGTTTCCCGCAACATCGTTTATCTGTAATAAATGGACATTCGGTGCAATCCAGATGAGGTTTGGTTCCCTCTTGAGTCTGGTTCCTCTCAAGGTTTGCTCCTTTTGTCATCTCGGGGAGTTTTTCCTTGCCACAGTCGCCACTGGCTTGCTCATCAGGGACAAACTTACACTTATAAAGAACAACTTATTTATTTTTATCACCACATTATCTGTATAAAACTGCTTTGAGACAATGTTCATTGTTAAAAGAGCGCTATACAGATAAAGATGAATTGAAGTGAATAGACAAACAGAACAGTCACGACAGTCAGAGGTTACTAAGAGTAACATTATAGAGGTGCGTAATTGAGTGAAAGCAATGTTTAATGTCCACAGGCTATGGTCGCTGAATTACTTTAAGTCCAATTGGCGCTCTAAAAACTATGCCGCTTTCATTTTCTGCAGCATAGCTTGTAGTCCCAGAACTAGTTAACAGGTTAACCAGTGAATATCCAGAGCCAAGGCCAGGGAGCAGACAAGCAGGCAAAATTGCTTCTAATTATTTTGCTTAAGGTCTCCACAAGCGTTTGTCCGTATAGTGTGCATACACGAGGTGGCATCAAAAAGTTTCGGGACTAGCTTTGAAACGCGTCAACAGATGGCAGCACAAGACTGCACGCTCAGTCACAGGGAGCACCGACCTTCATAAGTCAGCGTGCCAAAAAAACACCACGTCTACAATTCTGACTGCGTGTTCATTCCGTCACTGAGCTCTCTTAACAATATGAACAATAACCACACAACTGTATGAAAAAAATAAAAAGCAAGCTCCATGAAGATATGTTTTACAAGAGTAGATGATCAGGATTTGCCTGCTATAGAGCGCCGACCTCAACCCAATTAAACACCTTTGGGATGAATTTTTGAGATGAATCACTGTGAATTTCACCTACATCAGCACCTGACTTTACCAACGTAGCTTGAAGCTTGAATAAATCACCACAAATCTTCACAACCAAACATCTTCCCAAAAGAGTGGAGGTTATCATGAATGGGATGTTCCAAAAGCACAAACCAGTCTTATGCTTGGGTGTCTACAAATTTGTGTCTATAACATTGGACAGACATGCTAGGACTAGTACATATGTTCTGAGAATGATATTCATTTCAATTAGAAAATATTCATTTTGGTGGGTGGGGCTTAATGGTGTCAATGATCATTTCTTCATGAGTTTTAGAAGAAATTAAAATCTACCAATTGCATCAGGGCAACAAATACTCAGTGTTACTAGTCCTTATAATAGAAAGCAGGTTTGATGTGAAGGTTTGGGGGGAAAAAAAAAAAAACAACACAATAGTTGGAAAGGCTACATATGATCATGCTGGAATAAAACAAATCTGAACTCCAAGGCCAAAGTCAACAACGTCAAATCAAATCCAGAACATAACCAAGAAATGCTTTGAAGAAATATCATCTCTGTGTAAAGCAGGAACATGGATAAGTGTCATGTGACCGGCTTTGGGTTGCTTTTTTTTGGTTATTTCGGAATACGGTAGGCAGAGGATTCTGTGTATATATAATGAATATATAATCAATCAAGCAAAGTGTATGAGGAGTGAATAGGAAGCGTGATGGAGTGCGCTAGGGAGTTTGCTCCGACCCCTCATTAGACGTGTGTAATGTACCTTGTGTTTTCAAATTGCACTTTTTATGACACACTTGTCATCGCTAATGTCAGAATGTCAGAGGCTTCGCATAAAGACTCAATGACTCTAAAAGACGCGATTATATATCTATATATCGATATATAATGTCGCATTTGTGCATGATGATGGCAAAAACTCTTCTCTATTCTACAACACCAGGCTGGCAGTTAGAGAGGAGACGCTTCTCTGCACACCTGCTCCGTACCATTTACCTCCTCTGATGTTCCTCGCCTACTGATTGGGATTCAAACCTCCTCATAAGCATTTGAGAAATCGGAGGACATCTGCTAGGACGTGTACCCCTGCACCTACCCATCCTCCTACGCTATTGTTGCTCGACGTTTCCTCACACTTTTTTTTCCGGCCCGGTACGAAATGACGAAACGCGACGGCTGCAAACCAGAGCGATCCGATTCCACGAAGCAAATTTGAGAGCCGTGATTTCATCGTAGCTCGCAGGAGAGCACGCGGAGATCCTTTGTCCTGTCTGACGTGTGTTTTTTTTTTTTGTTTTCGTTTCCACGTGTGTGTTTGCGCGTGCACGCTCATGCACGTATTTTACGGGATCGGGTTCGAGAGTAATACAAGCCGTTATCTTGGGAGTTTTTGAAACACTCAGTTACCTTGAAATCCCTGAACTGAAATGATTTCATGCAGCATTGCACCAGATATGGCAATAGAGCATGAAATTGAGTCACTCAGTGTTAAAAAAAAAAAAGAGAGAGAAAAAAAAAAGGAGAAAAATGAACAAGAAACAAAAAATCCTTTTTACCACAAGATGTTATTCTTGTCTTTATCTGTGCATCAGTAAATACACTTTTTATTCGTATTATTTTTACTGAACATTTCGTTAATTCTGATGCAAGCGCATTAATTCTGTCATTCTGTTCCACATTATTAGTATTATTATTATTATTATTATTAGCACTCAATTGTATAGGATGCGCTAGCATTTTCTATTTTGCCTTCATTTGAACTACGAGACCCGAACCTGCTTCTCCATGCTCCTCTGCAAAAAGCCAGCTCCATGATCCTATGCTTTAGAAAGACTGGAAGATCTTGAATGGCCTCCTACAGAGCTCTGACCTCAACCCCGAACACCTTTGGGATGAATCGGAACGGCATCTCGGATCTCCTGCGTCGGTACCCGACTTTATTGTCTGAACGAGCACAAATCTCCACGAACTCACTCCACAATCTGGTGAAACATCTTCCCAGGAAGAGTGCGGTTATGGACAATATGAATTCGTATGCAAATACGAAGTATTTTCAAGAGTCCACAAACTTTAGATGGAAAGATTCGGCGATTCGCATCGGTGTCTGTCGGATACTTTTAGTCAAAGCCTTTACAAAACACCGCATTTAAACCAATAGACAAATTTCACCCGTCTGCTATAAGTGCTAACGGAAATGATAACTTCTTTATAAATGAAGGAATTTTTCTTTTTTTTTTATACAAGTCCTCATGCATTTAACATGAAATGAACAACCTGTTTTAGCGGAAATGCACATAAATCACACGGGGATTTTTTTTAAGCAGGCCAAAGAGCAGGAGCATCCAAAGATTGCCACACATGACATAGAAAAAATACATTAAAATCATCTGTCTCTATATCAAAGCTTAGAATTTAAAAAAAAAAGGCTTTATGCAGGAAAAAAGACAGTACCTGGAAAGGGCATCAAATGTAAATATGAACGGATCTCTGGATCCTCGTACGCTATTACGCTGCCTTTTCCTTACGCACAGATGAAAGCAAACGTCTCCACTGGCCATATCTACTGACTTTGGATGTTCTTCTCCGTATTTTTTTATTTATCGAGTTTAAAACCAGGTATCTAGACAACGAGTGAACAGATTTCGGTGCTATGAGACAAAGGAAGGTAATAGAAATATGACCCAGACACTCAAAGACATGAAATTTGTTGTTCTGCCAAAAGTATTGGGACACCTGATTTTTCCAGCCGTGTGTGGTAATTGTCTAAACTGTTGGAGACACACAATTTTATATTGCCTTTGGATACAGTGGCATGAAATTGTCCCTTCACATGAATCAGGAGCCAGCTCCATGAAGATGCTATAAAACTCTGATTTCAACCCTTTTGAACATGAACAAATCAAAACATTGACTTCACATCTTTGAGAAGACCCACAGACTTTTGTTCCCATAGTGTACTTGAGCCCTTAACAACTTATAGTACTGATTCCCACGAGTTATACCAGAATGATTGGACTTTTTTTTTTTTAATAAAGTGGATTTTCTTTTTACACTCATAAAATCAGCTCTTTAATAAGTCTCAATTCCCCTGGCACTGCCTTTTGATCTTTGCAGTTTTACATGTAGCCACTAGGGGCCACTGGAGCAAAAAAAGTGTGTAGGGTTATGAAAATGAAAGAGCTGTCCATGGTGCTGACATTTATTCATTCATTTCTTTTTTATTTTTTTTTACAGGGAGACGTGTCAATACTACAAAGCAGACGTTGAATTTCAAACACGTTTATTACATGTCAGAAAAGGAAAAAAAATAAATAACTGTACCAGGACACGTTCCTGGACATGCAGGAAACCCGAGGAACCAAAAATGGACTTGCAAAGTGTTTTGGGAAGAGGCGATTTCGAATGATCTCCTGGAGTGTGTTCTGACACAGCATGTCAATATTGCTGGAAAAGTCATTCACATAAAATAATAAAATGATGATGGAAATTTCTTTGTAGTCAAAATCAATATCAGTTTTGGAAGCACGGAAAAACAAATCAGAGCCGACCCCCTGCTTTTCTGGTCAAGGCTGGCTGCCGTGGGGATGATAAACAGTTTCTGATTACACCGATAATATATGTATTCCAAAAAGCCCAATTGTCTTGTTACAGCAGCATCTAGATAGACCACAAAAAAATCCGAATAACGCTCCGGCATGTATTTCCAACCCCTGCAGGACACTAACCCCTGACCACCATAACCTCAACCATGTAATTTCAGGCTCATGAGTATAAAAAGTTCAACTGACCACCAATACCTGTGTTTTTCAATGCTCTAAACTCTCACCTACATTTCAGCCAATCAAATATTAGTATTCACCAAGAGATTGGAATAAATAAAATTAGAAAGACTTATTAACAACACGTAATTGAAATACACATCTTTGATTGTTTTCGATAATTAACGGCAAAATGAAATAGCTTTTTAATTACTTTTATGTAAATGAAGTGGAACAAAAGGTTGGAAATCGTGTTTTTCTTTTTTAAACCTCGCATGAATTCTTTTTTCGTGTTATTGCTTTATTACTTACAGCGGAATGCGGCCTAATTGCGGCTTAATTTATCGGATCTTGAAGCGAAGACTCTTCATTAGTCCTAATATTAGACAGCGTTTAATATGTTTCATGTGAAAAGGATAATACACTGCGTTTCGAAATTGCTCGTTAGCTGACGTGCACACAAACAATTACCGTACACACGGATTGATGATTCACAGTCCAATTTCGAACGAATCTCAGGTGCGATGAATTTTTGTTTTCGGAGTGTGCTGGCCTTCCTTCGAACTGCCGAAGTCTCTCGTATGATTCACGGCTTTCCAAATGGGCTTGGGACAGGAGTCGTTTGTTTGATTCGATGAAATCCGATTCAGTTTTATTTGTAAAGCAACGTGTTTAACATCGGACATTGTATCCAAGCAGACGATGCTACGATATGCAGAAAAAAATGTATGCATGTTTTATATTTATGTTCTTAAAACAAATGACTCAAGATCATGTGTCACTCACCCAGTTTGCATGACCATACATTATTCTGAAGCTCATTTTAAAAATTGCATGTTTTAGGCCTATGATCCAGCTGTACACACTAACAAATATAAAATAAAAAACTGTTTTGAAATTGATGCATCGTAAACATTAAAGCATGTAGCACAATACAGCCTGCGTTAGCAAGTTATGGGTCACGTCCCGTTGGAGTTACTCGGGGTTACACACCATGCTCTGGGGAAAGAACAGCAATAACAGGATCTCATCAGCCAGAACTGAACTCATAACCTCGTTTGGTTCATGGCCTGTGGCTATATTCACCGACTGCTGGATTATGGCCACCGCTCCACTTTATATTACGTTCCGGATTATGAATAACATCAAATTAAATCAGGTCTCTGTTGATTGGCACTCGAAAGTTGGCTAGGTAAAAACTATCATATAATTCAAGATAATGTCTGTACAAGAGAGATATTTAATATTGTGTTAATCTGATTCCTTTGAGGGCAGTTCTTGGCTGGAGAGGGCAGTAGGAGGGAGGTAGTAGACTTTATTGACTGCAACAATCAGGTAAAAAAGTCAGGAATGATCAACTGTTGTTGGGACTTTTCCAGCCATATTGGGTTCTTACTGCAAACCGTTACCACAAAATTGTATATGACGTCTTAGCATAACATTTTCCCTTCATTTATCCAATTCTCCTATGCCTGCTGGACGCCCTTAGAGTAAGCAAGTCCCAATCTCATTGGGAAACAATCTCATCTCAAACTAAAAGCGTCAAGAGACATGAATTTGAAGCTACCAAGAGCCCATGCTGTTCAAATCTGTTTGGGTAGAAATCCAAAGTGAAATTATGTTAATAATAAAGAGAATGGACTATTGATAACATTCATGGACAAAAATATATTCAAAGTTAGTCAGTGATTCTATTAGAGTTCAGCAAACATTGAGGTTTTGACCCAAGTTTGACTGACCTCACAAAGATAACTGGAGGTTAAGCTGTCTCACATGCTAAGTGCCGCTAGCACATTCTCATGCCGATCACCCCAAAAAAATAGGTCTGAAATAAATGAGCTCCTTAGGGTCAAGCCCAGGTTTGTTAAAAAAAGCTGGGGGGAGCTGCCTTGACAGCTGGTATGAGTGGGCATAATTAAGGAAGACATTATGAATAAGAAGGACTGGGCCCAGGATCCTGTTAGTAAGTTGTAGCTTTGGACATCTCAATCAATTTCTATTTATTTTTTGCCAAAGACCTCTACTCTTTATCAGTCTTGGCTGGGTTAAGTGATCAGAAGATCGTGAGTTCAAATCCCAGCACCACTACGTTTCCACTCCTGGCTCTTGAGCATGGATTCGAGTGCTCAGATGTCAAAATGGAATAATTGTAAGTCGCCCTGGATGAAGACGTCTGCCAAAATGCCTTAAGCAGGTTGTTATTAGGGAATTTCTCGTTCCTGACCAGTAGCTTCTCTATGCAGGAGCTCATGAGTCAATCAAAGGATGAGAGAAAGTCTGCATGCATTTTGCTGAGCGAGCTCATTCGGAATAGAGAAAAAGAAAAAAAGAAAATAATGATGATTTTGAGGATTGCTAATGCTATGTCGCATAGAAAATGAACATGTAGACAGTAGGGGGTGTACACAAAATTGCTTTTTGTATTTTTTTTTTTATTAATGCATTATTTATTTTTACAAATGAAATATATCAAGGTAAAGAATAAATTGAATGCAATTCACATTTTTATTATATTAATTACATTGTGTAAAGGGTTTAAATGGCACAAATTCGATTAAATAAATAAAATTAAATAAATGGAAAATTAAATAGTTTACGTGTTACTCCACATCTGGGTAATGCAGAGGCGTATATAAGGGTGTACGTGTGTTTTTACATCTAATATTTCATTAAAAAAAAATTTCGTCTTCTTAACTGTTCTACTCATTTCAGCATACCTTTAACAAATGTCTTCATTTCTTTTATCCGTTATTTAATCACTCCCTCGATATGCGGAATTGTCAAAATTTTCTCCTTTTTAGAGAAACTCTTGAATCTGCACAAAAAACGCTAAAAGATCCATATCGCAAACTGTCATAAAAATATCAGCGATGACGTGAAGTGGAAGCGAGTCCGAAGATGCGCAAAACAAAAGTTTTACAACGCACTACAAATCGTATTTCCGGTATGGGGGCGAGTGGCCACAGTGACACTGCGCTAACTCTAGTTTCTTTTTTTTTTTTAAACCCTGGCACTGTTGTGTTTTTTTTCAATGTTAATAATAATGAAGACATTTACATTTATTTACACGCATTTGGCAGACGCCCTTATCCAGAGTGACTTACAACTGAGCAGGGGAGGGTTAAGGGTCTTGCTCAAGGGCCCAACAGTAGCAGCTCGGGGGTGGTGGGATTTAAACCTGTGACCTTCCGATCCATTGTCCAATGCCTTAACCACTGAGCTACCACCACCTCTCTGAAGAAAAGCTACAGCGACACTGCACCAAACCAAAGCCCTGTCTGGAAGAAGTTGGGTACAAATACGTGTATCGTTACACCCCTAGTAGACGTTTTTCCCCAATCCATGTTCTTTAAAATATCTTGACAAAATCCTGATGTTTTTTTTTCCCAATTCTCCATTCAGATTTCCTTCAACATTGTCCAGTGATTTATTAAATAATTGATCTAATTCCAGTATTAAAGCTGGATTTATCAGTGCGGTCAACTTTACTGTTGCTTTCCCTAAATATTAATAACGATATGAATCACACTAATGGCAGCTCCAGGAAAAGCATTAGGACCGGCCCATACGTATCAGTTAGCCTCACACGAAAGCTTCATTTATCTGTACGATCGTGTTCGGATAACAAGAACGGACAGAACGATTTGAGGAAGGGATTTTTGCGAGGACCCGGCGTGTCACGTTGAATCAAACGTGTCTAAAGGAGACATCAGCGTTAATATAATCTTACAGTAGGAAATGCAGGAGACGGCCGGTCCTGCGACCTCGTGAAGTCTCACCAACATGTATTCATTATGCATTGATTAGTGGCTGGCGTGTAGTGGAGTCATTTGAAAGGACTGCATCGATTGTTCTGAAAGCAAATGAAATGGAAATTGTCGGTGGCATTTGGGTGAATAAGGGATTTTTTTAATAGCATTAATTGGTGCAGGGTTTGGACAATTAATACATAACAAGAATTGCTGCGTTTATAATCGTTTTCAATTTATTTTTTTAAGGCAATTTGTTTTCTCGCATTTTGAGTACTAAATTGACGCCGTATGACGAGTAAACAAAATAGGCAAAATCGCAAAACTCGCAACATGGACATGCGACATGTCTAAACACTCAGCACAGCGTGGAGAATCGATTGCCTGGTAATATAGTGGTCATTGACTCCGCCCTTTAAAAATAACGATATATTAATCATGCATGCGACAAGTCAAAACGCTCAGCACCGCGTGGAGAATCGATTGGCAGGTAACGTAATGTAGCAATGTCATTGACTCCGCCCACTCAGAAAATTATGATTATAATAAATATATGTGTGTGACATGTCAAAACCCTCAGCACAATATGAAAATTTTATTGCCAGGTTATGTAGTAATGCGCTTGGCCCCGCCCACTCAAAACAATTACCGGCAAGCATAGACATGTGACGTATCGAAATGCTCGCCAGATGAAACAGAATTGATTCACACGCTTTGCATCGGCATTAAAGCACATGCATTGCCAACTTTTGCACTGGAAACCATTCTTTTCTTTTTGTTTCACAGAAAATGAAATGGAAAAAAAATATATTCTAATCTTTTTGGTGTAATTTTGAGCATATGGCTGTGTATGTAACAAAATTGTAATAATAAATAACATTTTCAAATGTTTTTTAAGAGGTTCATTTGTTTGTTTGTTTTTTTATTACATTTTTTTCTTTGCTAATCAAATAATTTACGTACGTTAGTTGTTCCTTAAAGCTTTCCGAACATTAGGGGCCATTAGACTTCATTACCAAACCGATACGTTTACATGCGAGAGCAGCGTTATAATTCATCGAGCTTTAATGAATGATTATTAAGCAATTAATAATAACCCGAATGAAGCATTATTATGTTTATCCGCTATTCGTTCTGCTACCCAAGAATAGCGCTGTAGAACTAGAGCTTTGCTAGTCTTTGAGAGTCATTAAAAGATTGTGCATTTATCTCTTAGGAATAGCGGTGAAACCTCAGCTGAGCCCTTGAGCAAGATTCTTAATACTCAGCTCCTTTGTGATATTCTTGGATTCCATCCTGTCTCCTTAGACGGCACTGTGGATTAAAGCGCCTGCCAAATAAATGACATATAATACATTTTGTGGGTAATAATCATCTGTGATACACCGTTCTGTTTAAGGGCAGTAATAATTCAGACCCAAAAGATGATCATTTTGGTGTAATACTATACGGGCAAAAGTTTGTGGGCACCTAACAAAAAGATTCCTATTAGGGCTGTAAGGTATTTAAGTAAATGTACTTTTTACTGTACTTAAGTCCTTTTTAAAGACTTACTCTAGCTTGACCGAATATCAAAAAACTTTGACTACATTCATGATTGAATAGATGTACTATTTACTCCACTATATTCGAATTCACAATCAGCGTTTACATACCAATTACACTTCAGCTCGAAATATTTGGTTTTACATCATCTAAAATGCAATTTGTTTGTCTTGCAAATTTTTTTCATCAATCAAAGATCCCTTTTTTTTTTTAGGTTTCCTGGTGGTCTAGTGGTTAGGATGCGGCGCTCTCACCGCTGCGGCCCGTGTTCGATCCCCCAGTCAGGGAACCGACCCACGCCATTAGGGTTGCACAAGCCTTAGTGCCAGTCCCAAGCCCGGATAAATGGGGAGGGTTGCGTTAGGAAGGGCATCCAGCGTAAAAACATGCGGATGATCCGCTGTGGCGACCCCTAGTGGGAGAAGCCGAAAGAAGGTTTCATCAAAAGATCCCTTTTTTGGAAGATCGCTTTACTACATTGTAAAGTCCATGCAGGTTGGATTGATTATATTTTAAGAAATGAAACTTCACAAATTAACTGTTTTTGGCTTCTCGCTAACCTCGGTGGAGCTTTAAGCCTACGTTCAATAAGTACAGTTCAAAATCAGATATTTGAAGACTTTTACTCAGGTTATATTGGAATTTGACTCAGCTTGTGAGTTTTGCCGTAAGGTATCTATAGTTTTACTCAAGTATGGTTTTCGGGTATCTCTGATTCATATTTTTTCAATTCAAAATTTTTCAGCCACAAGGGTATTAGTAAAGTCTGGTAAAGATGGAAGAGGACGTGAGGAGGTGCAGTCAGCATTCCAATTCATTTCAAAGATGTTTAATACGGTTGGGGTTAAGTCCCAGGTCCACTCTAACCCATGTAAAGCATGTCTTCATGGAGCTGCACAGGGGCATTGTCATGCTGGAATAGGTTTGGATCTTCTAGTTATATGTAGATGTTCGAGGGAATCCAAAGACGGCAGTAACATTTTGGGAAAGAATCTCATATGGTTGGAAAAATCTGATTTCCCAATACCTTTGTCCATAATAAATATATATAGCGGAAACACGATTGTTTTTCGCTGCCGCTTCCCGTCATCGCCCATGTTTTTGATGACACACTTTATGTACATTTTCAAGATTTTTTCTCAAAAAGAAAATCCTGACAATTCTGCATATCGAGGGAGTAAATAAATGAAGTATGCTGAAATAAATAGAACAGTTACGAACATGTCTTTAAAACATTTAACATTTCATGTCAAACCCACACACACAAACAGATTTATATGCACATCTGTATTACCCAAATGGAGATTTAACAAATGCAAACTATTCAATGAAACGTTTCTATTTATTAAAATGTGTTAAATCGATTTCATTTGTGCCAGTTTAATCGCTTAGTGAATTTAGTCAATATAATAATAAAAAAAACATTTTGCATTCATTCGATTTATTATATTTTATTTTTAAACGGTTTATTTTTTTATTTGAACCGAGCAGGTGTTTTATTTAAACTTGATTCGAAAATGTAAACAATAATAAATGACGTAAAAAAAAAAAAAAAAAAAAACAACGACTGTACTGTACCAAAATTTTACCAAACCGTCACCTAAAAGCTGAGGTACATACCGAACCGTACGTATTATATATTAAAAAATATATCCTATATTTTCAAAAGTATTGGGTCACCTGGAAATAAGTACGGTATGTGATTTTTGAGCGTCACATCCCACATTTAGTCCCAATTGGCCCTTATAATTCTCTCCACGCTTCTGGGAAGATGTTCCACTAGATTTTGGAGTGTGGTTATGGATATTTGTGTTCATCAGCCACAAGGGTGCTATGAAAAGCAGGTATTGATGTAGGTGAGGGTTGCAGTCAGCAGTCATAGATCAGAGCTCTATAGCAGGCCACTCAAGATCTTCCTCTCCAAAGCATGTAAACCAGATCTTCAAGGAGCTCACTTTGTGTACTGCCATGCTGGAACACGTTTGGGTTTCCAAGTTCAAGTGAATGCTACATTTTATTATAGTGAATCTAAAGTCCTGTACAAGTGAGCACCTCCAGCTTTGGGGTAACAGTTTGGAAAAGAACCACATATAGAGGGAAAGATCAGGTGACCCAATACTTTTCTAGATATAGTGAAAACTTTTGTGTATGAATATATTTATATACACAAAAATATGTACAAATACTGTACTCTATATAGGATGTATGAAGTTTGGCGACTGCGCCCATTCTCATACACACACGGGGCAATAATGATTTCTTTTTTTTTTTTTTTTTTTTTTTTTTAAAGGGACACGTTTCTAATCAACAATAGTCAGCAGTCAAATCTTAACAATGCAAGGGAGACTTTCTCTCCTGTATTTAATATCTCTGCCTGTCAGAGGGTTATGCACAGATGATTAATGCATGTGACAGTCCAATTAGTCAACTGCAAGAAGGAATATGACTTTCTTTTTTCTATCAGATTAAGATCCTACATAATCTATTTGGCGCTATTGATTGCGCTCAGCAGTAACAAACAGACAGAGGATAAAGTGGGGGGGGAGAGAGAGAGAGAGAGAGAGAGAGAGAGAGAGAGAGAGAGAGAGAGAGAGAGAGCGCGGAAGAGACACTCTGGGAAAAGCAAGAGCCACTTGTTCCTTAGACGCCCATAATGCAGCCTGCCGATGTCTATCAGCCAGGTAAAAACCTCGGATAAGCCTCAGGGCCTTTCGACATGGAGAGGGAATGTGACAAGAGAAGAAGGTTTAAGGGAGAATCAGGACTCTTAGTAATAAGGCTTTTACCTCCAGAGGGCAAAAGCAAGCAACAGTCAGATGGAGCCGAGTTGAGATTCCCTGTTAGGCCTGTTTTACAAACGGCGCATTCGGAAAGTATTCGGACCCCATATCACTCCCCCCCTCAATCGTGTTATGTTGCAGCCTGATACTACAATCGTTCAAATTTTTTTTTTTCTCATTATTCTACACGCAGTATCCCATAAACAGTCAGACCAGAATCCTAGAAAAGTCTATACATTTTTTTTATTATTAAAAAACGAGTTTAATTAAAGGTATGCTTTAACCTTGTATGTATATAAGAATGTGAAGAATTTCGGGAAAGATGTGAAAGAAATGATAAAGCAGATGCTTGGTGTTAACATTCCACTTAATCTTTTTATTTCATTTATATCCTAAAGAGATCAAGTTAAGAAAGACAGAATATATATTTATAAATATTTGTATTCTTCAAGCGAAATCGTTTTTTTTTTTTTTTTTTTTTTAATTGGAAAAGTTTGTGTGCACCAAGTATAGGACACTGGCTGAGAAAAAAAATGGTAAATATATCAATGTTAAAGATATTACATATATAAACATATATTAAGAGATAAATAGAAAAGACTTTTGATGGAGTTTGGGACCTTTCAAGTTCTTAAAATATGTTGGATGCATGTTGTTAGACTAAGAAAAGTGGTGATTTTTGTAGTTGTTTTTGTTTATTTGTTTATTAGTTTGTTCCTGACTGAGCAATCGGGGGAGATGGGACGTAGTAAGAGATAAGATAAAGAACCTATTGGTCACTTGGACTGAGCTCTGGACATCCTGTGTGGAGATGGGAGAAAGTTCCAAAAGGACACCATGACCTGCAGAAACCCACCAATGCTGATGTTACGTTAAGTTTACACGGCTTAGAGATAAGAATTCAAATTCTTCCATCCAGCTGTTGTTGAATTCACACTTTTTTTTATTCCCCCAGAGCACCACCTGATACCACTTCTTCCATTTCTACCACTGATGGTTGATTCGGCTTCCGACTATTACCTTCATAGATACAGTGCATCAGCAGCACAACTGGGTTGGAGGTTGCCAGGTTGAGGTCACAAATGGGTTGAAATTTGTATATTGCACCAACTGTGGGAGGCGAATGGGATGGAGAGCATACCTTTAATTAAACTCGTTTTTTAATAATAATAAAAAATGTATAGACTGTTTAAACCTCTAAAGAGGTTTAAGATAGACAAGTTACAAGAGTTCCTAGGGAGAAAAAAAAAATAAAACTGGGGGGTGAAATACCAACACAGTCTCACGGCATTTCGGGATTTTCTCATGAATTTTAATCTATTGACTCATGAAAATGAATTTTTCGTGTCACTCAGCACGACTGCCTCCATCTGGCTTCATCTCCATAGCAATGGAGGCAGAGGATCATAGGCAATGCTGACAGAAATGCTTATAATTTTTTCTCCATTTTGATCAGAGAATAAGGCAGAAGATATGCGTTAGCATTGGGGTTATACTGTAATGAATGTGTCTCTAATTAACGCAGTCTCCTTAATTAACCGGGAGAACGTATTTACTGTATTTGGACTGGAAGGAATCAGTGGTTTATCATAGTAGCGAGTAGCCGGCAGAATATAAAGCATTAAAAATGGAGAAAATCTCCTGCTTGAATGTTGATTAATGGTGCTTGAACATAAAAAAAAAATCAATAACAAACTAGAAAAAAAAATTTTACGCATCTGTGGTATACAGTGGCAGGAAGAGAACTTTGAGGGAGGGGTCTATAAGCAAGAATCAATAGATCACGTTTCACAAAATGCCGTGAGACTGGGCTGGATACATACGGGAGTCTCCAAGAAAAAAACGGGAGTGACTTATGTTTTATTAGCACGAATACGAACGAAACATTTGCACTGAAGATTCGCATGCAAACGCCCAGCGGTTGGCAAATCACTCCAAGCAAACTTGATTTTTTTCTACTTTCCAAAGACCCCATTATGAATGGCTCTCAGCTTCAAGACAAATCTGTCATTTGTGACCTATTCGTGACCTATTGCTGACATTATAATCCTCGGACTGTTAAAATTCATTAACAGCGCGCCGCGATGCATGCGAAAAGCTGCGATACCAAATAGAGTCGGTCAGAGATGAGAAATCATTGCAGGCGAAAGTTCAAAGACAATTAGCGCACATCAAAACGAGAAGGTGGCGGCACATGACAGAGGAGGTGAGGGTGAAGCTCATCTGACAGGCTTTGCCCACCTTCTCTTTTTCAAAATGGCTTCTCGTTCAAAAGTGCCCTCATCGCTTTGACCCCTGATCTTTGGTCTCTCAGGCATGTAAATCAACCCTGTGCTTAAACTGTTCTTGGGAGAAACTGCTGGGAAAAACTCTCAGGGTTTAAAGGGGCAAAGAGGATATCCATGACAAAGATTACAGAGAAAGGGCAAAGAAATGCTGAAATTTACATGGCGCTGATTATGTGCCTTTTTCCCACTCATTGGTTACTAAAAAGAAATTAAATTGTAGCAGATGAGGTGGATAGATACTTCGGAGAAGTTAACCAGCAGATATGTATTCTCTGTAGTTTAAAAATATAAACTGACAAACAATTGTCTAAACTAGAGGCCAGTTAAAAATAATGTCTTTGTAACGAGATGCAAAATTTCTTATAATAAAGATTCCAATATATTTTTCCTATTTTGGGAATCTAAAAAAAATGCTGTTCCATAAACTTTCCTGTAGAGGGCGCATTGTGCCGGTAGCTTTGCATGTCTACAGTATGGTTAGGATTAAAATAATAAAAATAAAAAAAAAGCTAAAGAAATAAAGGTGCTTTGTACTCATGATAATGATGATATGATACAGTGCCCCCTGAGCACAGAGGGTCAAGGCAACACAGGGGTTTGAAACCCCAACCTTCTGATCAGTAACCCAGAGTCTCAACCACTGAACATGCTCCCCCCCCCCCCCCCCCCAAAAAAAAAAAAAAAACACCAAAAAAAAACCCAAATGCAATTAAACTGCGACACCAGGTGAGCAAAGAGATCATAGAAAATGTCAGTTGATAATATTTGGACAAAAGTATTGGAACACATTTTTTATCCAGCCATATGTGGTTCTTCTGGAAAGTTGAAGGCACACCGTTGTGTAAAATATCTCCAAAAGCACACTCCAAAAACTTTTTAGATGGGTGAACTGAGGAAGTGGTACCTCTGCGGTCAACTGACTTCTGATCAAAAGGTCTTGAGTTCAAATTCCAGCACCGCCAAGCTGCCACTTTTATAAAAGTACATAAATGAAAATTGGAACGCTGAGCAAACAATTCAAACAATTACGCTCCAAAATCTAGTGAAATATTATTCCAAAAGGGTCAAGGTTATTAGAACCAGTTATTATAAACGGGGCCTCGAAGTGGAAAGGCTCTAGAGTGAACTGCCGCTACTAGTCCGAGATGGATAACAGTGGTGACGTCCCCAGAATTTGCACCACCTAATGGATTCATCATTGACCCAACATCTCCAGCACCAGGCTCTGTCCCATGTGGCAGCAACACAGCCTGCATTGCGATCACCAGCACTGACCAAGTAGAGCAGACTGCAGGTATAATAAGTCTCTAAGAACTAACAACATCCCTGGTATGTGAAAAAGTGACTGGCTTGTTTGAAATTCCCAAAAGTTGCATCATTCTTGACACAAAGAGAGTTCCAAATCAGATTTGAGTCATAGCAGCGTCTGAAAACAGATCGATGAAATGAAGAGTTAGCAAAGAGGTTTAGCGAATCGCAGACCAAACCAGAGCTTGTGGTACCTTTGACGAAATGAAGATGTGCTTATTACAAAACTCACAGTGACTGAGTTGCTGGGAAGGGGCTCACCATAGGGGGCAAGACTAGTAGTATTATTTCAAAAGTTAACCAATGCAAAAAATAAATAAGACAGAAAATCTGCTCAACAGAATAATGGGGCTCAGGGTGCAAGTGTTGTTTGCCTCACAGCGAAGTGGGTCTGAAATTCAGCGTGGCAGTAAATTAGTTTCAAGTGTTTTGCTTTATTCATTGTATCGAGGTCTGAATGACAAATGTACTCATGTCAAGAGAGGCATTAAATCAGCAATCGCAACAAACAGCATCGCTGATGATCACATTCTAGAGCAGAGGACTCAATCTGGTAGCTTGAGAGACAAAAATGAAGTGTGACACACAAGGCTTGTTGGATTCAAGTGAAGGTTAAAATGATTGAGGCGATATATGAAGTCTCTACACAAGTTATCAGGTCTGGCTAAAAATCTAGAGAAAGTTACATTTATGGCAGACGCCTTTATCCAGAGCAACGTAGGAAAGTGCTTTGAGTCTCCATCATAAAATAAATCGACACTGGTTCACTCGGTTACAGACTTGGGATACCATCAGGCTAGAACTCTGT
The DNA here is from genome assembly GCA_039877035.1 of Silurus lanzhouensis. Classification (NCBI taxonomy): domain Eukaryota; kingdom Metazoa; phylum Chordata; class Actinopteri; order Siluriformes; family Siluridae; genus Silurus; species Silurus lanzhouensis. The sequence continues at coordinate 1,783,148 of JBCEWE010000098.1, forward strand.
TGAGAAAAATTATAGAACAAACAGGGGGGAAAATGTGGTTCCTGATCGGAAGGTCAGGAGTTCCAGCCCCCAGTATCACCAAACTGCCACTTCTGGGGCCCTTGAGCAAGGCCCTTAACCATATACCATGGTGCTATATCATGACTGACCCTGTGTTAACCCAGGATGCATGATCTGTTCTCTTTGAGATCATAGTAAAACAGAATAGGTTTAGACTTTTTTTTAAATATACAGTATAACGATGTGTATTTTTCGCTCGGACGATGTTGTGAAGACGATGTTGTGTGCTGATCTATAATGGCACCCATTGTGATTGGTTTCTGAGCCAAAATGGCAGAACAATATTGGGTCATGAGAAAGGAGGAGGGGAAAAAAAATGGATTTCTATAAAGTGCATGAGCGATTATTAGTACAAAGGTATGCGGCGAAGAAAAACCCCTGGGCGAAGCTAAATAATGCAAAGACGCGATTGACATCCTGATGAAAGAGACACCGTGAAATGCATCGATTATTGCATTGGAGTGCAATTAAACGGCGCAGCCAGAGCTCGCACTAATCCTCTCTCCGTTTTTTTGTTACACTTTTGATAGTGGGGAAAGATCAGTGATTTCCTGATGTTCAATTCAACTACAACGCCTACACCACGGATCCGAGGTGGGTGACATTATTATGTCCTGATTCAGTCGCTTACATTTAAAGCATTTGGCAGACGCTTTTATCCAGAGCAGCTTACATTTACACTGTATGGATAAAAGGTATTGGGACACTTGACCTTTCCTGCCATATGTGGTTCTTCTCCAAAACTGTTATCGCAAAGCTGGAGGCACTTAAGGTCTTTGGATAAGGTAAAATAAAAAATTGCTATTACAACCTGTTCTAACAATAATTGAAAGGCTTTGAATTGTGCAAAGGTGGACACGTGCTCTATATGGACCAACGGAATGGGCCCCCAGCCATATTTGGTTCCTTTCCAAACTGCTAGCACAAATTTGGAGGCACACAATTGTATACAACGTCTATGGATGCACTAGCATTACATTTTAGTTACCCCTTTAAATCAACTAGTGGATCCAAACCTGTTCCAGCATGACAATGCCTTTGTGCACCATCAAAATCCAGCTCCATAAAGATATCCTTCACATGGGTTAGGATGGAAGATCTACAGCAGCCTACTGACCTTAACCACACTGAGATGAATTGAACCACTGACTGCACCACAGGTCTATTCATTTCACCTACATCAGCACAATACTTTATTAATGCCCTTGTGGCTGAATGAGCATCTTCGCAAATCTAGTGGAACGTCTTCCCAGAAGAGCGAGGTTAATATAAAAGCAAATGGGGGTTCAATGTAGAATGAAAAGTTCATAAGGCATTCACAAATCTTCAGGTCAGCTTCCAAAAAACTTGAGAACTTTTAACGAATCATTCAGTTCATTATAAATGGCGACATGATACACAAAACCGTTATTGGTTGGAATGTCCTACGACGTCGCTGTTGCTATTTTTTCATTCGTGTCTGCGGACGTTGTCTCGTAAAATCTTTCTTTAATAAATATTTGCTTTCTGTTGCTGGAAAATATTTCCTCCTTTCTATTCGAGACACACATGTCTGTCTGGGCGTTCATTATAGACTCTAAGTGGCTGAAGGAACAGGAATGCACTACACATTGTTCTAGTTGTCATCCGGCCAAGTGCACTGGGGCTTGAGCTCCGGCAAACTACATAGTGCTTAAAAATAAATATTTTGCGAGGGTTCTCGCTGTCTTACATTTCCCTCGGTGGGTGTTGAATTTTATCTCAACATCCATTTCATGGTCCTATAATTTTAGCTGATACGTAGTGAGCGTTAGTGCAGGTCTTTTCCTGATTTTTTTTTCAGTCTTTGGCTCTGTTTCATCCTTTGTCCATTGTGTTCTTCATCAAACACTATGAACCATGTTGTTTAGCAATACTTCAGTAGGTCCATCTGTTCATTTACACACTATATGACTTTTTCAACCATATTTGGTTCTTTTTTTAAACTGTTTATCCACAAAGTTGGAGGTGCACAATTGTATTCTATGGCTATGAATTTGTGGTAGAATGAAATTTGCCTTTCACTTTAGCTAGGAGACTTAAATTTGTTTTGGCATGACAATACCCCTGTGCACAAAGCCAGCTCAAGTCATATAGCTTTTTCTGTCATTTTAACCGTATATAATCGTATACAACCAAATCCTGCAATAGAGCTCTAACCTTAACCCTAGTGGGATGACTTGGTATTGCACCCCAGGCCTCCTCACCTCACCTACATCAGTAGCTGACTTTACTAACACCTTTGAAGCTGAATGAGCACAAATCTCCACAAAATCTAGTGGAACATCTTCTCAAAAGAGTGGCGGTTGTAATAACAGCAATTGGGGTCGAATCTTATGGTCCGGAGTCTGCGTAGTGTATATACCATACACATACACTACACCAGAGTAAAATTTTTGTCTTTGGTGTTAGGAAGCTGGGGTCAGGGTGCTGTATCAGCCATGATACAGCGCCTCTGGAGAAGCGAGGGTTTAAAAGCCTTGCCCCGAAGGCCTAATTTTGAGAACTTGGAGATCCTGGGGGTTTAAATGCCTGACTTTTAGAACAGTAACCCATTGCTCTAGTTATCCAACCAACCAATGATGTTACAGCAGGACACAGTATGGCTCAAAAGCTTTAGTTATGGTTCGGGTCAATTTTTTTTAATTATTACAAGACTGAAATGCACAAAGGAGCCCAAATGGTACCATCAACCAAACAGCAAGTCACTGAGATCACGTTTTTTTTCCTTCAGAAAACGTGATGTGTTTGACTCCCGTGTGACGATGTGCCTTGTACTGATGCCAGATGGATGACCGATAACGGTATAAACCTGTACAGTCTTTTCTATAAAAAGTCGATGGTAAGTGTGTGAGCAACTATAAACTCATCAGTTTGTTCCCCTAAAAGGTCTGAATCCTCAGAAATCCTTTGATAAAATAATTATATAAATAACTGGCAAAATGTTTTAGTAATGTTAATGCACAAACTGTAGCTTTAACTTGCATTAGTGTTAAAAACATTTCCCCTTGTTTCGTCACCGTCTGCCAATTTAGCATTTGTGCATACCAACGTTATCTTTCATCCCTTTAAAGTTTAAAGAAACGCAGCAGAACCCCTAAAAGTGAACGCATTAAACCCCCCCCCCCCCCCGGGAGTGTATTGGTTTGTTTGGCGATAAGCTCACATGCTCACTTTAAACTCCTTATTTCGCTACGCTTATCTTTTTCATTTATCCACATCTATAATTTCCTTCAAGTTGGTGGTTTGTGCATGTGACAGCGAGACGGTCCCTTTAGATGATATATGAATGCACTAGTGCAGAGCAAAACAATTATTTTCCTTTGGTCATGTCACGCTTGGCACGGAAAACTTCATTAAATGATTTCTAGGCTCATAATTAATGTCGCCGGGTAAAAAAAAAAAAAAAAGAAATACGACTACCTGAGTCCTGTCCTGTGGGAAGTGTGTGTTAATAATTATTTTTAATTAGTGGTCTGGAAATGTATCTGATTAACTTGTGAAACATCCCTTCGCCTAATTAAATTTAGACTCCAAACTTTGTTTTTTGCACAAGCAACCAATCAAAATGTAATTTAGAACATTAAACAAAGATGACGGACCAGGACGCTGTTTGATTGACGAAAATTGGATAAGGAAGTGTCAACTTCCTGTTAAGACATGCTTTGAGGTCCATTTTAAATTACACACTCTATGGACAAGAGTATTGGGACACCTGCCTCTTCCAGCCATACGTGCGTCTCCTCCGACCATGAAGAAAATTGTAGAGGATGTCTTCGACATGAAATGTTTCCTTCACATGGACCAGGAGGATCCAAAATTTCAAGCAAAGCCCTTGTCCATGACATGGGTTGGAAGATTTGAAAGGTCTCCTGTTGTAGAGTTCTGTGCTCCACCTTGAAGGAATGAATTGGAACCATTTATATATATATATATATATAATTTTTTTTGTACATTTTTATTATTATTATTATTATTATTATTATTATTATTATTATTATTAATTTTTTTTATTTTATTTAATCGTGATTAATCGCAACTTTATTATTTGTGAAACCAAACTCAATATAGAGCATGAACACTAGAAATGTTTCAAAGTTAAGAAATGTTTTTCAAAGGACTTATTTATATCTATTACACTCATGAAAAAAAAGAACAGAAATACCAGGTTCCTATTACTTTCTTTTTCTTTGCACTGAGACAGTTGGTCAAACAGACAAACTTGTTTACAGTTTCAGATGATTGCGCAGTTCATAAAACTACTTCTGTACTATAAGTATTTAAAAGTAATTATGGTGCTTTAAATTGCGTAACTGAACTTTTGCTGCTTTTCCACACGGACGGTTTTAATTGCCGGATGTGTGTATCGTGGCAGATTCTGGTGCTTGATTTGAGACTTGCCGGCTGTTTATTGATTTAAAAAAATATATATACAGTGGTCCCCCGGTTATCGAACGGCTCGGCTATCGAACATTCCGGTTAGCGAACGGTTTTCCGAACGAAATTTCGGTCCGGTGAACGAACCAAGTTCCAGTCACCGAACGCCACCCACGCTGCCCAACCCAGCACGAGGGGAAGAAACTGCTTCCGCTTCACCCATTGCTGAGTAAGCATCTATCGCAACTTCTGTTTGTGAACAATATTAGTAATATTTAGCGGTAAGAACAGTAATCATTTTGTTTCTTACTCTTGTAAAGTTGTTAATTTATACTTTTACCGAGCCAACACAAAATACCCGCAGAGATCAGGATAATCCGGCAAAAGGCAGTCAAATAATACAATAATAAGACAAATAATATCCACGGTGCTTTACGGAGGAAGCCCGATTGCGATGAGCTCAATGTAGGCGGGGCATGCATGAGCGAAGGAAAAGGGCATTCCCTGAAGCACCATGACAGCCACCGTAGGGGGCGTGGCAGGGGGATTCCTGACTATTAATACGGCTAAAAACAGGAAAAAATGGTTAATTATTGGGTATTGGTGGAGTTCGGGAACGGATTAATTGGTTTTCCATTATTTCCTTTGGGATAATTCGAACATATCGAATTTCGAACGGTTTTAAGGGACGAATTAAGTTCGATAACCGGGGGACCACTGTATATATATATATATATGGAGTTTATACATTTTTTTTAATTTCGCCTCTTTTATATATTTAATAAAAAATAAATAATTAAAAATAAATAAATATATATATATATATATATATATATATATATATATTATATATATATATATATATATATATATATATATTTTATACTATATAGTACATTTTCTTATTTTATTTTTTTTCGTTTTATTTCTGAATTTTCTATTTCTATTACATGTTGGACAGACATAATAAGCATTTCACTCCACGTCGTTTTCTGCTTGAATGTCTATGTGACAAACAAAATTTGTGTCTATTTTTTTTTTATAGTTAAATACAATTTTCACAACAGCTCTGACCTTCTTCAAGTGCATCTGTGTAGATTTAGAAGTTCGCTATCGTTCCATAGCCGGAGAAACAGTACGGAACGAATGGGCCGTGCTGATGAGAAACCACTTTATCAAGAAGCTCGAACATTTCGCCAGAGGGTAAATGAAACCTAAATGGAGCTATCGATGTGAGAGCATTTCTCAGTACAAAAATAATTAGCATTGAAACTAGAATGGATGATTTTAGCACAAGACTATTGGAGCTGATTCTGTAGGGTTCAGGATCTTCGAGTATGACGGGAGAAAGCTTTACTTAGTAGACAAGTATGGCTCAGACTGACATCCAGCCATTGTTGATTATATTGGGTTAGAAGCCAGGAAATATGTTTCAATATATTATATGTGGAACAATAAGGTTCCAGTTTCTTTAGGAGCATCCAGGGTCACATAAAAGCATATGGGTTCATAAACCAGACCAAATAAACTATTGATGTGATGTAATTGATGCTCGTCCTTCTGAAGACACGATTGTTAAAATAAATGTTTTAAATGAGTGTTGAGAAGAGTCCATCACGTCTAGACGGCCGCTTGGATCTACAGCGCCGAAGTAAAGTCTGGTGCTGGCAAAGGACTGAAGAAAAAAATAACCCTGTGTCTGTGATTGTCTGCAGAAGCCTCAGAGGGCAGATAATCACTCTTTTTGAATACACTTGCCCAATCGGTGGTAGATCTTTTGCAGTGCCGAGAATGTGAAAGCGGCAGAGTCAAGATCTGATCAATTACACCTTGTTGAGATCACCAATGAGGCAATCAGTAGAACATTTCGGGTTGAGGCCACACACACACACACACGGCTGATCTATCCATTCGTGGCCTGGTTCATTAAATGATTGTTGTTCTAATAAAATACAGAAAAAGTCCAATCTCAGATGTGGCACAACTCAAATTCCCACAACTCTAATATGTTATAAGAAGAGATTCTCACCCTGAACGATCTACCTCTTGAACAAATACATGTCCAATACACACCATATAGAAAAATGTGTGTGGACACCTGCCCATAAGATTGGTATGTGCTTCTTGAACCATCCCATTCCTCAATGAGTCTTGATTTGCTGTTTTAACCTCCACTCTTCTGAGATGATGTTTCAGTTTTGGCGATTTGTGCTCATTGAAACATGAGGACATTAGTAAACTCAGGTACTGATGTAGGTGAGGGAAGGAAGCCTGGGGGGCAGTCAGCATGAAAAATTCATCCCAAAGGTGTTCCATAGGGTTCATAGCTATATCGCAGGAGATCGTCTACTCTACACTGTGTAACATATATCTTAATGGAGCTGGCTTTGTGCACTCGGAGCATTAGCATGCAGGAACAGGTCTTCTTGGGTCTTCTAGTTTGAGTGAAGTTACAATTCCATGCTACAAAATACAAAAATATCGTGTACATTTGTGTTTGCGGAAGAACCACAAATGGCTCCGGAACCCTAAACAAGATTCCTACTGCCACCCACATTATATACATTATATACATTATATTGCCAAAATGTGGTCCTAAGTATGGTATTATACTCTTATAGTGTCCTCCACTTGTCTGGGAAGATCTTCCACTAGATTTTGGAGTGTGCTGGTAGAGATTTGTGCTGATTCAGACACAAGGGGTTTAGTAAAGACCACTGATGTAGGTGAGGTAAGGATTCCTGGGGTGCAGTTTGGCACTTACATCCCAAAGGTCTTCAATAGGGTTGAGGTCACAGCTCTCGAGCAGGAGATCTTCCAGCCCAACCCATGCAAAGCATATCTTCATGGAGTTTGTTTTGCGCACAGAGGCATTGTCATGCTGGGACAGGTTTGCGTCTCCTAGTTCAAGTAAAGGGAAAATTTCATGCTACTGCATCCAAAGACGTTCTATAAAACAGTTTGGGAAAGAACCACACGTGGCTGGGAAAATCAGGTGTCCCAATACAGACGCGCCCACCGTAAACAATAAAATATACTAAAACTAATCGAAATACTGTATAGAATATTTTGTATTAAGGAACACATTTTTTATTAATAAAAAATAAATTCTCTTAGCTCGCGGCGGCTCTTCCACTTTTTTCATTTTTTCGACTCAAATTTCACTTTGAGGACTGGTTTCTTCGTATCCATGAAAGTTCGTAAAGTGAAAAGTGTCTAGAGACAATGCTAACCAATTTCTGATTATTCATTTTAGTTTATTGCACAATCATGGAAAAGGTCCTTCTGTTTCGAAACGTTTCTCAAGCGTTCGATTGACGAATGGAGTTTGAACATTTTTTTTTTAATGTAAGCAAATTCCTTTAGATTTTTAAAAAAAATGCGAATGATTCTTTTTTTTTGGCAAAAGGCACGGACCAACACCTCAAATCACAAAACCAGCATCTTTTCAACTGAAAGTGACCTCATCAACAATTCCAAAGACCCACCATCATCTTTGAACTGCTTCCATCAACACTTACGTTACAGTAACCTTAAAAAAACCCCACATTGTTTAACATATGTTGCATTAACACCATCAACAAGGACCACCATATTGCAACCCTGCATTATAGACTTATTCGTGAAAGATGACCACTGCATTGCATCACCAACATGATTATTTCCAAAGCCTTACTCAAAAATGAACAAAGTATATGGTTATTATTATTATAGTATTATTAAAAAATAAAATTTTTTTTTTTTTTTACATCACCAGCACACCATGACACACTCCTTGGAGTTCATTCTGGTTCTGATTTTACATTAATGATTTGCCTCAAACAAACTTTTTCCTTAGTTTTTTTTACACTCACACATCCTGCCCCTGCTTATAAACACTGGATATTCTCCAGCTATCTGCTGCTTGGTATTAAGAGGGATGTGCTGAAATAAGAACTCGCCAATGCTCAGAGTTCCTCGTCCATTCGGAGCGAAAAAAGCGAGCAAATCTAAAATGACATCTCAAAATTAGTTACCATCTTCCCAGTCCCATGACCACAGTGATTTAAGGGGGAAAAAAAATAAAATTATATTTATAAAGAAAAAGGTCCCAAAGTTGTCTAAATTTAAAGTATAAATAAAGAATGAGATTTTTTTTTTCATATAACCCAGACTGGAGGAAAAAATAAAAGGAAAGACGGGGTCAGCGCAAGTCGTTTTAATGTAACGGAGGCCGACTTTAGAATGCTTCAGGGATCTTAGAGTCTTATTGGAAACATGGCTGAGTCAGAATTGGGCACCGAACACTATTTAGAGTATATACACTAGAGTTTTTGGCTTTCTAATAAACAATAAAAAACAAACAAACAAAAGAATGCAGATTAATAAATACAGCAAAAGTGTTCAATTTGTTGTTTGTTTTCTAAATTTTGGTTCGACTTGGACGTCTTTCCAAAGCCAGATTTCGAATGACTTTGGTAACTCCATTAATATATGCCTATACTAACTAATAAAGCATGGGTCCCCAAACTACTAGTATATGAATATGTATTTAATATATGAATATTCAGAATATTTGTTAACATGTTTTACTCGTATCATATCTGTATTTGTTGAACTACATATATCAGCAAAAATCCACACCAATAGTTTTTCCGGCTCCGCTGTCATCACGAGAGCGGCCTCTAGGGGCAAATTACTGACTCAACTAAAAATCACTGACTCAATTCACTTTGTTTGTTTTTACAAAGTTGCGCTGCATTAAGAGCGCTGTATTATATTTTACAATGTTTTAAATATAACTAAATGTCCGGAAAGTATTTACAGCGCTTCACTTTTTCCACGTTATGTTACAGCTTTATTTCAAAATGGATTAAATTCATTATTCAATACTCTACAATCGATACCCTATAATGACAACATGAAAGGAGTTTGTTTGAAATCTTTGCAAATGACTAGTAAAGTCAGGTACTGATGTAGATGAGGTGAGGAGGCCTGGGGTGCAATCAGAGTTCCAATTCATCCCAAAGGTGTTCAACAGGGTTTAGGTCAGCGTTCTGTAGCTGGAGATCTTCCACTCCAACCCATGTAAAGCATATCTTCATGGATTTGGCTTAGTGCACAGGATCGTTGAAGAGCTGGAACTCAGTAGTAACTAAAATTTGTTAGTTTAAGGTTGAGCAGTGAAACTTTAACCTCTCATGAAGGCCAAATCTCTGCTCTTTCTGCAAACGCCACTCAGTCCTTGGAAAGCTTTATGTCAAGTCTTGTTATTCACACATCCCATGCGCCATGCCAAGCTTGTTCCTTTCCCATCCGTTCTCGGACGAAAGAACGGTATATATTGCGATGCAAACTTGCGCTCGGATTCACAACTGCACAATCGAGTTCAAGCAAAAGCCATTGCTCTTGCCCTACGCTTCCTTGCGTACAAAACACATTTATTATTTCGTTATGCAGAATAGCCGAAGTTCAAGTTGAGCGTTGAAAACTGACAATTACCAATGCTAACAATGTTAGTGTTAATGATGACTTAAAAACAATCGCGTGGACGCCGTGGCACTCGGCCATTGATTGGGGAACGGATTAAGAATTCTGCGAGAGTTGAGCGAGGAAGGTTGAAGTGGAGAAGGGGCCCGGGGTGCGATCCGATTATCGACAGACTTGTCTCTGGCCTCATAGTGTTTTCCGTCACTATAAGTGGCAGGATGACATTTCTGAAGGTTAGCCTTCGCGCACGACTCAAGCGAGCACCAAGGCCAAGCGAGCTTCCTCATCTTAATCTGTCTGGCAGTGATTTATCAAATCGTGTGGCTACCGGATTCTTGATTACTGAGCAGTCGAAAAGTATACATAGTGACGCAAATTGATAAAAACACGCACGATATGAAAACACACCTAAGAATGATATGCGCTAATTGAACAGCCCATTCCATATTTCATTCCCATTCGGTCTCCAGCAGAATTTGTGGAGATTTGTGCTCATTCAGCCAAAGGAGTGTTAGTAAAGTCGGGTACTGGTTTACGAGGACGTGAGGAGACCTGAGCTGCAGTCAGCAATCCAATTTATTTCAGAGGTGTGCAATAAGATTGGATGCTCTAAAAGCAAGAGGTTTTCTACTCCAACCCATGCAAACTATACCTTTGAGTGAAGTGAACATTTCATTCTATAAAACCCGAAGGTGTCCTATACAATTGTGTGCCTAAAACTCTGTGGTAACAGTTTGATGAAGGACAACAAATGGCTGGAAAATTCAGATGTTCTGACTTTCTTCCCATATAATGTGTATATATAAATACAGTACTGAAAATATACATACACCATGTAATATGATAAAAAATGAGATAACTGCAGATCATCAACCATAATTGCAACATTAATTTCCACTCAAATTATTTAGATCATAGAAATTTTGGCTTGCACCTTTATACACTGCTCTTGAATCTGTCTCTATATAAAGTCTCTATATAAATTCTGTAAAGCTGCTTTGAAACAACGTCCGTTGTAAAAAGCGCAATAGAAAAAAACCCAACTTGACATTGTTCTCAATTATACCCCTGAGCAGCTATAGGGTTAAGGGCCCAGGAGTGGGAGGTTGGTGTGGCCAAGATTTGAACTCACACCCTTCAGAATTATAGTCCAAAGCCTTAACCACTTAGCTGCCATGGCATATTCAATGTATAGTACATTATAGAGTTATAGGTTTAGCTAATACTAACTATTAAACCACATTGGCCACGCCCCCTCAATTTTCTTTAAATTAATATTAATCTATATGTATCTACTAGTTCTTTGATTTACAGACTTGCCAGACACATACAGTATATATATATAAAACGCAATTTGTATAAGGGTGGTCTGTTTTGTTGAAGTGAAGATTGAGATCTTAACACATTCCGTTTCACACTAATAAATAAAAAGTGGAGCATTTTAACAGATTCTGTTTTATGCATAGTGAATAAATGATCACTTTCTTTTCAGTTAAATATCAGTATTTTAAACAGTTCAATGGAGAAACTCATCTCAGAAAGAGATATTACGACGAGCGCTGCTTCAACGAGATAAGAAATAATCAGTATTTGCCTTAAACCCCAAAGAGATTTGATTTATATCTAATTAGGTGATGGTTCATAGTTTGTTACAGATGTAGGAACTTTGCCAGTGAGATAACTCATAAGCCTTGACTTGTTTTATGCAAGGTTAGGATTTTTATATAATCTGCACTGAGAAGTTACTATCTCAGTGCTTAAAGCATCGGATCCTAAGGTCGTGAGTTTAACAGCCACAACTGGGCCCTTGAGCAAGGCCCTTATATATGGCGCAACCTTGACTTTTGCACCAAGCAATATGCGAGCTTTCAACTATACAGTGCCCTCCACAATTATTGGCACCCCTGTTTAAGATGTGGTCGTGGACTTCAAAAAATGTTCCTTTTTTTTTAAAACAACATAGAACCCAAATGCAAAAAAAGAGAAAAATCCAACCTTTCAACTTGAAATCATGTGTCCCACAATTATTGGCACCCCTAACAATTCCTCTGAAAAATTTAATTGGGTTTTTTTTTATATATTTTTCTGTAGTTGCTAAGGTTGGTCAGGGTATCTAGGGACTTTTAATTAGTAATTCATGATTTCCTGTTTCCCTGGGGTATAAATATGACGTGACACAGAGGCCTAATTCTCTTACCCATTTGTCAACATGACAAAGACAAGAGAACACACCATTCAAGTAAGGCAGATGTGTGTCGACCTTCATAAGTCAGGCAATGGCTACAAGAAAATAGCCACTCGCCTTAACTTGCCGGTATCTACAGTCAGAGGAATCATTAAGAAGTTTAAAACAACTGGAACAGTGACAAACAAGGCTGGAAGAGGTCCCAAGTTTATCTTGCCACAACGCACAGTGAGGAGGATGGTAAGAGAAGTAAAAAAATTTCCCAAGCTCACCGTCACAGAATTGCATCAAAGAGTGGCATCTTGGGGTCACAGAGTCTCCAAAACAACCATCAGACGCTCTCTACATGCCAACAAGCTGTTTGGGAGGCATGCAAGGAAAAAGCCTTTTCTCACTAACACTCACAAACGTAAACGTCTGGAGTTTGCTAAGCGGTACTGGGACTTCAACTGGGATCGTGTGCTTTGGTCAGATGAGACTAAGATTGAGCTTTTTGCCAACAAACACTCTAAGTGGGTCTGGCGTAAAACAAAAGATGAGTATGCCGAAAAGCACCTCATGCCCACCGTGAAGTATGGTGGAGGATCTGTGATGCTGTGGGCCTGTTTCTCTTCCAAAGGCCCTGGGAACCTTGTTATGGTGCATGGCATTATGAACGCTTTGAAGTACCAGGATATTTTAAATAAAAACCTGATGGCCTCTGCCAGAAAGCTGAAGATGGGTCGTCATTGGGACTTTCAGCAGGATAATGATCCAAAACGTGGCAAAATCTACACAAAAGTGGTTCAGCAGTCACAAACTCAAGGTCCTCCCATGGCCATCTCAGTCCCCAGACCTCAACCCAATCGAAAACCTGTGGGGCGAGCTAAAGAGAAGAGTGCATAAGAGAGGACCCTGGACACTGGATGATCTAGAAAGATTGTGCAAAGAAGAATGGTCAAAAATCCATCTCTCTGTGTTCTCCAATCTTGTGAAATGTTATAGGAGGAGATTAAGTGCTGTCTTGTTGGCAAAAGGAGGTTGTACAAAGTATTAACATCAGGGGTGCCAATAATTGTGGCACACATGATTTCAAGTTTTTTTTTTTTTTCTAAATGTGTGATTTTTTTACCACCAAAGTAATGTACTTAAATAAAAGGTTGGATTTTTCTCTTTTTTTGCATTTGGGTTCCATGTTGTTTTAAAAAAAAAAGGAGAATTTTTAGAAGTCCACGACCACATCTTAAACAGGGGTGCCAATAATTGTGGAGGGCACTGTATATACTCAAAGCAAGTTAATCCTAATAGAATCGTAGGAAAAAAAAATAGCACTTAGACGTCGAAGGTCAGAAAAACAAGATGTTTTTTTAAACTGGGTATTGTATCAGAAAAAAGGAGACGTTTTGTCTGGGCACAAGAAAAACAAATGTTTTGAACCAAGTATCAGAATAGAAGAAAATGACATATGTAACAAGGACAGGGAGGGGATTAGCTAGACTTCCAATAAATAATAGGAAATTGATGGAATATGCAAATGAGGTTAATAAGACTTTAAAAGTAGAGGAGAAATATGTAAGTGATCAAAGTACAAAACGTGAGGTTTTTTTAGATGGGAATTTGTACTTGCTAGTGTCGGTCGATTTGTGCCATTGCTGTATGGGATCAGCCTCTTAAAAGCTGGTAGGACATGCTGACTGACTGCAATAAAGCTGTCTTGCTCTTTTCTCATCCAGGACTGGCAGCTTCTTTATTTTGTTAAAGTTTCATTTTGATGTCAAGTGATTACTTTAGCATTTGGAATTAGACATTTTTATAGTATTTACATAACTAGTTAAAGCAAAGCAATATAACAAATCATAAGCTGCTTTTATACGTCTAAATACGTCTAAGAATATTTGACTATTTACTAATAATTTATTATTATATCGGAATTTCAGCTGCAAGAAAAAGGAGTAAAAGCCACCCTGCAAATGTGTCAGTTTCCAACCCTCAAGATCAATACTGTATAGGTGACTAGTGCTATTTGCACTACTATGCACTATCACACTTTATGCAAATTGCTGATTGGTCATATACTCTGTATATTGTGGATTCCTTTAATCTGTATTGTCTTGAATGGTCTTGTCGATAAGCTAAATGTATGGTCTTGTTAGTTATGTCTGTACTTTCGCCAACAATTCCGGTACACATAATCCAAGGTCGGCTGTTACGTACAGTATGATATAAGGATTGTTCTCCTAAAATAAATAGGAAGTAGGAGACATCGGTGAGCGAGTGTTTTGGATTTATCCTTTGGAAAGCGTATCCAGGCAAAGTTCAAGCTCTTGCTGTTAGGTCTCATAAGGTAAGGGTTGAAAAGCAAGCTAAGTGGTTGCAGTTGTTCTTGCTGCCCTGTTAGCATGAACTCCAACAAAATGGGCCCTTGTTGATTAGAACTTCCGTGACTTTTTTGTTTGAAGTTCAATTGCATTTCAGTTAAAATACCGTTGATGTGCATAGCTGGTATCTTGTTTAAGGATAAAGAAACATTGTAGGATTGACAGGTGCTCCAGGTCAACTGCATAATCCGGGTTATGATTCGTTCTTGAAAAAGCACATAACTCAGCAACACAAATACAAAAACTAAAGTTCTCCCGATCAGAAGAAGCCACTGCTACGTTAGTAAGATCAGTATAATTCCGGTTTAATCCTTAAATATGCACTGGAGGTGAAAGCTAGTGCTTTATAGGGTTAGCTGTCACAGTAAAGGCACTAAAAAAGAAGTCGGGCTCGGAACCGCTTCAGCCCGAAGGCACATGTATGGATACTTTAAAGGACGTACATGAAAGCCTTCGCTTTATCGTATTAAAGTTTTTACTCAACGATTGGAATTCCAACCATTCCAACCAACGGTTTGGCTGCCCACTCTATTAGTCTGCACCAGTTTGTGAAGAAATTCTTAAAATTTTTATTATCTTATTAGCTAAAAAAAAATAAAATAATGCATTTAAGGCACAATGAGCCACACCAGGATAAAACAGCTAAGTGTGCAGGTGGGAGGACAAGTGGATCGACTGGAGGTCACGGATTTTGTTCAAGCTCCCACTGTATTCAGTCATACTCTCTTTGTTGAGGGCTGAGTCACTGATAGTGCCACCTGAATCACCAGACGTTCTGCCCACAGCAGGTCCAACAGCATGAAGACTACAAAGAAAGTGGAGAGCAAAAGGTGCTAGTTGATCATCCGCCTGAACTTGTTCTGCATTGTTCTGTTCTACCATCTTGTGCCTGAGGTAATAAGTAGGTCCTCTATATAAAATAGTGTGAGCCTGATGAAGGAACAACATTCGGTTTGGGGTCAAAATTGAGGCCGTCATGTGCAATGGTCGAGAGCAAATTAAATGCAATTCATTTCTGATGTTAAGTAGCAAAATTTAAATATTTTCTCAAATATATTTTGCTAAATCAGTCTTTTGTTTTTTTAGTTATGAGTGGAAACAACCAATCGGTGAACTTGTCAAGCATGAACATACACGCAAAACATTTTAGAGGAATAAATAACAAAAGGTTTTAGGCTCATGTTAATTTGAATCGATAACAATCAGTGTTTGACTCTTTAATATTTTATTAATAGATCGGTGTGCTGAGTGTAACAACAGTCTCACATAGTTGATAAAGCGAAGAGTCTTGTGATAAAAAATGATAATAGGGACATTATAGTATAGTATAATAAAAATTGCATCCGAAGTAGTTTGGATACTTAAGTACATTTCAGAATCAGAATCAGGTTAATTGACCAAGTGTGTTGACACACACAAGGAATTTGATTCCAGCTGTTAGTGACTCTCAAAGTACAAACATAAATAACACTATGCATTCAACCTGGACTATACAAGACAAACCAGACAAAACAAAAACAGACTATACAAGACAAACCAGACAAAACAAAAACAGACTATAGAAGACAAACCAGACAAAACAAAAACAGACTATACAAAACAATACAGACAATGTGAGATAATATAGACAGTATTAAATTCGAAGGCAAATACTTTTGTACTCATGGGAAAGTTTAATTTGAGCAAAAAAATACTTAAATGTTAGACGGTATGTATTTTTTTTTTAATGTTAATATTATTACTAAACTTAACTTTACCTGTGTAATTTCTTTGTAAAAGGGTTCATGTCTTTTTTTTCTCTGTTTTTTTACTCGAACGCAGTGTTTCAAGTTCCAAATTAGGAGAAAATATTTAGATTATATTATTAATATAATTTATTGTAATTATTATTATGCAAAATAATTACTAGACCATGCAATAATATCTCACTGTTACTACAATGTTACAGCTTTGTTACCTTGTGTTTAATGCTAGATTTGTTTCCTGTTGATCTCTGTTATAATAAATGCTTGAAAATGAAATTCTTTTAACGATTTATTTAATAGAATTAAATCAATTTAAATTAAATAGAATTAAGAAAATGTAAGGTAGGTATATAAAGTATGAGATAAGTTATTCTATGAGTACATTTTATGTTTTACAGGAGATTCATGTATTATCTCAGTTTATCAAACACCCACACAAACACACATAAAAATAGCCATTTTTATAATATTTTGAATGTGTGTTTTATATATATGTACAGGTATGAGATTTATATTTCAATATCTGTAAAATAAAAATATGAACATGTACCCATTCTGTATAGGTTGAGTTTCAATTCACATAGAATGCGTATGAAAAAAATGCTAGAGGGGACTACAGTTAATAGTCCATTCAAACTGTCGGAAGAATTTTTACACTTATTTTAATTATCAGCCTTCTTTTATTACATTTTGCTCTGAGCGGATTGGCGGCATTCAGAAATTCATTCGTTTATCCAGAACGAGCAACCCAAAGGTTGGGAAAATAATTCTTGACCAGATATTCCACATAAGACCGGATATTCATTCATTATGCTGTGGCTCCATCATTATCGAGTTTATCAACTGATTACTGATGGACACTTGAATGAAGCTGAGGATGGCTCCAGTTTAAAGAGCCACAGGAGCAGGCAATTCCATTTATATCACATTTAACATTTGATAGAACTCCAAGGTTCCTATAGCTTTGGAAAACTTTAGAGGTCTGGGTGGAAATATAAAACATTTGGCAACGATTTTTCAGTGTGCCACTTTGCATAGCTCTGGAGTTCCACAAAAAGTGGAAGAATTTACTAAGGATGTCTTTGGAGTCATTGTGCTCTCTAACTGGGAGACTATTAAGATCTTATCCTAAATACAGTGATGGACAAAGTACACAAACCATGTAGGTGAGATACACTAGATAAAATATGACTCCAGGAAAAGTGCTCCCTTTAAACTTTTACTTGAGTAAAAGGAAAAGAGTATTTGCCTTTAAATATATTTAAGGATCCAACGTGCTATGATTTATTATGGCTATAATGTTATTATAATTTTTGTCACAAGACTCTTCGTTCAATCAATTCAATTTACGTGAAAAATCCCTGCATGTGACTCTCAGCACACCGATCTTTTAATAGGATGATATTAAAGCTTATAATATACACGACTATACAGACGAAATAAGAACACAATATAGAGAGTGCATGACAAATCTAAAGTGTGAGAGTGCATGGTAGTGCAAATAGCAGTATTGTGCGTCATAGAAGATAAAGAGGTCACTTTAGAACTTTTGTACAATACACAGCAGTAATATTGTGTGTAACATATGGGGATGAAGTGATGAGTGACCGTTTATAATGCAGAACTTATAGATATGAAGCAGGGCATGTAATCAAGGTCAATTGTTAATGAGGGTAATTGTTTGAGGAAACTGTTCCTGTGCCTGGCAGTGTTGATGAACAGAGTTCTGTAGCACCTGCCAGGAGGGAGGACTTAAAAGAAGTTGTGTCCAGGGTGCAAAGGGTCAGTAGTGATTTTTCCTGCCCGTTTCCTAGTTCTTGTATAGTACATGTCCTGGAGAGTGGGCAGGGGGCAACATTTTCCCCGCTGTTTCAACTGTTTGCTGCAGTTTGTTCCTGTCCTGTATGAACAGCTTCAGTGGCAGCCGTACTTCCCTAATTGGCATAGAAAGTACATCCTCTGCTGGGCCTTTATAAGAATTGGGATTATGTTGGACTCCCATTTCAATTCAATTCAATTAATTTTTATTTGTATTATGCTTTTAACAATGAACATTGTCTCAAAGAAGCTTTACACAGATAATGTGGTGATTAAAAAGTGATTATGTTCTTTATAAGTGTAAGTTTGTCCCTAATGAGTGAGCCAGTGGTGACTGTGGCAAGGAAAAACTCCCTGAGATAACATAAGGAAGAAACCTTGAAAGGAACCAGACTCAAGAGGGAACCCATCCTCATCTGGGTTGCACCGAATGTCCATTTATTGCAGATATACGATGTTGCGGGGTACAGTGATGGTGATTAGAAGCAAACTGTAGTCCTGAGTCAGTGTAGGAGACTGTCGACATTAACAACAGTCCAAATCCATCCACAAAGCTCCTGTTCTTACTCCGGAATTTCATGGAACCACCCAAGGCGTTGATGAGAAACCGTCCCCAGCTGCACAGAGTGGCCTCCAAACGAAGAAAACAATATCCAGAGGCAGGTCTGGACAAAGTTGGAAGAGCAAAAGTCAGATATTTGACTGTGAAATATACTGAAGTTAAAGTAAAAGTCTCCCCAAATGGAAATACTTCAGTAAAGTAGAGATACTTGGGGGAAAAAAGCTACTTACAGTACATACAGTAACCAATTACATTTACCTCATTACAGTCCACCACTGCCTAAATATCAGGAAATGATCGCCTCTAGGCTCTCAAGTATCAGTGACCACTTGACATTCGCATGCCTTTTCAGACGTTTTGGCAAACTCAAGTGGATGTCAGCTGTGCCAAGTTAACCACCTTTCTAACTACAGTGGGCAGACTCTGGTTTATCAGGCTTTCCTTTAGGGATTTCCTCAGGACCCGGCCCGGTCAGGCGGGAAAAGAGCTGTGGTACTTTTGAATGAAAATTCAGGAAGAAAAAAAAGAATGGGGAGCAGTATCAGGCTGTTTAAAAAAAATAAAACATTTAGGGCTGAAACTGATCTGTGACAAATGCTACGTTAACATACCTCCAGTATTCCAAACACATAATTGCCAGCGATGGCATCAAGCCCAGAACAAACAAGGTTAAGCTGAAAGGTGCCCAAGCCAACAAATGTGATACGAGACATGATGAATTATCTGGGCAAAATAATACCCTTTAGAAAGGTACTGTAGAAAGATGCTTTGTACTTGTCACATTAGAGCACAGTAACAATCTTTCTTTGCATATCAGTGGTGTTAGGAAACTGGGGTCAGCCATGACACAGCGCTCCTGGAGCACAAATGTTTAAGGGCCTTGTTCAAGGGTCCACGAATAGCAGATTGGCAATACCGTGAACCCCCAACCTTCTGTTCGATAACCGAGAGCCTTAACCACTTCCCTAAGACTCTTGACTTACATTCAGTGACTGAAAGGATCTGAAATGCCTTGGGAAAGATGTTGGAGAGCAGATAAGACATATCCCAAAATCTGTCTGTTTAGCATGGAGAAAGCACGTTAGAAAGGAACAGTGCCCTCTGTGAAGAAAGAGTATCGGAGTGACACAACATGTTGGATTCTATTCAGCATCATGCCAAAAAAAATGCTCTTTTTACCCCACATGGCTTAGGCTACATCTACGTGGGCTCCGGATCCGAAATTTGAAAACGGCGTTTTCCACACTTTAGTTTTTTCTCAGTTTCACAAAAGTTGTGCACGAGCAACAAGTAAGATGCGTCATTTCCTCCCGTTGTTTATTTACTCGGAAACGCTGCGGCAACATTGAGGAAAGGTGCGTTCACATGATTAAAAATGCACCATCGACTGCGAAAGCCTGCTTTTTAACGACCCGCACTGCGACGCCAAATCGATTCACTTTGTTCGATTTTAAAAAAGTTTTCTTTGACTCAAAACAGCGCCTCGACCACAGCTGAGAGAAAAATACGTGTTTTCTAATGAAAACGTATAAGTGTGGAAGTGGGCTTGCACTAAATTGTCACACATAGGTTTGGCCGTATTTTAAAGACTAATGGATGGAATTCCTTACCTTTCTGCTACCTACTTAGCTGATATCAGTGCATGTCCCTAATGATGATCTTGTGGCTAATGGGCAAATACTGGGCAAAATCTAGTGGAAAAGATTTCCCTGAAAATTAGAACTGCTAATAAAGTGGTGGTATAAGACGCTACAAATACGGTAGGTGCTACAGATCCGGGAGTGATGTGAAATGAAATGAGATTTATAAATAACAGAGGGTGACAATTTCTAAATAATATTATTCGAGTCAAATAATATAAAGCTAATTATATAAAGATTAAACTTAAAAGATTTTTTAGCACTTTTAAGGTACCCATTATCCAATGTGTATGTGTGTGTGTGTGTGTGTGTGTGTGTGTGTGTGTGTGTGTGTGTGTGTGTGTGTGTGTGTGTGTGTGAAAAGCAGTTAATTTTCTCTTCGAACCATTTTTTTTATTGACAGTTTTAGGATCTGATGACTGGCAAGCAGGTAATGAGACTGGACCAAAACTCTAATAGCAGCCGAAATGTGAATTTGTCCTTGAACTCAAGACAGCATTAAGTTATGACTTGTTAAAATTTTAAGTAAAAACCAAGGAACCTTTAGGCAACTGCACAAATTCCTCATCAGCCAATTGCCATTAAATGTGTTTAGCAGTTACAGTTCAGTGCATATTAGTGTATAGTGTATATCAGGGATGTGCATCTCCATAACTGAGGCCAATACGAATCGCAACTCTATGAATCGCTGATGATACAATACAATGATACAATACATTAAAGATATGATTCAACACGATTCGTTGCAAAAAATATACGACGCTGTGCAAAAGATTATACTTCATCAATTTACTTCAGCGACTTCTGACTTCCATCACCCCTTCACACACAGGCCTTTGTAGTTTAAAAATAACAAAAGATGAAATAAAACCAGACGTTTTTTTCCTGTTGTGTCTGCAGGAAGTTACAGCTCTACCTCTGCCATGTTAATCTGTATTCAATGTGACTCTCAGGACACGCCTCGTCTCCGTAGTGTTGAGTGCTGAGAGAAACAGTTTAGTGAAAAGAAAACAAATATGTGTATAAAATATTAGTAACAAATTATGGGTCATTTTCTAAAGAATAAAAAAATAAAGCACATTTATTAAGCATTTTATATGAATAACTAATTATTTTACTGATGCAAATATTTGAAAAATGATGCATCACGATACAAACACACTTCAGGCTGATACTCAGGTGCCATGGATGGTCCATAAAAAAATTATAATTTAAACAAGGTACTTTGGTGGACAAAGTACAAAATACATGTACTTGAGTTAAAGTTGAGTATCCAAAGTACTATGATTATGGCTATTATGATGGCTTTAACGTTTCTATGATAATTTTTTGTCACAAGACTCTTTGCTTAATCAACTTAGTTTATGTGAAAAGACTCTCAGCACAAAGATCTATTAATGGAATGATGTTAATGAGTCAGTCACCATTTTTATTAAAATGATCCCAAAAATTGAATTTGCCTTAAACAGGTGTTTGAGTCAGGAGTTTCTTCCATCATTTATTCCTTTCAAGATGTTCTGCTTGCTGTTAAACTGTAACTGATATGTTCAATCTGAAAAAGTTCAAAACAGAACGACTGATTTCGCAAAATGTATGAGTAAAAAAATACGATAGTTGAGACGTACGCAAACAAGTCACTTACATTTACTTCGTTACTGCCCACCACTGAGGTACTCAGGTTTTTGTTTCTATCACATGCTCAACTGCTATTGGCTTCAGCTAAACCAGCAAACTTCTTATTGACATTTACTCATGAACGATGGCACGTAAAGTCAAATGAGTGAGAGATGATTTAGAGTCCGAATGACAATCTCTCAGCTCCAACCTCCTCCTTCCTCAAGCTATTTTGCCAGAGTTGGGAAGGTAACCTCTGAGCCAACAACATGCTTTGATGAATGGCTTGTCTCCGCCAGGGCCCGCTAGATGAAACGGACATCCTCCTTCACCTTTCCCTCAGCATTCGGTGATAAGTCTGCTATAAGTGATATAGGACATCAGCCCCTGCTTTTTTTTTCTTCCGTTCTTTCTTCCTTACACCCTCTCTGTCTTTTTTTTTTCCTAACTCTCAATTCATCATCGAGTCGCCTCGCTTCTTGTTTTGAGACCATGCTGAAAAGGTCACGGTGAACCGGTGTAGTCACAGATTTGGTAAGGGGCAGTAAGAGTAATCTTTGCCGGATTTGACAGCTGTAAATTGCTATCGTCGTCTCAGCCGCCGTGTCCTTCTGAAAGTTTCAGGGCAGATATTAGTCAGACTATACTGAGATTTAATATTGTTTGATCACACTGCTGGCATTTGGGCTTACAGTGAGGGAAAATAAGCGTTGGAACAGTTATTGTTATTTGAGACACTTCCAGTGCATGGATCCATTTCAATTTTACTGAGATTTTAACTTTGCACTTGGCAACTTGGAAGGATTTGCAACTTGGCTTGTTTTAAAAAAATGACCTGAAGCACATTCAGGTATGGAGCTGATACAAGGATGCTTCTTTTGGAAGCTCGATTCGAAGATTAATGTCAATGAAAGATACAAGCATGACTGGACAGATGAACGAGGACATTTTAGAGGCTGAAAAAATAACTCAAGATTGCTTACTAAAAAATATATAAAAATACTAATAATAATGAAGGTGAAGGTGCTTGGCATTGCCAAACTCCAGGATGTATAATATCATATATTTAAGATTCCCCGGAGTCAATGGTGTGAAAAACATGAATGTCAATTCTTAACGTTTTTTTTGGTCGGCTTTTCATAACCTAATAACTTCAGGTCTTTGACCCTGCTCTTTCCAAAGATCAGCCAAGCAGGCACTAAAAAACAAAAGAATAATACAACCCTTTGTAACCCCCAGCACAATTAACATTTTATTATCCATCACAATATGAAGTGCCCCTACTGACCTTCCAGAACACACCACCACCACCACCACCACCACATCCAGCTTCTCCGCACTTACTCTGGCCCTCATCAGGACCTCCTTACTCTCTTTCATTGTGCCTGAGCTGACCTTCGCCATTCCCCACTACCATAATAGGACAAACCCGGCCTGTCACATCTGCTTTGTTCGTGTTCCAGCATGTGAGCAAGACGTGGTTGCTATTGAAAGCGTTGTGCTTGTACGAGCGATGAATGTTTGAGTTGTTGGTTATTTTAAAATCTTTGGACTTGTAGCAATTATACCGTGATTGCATTTTCTCGGATATCAGGGTTGTCAGATCTGTTAAAATCAACTAGATGTCACCAGCCACAAGTTATTGACCTGTATATAGTGTATCTATTACGGCGGTCATTCGAATCAAATATTTGCGCTTAATCGCATGAGGAGTTCACTCAGTCAACTGCAAATTTTAATCAGGGTTTTAATACTCTCGTCGTCTTCTGCTTTTTCTTCTTTCGGCTGCTCCCATTGGGGGGGCCACAGCAGATCATCCGTCTCCATACCCCCCTGTCCTCTACATCTGCCTCTTTCAACCCAACTACCTGCATGTCGTCCCTCACCACATCCATGAACCTCCTCCTTGGTCTTCCTCTTTTCCTCCTTCCTGGTGTCTCCATCCTCAGCATTTTCCTACTGATATACCCCATGTCCCTCCTCTGCACATGTCCAAACCATCTCAATCTCACCTCCCTCACCTTGTCTCCAAAACGTCCTACATGCGCTGTTCCTCTAATAAACTCGTTTCTAATCCTGTCCATCATCATCACTCCCAACGAACATCTCAACATCTTCAGCTCTGCTACCTCCAGCTCTACCTCCTGTCTTTTACTCAATGCCACTGTCTCTAAACCAGACAACATCTCAGGTCTCACCACAGTCCTATAAACTTAACTCACTCTCACAGATACTCTTCTATCACAAATCACTCCTGCTATCACTCTTCTCCACCCACTCCACCCTGCCTGCATCTTTTCTTCACTTCTCTAGCATATATATATATATATATAAATATGTTGCGGATAAGATAAAGAACGAGTCTCTCCTGGATTTCTGAGAGAAGGCCGTCGGCAACTGTTCCCTCTGATTTGCACACAATCACATTCCCTCTTTATTGATAAAGTGCTGAAATCATTCTGGCTCAACATTATTGAATTGAGGCCAGGAATCATATTCAAATTGGAATCGTCACTGGCACACTGCGGATCCTTTTTTCAAATGTATTAGTCTTTTGATAAAGTTAGCCCCGAATGCAATAAAGTTATGTAGATTTTTTTTTTTTTTTTTTTTTAGAGGAACAGTCCTTCTTTAGAGATTCTTCATTATATTTGCTCGCATACTAGTTATTCGGTAAAATCATTCAGATATCCCTATCAGCATTACTATTAATTCTGCTCATAGGTCAAAAATTAAGGACATACACAATATTGCCGAAAGTATTGGGACACCTGACCTTTCTTGCCATGTGTGGTTCTTCTCCAAACTGTAACCACAAAGCTGGAAGCTTTGGATGTGGTGTAATAAAATTTTGCATTCACTTGAACTTGGAAACTCAAACCTGTTCCTGCATGGCAATGTGCACAAAGCATGGTTCATGAAGATGCTTTACATGGTTCGGAGAGGAAGATCTTGAGTGACCTGCTTTAGAGCTCTGATCTCAACCCTACTGAACACCTTTGCGATGAATGTGAACGGAACCCCAGGCCTTCTCACTTCAGCTACATCAGCACCTGACTAACTTCACTAACACTCTTGTGGCTGGTGGACACAAATGTCCACAAACACACTCCAAAATCTGGTGGAACATCTTCCCTGAAGGAATTAAATGTGGAATGCGATGCCCTAAAAGCACATACCAAACTTATGACCCGGTGTTAGAATGGTCCAACATTTGTATCCCATCTTGTTTTCATATTTGTTGTCCTTCATTTCCTAGTTTTATTTCCTAGTTATTATAAACCAGTACAAAACTCCTAATTGTTCCAACTACAAATACCATTACAACCCATTACCAAATGGTTTCAATTATATAATGTGTTTGCATACACCATCAAATCAAACAACTTCAGTAACCACCGCATTGGTTTTTGGACGTTTAATGCCTTCCCAATGGTCCCAACCGGAGTCCAGTACATACCAATATGTGATCTACAAGTTCTCAGATGTTTTCGATTGCACTGAGTTTGTCTTGGGATAAGCTCATTAAACAGGAGCTGAACGAGAGTTGAACTACCACCATCCATTATTCATATCTATATGAACTTCATTTCCATAAATCTTTTTCCCCTGTTTGTTCAGCATTAACAATTTGATATTTGATCATTTTTGGACACTTTAATTCACCTCAAATCAGCTTTTCTATTACTGATGGTTAGAGTGCGACTGTGCTACCAAATCACATCACAATGGTCTATTTTTACTCATATATATATAACTTTAACTTTCTTCCAGCTTCTCCCATTAGGGGTGGCCACAGCGGATCATCCGTATCCATGATCCGCACGTTCGATTTGGCACATATTTTTATGCTGGATGCCCTTCCTAACGCAACCCTCCCCATTTATCCGGGCTTGGGACCGGCACTAAGAGTGGCTGGGGTCGGTTCCCTGTCCGGGGATCGAACCTGGGCCGCACCTTTTTTTGATTGCATCGCATCGCGTTGAATCGGTTCGGAACGCACTGCGCCGAAATGGGGGAATCGTATCGCATCGGTAGCTGCTTCATATGTATCTTTAATGTGTGTGTGTGTGTGTGTAAATATATATATTCTTCTGATTTAGTATTTCACTTTCTATAACTTTGAGTATTCTTCGATTGTTGATGGTTTTCACTAAACATAACATGCCACCAAAAGAAGGCAACAAATTACCATTAGAGACCCGCAGTTTCCATTTAAACCAGTACAAGTCCTATTATAACCATTACAAAACCTACGAGGGTTTAATTCCTGACTGCTGAATGGACCTCGGACGTTACAAAACGCTTGCTATGTGACTGATTCATTGGAAGTCTACAATTTTACACTGACTGTGCCATTAGTAATGTAATTGTTTAGCACCGTAGGCAGGCCTGTATGCCACTGCTGGGGCACTGGGGATCCAGACTGCGGAGATTTGCTGCTTTCAGTTGGGTATAAAGGAATAATTTAGCCTGAAGATTCAGGGCCAAGCGAACCACCTCAAGCTGAGAGCAACGTCAGCAGGAAACTCTAAATGCCATGCAAACTCAAACTGTGCTACGACCTACAGTTAGTGCTTATTTATTAAACGGAAAAAGGTTTTGGAATGCCAGAGGAAACAGAAGTGCGTTTTGCAGTTTTATATATAGAATATTTACTTTAATATGAAAGAAATTTGTTTAACTAGCAGAATTCCCTAAAACAACAAACCTTCCTTTTTCTAATGTATTGCTACAATATAAACTCACATCCTCTTCTAGGTTGCTTCAGGACATATTCAATTATATGGAACTTCTTCTTTATCGCCCTGAAGGTGGAAATTAGCATTTTTTTTAGCCACTTCCCATTTTGTGAAGCTCAACAACACACATTAAAGCTATATTCCTTGGTCTTTCTAATTGTGATGAATGACTAAGGGCCTATGGACTTGTGGTCTATGTGTTACCTGAAATGTATACCACTGTGAAACAGGAAGTTGTGCTGAAACAATTTTTGCCAATTGACGTTTACTCATATGAATTTATAGGTTTGCTGATATTTGCGCCACACATACATATTTGTGTTTGCAATTATTAGATATCATAAAGGCAGAGCATTATTGGTTTTTTTTTTATTAACAAAAAATCAATAGACAATTATTTACAGCAATATTATTGGAGGCCCCCCTATATACTGTACATGTATGTATATATAGCTGTAGGCCATGCATTTCACCCTGGAGTCAATCCACCTCTTAATACCAATACCAATATAGAGAAATGCAGTAAAACAGATCGCTGCATCACAGACAGGAATCCCATACAGTGAGAATGAATCTCATTATTAAAGCAAGAAACCCAATGAACACAATTCAGCAAGTCTTCTTTCACTGTAGCCGCAACAGCACCGCCCGAATACACCATCTCTAGCAGATGCATCGATATCAACCATATAAAATGACCCTGGGCATTTTCAGTGCAGTCCGGTTTTCCTTGGGATGTGAAATTACGGCAAATTTAGTGTTTTTGCACAAAATACAAATGGTTCGTGAAAAAGCTTAACAACAGTTTTCAGCTGTTTGGGTTGACCTTTTCTCTCGAACATCAAGAACATCAACAGCAAGTGTTTTCCTCTGTCAGCCCTTGTGGAATAGGAAGAAAAAAAAAAAAAAAAAAAAAAAGCTATTAACTCCACCTGAACGTTCGAGCTTGTGCAGTTTGCTACAGATGTGGGTTGTGAGCTCGGACTGTCCAATCGAAAAGCGCGAAAATCCATACGTTATTGTACGCCCACTAGATGGAGTTGCCAATTCAAAATCTGGTTAAAGCAACAGCCTTTAAGCAAAAACTCGAACCTAAACATACACTACTGGAAGCAGCACAACTGAGATGAAAAGATTAGACTATTAGGAATAATTCAATACATGTTCATTTAAAAAATATAAAAAAATTTAAGTTTCGGACAATAGTTCAGGCCAGCAGAGAAGGCCTTGCTGACCCTGATGGCCCACCACAAGTATATTGGTATATTTAGATATTATGGGTTCGTCTTTGGGAATAGGTCACAGTAAGCATGCAGTTCCTCACTGTGTCTACCTGTGCAAGTTTCCGTTCTGTTCTCACATAAGTGTGATTTGTCTCACCTTCAGTGTGAATTCTTCTGCAGTGTAAACAATTCCATGCACACTGAGTACGCGCTCACCCATACGTCTTCTCACCAGGCAGGACAATCCCACGTGGCATGCTCACGCCATTAAACAAATGGACCGGCCATTCTCTTGACCATTCGCACCTTCCCCGAACACCAACAGTCGCCGCATGGCATTTATCATAATATAGGTTAGTGGAGAAAGCATTCTTGTTGTCAATGTGGGAATGATCCACTGAAGGTGCACCGCTTTGTTTTGGTGGTGTGTCTAACCTGCTGGCCATGCAACAGCCTGAAAATAACTCAAACATGGTTGCAAACATCGATCTCCATCACGCTGCACACTTGAACATGGGCACCGATGTGGCCTCGAACCTGCAGTGTATAAAAACAAGAAAAGAAACTTGTGATTTATATATTTATTAGGGCTGTTAAAATGTACGCATTCATAACGCGATAATGCAAGTTTTAACGCCACAAATTTTTTTAACACATGATTACATGTCTCCGCAGCGCGTATTTCAGTTCGACCATTTTTAAAATAAAAAATAGAAATAAATAACCATAAGGTAAAATTAAAACCTATAACACATTATTCACAAAGTCCTTTGTTTACTTAGATATACATTTTTTTTTTTACTCTATTTAAATTATTCTTAATCACTAAACATCTGCCTTACTGATGCACCAAGCACCAAAATCCGCCATGATGCACACATCCGGCAATTAAAACTGTCCGTGTGGAAACATAGCAAAAGTACTGCTTGGTGTCTATATGGTTTTATGTTTAAATATTAAGAGTAAAAATAGATTATTAACTGCTAGCAAGTATAATGTGCATTCGAAAAGTATTCATAACCCTCTTTTGTTTTTTTTTTGTTTTTTTTTTTTACAATTTACAATTCATTTACACTCAGAACCCTATAGTAAAAACAGATTTTTTTTTTTTTTTCTAGACGTTCTAGAAATATTGAAAAAAAAGTATGCAAAAAAATCAAAAATATCAAATTTACATTAGGGTACCTTTGTACTTTGTACAAGTCCCAGTTGCAAAAAAAAAAAAAAAAAAACACCCCTACTATATGATGCTTCCACCACCATGCTTCATATTTGAGATTGTTTTGGGACGGGTATGAGCGGTGCCTGGTTTCCTCAAGAGGTCAAACAGTTAAATCTTTGTTTTATCAGGCCAGAGACTCTTCTTTCATACAGTCAGAGTCCTTCAGGTGCCTGCTGGGAAATTTCGAGCTAGTGAGCTTCTTTGGGTTTTGTACTGATTCCATCCAGGCACAAAGCCAAGATCAGTGGATTTCTGCAGTGATGGTTCAGTCAGAGCAAACACCAGGTTTTTGGTCAACTCTCTTAACTAAGGTCCTTTTCCCCTGATTGCTTAGTTTGACCAGGAGATCAACACTTAAGAGACCTGGTTGTGCTTCACTTTTTTCATTTTAGAATTATGAAAGCCACTGTATTAAGTTTTTGCCTTCCCCAGAGCCATTTCCTGTTTCTGAGCTCTGCAGGGAGTCTCTTTGACCTCATAGCTCAGTTTTTGCTATAATATGATCATTGTCAGCTGTGAAACCTTCTATAGAGAGGTGTGCACCTTTCCAGATAATGTCCAATGAATAGACTTTCTCACTGGTGGACCCTTAACAAGGTGTATAAACATCTCAACAAAGATCAAGGGAATTGGGCAGCACCTGAGCTCCTTTTCAGGTGTCTTTGGAAAGGGTCTGAATACTGATGAACTTGCGATATATCATTGTCTTTATTAGAAAAAAATTTACAGACAATTCACAAATTACATTT
The DNA here is from genome assembly GCA_039877035.1 of Silurus lanzhouensis. NCBI lineage: Eukaryota > Metazoa > Chordata > Actinopteri > Siluriformes > Siluridae > Silurus > Silurus lanzhouensis. The sequence goes on from JBCEWE010000098.1 coordinate 1,812,929, forward strand.
TTTACTTTGTCATTATGGGGTACTAGATTCATTAGAAAAAAAATCTATATGAATGATTGTAATATCATGGGGGTCTGAATACGAATACGCCGTACCTTAAGTCTGTTTATTCAATTCTCGAATCTGTGCATGAATTCATGTACGTTTATACTGTGTGTATGTATGTATATATGTATATATACATACAACCCAAGCCAAACTATCATCACCCAATGCTGAACTGTCCCCAGTTCTCTCTATTGTTTACTGTGATACAGCTCGGATTTACAGTTTTGTGTTTCTTATAACGTGTCTTTGGAGAAAAGGAAAGAAGCAGGCAAGGGTCAGAGTCAGCATTTTCACCTGGGAACCATGCTGCGATGCAACGAGAAACTATCCCGCACCCAGGGACGCATTTCTGTTCCTGTGCTTTGTTTCTATTAGTGGCTTTATTTCATATCTCCGTCTTTTCAAAAACACTGCATCATCATATTGGCCTGTTCTCAGGGGAGAGATAGTTTTTAAATGATTGTGAGTCATTGTTTTAGAAGGAAGTGGAGTTCGGAGTGAAAACCCTCAAGTGTAATATCGCAATCCAGCTATCGACAAGCTACAGAACAAAGCTGCGGTGCCGGAGAGAAGACGTGTGTCTGCAGTAAAAAATTATTATTTTTTTTTCTGTTGAAGTGAGACTCTTAGGATTTTTTATGTCCAAAAAAAGTCCAGTCAATGTAAAATGTCAGCCATTCAAGCATGACAGACATGTTTTTTTTTTTCAATATAGCACTCAACAGCAATACACTATATGGACAAAAGTTTGTGGAAGATTGATATGTGCTTTCTTATCATCCCATTGACATTGAGTCCCCATTTACAGTTATAAAAACCTCCACTTTTCTGGGAAGATGTTCTACTAGATTTGAACCCTTTCTTTACTTCAGATCTGCCTGAATTCATCCTGACATCCTATTGTAACTCTGGATGAAGTTTATTGCATAAAGTTATTGCATATACAGTTCTGCATTTCAGCACTGAACAGCACCTAAAAAATGATGGCACTGTAATGAATAGACATTTGGTGGAGATTCCCATTTGAGTCTGGTTTCTCTCAAGGTTTCATCCTTGTATTATCTCTGAGTTTTTTCTTTCCACAGTCACAACTGGCTCACTCATTAGGGATGAACTTATAAATGTAAGGAACAAATCTATATGCAATAAACTTATAAATTCCAATTATCCAAGATTTATGTAAGGAGGTTTCCATTGGATTGTTTCTTCAATCACCACTATACTAAATACATTTTTATTTGTGAAGCAATTTTAAAGTTCATGTCTTAAAGCAGCTTTACAGAGATAAAGAATAAAAAAGAATACGTTTTTTCCTTATAATTTTCAGTGTATCCCTAATGAGCAAGCGACTGGCAAGGAAAATCTCCCTGAGATAGCATGAGGAACAAACCTTGAGAGGAACCATACTCCAAAGGGAACCTCGTCCTCATCACTGAATGTCCCTTCATTGGAATTCCATAATTGGCCACTGAGGTGCTGTTCAGTGTTCGGTGCTGAAATGCAGAACTGTTCTGTGGTGCTGAACAATTGACCATGTAGTGTATTAGATTTTATGTAGCAAGTGTAACTTTGAGTGCGTGTTTGTGTGCATGTGTCTGAAAGAGAGATTTTAAATATATTATTACTGTCTCAAAAGGATCCTTGCTCAAAATAATTTTTACTAAGGATGGTGACGTGCTTTATCTGTGCCCAGGGTTTACACTGAAAACACTTGAATTGCTCTGTTTTTTTGTTACTAGGGAGCCATCTAATCAAAGTCACTGGATTGTTACTGTGACAAATTTAATTAATTTCCTTTTGTTCTTGCTGAGTGACACCGTTCCATTGTTCCCCTCTAGCAAGCTATCTGAAAATTATACCGTGACCCAATGTCCTTATTTATCTACCCAGCTACTATCTCTCTGTGATATAATTCTAGTTATTTCTTCAGGAAGCTTAGTCAGTCACCTCTGAAGCATTAAAAAAATAATATATCCACCAGCAAAAAAAAAAAAATACAAAAACAAAAGGAATGTTTTTGGCGAGATCGGGATGCTTAACTGCAGTATCTTTTGAAACAGCTGGTACTTTCGACTTTACAGTCTGTTATAAGTAGCACCAGCTTGCAGGGTATACATGATGCAATGGACTGTTTGTCACCCTATTTTTAATATCATTCTGTCCATGTGTAGGAGGAATCTTTGATAGGTTTTCTACAAGGGTGGAAATCAAGAGCATTCAATGCATTCAGGAAAAAAATGCATTCCTTTTTTTTTTTCCAAGACACATTTATAGGAACTACAATGGAGCCAGCAAAGAACATAAGAAATGTTTTAAAGCTAAGCTAAGCTAAGCTTGACCTTCACTGAAGGTGATCCTGCACATAAGGAATTCAGACCCATCCTCAAGTGTTCCATCAGATTGTTTCTTCAATCACTAGTTTATTGAATTCCATTCAGGTCGATTCATTTTTATTTGTAGAGCTTCTTTTTTTTTTTTTTTTTTTTTTTACATTTTCCTAAAGCAGCTTTACAGAGATAAAAAGGTTATAAAGTTATGAAAAATCTGTTTTTAATAATTTTCAGTTTATCCCTAGTGAGCGAGCCAGTCGTGACTGGGAAGGAAAAACTCGCTGAGATGGCAGCAGAAGAAAAAACCTTGAGAGGACTCCAAAGGGAACCTCATCTTCAGCACCGAATGCCCATTCATTACAATTCCATCATTGTTGAGGTGCTGTTTAGTAACAGGTGCTGAAATACAGAACTGTCCATGCAAGATGTGGTCCTGAACCAATGGTAGCTATTGTCATTGAGCATTGCACAAGTACAGGGCCTATGAAATGCAAATATATATTTTTCTCTATGTGTGTGTGTGTGTGTGTGTGTGTGTGTGTGTGTGAGTGTGTGTAATATATATATATATATATATATATATACACACACACACAGATACATACATACACAGTATATAATAAACGTATTATGGGTGTGCAAAGCAATATATTACAATAATACTGTGCAATTTAAAGATAGACACAGAAGGGTATTATTTGAAAGTGACCATACAGTGCAGTGACCATAAGAGTGCAACAAAAAGGCAACATGAGGTCAAATGTTGTCATTTGTCCAACAGTGAGTGAAAGAATGTGCATCAGTAGGCAGTAAGAGAGACCATGGAGAAAAAAAAAAGAGATGATTATTAATTTATAGAGTTCAATACTGATATAAATTTTAATTCGTCCAAATCCATATTCAAAGTTCTAGATGCTGCTCAGTAACTTCATAGATCTGTAGGCTGTTAATGTGGATTATTTGTGGTTTATAGAACTAAATCAGTGTAAAGATAAATGACTATAATAAATGATTCAAGTTTTACAATAGGCTGAGCAATGTAACCCAAATATAGTGCTATTGTTTTACCGATTGCGAGACCATACTTACAAGAAAGAAAGAAAAAAAACATTTAAGCTCTGTGCACGTTATTTAGATGGCAAATAGTCATCTGGAGTTTTGATGAATTGCCCTGCCCCTAAATCCTCTTGAACTGGTCTGGGATGAACTGGATCTTGGCTAACGATACCTGTGGCGGTCGTTGGTAACCTGGGCCTCGACAGATCCGGTATGAATTTCTCTTTAATGATCCGCATATTTGATTTGCCACATGCTTTACGCTGGATGCCCTTAACGCAACCCTTCCCATTTATCCGGGCTTGGGACCGGCACTAAGAGTGCACTGGCTTGTGCAACTCTAATGGCTGGGTTTGAACTGAATAAAAAACTCAAAAAGAAAACGCCAGCAAGTTTTCCAAGAGTCAAGCTAAAGTACGTCAGCTGAATGTTTGGTGAAACAAACTGTCCAAATGAATATTTTGTTTCCACTGAATCAAAAAGTTTATATATATTTTTTTTTGTTGCCAAAGGAACATGCACACGTCTCTCAAAACCAATAAATGTGTAGGTGTTTCCAAACTTCTGAACAGCAAGTCCTGTAAGTCTTCAGGATGAACCCTGAGCAGCAAGACAACACAATACAAATACAACTTGAAGTGAAATGAAAACCTGATCAGCCGTTCAGAAATTGTGCATTAAGTGAAAGGTCTGTGAATATAAAAGAAAAAAGGAAGTAAGAGAAGATATGAGAAAATATTATATAATGAGAAGGTGGATTAAAAAAAAATAGTGCAAATATATGTAGATATGCAAAAGAAGTACAAAATACAACATGTAATGGAGATATAAACTTTCTATCGGCTTCTCCCATTAGGGGGTTGCCACAGCGGATCATCCGCATGTTTGGTGGTCTAGTGGTTAGGATGCGGCGCTCTTAACACTGCGGCCCGTGTTCGAGCCCCGGTCAGGGAACCAACCCCAACCATTAGGGTTGCACAAGCCTTAGTGCCGGTTCCAAGCCCGGATAAATGGAAAGGGTTGCGTTAGGAAGAGCATCCACAGTAAAAACATGTGCCAAATCAAACATGCAGATGGTCCGCTGTGGCGACCCTTAATGGGAGAAGCCGAAATAATGTAATGGCGATATAACGGACCCAAAACAGTAGCAGTGATTAAAACAATGCAAGGTCCATTGAGCAGATGCAGAATGAAGACTAAAGAGATATAGTTATATAATTCATGTCTATCTTATTTGCACTCAATTTGTCAGCCATTTCTAATCTTAAAGACGAAAAAAATCCAAAGCAGCTTCAGTTTTTTTTATTATGAATTGTATGTTGTGTAATCAATGAGCGTTCGGGGGAACTTTCTCTTAAGTGCTGTTAATTTCCCACCAATGGACTTTATTGCTAACATAATCTAAGTGCTCAGGGCTGTTACTATTTGTTGTATTTTTGAAAGGATATGGAGTATCCTGGGGATCGTGGTCACATCTGTTGCTGTAATGCTGAATGCCAAAAGTCTAAAGTCAGAGGAGATGGGACACCAGATGCATTGAAGCCCCCAAAGCGATCTGTCAATTTTGATGACTATGAATTGACCTTGTTTCAGTACCAAACACCAGTTAAATAACCTCGGCTGCAAAAAGTGGAAGCAGTGGTTGTATTTGATACCTACTTGCCAGACGTTTGTGCACAACTGGTAGTATGGTATGGTATGTGGTTTGTGAGCATCACAAGTCCCAATTGGCTCTCATAATTCCCTCCACTCTTCTTTGAAGATGTTCCACAACAAGGTGTTAGTAAAGTAATGCACCTATGTAGGTGGGATGAGGATGCCTGGGGTGCCATTCGAATTCATCCCAAAGGTGTTCAGTAGGGTTGAGATCGGAGCTCTATAGCAGGCCACTCAAGATCTTCCTTTGAAAAATCATGTAAACCAGATCTTCACGGAGCTCACTTTGACCACATCCTGGAACAGGTTTGATTTTCAAAGTTCAAGTGGACGCAAAATTTTATTAGACCGCATCGAAAGACTTACCTTGTACAATTTTGTGTGTCAAGCTTTGTGGTGACAGTTTGGAGAAGAACCACATATAGCAGGAAAAGTCGGGTGTCCCAATATTTTTACTGTCACATGATGACAAACGGCAAAGTCATGTTGCAACGATCAAGGTTAAGAAAAAGCCAGTTCAGGTAAAGTTGGGGAGCTAATATGCTTTAGTACCAGGAAATGATTGGGGCCTCTGCTGGTGGGGAGGGGTAATTTCCTGAGATGGGTTTACAAAAGTGTATTATAGTGCAATGGGTCTACATTACAGTTAACAAACCTTGTACCTGAGCAGCATAGTAGCGTTAAATCACTTCCTGTTAGATCTTACTAAGCTTACTGAGCCAAGGCTCTTCTAAACTTCTATAAATTTTTCAGTGTGTACATGCAGATTCACCCGGTTTGCTTTAAAACACGGGTATCAGGAGGATTTGAATAGCCCTGGCCTTTGCCACAGGAATTTCTGTGCCAAACTGAATGTTTTTTTTTTTTTTTTTCCAATCATTATCTTGTTGAAAGCTTTATCTATTACCAAGACTAAACCACTTGCCAGAGGGGAACCAGGTTTTCTTGGTACATACATAACAGAATTCACGTTGTATTGTATTTGCACTAAAGCCTCTTGGCAGTCGTAACACAGACTATAGGTATTTGCCTACTCGAGGATGCCAGCAGATGCCAACCGATTCAAATTCAATCTCCCCCAAACAACTCATGATCGACATCAGGTATCAGGAGCAAACATGCTGAACTGTTTTTTAAAAAGAGTTTTATGGGGCAAGACTTTGTTTCCCCATATATCACTCTCATGCATTATCGGCAGTTGGCAGACGCCCTTATCCAGAGCGACTTACAACTGAGCAGTTGAGGATTAGGGGCCTTGATCAAGGGCCCAGCAGTGGGCGCTTGCTGGGATTTGAACTTGTGAACCTCCAAATCAGAGTTCAATGCATTAACCACTGAGGCCATATTCACACCAATATGTTTGAGACTGAGACGGCATTTTGAAAAAGTTTTCCAAAGTAGATCGCAGTGTGGGCCGTGAAAACGAAGTCTTGCGAAAATGATAAACATTTTTCTGAAGTTTACATTCCAAAGAGCCCAGAGGAAAATATAACGCCTTACGTTTTGCTTATATGCGGTACCTGGATGTATGCATTTTCAAATTTAAGCAGATTTGACCTTCCCTCATACCACATCATACTGGCATGCCAAGTCCAATTTGTGTGTACATGGTATTATAATAACCTTGCCAATTGGAGAAACGTCAGTACAGCACTATTTTTGCATATATTTCCTCTGCTATGGTCAGCCAATTGTCAATATAATGTGTTCTGAAACCATCAGTTTTGTAAAACACCCTCTCTTAGTGTATGTAAGATCATATATTCAATTTGACCCTGTCATTAGAATTATATACCACTGAATCAAGTTTTTATAGACATTTATGCCCTCGTATGTATCGTAATTTTGCGAAATCCATGCAAAACTACACAAACACTTCCAACTACTGACCCATTTGCTATGTAAAGTCCAAAATCATCCCTCATTAGTCCTTTTTTACCACACTGGGGTTTGGATATTTGGAAATTAGAAGTAGAAATACTTTGTAACTGTAGATTTTTCTGGTATCAGTATTTTACTTTACTATGTATTCAGACAACTTTTTACTATTACTCATTACATATGTACACAAATATCTGTACTTTCAACTTCTGACATTTTCAAGACTTTAGTTTTAATCTATTTAAAAAACTTTCAATATTTTTTTCAGCCAATCAACATATTTCTTGTCATTTCCTGGCTCTCAAAACAGGTAGTAGTAACAGCTACTTTTTACTTAAGTACATGTCAGAGCCCAAACTTCTTTACTTCAACTTGAGTAAAAAAAAGTGTAGTCAGAACTTCAACTTCTACCAGAGTCTTTTAAAACATGAGTATCTGTACTTCTACTTAAGTAAAGGATGTGTGTACTTTTGCCACCTCTGGCCTAAAATAGTTGAACCAGGAAGATGCATCTTCAGTGCTTTCCATGTGGCTGAAAAAGTCAAAGAAAATCAGCTCGTAACCCTTGCGGGAGCAAAGACAAGGAGGGAAGGAAAGAGAGGGAGAGAAGAAAAGATGAGCATGACATTTGGCCTTCTCAGCATCTAGTTGCTGGAGGATGTTTGTGTTGCTCAGTGCACAGAAACATAAGGTGATCCCTGGCAAGGCACACTATACTTCTTTTAAATAATTCAGCCCCTAGAAAATATAATTCCGAATCTCTTAGTGAGCAAAGAAACGTAAAATGCGGTATCCATTTGTTGAAATTTTATCAATCATCTGTGAGGTAGAGGTCTGGGGGATGATCTCCAAATTGTAGAATTTTGTTTTGGAGCAACGTGAAGAAAGACAGCATCAGTATCTTGTCAGTTTCTTTGCTTGATCAATTTAATGCCTGACGTCCAACAGGAGCAGTTCAAGGAATATAAAGGCGCCAATCTGATTCTCTGGCTAAAATATTCTGAATGACTGTTGCAGAAAGCACTTGGCTGTTTCATCCCTATTTTGAAGACCACCTTAGGACCCCAGGGATTGACAGATTTGCATCGACGTGATGCATCAATTTAAAAAGTGCAAGTTGGCAATTGTATCATTAAGCATGTTTATCTGTAAAAACAGGAGTGTTTGTTATTTAGCTATATTTATTAGTAGATGCACTATACACTCTAAACAATTTTATAACCAACATTTTATATGTCGATCGAATTCGTTACCATTTACGGAGACCGAGGCATGTCCTGAGAGTCGTATAGAAAACAGATTAACGTGGCAGAGGTAGAGCGGCGTCTTCCTAGAGACAGAACAGGAAAAGAATGTCTGGTTTTATTTCATTTAATTTTTTTTTTTTATCAAATCAAAATCGGATCACACTGAATCGGAATGGGGGAATCGTATCGCATCGGTAGTAGTCATGCGTATCTTTAATGTATCGTATCAGCTTCAGTTACAGAGATGCACATCCTTTATGGACCCATATCCAAGACTACCGATTGCCATGTATGACAACTTCAAGACAAACCACATACTGATCAAGCAAAAGCAACAATAACCCTTCTATTGGGGGAGTGGGGGGATAAAGTCCCAAAAAGAGAAAAAAGGAGGGTAATTCCAAATTTCGCCTCATCGTTTTTTTCCAAAACGGCGTTTTCGAACTCATCCACTTCGGAGAGCGTTTTCATAAAGCTACGTTTCCGTCGGCTGAAATCGGCGTCTCAGTGCGGACGAAAAAGCCAACACGGAGAGAAAAATATGCGTTTTCTAACAAACAAAAAAAATATCCCCGCCTTACTAAGCTATAACTTTTCAAACCCAGCGTAGAAGAAATAACTCAGCAACCAAAAACCGTATGAGCTCGAAAGAGTGTTTCGCATTTTCATCATACCATACATGAGGGCTAACAAAGCAACGCCTGCCTTCAAATGAAGCAGACACGGCTGTACAAACACAAAATCTGGCAAGTCTATGTATACTTCATTCATTATTCATAAACCATCGAGGGATTAGACGTTACTCTGTCCAGAATTCAGATTTAAAGGAATAACTTGACCATGAATAAAATGAACCCTGTCGTGTTATATGAGTTTTTTCGGTTTGCTTCGAAACACACAAAAAAAAGAATGTAAAAAAAATAAGATGGGTTTACCATAGAATAAAAACAAATAATGGCTGTTAGGCAAAAAACAAAAAAACAAACAAACATCAAAATATCACAAAAAAAAATCAATAATGACTCATGCTATGTATTGATTACTTGTGGTTTTATTTTAGCTTCGTCTTGTCCACCTCCTGAGCCTCACAATCACTATTTCTTATTATTACATGTCAAAAATCGGACAAATAAATCACGTTACATATACTCTGCCTGCACAAAAAATAAAAAGCACACGCTAATATTTCGTTAGACCGCATTCAGCTTTGATGACGACACGCATTCGCTGCGGCATCGTTCTTCTTGTGCAATTACGCAACATTTATTCCCGTCCAGAGTTGCAGTAATTTTTCACCAAGATCTTGGATAGAATAATGTGGTCATTCAGTATATTCATGTAGTCAGCTGACCTCATTCTATAGGCACATAATGTGGCTGAACCGAGACCTGACCAACTGCAGCAACCCCGGATTATAGCACTGCCCCCACCAGCTTGTATGGTAGGCACTAGGCATGATGGGTGCATCAGTTCATCCACCTCTTTTCTTACACTGATGTGCCCATCACTCTGGAACAGGGTAAATCTGGACTCATCAGAACACCTCATTCCATAGCTCCAAAGTCCAATCTTTATATTCTCCCGAGCAAATTGAATCCTTTCGATCCCAGATTTGCCTCACTGATCAGTGGTTTTCTTCAGGCTACACAGCTGTTTAGTCCCAATCCCTTGAGTTCCCTTTGCATTGTGGGTGTGAAAATGCTCTAACTTTCACGTTTCTACCTCAAAAATGATGGTTCCCCACTATCCTTTCAGTTTTTAATAATGCGTTGGACAGTTCTTAACGTAATTTAAGTAGTTCTTGTGATCTCCTTAGATGTTTTCTTTGCTTGATGCATGTCAATGATTTAACCCTTCTGAAACATATTTTCCACGACGCGATTTCTGACGTGGTTGTGTACGAAATGAGAAGCTACTCACTGCATCAGTTTGGGTTAAATAACTTTTTGCCAGCTGAAACAATCATCCATGCAATAATTTTCCAATGGGAGGCTCCTACCAATTTGTCTAATTAAATCCAGGTGGTGACTATTTTTTTTTTTTCAGGGCTGTGTTTATTAGCTGTAAAAAATGTCTTATTTTTTACTTGAGCTAAAAAGAAGAATTGTATTTGATTGTTTAGTTTTAATAGGCCCCTATAACAGCCCTCCTCTCTGCCCCCACCAAACAATCCAGCTACTATGGTCTAGAACAAAATCAGTGGTGTTTAGCTATGTCATGTAACAGCAGTGAAGGAGGTGGAGATGCAGGTTAAGCGGTTAAATCAAGGGGCAAGAGAACCACCCAAGTCTCAAGGTTCAAAACAAGCTTAGGATGGGATGGAAAGACGGAAAAACAGGAAATAAGAACCAAGACATAAAAAACTGGGAGGATCACAACACGGAAACAAACAGTTTGGCCACGATCTGGTGGCTAAACACCACACATTACTCCAATAAAATATCCTTCGATTAGCGACTTGTTGACTGAAATATGGCGGCCATATTTGAACGTCATAGCATTTGCTTAGTTCTATTATTTCCGTAGGAGGCCTAGCTTTTCTTTTTTTTGAGGAGACATTCTCGATCAGAACTACTCTTGAAGAAAATGTGGTTTTCACATAGAGCAGGGAAATATACTGTAAATAATGTGGCTTTTTGTTTGTGCACGATTCTTCAGCAACACTACAAAAAACATCATCAACACTATTATACGCAGGATATCCGCAAGGATCCCGGACCGATAATCCAACCGATCGCCTCCCCACCACCCCATTCCACCCCATTCCAACACACTCAGATGTCCAGATAAACATTTGACAAAAAAAAACTAATGACATCACAGATACACATGGTTGCATTTTTTTTGTTTTAAATGCTTGGGTACCCATATAAACCCGTACCTGATGAGAGATATTTGACACCTCTACATTCTGGGTCCAATATCATACACGGTAAACTCGATATGGAATGTTGCTTACACGTTCCAAGACCATACTGACCCATAGTAAATATGGCCGTATTGCTAGCAGCCCTCAGGCATTCCTAATTTCGAATTCTCCAGCAACAAAACGCATGCTATCTATTTATCTTTGTCTCTCTGGAATGCATTGTTAGATCCCAGATGGCTACGGTAGAAAACCCCAGCAGTGCTGTAATTGAGAGCTCTCTTTTCTTTCTTGCTCTTATAACCTCCCTGGTTCTCAATGAGTCCTGACATTATGTATGACACATCTGTTCTGCTGCCTAGGGCTGCTGGAGAAACATGTCTACTCGCAACGGATTGAACAGGCGCACTCGCGTGTTGTGGGAAACGCATTTTGCTATTAAATATATGTGTGTGAGACTAAATTCTAATAATTTTGTAGCATTTTGGTGTTCTCGGAAAAGTCTATTAGCCGATTAAATTCAATGGTTCTTTAGGCTTACGTTTTGACGCCCTGAGCTCGCCGTGGGTGGATGCGGCGCCTATAAATAAATCGCATTTTATACATTTTCCCGTCGCATTCCGAGTGTGAAAATTACACGTCAGCATTGGAAACACCAGCTTTTCGTTAATGAGTATTGACAAATTACTTCTGACCGGCATTGATGGATGAAACCGAGTAATTAGATGTGTGTTAAATGAAGCGCAACCCTGTGGGATGTTTTGCGAAAACCTTTTCGAAGCCCTTTTCTTTCTTTGTTTTTCCGGGGTTTGTTGCATTTTTTTTTCTTCCTGTAAGTGATTACAAATCCAGTATGCTGCCAGTTTGATTTATGCGCCATGCAGAGCCACGTCTCCGTGCATATCGTTGCGCATAAGGCGCCCTTCGTATTGTTCGAGATCGTTTTCGGGAGCACGGCGCGGCCTCGAAACGCTCCGTCGTGCTAAATAAACGTCCTTTTCACCCCGAATGATGGTGACAGCTGTTAAAAAGAGTTTTTTTAAAAGATAGCAGGTTAACATTGTATGATTTTACCTGCGTAATGCTGTGCTGGATTTCAAATCAATTTCGGTTCACTTCGATCACAGTTCATTATCATATATTACTGTACTTAAAAAAAGCTGGAGATGTTGAGGATTTCGTTGGGAGTGACGACAATGGACAAGATTAGAAATTATTATTAGAGGGACAGCGCATGTAGGACGTTTTGGAGACAAGGTAAGGGAGGCGAGATTGAGATGGTTTGGACATGGGCAGAGGAGGGACATGGGGTATATCGGTAGGAGAATGATGAGGATGGAGCCACCAGGAAGAAGGAAAAGAGGTGGAGGTTCATAAATGTGCTAAGGGAAAACATGTAGGTAGTTGGTTTGGAAGAGGCAGATGTAGAGGACAGGGGGGTATGGAGACGGATGGTCGGCTGTGGCGCCCCCTAATGGGAGCAGCCGAAAGAAGAGCGACATCACACAATATAAACCTGGTGCAAACAATGCAGACAGACAAACGGTATGGGACAAATACACAAAACACACAACAGTGCGACCAGTAAACATTGTATGATATGATTATATAGTAATGTGCAAAAGAGGACTATAAACAAGAATGTGTTCATAAACACAATGCAGTCTAAAAACAGCAGGAGCAGCAGTCGAGAGGCGCAAAACAGCATGGAAACAGTATAATATGATTAAATATAAATACAATATGGGTGGTGGAATGGACTGAGATGAATAATGAGCGTGTAAGATTGAGTGAGTGCGTGTGTGTTATGTATAGTTCAGTTTGTTCGGGAGCCTGATGGCTTGAGGGGGGAAAAAACTGTTGCACAATCTGGATGTGAGGCCCGAATGCTTCAGAACCTCCTTCCTGATGGTTGGAAAGTAAAGTGTGTGTATGTGAGGGGTGTGTGTGGTTGTCCACATAGCTGTTGGCTTTGTCTTTACACAAAGAGAAACTTTCATTAGTCATTTAAAGGTAATGTCCAATGACTGACTACAACAGAAAAAAATCTATTTTTTTAGACCTTTATGCTGGTATCTAAAGAGGTAGACATCAGCGGTGGCTAAAACCAGGTGCATACCGTGCAATTTTTACCACAATTTGCATGTCCGAGATGAAATTCATATATTAAAAGCTAAAATCTGTAGTCTTCAATCACTGGGTTGTTTACCAACAGCCGATTAATGGGCGTTGCGATAATTTCTTTCCTCCGATGAAATTCTCGCAGTGTCCAAAGACTCCAAATTCTGTCAAGTGTGATTTCTCCTACAACGACCGTCAAAACCACGAACCAATACGAGCAACGAACCCGATGACGTGAATTCCGCGACTTCAAACTACCTCGGGGAAACCGTTGAAACGAGTCAGGTGGACAGTACAGTGAGGAGGGAAACTTATCGAGTTGTGGAGGAAAAGTTAGTGTTTGTATGATGGTTTTGATAATGCCAGAACAAAATGAGGCTACAGATTCAAGTCAAATAAATCATGCAATATTTTTGTACCCTTCTCTCATAATTATATTTACATTTATTTCATTTAAACTCTTTGTGGACCGTGGCTACAGGGGTCCTTATAGAAATAACCTTAGAATAATCTTTATTGGGGCTTTAACAGATACACTGTATTGATGGGAAGGGTGTGGGTTTGAATGTCATCTGGTTAATCCTGATCACAATCGCAATTAGCCGATATGAATGGATTCATACCCTTGTGCTAGCAGTTTAGCGCGTGGGTCTTCAACCGGGGGTCCACCACGGTACTGCAGGGGGTCTGCTAACCAATGTAGAAATAGGGTCCATTAGAAAGACTGGATGGACATAAACCTTTTGACTTGCAATAGATTTGGCCTTTTTTTTTTTGCTTATGGTGGTCAACCAGGATTCATTCACTGCCCCCTTCAATGCCTTAAGGCTGCCTAAATTGCTAGGCTCACACAGGTTCCTCTTTGACTTCCTTAAATACGACATACATATGTGGGTGATTTTTTGAAGGGTTCATTCACATTAGAGGCATTTGGAAGATGCCCTTATCATTTTAATAGATGAAACGTAATGGAACTAGCATAATTTGATTGGTTTCTTTTAATATCAGTGGCTACGTTTGACAATTTTGCCTACGGGGTACTTGAACTGGAAAACGTTGAAGACCTCTAGTTTACCGTAAGGCCACTTACAAACCACCCCCCCCCCCCCCCCCACACACCCACACACACAATGGCTATGCCTTAAAAAACAAATTATTTAGCACAAAAAATCTATGAAATTTGTTTTAAAATAAAAACTATCAAGGATTATTAAAATGGTTCACAGGTTGACCAGTCCATATATACACCCAGATGAAGAATGTGAAGCAAAATATAGTGTTAGGTGTCTGTGGCTGGAGGAGACAGTGAAAGACAAAATACATATCAGTAAACCTCTTTGTCTCTCTAGGCATCATAAGAGTTCTAGAAAGGTACAGAAAAAGCCGCCCCCCTCTGGCCTAATCCTTAACCTATTCTTCTCTTTGAGTTTTATGCAGTCCTGCAAAAGCCTCCAGTCCTAAATGTATAAGAATTGCTTCTATTTCTTATTTTCTTTTCATACTCCTTATAGTTCATTCGAGGTCAAATTTTAATGTCACTTACAAGGACACGGAAAGTTAAAAAGGCTGTGGACTCCAGCATGTTGCCGATAGCATGTGAAAAACAAAACCGTTGACCATTCAAGCAGGAGGTTCAATCCAATTCTCTGCATTCGATTGAATATTCAAGACCTATCTTCCTTTAAATAAAGAAAGAGGCACCTGTGCTTAGATGTTATTGGCCTTTTAATGCCTGCTGGTTCTACGTGATTGAATGGCCCACATGTGTTTCTTGTTTGACCTAATCAATTTCAATTCCTTTTTTTTTCCCCCAATCAGCTGATCATTCTTTGATCCATTGACCTTGGTTGGTTGGATCGGACGATCAATCGTGCTTGATCTTGGCACACACTTTCAGGTCATCGTTAAGCCAACCCTTTTCTTTTTTAAATTGGTATATCCCACCAATTCTTAGCTGGCCTGATAATTTGTTTATTGGTTGCTTTTTGGTTTGCATTTGGTTACACTTCAGACACAATATGCATTTTCTCAAATTTGGATTGATCCATGATGGAATATCTTTCATGCATCAATCCAACAAGGTGAGGACTTAGGGTTGTCCATTATCTTTTGGAGGCAACTAGTTGTAAAATTTACAATTGTGGCATTTGGCAGACAGCATTATCCAGAGTGACTTACATTTTATCTCATGCAAACACCTGAGCAGCTATGGGATTAAGGGTCTCGCTCAGGGCCCAATGAGTGGCAGATTGGTGTGGCTGGCATTTGAACTCAAGTGCAATGCTTTAACCACTAAGCTGCCACCTTCCACGCATAAAAAAGGCAGAATGATGTACTCACGTCACTGATTTGGGGTCCATTGGAAAGTCTGGATGGCTTTGGTCTTCTTTTACCTGGACAACAGAAAAAAAGTGAACATAAACCTTTTGACTTGTAATGGGTTTGGCCATTTTTTTTTTATGGTGGTCAACCAGGATTCATTCACTGCCCCCTCCAATGCATTAAGGCTTTCTAAATTGCTATTCTTTCACAGGTTCCTCTTTGACTTCCTTAAATACGACATACATATATAGGTGAATTTTTAAAGGGTTCATTCACATTAATGGCATTTGGAAGATGCCCTTATCCAGAGTGACTTACAACTGAGCATTTGAGGGTTAACACATTGCTCAAGGACCCTTAGCATCTTGGTGGTGCTGGGATTTGAACCTGTGACATTCCGATCCAGAGTCCAATCCCTACTACTGAGCCACAATCTTCGGGTTCTCTGGTGTTGAGAAAGAATAACCCCGGTACTATTTTCACAAGGATCACCCTGTACAAAGAAATGCACTCAATCAGTCTTTGACTTCTTGAAAAGCTTCATGCACCTCCTTGGAGCATTAGATTATCTTGGGTTTCTCTTTTATGAGCGAGGTTAAAGGTGTTACCATAGAGCTGATCCATCATGAACCATCTGTACAAGTTGTTGAACCCTAGACACCTCTGCAACCTCTGTTTTAGCAGTGATAGGTTATGGCGGCGCGGACCTTGCAGACTTTACATTTCACTAGCTTGTCATACAAGAAATGTACGGTGAGTTTCTGAAATACTTGGAAGACATGCCGTGGCAGGATCTAGTGTGTAGAGTGGGTGGAAGGAAAACTCAGGAGATGTTTTTAGTCCTGTTATTCCAACAAACAAGACAGGCTTCTTCTTGTCATTAACCATAGTATAGGTTTTAATTTAAGAGCAGTTTAACACTGGTCCCCAACATCTACTAAAGGAAAAAAACAATTCTACATTGTACTGTAAGTAGGTTACTAATATGGATATCCTTCGGGACCACACACGGCCCTTCTCTCAATTTACAGTCAAATATACACCACCACAAAATGATTCTATTCTTATTTTGTTATGAACGCCAGGAAAGACGGGGTTTTAGTTGTAGCTTAGTAAATGTAGCTTTTCAATCATCTACTCTTCCCATCTGAATAAGATTAAAAGCACATTGAATATTACGTCACCTTTGATATTCTGAAGGAGTTAAGAACTGGGTACCTACATTCTAATTGACTTTCAAGCCTTTATAATCAATGAATGTGTGAAGCACTGCATATTTTTCATCTTCAAAGAAGTTGGAGAAATCAAAAGATGGATGTACCACAGGCCAAGTGCCTCATTCACACATTCCTCAATAAATTAGTTTTCTTATAGGATATTTTAAAATCTGCAGGGGTGAGGCCTTAGGTACAATGCCATTGGTATAAGTGAAATTAATGACCCAGTGAAATTATTTTTTCATTTTCCAGCAATGTATGGCAGCTTGGTGTGGACGAGATTTAAACTCATACCTTTCGAGTCTAAAGTCCAATGTCCTTAACGTCTAAGCTAGTGGGGAAAGCTGGGGTCAGAGCGCAGGGTCAGCCATGATACATGATACAGCACCCATTATGGGACTTGCTTAAGGGCCCAATAGTAGCAGCTTGGCACTTCCACTTTCCTAACATACACTGTATAGAGGAACATGTTCATATTATATTTGAGATACTGCAGGCTTGCTAATCCTAATGACATGCAGCACATGACTGATGGCTCTCTCTTCATGACATCTGTTTCTCAAGACTAGAAAAGGTGCTGATGAAGCGAATTACAATGATTTATGTCTAAAATCTGCATTTGCTCTACGCTACCATCAAGACTATCCTTTAAATTCACAGGATCCAGTGGTAGTACATATTTTTCAGAGTGATGAGATGTTTCATGATTGCCTCTAAAGATTGTTCACTATAAATTCCAAGCTCTTTCAGAAGCAGCAAGGGCTGTTATATCCTCTATAGACTCTGGCTATTTATATATAAAACATTGGTGGTCATTCATAAATCTCTGGTGCAGAGGTCAAACACCAAGTTACCAAATCAAGCGTGCTCTCATCTAAAGTCTGCTAGTCAATATCCAGTCAATAAAATAATGTGATAACACACAGTATATTACTTAAAGAAAAGTGCTTAAATTGCAATAAGGTTGAAAACATTGCCATAAAAAGAAAGGAGCCATTTTAACTGCTATAAAAAGAGGTTTCTTGAGTTATCCTAATCTTTCTTTATCCTCGTCCAGCTCTCGTTTTATTTTTTTTTCCTTCTCCATACCTGTATCTAACATTTCATTCCTCTGTGACACAAAGGCGATGTGACCGATGACTTTCTTCTCTACGTCATTCGGTTTAAATAACCTCAGCGTAGGGTTCACAAAATTCATGGTTCGGGTCCTTAGTACCTCAGGTTTTAAGTCACGGTCTGTTTCAATTTCGGTACAGTCAGGAAAAGAATGTTTTTTTTAATTGATGTAGCTTATTACTATTAACAATGTGTGAACATCAACAGTTTAGTTTTTAGAACAATTTGAAATAAAACACCTGCTTTGGTAAATATATAAAATAATATATACATTTATTACATATATTATATAATATATTATATTAATAAATTATTATATATTATAAAATTATATTAATAAATATTAATTTAATATTTTCTTCTAAATTTATAAATTCAAATAAACTATTTCAAAATGAAAGAGAAAAAAATTGATTGAGAAATTAAATTAGACCCCATCAGGGTAATACAGTTGTGTATATAAATGTGTGTTTTTCATTATATATAATTGGTGTAATTCTTGCAGTTGTTTGAATGTTGCTGTAGGCCTCATAAAAGGGTCTATGTTAGGTCTTGCTAACTTGTGTCCTCCTGGTCTTTTCAGCAATTTTCAGATACTTGAAATGTCTATATTGTGTTATATTTCCACCACGTCTTTATCGTTGTCTTTACGGACCAGGTTAGCAAGAATGAGTGAAGTTAAACCGATTCAAAATGCTAATTTGGTTTGTTCCAACCACGAAATAGTGGGCAGTAGCTCACAAACCGAGTCTGACATGTTGGTTTCATTCGTAAATTGTAATGTAAATGTGGATTTTTTTCCCTCAACCGTATGATACACCTGTGGTGTGCCTTGGGCTCTGTCTGGCCACTCTATTTAACATATTCCGCACTCGCCACCCTGCTTAAACGGCGCTCTTCAAACGGGTGGTCAGCAGTATCCCAGGTGATTGGCTTTTGACTGCCGGGGCCAGTGGGGATCGAAATCATTTTCGTCGGCTATTTATAGCACAAGGGACATATGCCTTGCTTACGTAGATGCATAGAGCAGAAATTTGCGAAGGGAGAGGTGGCGTTAGGTTGGGGCGGGGTGGATTCGAATGACTCATGCTGCTGAAGGGGGACTATATTTGTCCCAACCTTATGCACCTGGTTCAGCTGCCAAGAAAACTCACTGAGACAGATAATGAGATGAGTCAGCCATGACAGAGCAGAGACGAAACCAAGAGGGTAAAGATATAGATAGAGGGCAGGGCAGAGAGGTGAGGAAGAGAGAAAATATTAGACAGAGATGGGAGGGGGGGGGAGTGCTGGAAATTGAGAGGAATTGGAAGATTGAGAGCCAGAGACAGAGAATGGGAGACATTTATATTACCATGGTTTGCTAACTGCTTGTTCCTTTTGACCTTACGTTGTGTTGTGTCACTGTATCTCACTTAAGCCTGCACATTAAAATGATATCCTGCTTTGGATTGCAGGCCATCAACCAGAAATTCGGAGCACTATTAGAGGTCTGTCATTGGTTTCTTGGAAAAATACCAGAGAGAACAATTTTGCGAAATGTATTTCAAATACGCTATTTGAGAGTAATAAACACTCCTGCGCTTGAAGTGAAACGCTGAATGAAACCGGCCTTCCAGTGAGATGTTTTTTTTTCTCCTGTTGCATCTAGTGGCATATCTGCTCCCCGAGTGAAGTTTGGCACTTCACACAACTAAACCTCCACTTAAATGCAGCTGGATCCCTGGCGATCCCAAATAAAGTGCAGGAGCCTCTTTAGCTCCTTAACATCTTGACCTTTTACACTTTGGTATCGCGAGGAAATTAATGAAGCAGCACAAGGGAGCGCTTATGAAATTTCAGCACAATCATTAGGTGGCACAAAGGACAGATTTCTTTTTTTTCCATTTTACCCGGTGCGCTGGTCTGAAGTGACACTACTTCATATTTCCATAGTCTGGATTGCCTTCATTCTTTTAAGTGGTTTTATTTTAATGCAAGAGCTCAGAACGGCAGCTGGAGCCACTCTTAAAGAGACACCACCAAACACTTGACTCTAAATTCTCTAAATTCTGTTTCAAGACATAACATTACGCCAAATCAGGTTTCCGCTGCAAGACAAATTTCACTAATTCCTGAGGATCCTGACGAGGGACCGGAGAGCTTTGTGAGTGATCCTGTTGAAGGCTGCTGAGAGGTCCGGAAGGATCAGAACTAATGTTAAATGGATAAATATGGCAGGTCTGATGTGCCTACAGAGGGCTTTTTCAGGAATTACCCTTCAAGTCTGTAAGGCAGGAGGTATGTGAGCAGATGTTGTTGTCGAAGTTACTTAAGATGAAAGTACAGTGGCCAACAGGGGCCCCATGTGTTTGCAAATTCAGAAACCACATGCAAATGTAGAAATGACATGCAAATTCAAAAAAGTCTGCAGAACGCCAAAACCACGAAATGGAATTTTTTCCGGCCTTGTTCAATCGAATACAGAGTATTACAGTAGACTCCATTACTGAAAGTCATAATAAGGGTCTTGTTTAAGGACCCAGCAGTGGTAGATTGGTGGTGCTGGGGTTTGAACTCATGACCTTCCAAGCCAAGGTCCAATGCCTGATTCACTGAGCTACCACCTCCCTAAATGGGACTTGAGTTCGACAAAATAAAGACTGACGTCAGATTTGGGGGCGTATTCCTTCCAAATACTCAATGTTTCCCATAGTGGTCTCCAAATGCCCCTAAAGAAAATCCAGCTATACAATCACAAGACTTGCAAAAAACATAACGTGTGGCTTATATACTGTACATTGTTCCCATATGAATAAATGAGACCAGATGGACAAGCAAATGGCATGGCATGGAGGCACAGTGGGAAACTTTTCCACCTCACAGGGTCCATGCTTCAGTCCTAGGCTTGGGTCACAAAGTGCAGAGTTTGGTGTATTTTTAAAGAGTCACTATTATAAAGTTATAAAAAAAAGAAAAATTAATTTCATTGAATATTTATGATAGGAAACAAGCGCAACCTTATAATTCCGTCTATTTGCAGTTATTCAAGCCCACTTATATAAAAAATATCGACCCGCCCAGGAGCATACTTAGAATTAACAATTGAAAGATTCATTCTTGCTTTTTTTTTTTTCTTTTCCACTCCCAGTAGACTGCAAAGTCACTTGCCAGGTATAGTACGGAATTAGAGTTATTGCGTATTATGTAGGATTTGAGCAGTCCATTAATTCTGAACTCTATTGGTTGCTATTGGAAGCAATTCATTTCAGTGTTGTAATTTCATTTACTGTATATCATTGGTATTGAATGGGGAAAAAAAAAAAAAAAAAACAGTCCAGGTTTGAAGAAGTAACTGCAGGTCTGTGGGATTTTTCGATTCTTATATGGAAAAAATAAAAAGGAGCTCAAGAAATCGATCCTATTACTCGAACCGTAATGGTGTGCCTATTAATCATGATTAGATCAGGTCCGAGAAAGAAATGGTGGCCGCTGAGGATATACTGATAATTTATTTATTTATTTAACATTTTTAATAGCGAAGAAATTCCAAACTTTGTGAAGCAAAAGTCCTTCTATTGTTTTTAAGAAGGTTTCTGCATAATTTTTTTAGATTGATATCTATATATTCATGCTTATTCTAATGTACTCCCATCTTATTACTGATACACTAACCAACAACGAGCGCGAGTCGCCTTTAGCATATGGTCATGTCCCGGCACACGTTAATGTAATCTGCGCTGCGCCTGACATCATTAATCTTCATTCCTTCTCCATCAGCTCATATTAAAGGACACAATGCTGGTGGGACTGTTTGGAGGAATGCCCGAATTATGTCGGTGATATGCCTGCTCCTCTGCTATTGACTAATAAAGCCTCCATATTTCTCACTTTAACACCAATCATTACCTCAATGAACGGAATTTATTAGCGTTCGAGCACAATAGCGAAATCGGAAGTTCTTCGCCAGGACTCGGAAAATCCGTCATCATACATCATAGCGTTTGCGTGGTTAAATAGGCAAACAGGTAATGATAAACGTTGTGTGTAATACAAAGCGATATGATAACGAGTAGAATTCAATCATGACTTTTTACCTCTTGTGCTAAATGGACAGAAGTATAAGGAAACCTGACTTTTCTAGCCGTAGGTGGTTCTTCTCCCAAGTAAAGTTTAGAAATTTTATCTGGGAGACCCAGACGCCCTAGTTCCATGAAGATATGGTTAAGATTAGAAGATCTCCTGCTACCTCCTGACCTCACCTACATCAGTACCTGACTTTACTAACACCCTTGTGGCTGAATGAGCCCAATTCCCCACAACCACTCCTTCTTCTTATGGCTGATCCCCGTTAGGAATCGCCACATGGGATCATCAGTCTCCACTCTGTCCTCTACATCTGCCTCTTATAAACGTCCCCATCCTCAGAGTTCTTCTCCTGATATACCCCACGTCCATTCTCTGCACATGACCAAACCATTTCAGTTCTCCCTTTAAAATATCCTTCCTGCACGGTCCTTCTAATAAACTAATTTCTCTCCTGAGGCAAATCGTAGCATCTTCAACTTTGCCACCTCCAGCCTCCAGGAACGCCCGCCTACTGTCTTTTTTACAATGTCACCGTCTCCAAACTGTCCAAAGTATCAGGTCTCAGCACAGTCTTAAACGTTCACTTTCAATTTGGCAGTTCTAAATCATGTGGAACATCTTCCTGGAGAAGTGGAGGTCCTTATAAGAGCAAATGGGGTATGAAAGTGGAAATGGGATGTTTAAAAAAAAAAAAAAAACTTTTTTCCATAATTGTTATTAGCGGGAATAGTGCCTTTGTACCTAGACTTAGTATTTGTGTTTTTTTGGTTTTTTTTGACAAAAAATACATTCTACAGTCTATCGGGCTTTTTCAACTGTAGCACCGTCCTCCGGCATTCCCACCTTAGCTCTTGTGTAAAGCCAGGAATGCATTAATCAATAGTATGAAGAACTTGTAAATGTCAGCGAATTACAAATGGATGACCCGAGCAGCCGGAGAGAAATTGTGGAGAGGACACACCCCATTTACTACCCCGTCTTTGACGAAAAGATGTGTTTTTTGCGCCCGAGTGTTCGATGCATTTGAGACGTGTCGTGAATGCAACCACCATTTAAACACACATACACATGTCCACACACACAATGTTCACAAGGGGTCAGAGGTGGATCTACCAGGGTGGTACGGGCTAGCAACTGCCACCCCATCTGCCACCCCAGCACTGGTATCCCAGTGTATAAAATCTGAATTTAATTAGTTTCCTCGACCAGTTTACAGTAGTATGAGTTTTTTTTCTAATGTAATAAAAAAATAAAAAAATAAAAAAAAATTTAAATAAATAAATAAATAATAATAATAATAATAATGTTAATTCCCATTAAAAGTTTCCATTCTTGAAATTTCCAGGAATTTTGCACCTTATATATTATTAAATAATATATAACAAATGACTTCATTATGCAACGCATTTAGCGGTTCATGTTGGACCAGAAACAGCTAATTTATTTAATAAATTGAAGATATTTGTTGGTGATTAAAATCTGGTTCCTGTGCATTTGCTAAGTTTTTACTTAAGAAAAAATACACTTGATAAATGAAGGCATTGTATCTACAGTGAGGAAAATAAGTATTTGAACACCCTGCTATTTTGCGAGTTCTCACACTTAAAAATCATGGAGGGGTCTGAAATTGTCATTGTAGGTGCATGTCCACTGTGAGAGACATAATCTAAAAATAAAATCCAGAAAACACAATATATGATTTTTGAACTATTTATTAATATAATACAGTGGCAAATAAGTATTTGAACACCTATCTATCAGCTAGAATTCTGACCCTCAAAGACCTGTTAGTCTACCTTTAAAATGTCCACCTCCACTACATTTATTATCCTAAATTAGATGCACCTGTTTGAGGTCGTTAGCTGCATGAAGACACCTGTCCACCCCATACAATCAGTAAGAATCCAACTACTAACATGGCCAAGACCAAAGAGCTGTCCAAAGACACTAGAGACAAAATTGTACACCTCCACAAGGCTGGAAAGGGCTACAGGGAAATTGCCAAGCAGCTTGGTGAAAAAAGGTCCACTGTTGGAGCAATCATTAGAAAATGGAAGAAGCTAAACATGACTGTCAATCTCCCTCGGACTGGGGCTCCATGCAAGATCTCACCTCGTGTGGTCTCACTGATCCTAAGGAAGGTGAGAAATCAGCCCAGAACTACACGGGAGGAGCTGGTCAATGACCTGAAAAGAGCTGGGACCCCGTTTCCAAGGTTACTGTTGGTAATACACTAAGACGTCATGGTTTGAAATCATGCATGGCACGGAAGGTTCCCCTGCTTAAACCAGCACATGTCCAGGCACGTCTTAAGTTTGCCAATGACCATTTGGATGATCCAGAGGAGTCATGGGAGAAAGTTATGTGGTCAGATGAGACCAAAATAGAACTTTTGGGTCATAATTCCACTAAACGTGTTTGGAGGAAGAAGAATGATAAGTATCATCCCAAGAACACCATCCCTACTGTGAAGCATGGGGGTGGTAGCATCATGCTTTGGGGATGTTTTTCTGCACATGGGACATTGCGACTGCACTGTATTAAGGAGAGGATGACCGGGGCCATGTATTGCGAGATTTGGGGAACAACCTCCTTCCCTCAGTAAGAGCATTGAAGATGGGTCGAGGCTGGGGCTTCCAACATGACAATGACCCGAAGCACACAGCCAGGATAACCAAGGAGTGGCTCTGTAAGAAGCATATCAAGGTTCTGGTGTGGCCTAGCCAGTCTCCAGACCTAAACCCAATAGAGAATCTTTGGAGGGAGCTCAAACTCCGTGTTTCTCAGCGACAGGCCAGAAACCTAACTGATCTAGAGAAGATCTGTGTGGAGGAGTGGGCCAAAATGCCTTCTGCAGTGTGTGCAAACCTGGTGAAAAACTACAGAAAACGTTTGACCTCTGTAATTGCAAACAAAGGCTACTGTACCAAATATTAACATTGACTTTCTCAGGTGTTCAAATACTTATTTGCAGCTGTATCATACAAATAAATAGTTAAAAAATCATACATTGTGATTTCTGGATTTTTTTTTTTTTAGATTATGTCTCTCACAGTGGACATGCACCTACGATGCCAATTTCAGACCCCTCCATGATTTCTAAGTGGGAGAACTTGCAAAATAGCAGCGTGTTCAAATACTTATTTTCCTCACTGTATATATAGTCTGCATCGTCAAGGGTTACGGTTATGTTTGTTTGTGCAATGAAATGCTTAAGTGAGGCAACAGGCAAACTACAGCAAACTACAACAAATATTAAACATTAAAACAATAATAAAATCAAAGTAATAATGAGGCATAATAAATGTGTAATTGTTTACAATCGTGTGTTCAAAGTATTCAAAGTTAAATATACCTTTTTATCTCTTTTAAGTTTTTCCAATTCGGATATCGATCACCGGTCAGCGGCGGTGAGAGCGTCGCATCCTAACCACTAGACCACCAGGGAACCTTACCCCTCATTATTCCAATGCCGCCCCATAAACAATCCTCTAGCTCCGCCCCTGGATTGCCGCTGTTCTTTTTCCTCTCTTAAATTTGTATTTATTTATTTCTCTTTAGACATTGGCTGCTTTTTTGTCCTGTTTATCAGGAGCGTCTATTTCCGAATTGCCAGAGCAAAAAAGTTCACATCAAACACTGAAGGCCTGTGTTGATTTAGGGGGTATTAGAGGCAGATTTGATACGATCTAGCAAATCCCGTCCTCAGGCTGTGCTGTCCTCGGTAACACCAATTTGGCATAGTGCGCGTCTTGTATCCGGACACACCATATTCCTCCAGAAAGTCAGGGCTCAGGCTTGATGATTGGCAACATCTCACATACACATACACCCATACACACAAACAGGCATCTCGCCACATTATCTTTTCGCCTAGTTTGCGCCGAAGTTGCACGATTAGCAACGTTAGCACAGAGTTTGTTGATTCGGTGCAACGTTGAGAAGATTGAGCCAAAAATAAATCAATCAATCAATCAATAAATCCGCTTCGTACACACTTCATAAAGAGCAAGTTGGCAAGGCCGATTTACAGTCGATGACCAGACCACCGGATTTACTAAAACTGAGCAAATTTGGGCAAAGATCAATAAGATGTTTTTTTTTTGTGCATAGGCATTTGAAACCCTCCATGTCCATGTTATAAAGTTTCGGAAATGGAGATGGAAGTTTGTCAGCTCAATCTATCAGCACGGGCTTGGAAGCCGGAACGCGTTATGCTAATTCTGGCCCCGGCGTCAACGCTAAGACGCTTAGACCCACATCGCGTCTGAGGAACTGCTGCCGCATTTTCATTCGGAATAGATGTTAATGGGAAGCACGAGCCGAGACCTTTATTCTGTCGCTTCTCTTCAAAGAGCTTTACACGTTTGCATAATGGCTGTAAGCTGGTGTCTTTATTTAAAATGTTTCTCCAAATAGATAGGGGTGGTCGAAGAAAACCCGCTGGATTTTACCCTTCATATGTTTTTCTTTCTTTTAAAATAAATAAATAAATATATTAAAGCTACTAAAAAAATTAAAGCGGCTAGCAAAAATAGTCATATTGCCATATTTATCCCTTTTTTTTTGTAATTGAGATTCATGCAAAAAACATTTACATTTAGGGGCATTTGGCACACACATTTTATCCAAAGTGGTTGTATAAATAAGACAACTGAGCAAATAAGAGGTAGGGCCCTTGTTTAAGGCCCCGGCAAGCTGGGATTTAAACTCAGAACCTTTGAATCAAATGTAAAATGTTTTCAACTCTGAACTAATGGAAGGGGCAAAAGTGGTAGCAAGTAAAACCTTATAAAGACGCACATTACTGAGATGAAAGACTCAAGAGAAAGACATATGAACTCATCTGCTTCATACAACTGAGCAGAAATGGGGTTAAGGGCCTTGCTCAGGGGCCCAGGATTGGCAGCTCGTTATGGTTTAGATTTGAATTCGTGACCTTCGAATCCAAAGACTAATGCCTTAACCACTAAGCTGTGTTTATGCAGATACGTACAGTGTATTGTCTTTTAACTAACCAAAACAGGCATCCATGAGTGTGAACAACGATATGGTTAAATGTTTGATATAATTAAGATTTTCCACCACAAATGACCATCATTAGTACTTTGCTGCCAAGCTGTTGCTGGCAACTGCAGCTTTACATGTCTACAGTAATTAGTTTTGTGCAAAATTATGGTTCAGTTTTGGCCCATTCCCCTTGCCAAATCTTTTTTTTTTCCATTCCCAACGGTTACAAGGTTCGCTCGGATGGACTTGCAATTTCAAAGTCCTCCATCAATCTGTTCTTATTTTTTTCTCTGGGTAACTGTTGCAACTGCTTTTGAGTGACTGCTGGGTGAATTTTCTCACTTTTCTTGTTATTAGTCTGAAAGTGTCGTTGATTAGATTAAACTTTTCATTTGCATATAAAGTAAACGGACAGACAGAGACGCCTCGGTTATTTGGCTTTGTAACATTGTCCATTTGATTTGTCGCTAAGAACTGAGAGTCCCCATTGAACTGATAAGCTCCTTCGCCTTCACCATAACCGTTGATTGTTGTATAAAATCCCGTCCAATAGCGACATACTGTAAGTTATAAGTACTTACATAAAAATCAAGCAAAATCTAGATAGTCATAATCATTACATACACACAATAGAGATCACATAATTGTCCTTTCATTTAGCCAATCAGAATCATAATTATATGAATTAGTATTCATTGACAAAATTAATTGGCAAACTGCTGGAGCCCCAGAGCATGGATCTTCAACCAAGAGGTTTACGGCGGTACTGCAGGGGGCTAATTAATGTTTTTTTTTGTGTAAAAACTTTAAAGATAGAATATTATATAAAAAAAATATTATATTGACTGGATTAAAGTTCTATTCAACTTAAAGATGATATTCGTGGAAATGTTTAATTGTCCTCCTGACAGTTCACTTTTTAAGTTCATATGAATGTATCTGATGGTAAAAGAAAAAAAATCTATTAAAAGACAACTGTAAACAACTTAATAAAATGTCCCTTTTAATTGGAAAATATATGATTGAAGCATAAATCTTTTTGAAAGATTTGAAAATATACAGACAATGATGAGAGTATAAAAACAACAAAGTTCTAATTGTCTTAACATAATATAACTAGCGTAATCTGATTGGTTTCTAGTTAAATTAGTTTGACACATTTTGTGTCGGGGGGTCCTGCCAGATGTCTCTCTTGCCTAAGAGTCCTTGACCTGAAAAACGTTGAAGACCCCTGCCCCAGACTACTACAGTACTACCACCACCAGGCTTCTATCCCCAGGGTAAATTCTGTTCGACACAAGCCGGAATTTTCCTTCCTTTCAACATCCCAGGTGTACTTCGCTTTTCAAAGATAGAGTCTTTTACTCGTCAGGAATGCAATGTCCGACAACATCCAAGACAAAGCCCAGAGCTAGCATGAGAACAGTCTCTCTAATTAGCAGACAGATTCTCTATAAGAGTCCTGATTGGCAGATTACCTCCAGTGGTTGGTCATGATATATGATATTAGGTGGAATACCGGTGGGACTTTCTTTATATACATACAGAAAGCATAGCACTTTGCATTGCCTGACGTGTGCAAATCAACCCCGAAATCCACCTAGCTTTTGGACTTGATGATGGCAGTTGCAGCGCTAATCTCCCAAGGCTTCCTAGAGTTATGGGCATTTCAGAAATGGACTGACTATGGCTGGCCTCCAAATACCACAAACTGAAAATGTATCTTCTTTCTTTGCAAAAGAGTTCCGAGCCTTTTCTTGCTGGAATGGCAAAGCATTCTAAAAATGAAACAGTCCTTTTTTACGAGAAGAATCTGGCGTTATGATACGTATCACGGTCCAGGGGTTGCGATAAGATAATTTGCAATACTGTAGGTATATATTGGGATACTTCTTATTTTAGGGATAGAGAGAGATCAGCTGGCATCAAGCGTTTTGCAATACACGAACAATTTGTATCATTGTACCTAAAAACGTACGTTTGGAAAATTCCGGTGGAAGTTATACCCTTTTACAGCACCCAGGATACAGGAGGTTCTATTAACTGTACATCCTGTCACTGTTTAAGTTCAGAGATAAATAGACTGCTTTCTATCTAGCAGTCTGGATATAAACTCAAACAAAACAACTGCCATGAATCTAATACGTCGATATTGCGGTTTTTGGGAATCGATACGGTATCGGCAAACAAAATATCGCGACACTCAGGGGTATCGATATATTCTTACACCCCCAAGTATCAATAAGAGGTAATTACAGGCGCTTTTCTTACAGGATGATATACAATGTGATACCACAAGGGTCTATTTGACCGTGAAGGTTTTAAGAACTTGGTGTAGGACCCTTTTTTTTGTGCTCGACTCCCCCAATGTTAAGGTGGGCTAAAACCCAAGATTCTACCCAAAATTGTTAATTAGCCAATTAATCATCTAGTCTTATTTTTCTGATGTCCAGGTCACGCCGCCTCTAATGTTCACTCAAATGCGGCGTCGTTCTTTGTTTCGCTAGTCCAAATAAAATTAGCTGGATAACGACTGCAAATGAGACAAACGTGCAACAGCCAATCATCTTTCCGTTTTTGCCGTGAATATCTCAAATACCACAGACGTAAATTAGATTTTTTTTTTAAGCTATAGGGAAATGAAAGTTTAACGATACGTGACTTGAAAAAAGATTATTTCTGACTTGGTTTAAGGCCAGTTGCTAACAACATATTTGTGTGTGTTTTTGATGTTTTTTTGATGTTTCAATTTTGATTCTCAATGGACTTTTCACTTTGTGAAACCTGCAGAAACCCTTATAATGTCATTTTGACAAAATCTCTCCGCATAATACCTGGTGGAAAAAAAGTAGTTCACAGAGGACTGAGCCCATTGTGTACTGTATCTGCTCTTCCAAGATGCCCTTTTACCGCCTAGAAGCTAAGGTTTGTTCAAAATTCAATAGAAGTTAACTGGAGACAACTGGTAAACCCTGCTTCATGAATAGAACAGGATCGGAGGTCTAAGCCCTGCATGCTGGCTCACACTTCGATACCTTTCTGGAGACAAACCCACCTCCTAACTCACTCAGTCAGCTCAATGTTATCCTCAGAACCTTCCTCTTTTTCTCTCCCTGTATTCTGTCATAACTCTTCTTCTTCAATCTATTCTCTCTCTCTCTCCCTCTCTGCGAGTGGCTCCAGGGCTGAGGAGACAGGCATGAAATGAGTTATGAGCACTCTCTGTCTTCCTCACCTTCTCTGTCCCCCGAGTACACCTCAGCTTATGAGAAATCTTGGCTTAAATAAATACGCCCTTGGTAACATAACAAACGAGGCAGAGAAGAGGGATGGGGATGAAGGGCTTTAGGGAAAAAGTAAACACTCAACGGAGTCGCTCGCCCATTGGATGAGCGAGTTTAATGGCAATAGAAAATGGATTTCTTTTTTTTTTCTTTAAAGGATGGTTTGATAGGCCTCTGAACTTTTACAGTTGGCAGCCTACTTGAACCATTTCCTAAACATTTGATATGCAATATAGACAGTAGTGGGATGCTCAATCCCTCTTCAGCACATGCAATCATAAGAAAACATATTAGAACTTCTCCGCAACAAGATTACTCTTGATCGATCGGGTGCAAAGTTCTTCTCTTACTCTCATCATCACTTTTGGATCTCAAATGCTATATTATGTCCCGAGGCCACAGAATATGAATAATGGTCCTGAGCTTCTTTTCCCAATGCCTTTCAGTATACCGTTTCATACATGCATTATGCATTTTTCCCGACATAAAAGAGATCAGACCGAACATGCGAATACGAAACAACCTGCGCATTAACGGGGAAAAAACTAATTAGAATAAAATAGCCGTGGACCGACACCCAGACAGTACTGGAATTCGTTGAATGGCGAAACCGCTTTATTATAATCGAAGTGATAATGCGACGCCAAAAGCGCCGTTTAAAAATAAAGAAAGGAGAAGGAATAAACGTCAGCGGTGAAAAGGCTCTTAATTAATTTATTTGTCATTTGTTTAATTCTGTAAAGCTCCTCTGGGACAATGTCCACTGTTAAAATCCAACTGAACTGAACTGGCATTGCCTCTGTGCCCAACAAGTCGAATCCTACGTTGCTAATTTGTCTACCTGTGTTGCTGGCAAAATATTAATGACATGTATAAGTCAATGATGATGACACTGAATAATAGTAATAATAATAATATTTATATTTAAGTAAATTTAGAATGTAAAATAACAGTATGGTTATTGTGCATTTGCAGTGTTTGGCCCCCATACAGTATATTATTATTATTATTATTTTTTTTTTTTTTTTTTTTTTTTATTATTATTATTATTAATGTTATTATATTTTATGCAAAATCCTATTCAATACATTCATTGCTAACCCATCCATTGTCATACACATTTATCCCTTTTTTTATATAGTTTATGTATTTATTATTTTTTTTTTTCCTAGTGTGTGTATTTTTTATATTATTCTTAACCTTAATTTTCATACTTTAGTTAGGCTATATTTAATATACTTTTATACATTCTTTTATACATTTTTATAGTACTTTATTATTTTTTTTAGCTATATTATATTACTATTTTTCATGTTTTTCATTCTACATGTACAGTCCTAAAAAACATTTTACTACATGACCGTACTCTGTATCACTATATCACTATATAAACTATAGTATCACTATATAATCACTATATAAATTAAACAAAATTATACCAATATAAAGCATTGATTTTTACCAGCTGGTTCTTCATAGACTGTCTAGCCAGGAAAACAACAAGAAGAAAAGATAGATCAATGCCTAAATTAAATTATTTGTTTGCGTCAATTCGAGTCTTCCGATTATTTAACCACTCATATATCAGATATCGCACTGATGAGAAGCTCGGACGGGATCGAGTACAAACAGACAAGTTGATGGATTGTAGATATCCTTCCAAATATGGCCCAGTGGTGGCGCTACTGTGTTGGTAGCAATTGGCTCAGTTTTGGTGAGAATGTTCCTTAGACTCTTCCCAATCAGTGTGCCAAATTTCATAACTTTTCATTAGATGGTTCTATGGGCTGCCAAAAGCAGTCTAGGAAGAAGAAGAAGAAGTTCAAAATTTTTAGCATTTGGCACAGTAGTGATTCCTAATCAATCCTACAAACATTAAACTGATCATTCTTAAGATATTTTACTGACAAGAATCTGAGACAAAATTAGGAACAAACAACCTCATAGTTACCACCATGAACGTATTCTCAAATTATGGCCCAGTGGTGGCGCTACTGTGTTGGTAGCACTTGGATCAAATTTGGTCAGCATGTTCCTCCAAATGCAATAAACAAATTTTCCAAACTTGTGTAAAATAAAAAAAGACTGTTATTGCATTCGACAGCTAGAAATCAGTGACCTTTCACGCACCATTAGCGTGAAAAAAAAGGTATCTATCGACGAGCCCCGAGTTAAATCTAGCGCTCTGCTATATGAAACGCGCTCAAATTCACACACGTTGCGGATTAGCGGCGTATCAACGTCCTCCAGCATCTCCACCTTTCACGTTGCACAGCTTCAGCAGTTTTCTATATACATGCAAATTCCCCTGTGTCGATGTGCGAGTCCAAACCCTACCACAAGATCGTATTTTTATTACTCACTTGTTGAGCTGTTTATTTAGACCCTCATTTTTTTGTTTGTTTGTTCCCCCCCCCCCACTCAGTCCGGATGACTGACTCGATCGATTGCTTGATGCGGAAAAAAAAAGGAACCTTGGTGATAAAGTATTGATGTGTGCACACACCTAGAATTTATTGCGATACCGTCAATATTTCATGTTTTTCTTTTCTTTTATTCGAATAATTACTCCAAGGAATCCGAACGTAAGGTTTGATGATAATTTCCTCAATTCTAAGGATATTAAACTATTCTACTCCGAATATAAAAGCATTAAAAAAATTTAATAAATAAAACAATTTTCTTCTCGGACTCAGGTGTTTCTCCTTCTAAAATAACTATTGATTTGACAGGTGAGCACTTATGTTTGAAAGTAGTTGAGGGAAATAATATTGAACTGTAAATCAATATTGTATACATGTCTAAATGTCAAGTGAACCACGCTGTACTGCTGTCAGATGATCGATATTTTGTTTTATGCATATCTCAAATCTTTCTCGGCGCTTATTACGGGAAGACCTTTAGCCGCCGGGATTTTTTTCTCGCTTTATTTCCTTCGTTGCGCATCTCAGGTGATCGCAAATTCGACAAAATCTGCCGTGGCCTTTGATCGTTTACCTTCCGCCTTAGATTGCAAACGAATTAGCGAATTTGCACAACGCGGTTATTTACTTATATGGGTGTTTACGACACTAGGTTTTAATTTTGTCTAGGCTATGGTATTGAGATTTACTTTAAGCAAGCAAATATTTAAAATGTACAACTTTATTTCCATTGAAAAAATCCTTCCTTAGCATAAATAACCATTTAGCATGTGGCCACTTTGTTGCTAATGAAACATTCAGCCGAAATACTTTGGCAGGACTTTTGGAAAACGTGCCGAAGATTTTCCTTACTAGTTTTCACGAGATTAGTTCACGTCCCAGAGCAGTTCAATAGGATTTAGGTGCAGTGACCGGGGCAGGGGTGCTATGATGATCCCTTAATAACACTTCGTCTTAGTAACGCTGATTCCAACGATCAGAATTGCATAGTGGTGAAGTATGGAATTGCAAGCAATGTTGGTTCAGGTTTTTCACTTTCAAAGTGCCAAAACAATCAGAAACAACCTCCATGTTTGACTGCAGGGGTGACGGAGCGTCCTTACATCTTCTCTCCTGTTCTTCATCTTCCACAAGATCTTCTGTTAGAGCCAAAAATGGCCAATTTGGACTCGACAAAAATTTCATCCACTCGTTATTCCATTCCAGTATCTCGAATATAAACAAAGGAACGTATACAATAAATCAGTGTTTGCTTTTTAATGTATCGTTGCACAAAAATATACAGATATAAATAATTAAAAAGTGGTATTGCGCCACCTTTTTACTTATTTATTTCTGTTTTTTTCTGTGCAATGATTTTTCTTTATAAAAATGTGCAACAAAAGTATTTTTTCGTTCTTTCTTTTATTTATTATCTATCATTTAAAGAAAAAAAATTCTTAGTGCAAGAAAAAACTAAATAAGCTCTTTCCAATTATGTTTTATTTACTATGAACTTCCTTCCCACATCAACTACAGCACCTCCATGTTTCATAGCACATGCGACTGAATCCCATTCTCAGCTAATTACCACTCGGATAAAGTCTTGCCTTTTTCTCACATGGTGGCGTCTTTCACGTGCCTCGGGTTACGGTTTCCTTGTTAACGTCTCGCGTTTCAAGCACTTGAGACCATTCGCTTCGCTGCATAAAACTATAGTCACTACTTAGTGATTCGTGTGAACCATTCCATGATACCATCTTTTATTAGCGTGGAGTAAATACTAGCATTTTGGAGCTAACACGATCAAATTTCTATTATCAAACAATCATACCTGACTTGTTCGTGTGTGCTTTCTGAACATCCAACTCGGTCCTTATTTGCTCTGAAAATAACCTGAAGATGTACTACTCTACCCTTAGAGACAAGGGTGTTAGTAAGGTCATGTACTATTACAGAATGAAGTGATGGTGAGGAAGCCTGGGGTTCTACAGCAAGCCACTCAAGATCTTCCACATCTTCCAACTCATGCAAACCGTATGTGCTGTGCTTGGAACAGGTTCGGATCTTGTAGTCCAAGTGAAGGGGAAATAAAATTCCAACACAGCCAAAGACAACTGTGGTAGAAGTTTTAAGAAGAACCATATATGGCTGGAAAACACGTCCCAACACTTTTTTTTTTGCATATAGCGGTCGACCAATAAATCAATGTTGCCGATATATCAGGCGATATTTGAAATTTTTAAATTATCGTCATTGTACGATAAAACTTGTGTAGTTTTCCAAACGGATTGACAGAATTTAGTGCATTAGAGCTTCTTCTTCAAGACAAGCCACTTAGATGTGAAGCCAGTGTCTAAATATGGAGTAAAATGACCAATCAGAATCCACCACTATTTACAAAGTCTTATTTAAATATTACCATGTGATGGAACTACAAATTATGGTTCCTTGGACATCAGTGATGGGAAGATCGGCAGATTTTAGTGCCTCGTTCCTTCGAAACTGGTTCGTCAAAAAAGAACGAAGCTTCTTTTGAGTTCGTTTGGTTCATTTGTCATTTTTCAATATGACATGGCTGACAATAACTTCTTAAATAAAAAATACAAAAATTGCATCGGTCCATCGATTAATTTCAAGAAAGACACGGGCAGATGACGAGCGGTTACGTGGCTACAATACTGTACGCTGCAGATCTAAAACGGCCTGTTGTACAGAAAAGCCTCTTTTCCAGCTTTATTACTTTACGGTCCCCCGGCCGGAGTCTGGGCCACTCGTTTGAAATCGACTAAAGGTAATCTATTTTCTTTTATGTAAAGATTCGCGCACGGCGTCTCAGCGATCCGAAATCGAGCGTGATGGAAAGCTTTCGTAATTCGATCCTCCTTCGCCGTTTAATATTCAATACGATGATTTTTTCCTGCTTGCATTCCGCATTTATTTTTCTCTGACTTCAGGCTTAAAATAATAGCAAGAGCAGGTAAACAGGATGGACGCCCCGAGGTGTTTTTTTTTTTCTCTCTCTCTCTGTCTCGCTATCTCCCCATCTCTCTCTCTCTCCTTTATCTCCTGTTCCAACTGCAGGTTTCTGATTTATTTGTTTGGTTTCCTCCTCCATCAGCTACAGTAGTAAACAAGCTTCAGACAGTAGAATCAAAGCGGCTCACAGCTGAATTTCACCCCGGACTTGTAACGTGACGTTCAGAGGAAACCACGCCACCTTTTTTTTTTTTTCCCCCAGCTCATGTTTTATACATTTCCTCAGCAGAACTTTTAATTTAGAGCTACATCGCAGTGGTCGGTGATACAGTGTTTGTCGTTTTGGCTCTCATTTATTCATTTGTATATATACTGTATATGTCGTCTCTTCCCGTTTGTGCTGATGAATACCACGGGTTTTCTTTTCTATACATTTCAGGGACATTTTGTGCAAAAGAGGAGATCGTTCACAAACGCTCGTTTTAGAGGAGGTTAAGGCGCTGGTCCAAATATCCAGTACCCCTTAAACCAAGCTACCACAGCTGGGTCCTTATAAAGCCCCTAAACAGTCAACTGCTCGGTTGAGTCGCTCTGGATCATTAGACCACCAGGGACCAGGATATGTGCTGGAGTATAGAGTGGAGATACAATTGATATTTCCAATGATATCATCTAAACATGATCCTTTCTGCCAAATCAAATGTAATGTGTCACATACACATTCATACAGTGTACGACATGTAGCGAAATGCTTTTTTACGACTGTATAACATGCAAATAGGGGGTCAGGTTTCTAGCCCAACGCCCACCCTCCTGAACAGAGCTCGTTTTATAACTTTTCGACAGCACCTCGTAGTCTAGGAGATGTAGATGCAAGAGTAATAATGTCCACCTTTAGTCAGACCCAGTGTTGCTTTTCCTCTGGTCACGCTAACAATTGAATTTGTCATTGTTTGGAAAATCTGTCGCTAATACTATGATTTAACAGGATAAATGAAAGCTGCGGCTGCAGATTACTCATAATAACTCGATTACTATCCATCACTGTGGGCTGGTGGGCGGTTCTGGTGGGTGGGTTAATGTTCTTATGATTTACAGCTATATATTGATTTAAAGCATCATGTAGTTCAGGATTTGATGTAGACACATACAATTGGTTGTTAAAAAAAAAGTGTTTTTTTTTCTTCTTTTTTACAGGACACACATAGAACAAACAAGACTCGACAAGCAAATTAAGGCAGATACAGACACGAATTTTGGGGGAAAAACAATCTGTGTATAGCTTTTTATTAGGAAAAATCTAAGATCTAGAATGTTTATGAGTTTTTACTGGGAGATTTGGATGCTGCTGCCCCTATATATAACCTACAAGTGGTCTCTCAAACCAAGCCCAGGACTAGCCGAGTCAGAGAGCAGGACTAGCCATGTGAAAGAGAGAAGGACTAGCCGAGTCAAAGAGCAGGACT
This sequence comes from Silurus lanzhouensis, assembly GCA_039877035.1. Lineage (NCBI taxonomy): Eukaryota > Metazoa > Chordata > Actinopteri > Siluriformes > Siluridae > Silurus > Silurus lanzhouensis. Next base: position 1,849,998 of record JBCEWE010000098.1, read on the forward strand.
AGTCGAGTCAGAGAGCAGGACTAGCCGAGTCAGAGAGCAGGACTAGCCGTGTAAAAGAGAGCAGGACTAGCCATGTGGAAGAGAGCAGGGCTAGCCGAGTCAAAGAGCAGGACTAGCCAAATCAAAGAGCAGGACTAGCAGAGATCCAGTCAAGGCCATGTCATACGTTGGTTTAGACAAGACTAGAACTAGTTGAGTAAAAAAATGCCGACTAGTTAAGTCAAAGACTGGGAATATCCAAGTGAAAGACAAGGACTAGCCGAGTCAAAGACAAGGACTAGCCAAGTTAAAGACAAAGAATATCAGTATACAAAGACCTGACCAGCAAAAACCAAGTCAAGGCCATGACTTAAGTTGGTTGAGACAAGACCAGAACTAGCTGAATCAAAAACCAAAACTAGCAAAGATCATATCAAGGCCATGTCTCAAGTTGGTTGAGGCAAGACCAGGACTAGCTGAGCAAAGATCAAGTTGACGGCCATATCTTTAGAAGGTCGAGACAAAAAATCCAAACTCAATCAAATAATAATCAGACTGTGATATTATCAAGACTTCTCCTTAAACCTCTATAAGAACATACCTAATAATCCAGGTTCTCTTTGTTTTTTCCTTTCTCTTTCTTTCAAGCTACACGTTACTCCTACAGCCTGGTGAGATCATGCATGATCCTGACTTGTCTGCCCTCTGGTCCAGTCTACCTGATGTATTTTGATTCTTTACTCCTGTTCTGAACCTTCAGCACCTGAAAATCGAATGCTGCTGCTCAGGATGGCCTCAGTTGCTTAGCCTAAAGACTTCACATACTGAAAACAGTTTACGCTCAAGTCTCATTTATTATTCAGTGAATTACTTCACTTGGGTATTATAGATGGACTCTTTACTCGATATTGCTGCTACACTTTTCTTGACAGTCAGTAATTTGCAGATATTTGTTTGCACTGCTTTTTCGCATTGAACACTTTTTAGTTGTTTGATCTTGTTGACATGCATTGCGTTGTGTATGAATTTACTGTCTGTTGTATAATGTATTTGCACTTTCTATAGCCTGATACATGGTGTCATGTGGGTCATAGAGAGAAATAAAGAGTAAAAAGACTCTTCAAATCTTGGCTGATTTACATTTGATTTACTACAACAAGGAGAACTAAAAAATGCATGAACTAATAAATTTAAAGGAGTCACTACCAACCAACAAGGGTCAGTCACAGCAAAGACCAGGGCTAGTGTCAAGTCAAAGACCAAGTTTAGTGCCAAGTCAAAGACCAAGATTAGTGCCAAGTCAAAGAACAGGACTAGTCAAATCAAAAAAACAAGATTAGTTCCAAGTCAAAGTCAAAGACTAGTTCCAAGTCAAAGACCAAGATTAGTGCCAAGTCAAAGACCAAGATTAGTGCCAAGTCAAAGAACAGGACTAGCTAAGTCAAAACCAGGGCTAACCAAGTTAGAGACCAGGACTAACCAAGGCAAAAACCAAGATTAGTGCCAAGTCAAAGAACAGGACTAGCTAAGTCAAAACCAGGGCTTACCAAGTTAGAGACCAGGACTAACCAAGGCAAAAACCAAGATTAGTGCCAAGTCAAAGATCAATACTAATGGCAAGTCGCAGACCAAGACTAGTGCCAACACAAAGACCAGTACTAGCCATGTCAAAGACAAGGACTTGCCAAATCAAAGACTAAAACTAGCAAAGCCAAAGATCAGTAATAGTGCCAAGTCAAAGACTAGGGCTAGCAGAGTCAAAGACCAATACTATTAGCAAGTTGAATACTGGATTAGCCAAGTCAAAGATCAGGACCTGCCAAGTCAAAAAACAATATTAGTGGCAAATCAAGGACTAAGACTAGCAAAGACAGAGACCAAGACTAGTGCCAAGTCAAAGGCCGGACATAGTCAAGTCAAAGATCAAGACTAGCAGAGTCAAAGACCAGTACTAGTAGCAAGTCAAAGACTAGGACTAACCAGGACGTCATGCTAGCTGTTACCTCTTTGGTAGCAAGTTTTATTCCTCCTGTTCATGTCATTTTGAGCATCTCTCTCTCTCTCTCTCTTTCTCTCTCTCTCTCTCTTTTTTTCTTTTTCACAACTAAAGCCTGCATGAAGGCTCTGTTCTCCATCCTGGCTCTCCACCTTCCCTTGCACACTTGTTCCCGTCTCCTCAAATCTTCACAACTGCCTGTTTTTCTTAGTCAAACAGCTTTATTTTCAACACAGGCACCTTTATGTTACACCTATTTAATCCCTAAGTAGTCCCTAGGAAGTCACTGCCTGTCACTCCTAAGCGTCAGCTGCTAACACACTCCCACCGTCCACTCCAGATGCAGAAATAATATGGTGGTGCGAATAACAGGAACCCACACACACACACACACACACACACAAGACCCCATTATTCCTTCTCGAAACCTCTGGAATAAATGTGCATCTGAAGACCGAGAGGTCATCCTGATGAATAATTTAGATTCTTTCAGCCATGTCGATGTTTTATTGAAATCGTGAAGGTAGTGAGTGGGCTTTGCTGGATAGATTTCCATGACAAGAGTGGGCATAAACACACAGAGCGATCACAGATTAGATGGTGTTTCTTCTGTCTGACCACATGGAAGCTCCTTTTCTTGCTAATCCAGGGCCTTGGAAGGTTGGCGTCAAGAAAAAAAGACAAACATGGCAGATACTGAGTTCTCAACTGCAGTCATGCTTTTTGCCTCTGGAGCTATTTAGTAGGATTCAAAAGTGCCAGATCCAAACACACACACACACACACACACACACACAGGCAAAAGTATCTGAATGTGAATTATAGATGACTTTGTAGATCACTTTAAATTAGATAGATAGATAGATAGATAGATAGATAGATAGATAGATAGATAGATAGATAGATAGATAGATAGATAGATAGATAGATAGATAGATAGATAGATAGATAGATATGCAAGTGGACAGACAGACAGACAGTCTAAATGGATAGACAGACAGACAGACAGTCTAAATGGATAGATAGATAGATAGATAGATAGATAGATAGATAGATAGATAGATAGATAGATAGATAGATATGCAAGTGGACAGACAGACAGACAGTCTAAATGGATAGATAGACAGACAGACAGACAGTCTAAATGGATAGACAGATAGACAGATAGACAGATAGACAGATAGATAGATAGATAGATAGATAGATAGATAGATAGATAGATAGATAGATAGATATGCAAGTGGACAGACAGATGGATCGACAGACAGACAGTCTAAATGGATAGACAGCCTGTCTACATAGATAGATAGATAGATAGATAGATAGATAGATAGATAGATAGATAGATAGATAGATAGATAGATAGATAGATAGATAGATAGATAGATAGATAGATAGATAGAGATATAATAGTAATGTCATCCAGGTAAATTATGTACGCGTGTGTTCTGTATGTATATAAAACAATCCACTGGAAGAATTATACCAGACATTAACCGATGAATGAACACACCGTCATTTCTCCGTTTTTTTTTTTTTTTTTCCACCACCATATGTTCCTTCTTCAATGAAACTGTTAATCATTTTCCAACACACTCAGAAGCCATTGGCTTAAAATCGAGCTTAAAGGCTGCCCAGAACGAACTGTTTACTCCCTGCAGCACGATCCGCCGTGTGGGTGTTATTGTCTTCTAACATGCACACATTCCAAATTTATTGGCGCCATTACCAAGCATAACAGGGAGAAAAAAAGAAAACAGGTCTCTTTGCGTCTGTCCCATTCACGTCGATAGAAATCGCAGCCTTTCTTTAAACGCTCTATCGTCTAAATAAACTCCCCAAAAAATAAATAAATACAAATAATTTACATTTCACGATTTAAGTGCGAATTTTATATTCAATTGCACAAGGCAGATCTTAAGAGGGACCGGAGATCTCGGACGTACCAATTAGCGTGACATGGTGGCTACGAGTTTATTGATTTATTTATTTTGAAAAACCGTAGTTTTGTAGATCGAAAGATCAAATAACGTATCTAACGCATTTGTATTCGCTGTCGTTTTCGATGAGATCATCGTCGTCTGGCGGTCCTTAGAATTTTTTCTCGCGGCTCTTCCGTCGAAATTCAAACGCGAGGTGACGTTCTGGCGGGTCGCCAAATAGCGCGATTTTTTTTTCCTCCGTGGAATCTGAAGGTCTGTGCGGTGCTGGGAAAGTTCAAGACGAGTCAAGTGATTTCTTCAGCAGGAGGCATCTGCTGTTGTTGTCTATGAAATATAAAAGATATTATTCAGGCTGAAAAAGAATCATTATTATTATTATTATGATTATAATTATAAGAAGAATGGCATATAGATTGTACAAGGTTGGATTTTTTTTTTTTGAAGACCACACAAAAGACCGTTTGACCTTCAGCCATCTTTTTGAAGAAAAATTTACTGTGAAAAAAAAAAATTATGAACTTCGCAAGGTTGCACTTTTCAATACCTCCATGTCAGTGTTCAAGGATCTGCGTTTCCACGCTTCAAAAGGAACATGTTTGAAAGCTGCGTTCTTTCTTCGTCTGCCTGGAGTCAGGATGATCTCACATGTGGTCAGGGTCGGGTTATAAGGCCAGAATACACCACAGTATGGAGGCTGGTGTTCCGGGTATTTGGATGGAAGAATCCCAAAGAAAAAAATTTAGTTTTCCCGCCACCAACATCGGCGAGAGACAAACGGGAAAAGGAGACGCCATCGCAGCTTATTATCGCATTTAGCTCTCGGTTTAGGAGCTTCGATTTTCGCTTCCGCAGGACACGCGACCGAAGACGACGAACTTATAACCCGAAGTTGATGGTCCATGTTCATTATTAAGATGGTGTTAAAAATAATGTCAGTTGAGGGAAATGATGTTGAAGATAGAAATGGTGATGAAGATGTTGGTGATGGACTGTGTTGATCATTAAGCTAGTGTTGATGCAGATGGAAATGATGAAGATGGTGTTGATGTAGATGTTGGTGATGGACTGTGTTGATCATGAAGCGAGGGTTGATGCAGATGGAAATGGTGAAGATGGTGTTGATGATTGTGATGAACTGTTGATTTTGAAGCTAGTGTTGATGCAGATGGAAATGATGAAGATGGTCTTGATTTAGATGTTGGTGATGGACTTTGTTGATTATGAAGCTAGTGTTGATGCAGATGGAAATGATGAAGATGGTGTTGATGATGGTGATGGACTGTGTTGATCATGAAGCGAGTGTTGATGCAGATGGAAATTATGAAGATGGTCTTGATTTAGATGTTGGTGATGGACTTTGTTGATTATGAAGCTAGTTTTGATGCAGATGGAAATGATGACGATGGTGTTGATGATGGTGATGAACTGTTGATTTTGAAGCTAGTGTTGATGCAGATGGAAATGATAAAGATGGTGTTGATGTAGGTGTTGGTGATGGACTTTGTTGATTATGAAGCTAGTGTTGATGCAGATGGAAATGATGAAGATGGTGTTGATGTTGGTGATGGACTGTGTTGATTATAAAGCGAGTATTGATGCAGATGGAAATGATGAAGATGGTGTTGATGTTGGTGATGGACTGTATTGATTGTGAAGCTAGTGTTGATGCAGATGGAAATGATGAAGATGGTGTTGATGTTGGTGATGGACTGTGTTGATTATGAAGCGAGTATTGATGCAGATGGGAATGATGAAGATGGAGTTGATGATAGAGGAGGATCATCAACACCAGTCGTGGAGGAGTCATCGCTCTGCTTTTGGGGTAATTTTGGTCGGCTGGCCACTCCTGGGAAGGTTCTCCACTGTTCCATGTTTTTGCCATTCTCTGTTTTTGCGGTTCTCTGGAGTCCCAAAGCTTTAGAAATGGCTTTTTAACTTTTTCCAGACTGATAGATCTCAATGACTTTCTCATTTGTTTCTGAATTTATTTGGATCTCGGAATGATGTGTAGCTTTTGAGGATCTGTTGGTCTACTTCACTTCGTCAGGCAGGTCCTATTTAAGAGATTTCTTGATTGTGAACAGGTGTGGCAGTAATCAGGCCTGGGGGTGTAGCTAGAGAAATTGATCTCGGGTGTGATAAACCAGTTTTAACAGGGGGTCAAACACTTTTTCACACAGGGCCATGTAGTTTTGTTCTGCATGTTGTGTTCACTTGTGTTATCTTTTACTAAAATTGAAAATAGTTTGATGATCTTAAACATTAAAGTGTGACAAACATGCAAACAAGTAAGAAATCAGGAAGGGGGCCAACACTTTTACACCACCCTATTGCTCACAAGATACGATTTAATGCTTTTTATTGTCCAACATAGATCTTGTTGATATCGCAGTGTTTCGCTTCTGCAAGCAAGACGCACTTCCTGCCACGTTCTGTTGCCATTTCTCTCTGATTGCATTGTTTTGTGGAAATTATATACTCTGGGAATCTTCATAGAAAATTTCAGTTCAGTGTCATCACCCTTTTCTTTCCCTCCACTTGACAAGCTGCCATATCGATTCTTGACTAAATTGTTCCATGATAGTTTATCATTTCGGTTTTCAAGCGGTGCCAGTGTGTCTATTTGGAACAGCCCGGTATCACAGAAAAAAAAACCCACGTGCAGAGACGTCTTTATTGCAACGCCGTTGCGAGAGGTTCGGAAACTAGAAAGGAGGGGGATATTTTTAAAAATTTGACACGGAATAACGAGCGGTTTGTAGCTTCGCTTGTGCGAGAACGCGACAACGTTTCCAGCCAACAAAACAACTCTGCTCAAAAAAATGTTCACATTAAATCGAGAAAGCCTCCATGAGTTTTGAATGAAAGGGTTGCCAGGTTTCAGAAAATTGCACCAAAATTTGACTAACTCAAAACTGCAAAAAAAAAAATAAAAAAAATAAATCAGCTTGAAATGTTCAGGTGAAGACAAGCTGCAGACACACCGCTTTTGAGGTTTTAGCAGTTTTTTGCATTTCTAGTTTGTAGAGTTTAGTTGAGGCTAAAATCCTACATACATAAGCTAGAAAAATTTAGTTTAGGTACTTAACAACTCCAAAGGCTTTCTTCATGGATTGAAGAAATATAAATAGTCCTTTCTTTTTTTCAGGAGCAGCTTCATTCTTAACTTCTATTTACAAGTTCTACTCAGTTTAAAGTCTAAACAATGAGCACATCACAAGCTAGACCTGCAGCCATCAAAATGACAAAACATTCTGCTTTATGTAATATCTAGAACGGCAAACGGTCTCTCGATAAAAAAACACGATTCCTTGTAACACTGGTTCCTGGAGCTTCAAAAGTACTAATTTGTCCCTCTTTGGGTTTTTTTTGTTTGTTTTCTCTCTACAGCCAGAGTAGCGACCTCTACCCTATGACCTATAATAGCGCAAACAACCGCCATAACAGGTTCTCTGCGAGCACTTACCCCAACAGGGCTGTTATGTGCTTTCATGCAACAGTTAGTCCATTCCACTCTCTTTACTGCTCTGCCGTCAAGAGCTACAGAAGCATGTCCCATAGCACCAACTCAAATTGCAGCCTTGAAATAAACCACAAGTAAAACGGACGTACGTGTGAAAACAGAGTCGAGCTTTAACGTGCCATCGAGGAGCTTTTCGTCCAATGATTACTAGAGTTTGGAGTGGAGATACTTTGAAGTTGAAGGAGAACCATCATGCAATGTAAGGACACCGGCATTAGTAAAAGATTAAAGGGAGGCGGTAGCTCTGTGCTTAAGGCATCGGAGGGTTGTGAGTTCAAATTCCTGCTCCACCAAGCGCCCACTGCTGGGCCCTTGTGCAAGGCCCTTAACCCTCAACCGCCATAAATGGCATACAATTGTGGGTACGGCATTTGACTTTGCATTCGAAAGGACATGATTTCAAATCCAAATCTGTCCAAACTACCACTCCATGACCCCAGAGCAAGGCCCTTAACTAAAAGCTGCTCAATTTAATCGCTTTGGATAAGTGCATCTGATAAATGCCACAAAAACGAGACGCAATGTAAAGCTGGGTAACGATGTAGGAGCTGAAGCGAGGAGGGTGCAGTTCCTAATCATCTCATAGAATTGAGGTCAGAGCTCTAGAGCAGGCCAATCAAGGTCTTCCACTCCAACCCATGTAAAGCAAACCAGCCGGCTTTATGCCCCAAACAAGGTTTGGGTCTCTTAGTTGAAAAAATGTAGAATCGAAAGAGGCAGGAAGAGCCAATAAGCTCTAGATGCGGATTAAGCGATGGAGAATGTCACGAGCCCAGGCTCATTCCAGCAGCCTGCTCTGATGAACGATTACATTTCCAATTGAGCTTCAGATACTTATTCGATATTTATGATTATGGGTTTATTGCATACTATTGGCTAGAGATAAAAGGTCAAGCATTACAGGATCATCACCGCAAGATCTTCTTCGCACTTTTAACTCCTACGCCGATTATTCCCCAAATGCCTTTATTGAACAAATCATGTATAACCTACAAACCAAAATGACTCTTTTACTTTTTAATAAAATTTCAAACAGATCAGATTTTTTTTTTTTTGGGGGGATATTAAACCCCAAAAGTGTTTGGGGAAAAAAAGCAGCAGCACCAAGGTCATCATCAGTCACGTCTTCTCATTTTGAAAATGAACGCACAATTGGGGGAAAAAAAAGGCGCTTCGATATGAATCTAGACGTATTCCTCTGATATCTACTCTTGGTCAATTATTTCTATTCATCAATATCACCCATCTATATTGCATCGCCTCATTTGCATTTCATAACCAAATACTAATATCCAGTCTTTGGTACGAACCCTTTATGGTAATGCGCCGAAGGTTCTCAGGGCTATCAATTACCTTGTGTGTGTGTGTGAGTGTGTGTGTGTGTGTGTGTGTGTGTCTGTGTGTGTGTGTCTAAACTGAGAAAGCGGGAGCTAATTTTCTGCCCGTTAAGGTGACAGGACGTACAATCCTTTCGCAATCATTACCTCACTGATGGGATGACTTACTTTCCGACCCCCTGGGCAAGTGATTTAACCTCTGCAGACCTCCAAGATTCTGGAAGCACATCTGTGATACTGAAAATGATGCAAATGGGAACAAGTTTGCGAGTGGATGGATGGATGAACGGATGGATGGATGAAACCGCTAAATAGATAGAGAACAATCAGGCAATTATGGATGGTTGAATGGACAGATTTGTGGACAGACAGACAGACAGACAGACCTACAGACAGATAGACAGACAGACAGACAGATAGATAGATAATTTAACAGACAGACAAATTATTTAAAACAGACAGACAGACAGAGACAGACAGACAGACAGACAGACAGACAGACAGACAGACAGACAGACAGACAGATAGATAGATGATTTAACAGACAGATGGACATACAGACACACAGACCAATGATCGATTGGATGGACGGACGGACGGACGGACGAAGAGATAGATAATTTAACAGACAGACAGACAGACAGACAGACAGACAGACAGACAGACAGACAGACAGATAGATAGATAGATAGATAGATAGATAGATAGATAGATAGATAGATAGATAGATAGATAGATAGATAGATAGATAGACAGATAGATAGACAGATAGATAGACAGATAGATAGATAGATAGATAGATAGATAGATAGATAGATAGATAGATAGATAGATAGATAACATGCAATTATAGATGGGTAAGTGGATAGATTAATGGGTGGGTTGGTTGGATGGATGGTTTGGTGGGTGTGTCGATGGATGGATAGAAAAATTAATGGATAGATTGATTGATATATAGACAGATAGACGTTAGTACCTGACTTTACTTACAGCCTTGTGGCTCAATATGCACAAATCTCCCCAATATCTAGTGGAACATCTTCCCAGAGGACTGGAGATTATAATACCAGGAAATGAGATGTTCAAAATGGACTAAAACTTAAGGTCAAATGTTCTCAAACTGTAATGATGCGGTACTTCCACTGAGTCAAATGCTGCAAGTGCCACCGTCTGACGGTTAGAGTCCCAGGAACAACATTGATTTGTATTTCATGAGAACAACTCATTACCTTTTTAGACAAATAGATAAGTGCATTGGTTTGCAGTGAACGCTGCTTGTGTATATCATTTCATCACCCGTTCCCAGTGTTTAGTGCAGAGTTTTCAATTCAGGGTTCAAATGCGATTACATCAAATCGATAGAGGATTCCTTCAAGTGTATAGTAAAATGAGGGCACTTAATTACTGATTATTGATTCATTACCTTTTTTTTTTTTTTTTTAATCAAATGAATGGTTGACTTGTGTCGCTCTGAGTAACTCTATAACAAACCTTCAGTGCACAAAGGTCTTAATATAAATAAGACATTTATATCTATATGCATTTAATGTATTTATTTAGATTCAAACAGACCGACAAACAGACAGACCGACAAACAGTGCTAAATGAATGTAATAAATTCAGATGATAGATAGATAGATAGATAGATAGATAGATAGATAGATAGATAGATAGATAGATAGATAGATAGATAGATAGATAGATAGATAGACAGACAGACAGACAGACAGTCCAGACAGACAGAGACAGACTGTCCAGATTGACAGACTGTCTTTACAGACAGACAGACTGCCTAGACAGACAGTCTAGACAGACAGACAGTCTGGACAGACAGAGTCAGTCTAGACAGACAGACAGTCCAGAGAGACAGAGTCAGTCTAGACAGACAGACAGTCCAGACAGACAGTGTCAGTCTAGACAGACAGACAGTCCAGAGAGACAGACAGACAGACAGACAGACAGACAGACAGACAGACAGACAGACAGACAGACAGACAGACAGATTGACTGACTGTCCAGACAGACAGACAGAGACTGTCCAGATTGACAGACTGTCTAGACAGACAGACTGCCTAGACAGACAGATTCAGTCTAGACAGACAGTCCAGACAGACAGACAGACAGACAGACAGACAGACAGACAGACAGATAGATAGATAGATAGATAGATAGATAGATAGATAGATAGATAGATAGATGGTTATTGATTAAGGCATTAGACATTAGATCAAAAGGTTGAGTTTAAATTCCAGCCACACCAATCTGCAATTCCTGGGCCCCTGAGCAAGGCCCTTATCCCATAGCTGCTAATTTGAAAGTCGCTCTGGATAAGGGTGTCTGGTAAATGCCTTAATCGTAATTAAACTTCTTAATTAGTGAATTGACAATAAAAAGAGGCATTTTATTTTTCCTAATACTATTTTTCCCTCTTAATGACTCCTTCATACTGCATTGTACAGCATATAACATGAAAAAAAATGTATTGTACGTCCAATTTGTTTTTAAGCAAAGGTGCCAAGAAATATGGTGCTGAGTCTTTATAATTAAAGCTCACTTTCAAATCACAGACAAGCGATGGCACTCTGTTTAATTAACTGTTTTGATGGCTCTCAGAGCCTTGAGAGGAGTAACAGAACGCCTAGTTACACTACTGTGAAAGGAAGAAAAAAAAAAAGAGAGATGAAGAGAGATAGAACAAGAGCAGAGAAGGTCATAAATTATGTCCGAGCTAAACAAGCTTTTGAATAATTCAGCATTGTAATGTGGCTTGGAGAGAAAAGGATGAGAAGAGACTAGCTAAAAGATTATTCAGTGCGAGGAAGGGGATTTCGCCTGGAGCTGTGCGGACTGACCGGAGAGAACCGTTGTGAAGAATTAAACCCATGTACCTGAACATTATGGAGTCAAAAAAAAACTGATATAAATGCTTAACAGTTGCTTCGATTACACTGGTATATGAGGGGAAATTATTGAAAATAAAAAGAGGTGTGTGCAATTATGCTCCATAACTTTTGCGCAAAATGGAACCTAGCACTGGCATTGGTGCCACATCAATATACACTTTACGGTATATGGATTGACGTGTATAACATTTGGAGTAGAAGATCTTGAGTGGCCTGCAATAGAGCTTCGACCTTAACCCTACTGAACACCTTTGGGATGAATTGGAACCCCCAGGCCTGAATTTCCTAAAGCACTTGGAGCTCAGGGAAGATGTTCAACTAGATTTTTCAAATGTGCTTCTGGAGGGAGACAGACAGACAGACAGACAGACAGACAGACAGACAGACAGACAGACAGACAGACAGACAGACAGACAGACAGACAGACAGACAGACAGACAGACAGACAGATAGATAGATAGATAGATAGATAGATAGATAGATAGATAGATAGATAGATCAAAATCTAATGTCAGATAAAACCCCAGAGTTCCATCTTTATTTAGTATGGACTTTTTCTTCTTGTTCAGCCAATAAGTATGAGATGAGCTGAACACGTAATGCAATAAAAACAAGTGGCTCAACTCTTGTCCTGATCTGCTATTTTGCATCCAGAATATTGTTGGTATGTTTTTTTGTTTTTTTTTTACCACAGCCTTCATACTGCACTTTTGAGAACCTTGCTAAAAAAAAAAAAAAAAAAAAAAAAAAAAAAAAAAACTATCTGCCTTGTTTACACAGTTTCGAGGCATCTTTGTTTCTAAGGGAGGAATATCACACGATGGAAATTTTTAGGCAAGGACACTTTCACAAGCCACCAAATGTAACTATAAGATGTGTAGATCTGGCCAAGACGAATGTGCTCTAAAAAGACCATCCTTATGAGGCATCACGATCATAGACCCCTTGTAGGCAAATATACACCTGTGCATAGATAATCATAAATATATATTGTGAAATTTCTTGAAAACTTTATCAGCTGTTTTCTATTTGGTCTAATCATAATATGTAAGAATTAGCACAGATAGGTGGCGCATAAGTTGCGGGCCAGTCCAGAGACAGTCCAAAACCCGCAGATTTCTACAGAAGTCTTTATGGTGATGAGACGCTAATCCGCGATAAGACGTTTGAACGGCGTAAACGTTTCAAAGATGGCCGTACGTTCGCAATCATGTGATCCAAACGTGGTGATTCCTGCGCATATTTAGCACGTTCATAAGCATTTCAGCACCGAGCAATGTGAAGCAGGTCGTCATGGGCGAACTGGCGAAGTGTTCGAAAAAATTAATTCCATTTCTTAAAAACGTATTCTGTTATTTTAACAAATTCAAAAGTCCCTTCGTAGCACATAAACGCCCCCCCGATACGGCGTGTACGGATACAGCGCGCGAACGTGCGATGCGGTGGCGCATCAGCGTGTTCGGCGTGCACATTCTAAGCGTTGCTGCTACACCAGCAGACTTTCAAACAAATGCAAATCGGAAGAACTGGTGCTCGAAATTACGATCACAAAGCTCGATGATGAAAGGGCCAAAGTGAATGTGAGGAGGTAAGTGAATTTTTCATTCTCTCTCGCTGTGGGTGGGTTGCTGGCATGTCAAACATGCAGCGCTCTGAGTAAAAAGCTTGCGTTTCTGAAGTAATCCAGCAATATGCAAAAAGAAAAGGAAAAGAAAAGAAAAGAAAAAAGTCGCACGATTAAAAAAAGGCTTTTAGTGCTCGGTTTTACTAATCAATGTAATAATTATTGCACGCTTGATTGTCAGGACTGGAAGTCGCCCGTGTTCCCATATGCTTTTACCAAAGTTTAATTAGGTTAATTAATCTCGCCGCACATCCAGAAGGCAACGAGACGAAACGGCCTCGATGATGTCGTCGTCTGTGGCTTGACTTTCCAGTCCATCAGATTGCTACAGGAGTACCTGGTGAGCTATTTATTTTCAATTAGAGCTCCTGGATCACAAATCTCACTGGGGAGGTATAGAGGGGGGACAGATTTCCCCTGCTACACACTTGACTTTGTAGCCAGAAACAGGTCATGGGGCAAAAGCTATTGATTGCTGAGGTGTTTCGAGTCGATGGCAATAAATATTAAAAATAACCAAGTGTGAATACCGTCAATTTTTCGATTTTCATAGATATCAATCGTATTTCAATAGATATTACATAAGTCTTTATTGCAGCATATGTATTTTTTTTTTTACATCTGAGACTGGACACTACTGATACGACACGAATCATTAAAACCAATTAGTCTTAAACACACGTTTGTAATAGCGTCAATGGATTCATTTATACATATAGAGATTCAGTGTTCGGTCAAAATTTTGCGTGCAGATCGGTATGTGATTTTTGGAGTGCGCTTGTGGTGATTTGTACTCGTTCAGCCACAAGGGTATTAGTAAAGTCAGGTACTGATGTGGGACGAAGTGAGGAGTTCTGGGGTGCAGGAGGAATTTAATTTATAAGCATATATTTATGACAAAGACAGAAAGAAACACACATGGCTGGAAAAGTCTGGTGTCCCAATTTTTTTGGGCTCGGAACATTAGCGGGTTCTGGTTTGGAGCAAATTTCGCAGGAATCCGCAGCGCGACCGGAATGTTCAGGAACGTTAGTAATAACATTTAAAACTATGTTTTTTACTTAAATTGATGGATGGATGGATGGATGGATGGATGACTAGAATATGAATGGATGAATGGATGCCTAGAAGATGGATGGATAGATGGATGGATGGATGGATGGATGGATGGATGGATGACTATAATATGGATGGATGGATGGATGGATGAATGGATAAATAGAATATGGATGGATGGATGGATGAATAGATGACTAGAATATGGAAGGATGCATGTATGGATGAATGGATGGATGACTAGAATATGGATGGAATATGGATGGATGGATGGATGGATGGATGACTAGAATATAAATGGATGGATAAATGGATGCCTAGAAGATGGATGGATGGATGGATGGATGGATGACTATACTATGGATGGATGGATGGATGGATGGATGGATAAATAGAATATGGATGGATGGATGGATGGATGGATGAATGGATGATTAGAATATGGATGGTTGATGGATAAATGGATGGATGACTAGAATATGGAAGGATGCATGTATGGATGAATAGATGGATGACTAGAATATGGATGTAATATGGATGGATGGATGAATGGATGACTAGAATATGGATGGATGGATGGATGGAATATGGATGAATGGATGACTAGAATATGGATTGATGGATGGATGAATGGATGGATGGAGTAATGGATGACTAGAATATGGATGGGTGGATGGATGGATGACAAGAATATAGATGGATGGATGGATGGTTGGAAGGAATATGGATAGATGGATGGATGGATGACTAGAATATGGATGGATGGATGGATGGAATATGGATGGATGGATGAATAGATGACTAGTATATGGATGGATGGATGGATGGATGGATAGTATTGGAGTAAAAGGAAAGTTATTGTTTGGATATAAATAAATGGATGGATGAGATTTTAATAGATGACCAAATGAATGAATGCCTGGAATTTATATGTATAGTCATGCGTGTGTGTGTGTGTGTGTGTGTGTGCGCAATGCGAATATAAATATATCTAAAGGGTTTCGATGTTAAACATAAAAAAACAGGGTGAACTTATGTCTGCCAATGTGCAGTTACTGTCAAGATTTTCTTGCACTTGAAGAAGAAGAAAAAAAAAAAAAGAAAATAAAACAGCCCTGGAGCTCTAAAAATTATAATTCTATCTAACACAGACATCAACACATGAGCTCAGCTCTTTGCAGTTTGCATGGCCTTTAAGCAGCAACATATGAAAAATATGCTGCTTGCCGGCACTCGCTTGTTTTAGCGATACACAACAGCAGATCTGGTTGCAGAGTTGTGGCTCCAGACCCTCTGATTGTGCCCTACAGGCTATCACCATGCAAACAGACACTCTGGGATCCATGTAAGAGGCTTCCTATTGTGCTACATCTGTTATCATCTTAATCCTTCAACACACAGAACCACCTGTCACAAGAGCTTCTGTCAGGAAACGGAAACAGTGCGACTGATTCAAACCTTGTGAAAGCAGTGATTTATGAAATTGTACAGTTCCAGTTTTTTCCTTTTTATATATATAACAGAAATGCTGCTTGCTGTATTAGCTACAGTTACTGCTGAGCTCAAATAGTTGGGTTAAAAAGAAAGAAAGCAAGAAAGAAAGAAAGCTCTTTGCAGTATTTACCAATGATGGCTGATTGGATGGATGGATGGATGGATGGATGACTGGATGGGATTAGGGTGGGTTAAAGGGGTATGGATAGGATTTGAAAAAATGTATGGAATTTGAATATATAAACCAATGGATGGATGATTAGGATTTGGATGGATGGATGGATGGATTATGGATCAGCCTTAAAAAGATGGATGGGATTTAAATAGATTGATAGATGGATGAACAGATTCATGGATGGGATTAGGGTGGAAGAGGGGTGTGTGGATGGGATTTGAATAGATCATAGAATTCATAGAATTTAAAGTTATGAACAGATGGATGGATGAATAGATGGGATTTGAATGCATAGATGGATGTTATTTAAAAGGATGAGTTAAACATTGGATGGATGGATGGATGGATGGATGGATAAACATTCCAAAAGTCTAAAATAAGACATGAATCTCTCAGTCTCTGGACATGACTGAAGAAAGCTGCGCATGACCTCTGAGAAGTAGAACAAAGGTGTGAAGAAAGAAATCTGACAGAGATGGAATGCAGATTGCATGGCAGAAAGAAAGAAAGCAAGAAAGCAAGAAAGAAAGAAACATTTACCAAAATTATTATTACTAACTCCAGTACTACAATAAAAACTCGACATTTCAACACACGATTGACACATGACTGCTAGCAAAAGAAGAGCGCCAATATACTAAATTCAGAAATGGAACTGGACTCAATATTTTCAAAAAGACCGACCACATGGAACGCAGTGCGGCTGCCCGGTTCCACAGCCAGGCCATGAACGACGTCACTTAGTTCAAGTACCTGGGCTCACTCATCTGCTAACTGTCGATATGCTTCCAGACGCCCGGGCAGGATGGAACGCTGTGTGGCTACGATTGGGCCAAGATACCGGCGTGTCCTGAGATCGCAAGGTGCTCATCCATCACTGGGCAGAAGTGTAAAAGACTGTCGTCTGTCCAGTCGCTCCGTATGGAGCAAAGTTCTAGCCAGGTAGCACAAAGCACAAATGGAGACTACATGCTGTGGAAATGCGAACGCTCTACTGGATGCTGGGGACCCTGCCCCGACTACGTCAGCAACAAAGATGTCCGTTGGAGTGGCACCAATCATAGAGTGCAATGGGGGTTGGTAAAGCTGTGACATGAAGTAAATGTAATTCGTTACTGTACTTAAGTCGTTTCTTTTACGTAGCCGTTCTTTAATCGATTCCCGTTTGGGAAGACTTGAACGTCACTACAACTCAAGTCGATCGTCTTACTTTGTACGCAACTACATTTCGCCAAATCTGTCGTTCCCTTTTATTCATGAGCAGATACAAACTTAACTGGTCAAGCACGCAGCAAGCCACCGATCAGGGTTTGCTCCGCTTTGAATCTTTATTATGATTGCCGCTTGACAGTGGCGGATTTAGGCAGCCGCCAATAGGGGGCAGCACTAAATCCAAATTATGGATGACAAAAAATTTAGACCAATTGAGAAAAAAAAAAAGAAAGAATTAAGCGTAAAAATGCAAATAATAAAGGTGTCTATGCAGCTCTATCACTCTCTTTTAGAGAAGAGTATACTGTAGGATAATGCATTTAATGAAACAGGCGAATAAATATAGATCACTTGCCCGCTCTGCTTTTACGCATAGAGCAACAATATTCCTTTTAGTCTGCATAACATTATAATTTATAGTATCTAGTTTATTAAAAGGTGTGTAGCAAAACACTTATTGATTTGGTTACCTTTAATTGAGGTGATGTTGTAAAGATTCTCTGTGATTGTACTGTTCAGTAAAGAAAATCAGTGCAGCTTAAAAATGCAAATTTAAAGGACATTTATACAAAATTACAAGATGTTGTATGTATCTTATAGCTAGAATTAGCCAAGGACTTGTTTGGTCCTTGGTTCTGAGTGCACGCGCGATAAATGCATTCAAGGTGATATTGGGGTGAAACTACATACAATGGAGCTCAGAAATGTATACAAATTTGTAGACTGCTCTGAGAACATGTCGTACTTGTCCAGTGATGGTAGCTGAAGCAGAAAACAGCTTTTCAGAGCAGAATCTAATCAAAGGGGAGACTTTGGGGGGTCATGGCGTGGTTCATCCAGGGCCTCATTCAAGCTAGAACTGCCATTGAACATAAAGTTCAGCATCAGTTCAACAGCAAGCAGAATGTTTGGAGAGGAATAAATGATGGAAGAAAGTCTTCGAACCTGTCACAGCACCCGCGGCCTTATTTGCACGATTTCCTTCGAAGAAAGTTTTGGGTTAATGATCATTTATTAGATATCAATCAGTGTTTCACTCATTAATACAATTCTATTAATAGATCGGGGTGCTGAGTCACATTAGAGTCTTTTCCCACATAGATGATTGAGCAAAGAGTCTTGAGACAGACGAAAATAATAATAGGAACATGATAGCCATAATAAATCACGGTACAGTTGTCCCTCGATTTATCACGATTCGAATCGCGCTTTATTGCAATTTTCAATTTGGCTTCGCAAATGCTCCCGATTTCAGTTCATCATAAGAAACTGTAGATTTCCGCTTATTTATTGGTTGTAGTATCCTCTCACGTTAAAAAAAAGGGCGGGGTTGAAGACGTAGGTCACCAGATTTAGCCAATGAAAATAAAGAATGAAGTGTATAGTTAACCCCGCCCCTTTTTTGATATCATAGGACACTTCAACCAAAATTCATCTCGCTATATTCTTGCAAATTGGGGTGCCATCCATTAATCGTGGAAATTCGTCGGTTTGTGCGCCTAACTAACGCGATAGATGCTGGACGACTGTTATATCAGTATCGAATAAAGTCAATTTGAAAGCAAATACTTTTGGATCTTCGGACAATCGAACCACCGTTTTTTTATCTAACGGTGTCAAGAAAACCTGAACGGAATCTGGGTTACACGACAGAACGCCAATGTTTCTTATTCACAGTTCAACCTTCGAGGCAGACGAACTTCCCTGTGTGTCACGACTCCGTAGTGGCAAATTGGCAAATTGTGACTAACGTGTCAAGAAAAGCCGAGTAACGTGGGTTATATCTCCACCACCGACCAAGAGTGAAACATCATTTAGTCAGGCTCGCTACACCTCTGCGACCTTTATTGAACAGGAAAAGGAGGAAAAGGTGAGGGAGGAAAAATGATAGAAGACGAGACAATTAAATGGAAGATCCATCAAATCCACACAAGCACTAAAATATAGTGGAACATCATCTCAGAAGAGTGGAGAGTATTATAACAGCAAATGGGGCCTAAATGTTAAGTGAATGTTTTTATATGGGACCAATTTGTTGCTTCTTTTTTCTTTTCATATGGAGGGTCAAATTCAGTAAAATTTGACAGCTAAGTATTGGGGGAAAAATAAATAAATAAATAAATCATATGGTTGTGTTCCAGGCTGTCTAGTTTTGAGCTTCTGCCCAGTACTCCGATTCCTGTTCTTGGCTGACAGGAGTGAAACCCGACATGGTCTTCTGCTGTTGTAACCCATCTGCCTTAAGCTTTGACATCTTGTGCATTTGTGAGATGCTTTTCTGCTCACCATTTCTTTACAGAATGCTTCTTTGACTTCCCATTGCCTTCAAACCAGTCTAACTGTTCTGCTCATGACCCCATTCAACAAGGAAGCATTTCTGCCCGAAGAACTTCTGCATGCTGAAAGTCCCTGAAATCATGCAAGTGATGCACGGCACTGCTGTCACATGATTAGCCGTTTGGATAATTGCATAAAGAAGCAAGTGGACGACCGTCCCTCTGTTAAAGTGGTCCATCTTTCCTTGTCTGAATGTCTGTCATCTATCCATGTCTAGATGGATCCTATCTCATCTACTGTATCTATACATCCATGTATGTCCATCTATCCATCTGATCATCAATACATCCATCCCCTAACTGACCAACAATAAAGCCGGAAGTAGAGGAAAAGTAAAGGCAGCTACTATATGGACATTTTAGAAGATTTCTTCTCAACGAAGGACTTTCTCTGTTTAACATCAGTCACATGGAAATACAACACATGTATGCGTGATGATATTTTGAACATTTTGTGTGCTGTTACCGTGTACTCAAGAATTTACATTACGTTAAGTTACACAACACATTTCAGTGTGATCACATTCCATACCATCTAAAGAGTATCATGGACCAGTCCGTCAGTTGGATCACGTCAACACGTCAAATGGTTGTAGCTATCGTTCCACAACCTGTGAGGACACGTACCACTAGAGTCCACATGAATTGTTTGAAGTTGTGACAAGACCAAAGATGAGTCGATGGTCTACAAATGACCTACTAAACAATATAAAGATGAAATCGGACGATTTAAATAAATCAGGAAGGCAAGTTGATATTCTAGAAAAGATCTAGAAGACTTTAAGGATCAGAACTTGGATTAATCATCAGACTATACGAATACATTGCAATAAAAATAATATTTTATTGTCTATTTTATCCAAAAAAAATATAAATAAATAACTTTTCCACCCCAAGGCTTACTATGGATTTTTTTTTTTTGTAGCTCATGACGCCACTTTTACATTTTTTTGGCTATTGCTTCAATTTTTATTTAATCTGGTAAACATCCAGGCAACATTTCAAACTAAAAATCACTTTAACACTAAGCTAGTCGGTAGAAATAATGCTAGCACCACGCTAGCTACTGTGTTTTTACTGTGAAGAACTTCAAAATGATTACAGTCAGCCCTACAGATTGAACCATAAAATCATTTAATAACAAAAAAAGCACACTTTACACAATTGTCTGTGCGGCCATTTTGATTTGATGATGTAAACGGGGACAAAGTTTACGTTTCCAATGTTCATTTTGACTGGTTGTATACAGCAAAATTACTTTATCAACACATTCGTTTACAGATTTATCAATTTACTAGCAAAAGAAAACGTGTTTATACCTCTTTAGAACATTGTCAATTCGGTGTGAACGTTTGATTCTATGTAGGCTTAATAGACAAATACGAAGGTGCTAGTTGTGTATTCGGATGTGTAGAAAACATCCCTCATGGCTGTATGAAGGCAGCAGCTAACATATTTTCCTATTTGAAGCAGATTGGGGTTAGCAGGACCAGCTCTCTGAGGGGCTAACCTGTTCGTGCTAGCTTGTGGTTAAAACTAGGAAACTGGTAGTGGGAATATTTGGCGCTCAATTACCAATGCCTACTGTGCACTCAGTTTGCTTCATGATACACAATCAGAGGTGGAAAGAGAAATAATATATTCTACTCAAGTAAAAGTACGGTTACTTCAATGACATTTTACTTAAGTACAAGTTAGTGGTCTAAAAATCTCAAGTAAAATACAAGTTTTTACGGAGTTACTTATTTCTTTATTAGTGCCGGATTCTAGTGTAGATCAAAAAGGACATAAATCTAAAACTAATTAAAGGAACAACCTTACAAATTAAAGTCCATGAACAAAACAACAACGAAAACAATGTTAAAATGTCAGTTATGATAATGAGAGAAATCGCAAACAACTTTACATTCAACAGCATCTCACGTTCAGACGGTCTGCATCGCTGGTGTCTGGCTTTTCCATCTCCGTCTTTCTTTTTGTTGCCATCAATCAATCAGTGCAGAAGTTCATATTTATTTATATATATATATATGATGTCGTTCTTTCCCAATCGGTTACCACAAATCTGGAGGCATATATTTGTATACTGTCTTCGTGTACGGTAGCATTGATTTTTCCTTCATTTGAACTAGGAGACCCAATCCTGCTCCTGCACACAATGAAGATATGGTATTGCATGGTTCGGAGTGGGAGATCTTGAATGGTCTACTGTAGAGATTTGACCTCAACCCTATTGAACACCTTCGACTACTGCACTTCAGGCCTCCTAAGCCTACATCAGTATTACATTCCACAACCAAACTCTGAAATCAACATATAAAGAATGAAGGTCAGAGCACAATGCTACTAAATGTGGAGTGGGATGTTTAGAAAGTATGAACGTTATGGTCAGGTTTGTTTAACTTTTGTTTTGTCTATATCGCTTGAACCTTAGCCCTTTTTTGGTCAATGTGATCAACTTTATAGAAGGCTTTGGTGGAATTGGCAGTAAAAACCATGAATAATCTGGTTGAATGAATTTTCAGACCAATATTTGACGGTTAGAAAGTACCAGGCTGTGGGGAATAAAAAAAAAACCTGTCAGGATGACCTAACATTATGATTAGTCCCTTAGGCTGAACATGCAAAAATCCATAGGAATGAGTTAGGCCTGAATTAGTTGCACACCAATCTAGTCTTCTCCAGCAGCGTTTTCATTCCAAAACTAAACCCAAAGCACACAATAGAGGAAAATTGGATTTCTCCCAGATGTTGTTATATTTAATTCGCATTGATTCCAACACCAAGACCGATTGCTGCACTTATCATCTCTCCTCCCGTTCCTTTTACTTGTTTATTTTTTTTTTCTTCATACCCGAGAAAAGCTCATCTCCCTTACAGCTTTAAGAACTCGCCAAATTTATAGTACTGCCTGCGTCATGAGCGCAAATAGATATCCAAAATGCTCAAGGTCACCCTTAAATAGCGTTTCTTAAATCCAGGGCTAAGCAATTCACCATGATTTAGTCCATCTCAAGGGAAGAAGGGGGTAAAAAAAAAAAAGTAAATTAATCATCTCCGGCCTCCTAGAACTGCCGATCGTCATGGATTTTATTGATGTCTGCATCTCATCTCGGCTCTGGGTCTGTGTATCGGCACGTAGACATCATCAACAAGGAAAAGTGCTCACCTAAACCCACTTGGCGACCGTAAATCTGGAGGATCTGGCCCATACGAGATGGGCCGCTTGTGTGGACATTATGGGTGACAGTGAAGGACGCTGCTTATCAACAGCGGCGCCGCCTGCATGACAAGGGGCAAGTGTTCAGGATTAAAAGCTCCAATAGACAGTAGAGAGGGAGGGGGGGAGTGAAGGGAAGTGGAGAGGAAGTGAAGAAAAAGGGGAACAGCACAAGGTTCTTTCTAGTCAGGAGAAGGACAAACCTTTGCTCAGCCTTGGATGTATCAGCCTGTGCCGATGATGAAGTAGGCCTTCTGCTGAAGTGGACGCACACTCTTTGTTCTCGTACTCTTTTCTAGGCGACTGCAGACTCTTGAGTTGAATGAGGTCCTTGTCAGGTTTGTTTCTCTCTCAGGAAAATAAAAAAATGTCTCTACTTGCTAATCAGACCAGCACGGGTACTTCGTGTGTGCTGTATTTTGTCTTTAAACACAAGAAAAGTCAAAATATATCCACATATATTGAAAGATATCTGTTTAACTACCTTTGAAAAAATATCTACTGATGCATAGGGGGATGAAAATGATTTCAAATGATTTGGACTAGCGATGTAATTACAGTAGCAAACAGCTCATCTGATTACCATCAAGAATACACAATAGAATCTATTGCCTTGCACACACACAGTGAACTCAGACTGTACTATTTTTTTTTTTCTTTTCCCTTCAACAGCCCATCTATTTTAATACACAACAGTTTGGTAATTACACCGAATGATTAAATTGACCTTGCTGGGTTTATTTAAGAGAATCCAATTAATCTAAGGATAGTCAAAGCTCTCTCCTGGCAGATTATAGCTCTATTTCCTCAGAAGCAGGTCAAGGATCTAAAAACAGAGACATCACTCTTTAGGCTGCCCTCGGGGACTGTTCGGAATGGTGGGATGTGGTTAATAAATGTGCCTTCCCTCCTTGTTCTGGCCCCCTTTGGAGCGCTCTTATCTGGAGAGCTTTCAGCTATTTGTTACACTAGCATATTTTTTGTTTGCTCAGTCTGTTCAACACATTATTGGATGTATAAATATATATATACACCAAGCAGCTATAACATGTAAACATTGATTACTTTGCTTCATTGGAACCTATCAAGGGATATAATATAGGAGGCAGCAATTGAATAACCAGTTTTGAAAGTTAACCCTTTCCTAGGAAGTAGCAAAACTGGAAAAGTCTAAGATTGACTCTGACATGGACCTTGATGCTCTGCCCCACACCTGGGACAAAACATTTTCAAGATGCCAGGTCTCGTAAAGTCTTCCTGGTATGTGGGATTTATTCCCTACCAAAAGTTCTTCACCGACAAAGAGCTACCCAAGGATCATTAATTCGAATGGGGAGCAATGGCTACTCTGCCAGGTATGATATCGCAGAAGAGGCACAAATTGCTTACAAGTGAATGTTGGATATGATATAAAAGTGTCCACACAAAACACATCATAGATTGCAGCATATGGTCAGTGCCCATACTCAGTGGTGCCCATACTGACCCCTTGTACAAAAACGGAAGCTCCTACAATGGACACAGTAGAACCAAAACTAGACCATGGAGCAAAAGAGGAAAGTGGCTGGGCATGTGAGGTGCTTGCAGGGGGGATGGCATCGGTATGCATCATGCAAGCCATTGGAGGAAGTGCAAGACTCTGGGCAAACCTTAGGTGGCGGCATTGATGTGAATGTTACCGTGACACGTTCCACCTACCTAAACATTGTTGCAGACCAACTTTTATGGTATTCCCTAAAAGACGTGTCCAAGTATCATGCTTTTTGCAGATCAACATTGCAAACTTAGTTGAAAAATGGTTTGAG
Source organism: Silurus lanzhouensis (assembly GCA_039877035.1). NCBI lineage: Eukaryota > Metazoa > Chordata > Actinopteri > Siluriformes > Siluridae > Silurus > Silurus lanzhouensis. The sequence goes on from JBCEWE010000098.1 coordinate 1,874,601, forward strand.
GAACCTGATTACATTTGATAGACACCCTAATTTAGAGAAAGTTACAATAGGGCTTTGTTTAAGACCCCAGCAATGACAGCTTAGTGGTTCTGAGATTAAAACTCAAGATCTTCCAATCAAAAGTCCAACATCTGACCCACTTTCCCCTCGGCCTTCAAACACCGCAGATACCAATCCGAACAAAGCGTCTGTGGGATGTCCTGGGAAACAAGTCCAATTTTTGGGGGAGCCACCTTACAACTTACAAGAGCCTACAAGACCAATGTCTAATATTTAAAGGCTCTGGCATGGAGGAGCCGTTGTTGGATCTATGATGATCTCACATGTTGAGCTATTTTATAAGTTAGCTAGTAGCTCCTGGTTCCACAACGTCAACTGACTGTATTAGACTGCAGAAAGGACATTACTTATAATCACACACTCCGGTACTCATGGTAGTTATCACTCTCCGGTGTTTTGTATTGTTTTTAAGCTTTATAATCACCCGTGATATCACCCAAATGAACCCATCCCGCTTTTGTCTGGTTCCTCTCAAGGTTTCTTTTACATAACATCTTAAGGGAGATTTTCTTTGCCTCAGTCGGCTGTGGCTGTTCATCCGGGATAAATAAACATGATTCACTTTAATTCTTAAGTTCTGTAAAGACAATGCCCATTGTGAAATGCGCTATAGTAATAAATAAACTTGAACTTAATGTGTACTAATGTTTTTGTCCACAAACCACAAAAGCATTAAGAGGTTTTTTGAAGACCATGTCTCAATGGGTCAAACCAATTTGGGGGCATAAAATTGATTAGAACAATACCATGCAAGTAATTTCACTGCTATATCGGTATGGAGAAGAACAATATATCCATGAGAATATATATACAAGGGTTAGTCGTGGTCCCCTCATTTGATCGAATGATCGATAAATGAGATTTCGCTTTTACTCCCAGCTTTTCCGCTAAGAATCTTTACTTAATTAAAGAACCTCTCATCAATCTTTGACGTTTAATAGTATTACAGATACCAACCAAGGTATTTACACTTCCTTCTGACTGGTTGCAGGTGTATCTGAAGCTGTGGGTACAGATAAAAAAATCATTCCTCAGGGAACACATAGATCAGTTTTGCAGAACACTGGTTTAATGAGACTATACTAAATATATACATCTGTCAACAGGCATCAATAATCATGACATGCCGCTCTCGGTCTCCTTTAATTAGCTCCTCCGACAGTGTCGATCAATTATGCCTCGTTCGTCGACGTTTCCCGTGGGTTTACGGAAGTCGTTTGATAAGTGAGGCACGTGCATTCCGGCGACTGCATTCTTCATGAATTATTTTGGCAATTTTCACTCTAGGTAAATGAAACCTTAATGAGTCGAACGGAGCGTAATTCCGCCCCATTCATCTTAGTCTGGATGTGGGGGCAGGGTAGACCTGGATGGATGATCATCTGCTCAACAACGCACAACGATCGACTTTAGGTTAATTAACGCTCTCCATGCCGGCCTTTTGGATTGTGTTACTCTCATGGCAACAAAATCGAACACATTGAAACAGGAAGCGATTCGAGTAGAACGTTAGAGTCCCTCTGAAGGCTGCGGATACAGCGCTTTGATGGATCTGTATTGTTCTTGCAGGTGCCGTCCACATCTGTTCCACCAACATGTTTAGTTTTGCTTGATAGCGCCGTAATCGTGCTTGTACACCACAATAGACAGGTGTAGCTGCTAAATGAAGTATTACGTCGTCATCGGGAACGAGTGTTTCCCTACAACTGACAGAATTATCAAAGGGGATGAAAGTAGTGATAGGATTTTTTTTTTTTATCCTGGCACGAGCAATAAGAGGAGATAAACCGGGATTTGACTGCGTGATTCCATTGGATAGAGTGGAAATAGAGGATACAAATCGAATAACAAGAATATTTCTTTATTCAAAAGACTAATAAAAAGGAAAGGAATAAATCCTGAAATCTGCTTTTAGGTTCCCAGAGGAAATCAAGTCCTAATACGCAATATGAGTTTAGGTATTTGTAATCGAGCGTACCAGTGTAGACTTGTCCGTTGATGTGGTCTCAAAGCATAAATGCCGCAAATGTAAATGTATTTGACACCCCCTAGTGTATTTGTTCCTATCTTTAGTTCATAATGAGGGTTTTCGGGGTCTTTGCAACTTATATTTATTAATTTGGCCTAATTTGAACATGTACTTCTTTCCAAACTCTTAGATTGATGCCCTCCTTAGTTCTTCATCTATGGGGTCTCGAGCATTTAGCTACTTTAAATTCTAAAATCGGCTTCCTCGCGATATTCGCGACACGGACACCGTCTTTCAAATCTCATCTGAAAACGCATCTTTTCAGGCAAAATTTCCTTGACATTGTATGCGTACGTCTTATAGGTTCAATAGTGTTTTATTATTTTAAAATGTTTATTGTTTTGCGTTTTTATTGTATGTAAGGTCATGTGAATAAATGTAATTTTTTTTTTATTATTAGCAATTCCTGGTGCTGTCCTGGGAACACTGGGCCTGGGAAAAGAATACTCTGAGCTACATTTGAGCAACCGAATAAAGTCACAATATATACTGTAGGTATAACCATTACATACACAAATTGTATTTATATTAACAGGCGTTTGTGGACACCTGACCATACGATTGGTATGTGCTTTTTTAAACAATTCATTCTACAATTACTTTCCATTTGTCGGTATTATAACCTCCACTCTTCTGGGAAGGTGTTGCAATAGATTTTAAAGTGTGCATTCCGATTCATTCCAAAGGTGTTTAAAAGGGTGGAGTTTAGATCTTCCATTCCAACCCATATCGTCATAGAGCTGGCTTTGTGTATAGGTGCAATGTCATGCTGGAACAGGGTTCTAGTCTCCGAATTAAAAGGGAATACAAATTGAATGTCACCGCATCCAAAGATGTCCAATACAATGGGGTACCTTCAACTTTGTGGTAATAGTTTGGCAAAAATACATGTCCCAATACTTTTATCCATTAAGGACATGAAGAAGAGACCAGAAACCTCAATCCAAAACCACTATCTTTAATCAAGACTAGTTTTTTTTTTTCTTTCTTCGAGAGGATGATTGTAATTAATTCCTTTTAGAAGGTTACCGTAATCTCTCCAGCGCTCTGCGATTGAAACGGAGTCGAGTGTCAAATTGCGAAACGGAACGCGAGCTTGACTCCTCGCTAAACGCATTAGCATTTGTAATCTACTTCGTTTGTTTGCGTCATAGCCGAGAGCCGTGGCAGCGCCGTAATCGCTTTATAATCCGGTCGAGAAGCGAAGCAGATGAGGCGACGTTTTTCAATTGACGCCAGGCGAGAACACTGGGATGTACATTATGCACTTTAATGTTTCAGTAAATCGTTCAGTGTACAGCCTCAGATTAAAGGAACAGTAGCCTCGGCAGGCCTTCTGTTCGGTCCTTGACCTAGTCTGACGAAAACACATTTTTAATGAGGCTTTAAAAATACATGTAGTTTAGACTTATTCGAAATTCAGACAACACTTAATATAAGTGATACATAATGATTAAATCCACATATAGACACACTGCAGTTTGTGGACACTTGGCCATAAGAATTGTATCTCATTCCACCATTAGTCCCTGTTTGCTGCTATAATATCCTCCACTCTAATTGTAGAACTTCTATCATCCAGTATCTAAAATGCACAAAAGATCACCTGACCATAAAGCTGATATATGCTTTCCTGACTTTTACATTTTGTAGAGATTCGTGCTCATCCAGCCACAAGGGGCGTTCAGACACCGATGTGAGAGGAAGTGAGAAGTCCTTTCCAATCAACGGCCCAAATCCTGGTGAAGGTGTTCAATAAGGACGTGAGCTCTACTGTGGGCCACTAAAGATCTTCCACATACTTCCAAACCCCTGTAAAGCAGCTCTTCATGGAGCATGCTTTGTGCACAGGGGTTACCACAACTGGCAAATGTGGAAGTACCCAATTGTATAGAATGTCTTTGTATACTGAAATTCCCATCTTGAAGGTCCAATCACCGGGCATGAAGCGAGCTCCAAAAAGACATGGAGTGTTGACGTTGGAGTAGAACTTCATCTTGAGCATCCTGAAGAGCACCCTGACTCCCTCAACCGCATTGAACACTTTTGTGATAAACCGGACCACTGACTGGACCCCAGACCTCCTCAATCCCTTGCCACCAGTATGTCATTTCACATTTATGGCATTTTGTAGATGCTTTTATCCAGAGCGCCTTTTTGTTCATTCATACAAATAAGCAGCTATAGAAGTAAGGGCTTTGTTTAGGGGCTCAGGAGTCACAACATGGTGTGAGTGAAATTTGAACACTCAATCTTTGTATCTTAGGTCGAAAGGTCCAGAAAATGGATCTCAATATCAAAATATTTGTAGCAAACAAATATAATGTATTATATTACATATATCTCACGTATTCCACTCCAGTAGTCTGGCATACAAAAACGATTCCTTTACCCGTAATTAAATCGCAATAAATCTGTAACATGACATTATAAAAAAACCCATATAAAAGGATAAAAATTATTACTTTTTTTTTTTACACAATGGTCATCTTTACCTGAATTCGTCCTACACAATGGCAGCCCACGCACAAGGGCAATTTAATCCACCCCAGTCGTGCACATATGGCTACGTGAACAAAGTGTTCAATTACGGCTAACTAGGAATGTCCTTTAAGAGTGAATGACTGTGGTGTGTTCATTCATCAGGCCCGGGTTTTATTGACAACTGCCATAACGGCTGTCACCTTGCGGTAATCAGGTGTTATACTGTGTATCAACTCCATTAACTGTGACTTTGTGCGTTTTTTTTGTTGTTGTTTTTTTAGCTTTAACTGTCAGGGACTGCGTTTTTGCTTATCCAGGTATTACACAAAGGAAAAGAAAAACATAAGCACTTTTACATGAAGTGAATTCTTTTAAATATACTTGAGATAATTAGTCTTAAGGGTTAACTAGCTGCTAATTCAAAGCTATGTGGAGCTTTATGGTTTTTTAGGGGTTTTATTTATTTGGGGTGTAACGGTACACGTATTTGCAATGAAAAGTGCACGTGTACCGAATGTACGTGCGGAACATGGTTCCAATCTGAGCTCCTTCACAAGTGGTGAACCGTAAGTTTGTTTAGTCTCCGCCCAAAACTTAAAAACATACACAACAATGCCAGTGGTATCAAAAATAAAAAAGAAACTAGGTGTTAGCGCAGTGTCACTGTGGCTACTCGCCCCGAAATAAGATTCGCAATGCGGCCGCTTCCTGGTAAACGCTAATGCTAGCGATCTGGATTCTTTTGTTTTATGTCAAGATTCGAGAATTCCGTGAAAAATCCTGACAGTTCCGCATATCGAGGGAGTAAATGAATAAAGGATGGAAGGAATGAAGACATTTGTTAAATTATGCTGAAATTAAAAGTAGAACATATCTTTAGAAATGTTAGTATTAAATGTAACACACTTACTGTGTAGGGTCTAACAAATGTGTTTGACTTGTTGCAAAAATTATTTTGATACGATTTAATCAATTTGGTTTGTGCCGATGCAATCAATTACTCAATTTAATGAATACAATAAAAAGTTGAATTAATTTGATTTATTTTATTTTGATGAAATATGACAAAATATTACACTTTAATTTTATTTAACCAAGCAGGCATTTTATTTAAAATGGTGTTAAAATATAAACCTGTGGGGTTTTTTTTTTACAAACATTAATAAATAATAAATTGCATTAATAAAAAAAAAAAGCAATTTCATTATGCATAGTTTCGCCCTAAGGAAATTGAATCGAACCGCAACTTAAAAACCGAGGTACGTACTGAACCGTGAATTTTGTGTACCATTACAACACTAACAAATACACAACCTGCTATATATATTTTTTTTTTCTTTCAGGAATTGTAACGACAATCCATGCAGGACATGCGAGATGCCCAAATACTGTGGCATCACTGAGCTGTGGATACAAAAAAGCACCTTCGCAGAACAATGACAGATATATTTGAAGCTAAAATTACATTCTGGTTCTCTCTTTTCAAGCAGCCAGCCTTAAAAAAAAGGAAGAAAATTCATGCAGGAGGACAATTTTTGTGTTCGGATGTTAAAACACTGCTGTCACGCGTGTCAAAGCTCTGGGCGAGATCCACGTTAGGTAAGTATAACGTCTTTCATTTAAGAAGGCGGGAAGAACTCGCCCCCTATGTCGTAATTACAGAACATTCTGGAACAGTTTTCAGAAAAAGGGATTGCATGTAATGAAAAAAAAATTGGGTAAAAAGGTTTGCAGTGGGCTACACCTTATAGCGCATTATGTCTCTATTTTCACGAAGGTCATTCGATCTGAAAATAGAATTCAAACTGCCTTGGATAAATAAGTAATAAGAAACTAATAATATGATGACCTTGACCTCCTGACTAATAGTACATTATGGTGCTCTGAACTGGTTCTAATTAAGCTTTATTAATCGCTTTTATCCAAATGGACTGACAAGTGAGGCAAGGGTCTTGCTCAAGGGAACCTAGCTTACGCCATTATACTCGACCTTGTTCGGTTAATTCCATAAAATATAAAAATGTCCTCCTTTTAAATTGATTTTTCAAATGATTTCCTGGTTTTAAATGTGGAACCTGGACTTGTATGCTGTGTTTGTACCTGGATTTGTCCATTTCAGAAGGGCTTTGCAGCATCTGGCTCTCTGCTGTCCCACTATTGGTGGAACCCCCGTCCATTAAAATCAAATCGTGGAATTGAGTCAAGAGCACGAACCTGACCGGATGAGGGGGAGCCTAGAATGGTGCCCGTGTTTAGGAAGTCTGTTAGTCTTGTTGGGATTAATCTTTTCTGGGGTTAAGTCTTGGCTGGAGTTCATCTTTGCTGGGGTTAGTCTTGCTATCATACACTAGCTCACTTGGTTTCTTCTTCTTTCAGCTGCTCTTGTTAAGAGAGGCTTTCAAGTCTGCTAAGGGTATACACGTATAGTCAAACTGGATATTTGTCTTAACAAGCATGGTGTTTAGGTTTTAGAGGAGGAGAAGGCTTTCATGGTGAAATTCTTACTTTGCATATTGCAGGTTGTTAGGGAAGTTGGGGTCAGAGCACAGGGTCAGCCATGATACAGCACCCCTGGAGCAGAGAGGGTTAAGAGCATTGATCAAGGGCCCAAGAGTGGCAATTTGGTGATACTAGGGCTTAAACCCCTGACCAATATGATCAGTAATCCAGAACCTGATCTGCCACTTCCCTTTTACCACACCATGTTATGTCAATCAATAGTCATTTCAGGTGCATTTTTATTGGCTGGATCCACTGTGAGATTTGACAAACATTCCGCAGACTATTGTTGGTCGCAAGATTGCGGTCAAACAACAAACCTCTAAACCTCTCTTGCAGTACAGCATAGCACCACCGACCAAAGAAATTACCGTGATTAATTCCTATTTGCTATTTTTTTTTGTCTGGGACAGGCAAAAATTCAATGTATTTTGGGCAAAAGACAGGACCCTTGAAATGCATCCCCTCAGCTTGGGGTAATTTCGATTCTCACATTTTGCAAACTATTTTCTCCTATATTTTTCCACAGTGACACTAACCGATGATACTTGTATATCCATTGGTCTGACCATCCTTCCAAGCCAACCTCATTCAAATAACCAAGTAAATTTCACACAAGCTACTTACTTACGTTGCTTTCGAAGACATGGACATCACAACTGGCGCATGGAACTCGGCTTGGGAAAGTTGTTTGAATGAATTTCAAAATGGCCACCCTTTTGTTTGGTGAGATTGTTTTCAAAATAAGAGTCTGATACCGAAAAATACTTTACTTTACAGACGCCCATCTTTTTTTTGGGAGTAAGCTAATGCAGAAAAGGTCCAATTAAATATATATATGGCCTTTTACCTGTAGAGAGGTCCAACTTTCCTACCACAATGTTAAATCGCACTTCTCGCATATACTACATGACCACATGATAAACATCTGTGACTTGTTACGTGACAGAAAAAGACTTTGATTTCGATAGACACTCATTAGCAAGGACATTTAAATGTACCAGTAAAACAGCTTTTACCTACCAAAGCGTGGCTTTTGCTTTACTTTGGACGCTGGGCTGTCATACATGGCACCAAGATGTTAGCCAATCACAATTTGACCTGTGTCAAGGTCACTCATCCTTCAGGTTTACCCATTTTTTTCCAGCGTCCAAAAACTTCAGGAACTGACATCCAGCATCCAAACACAAACAGACTCTCTGAAAATATCAGGGAGTGCCACTACAGCATTTCATTCACATGAAATTTACATTTATGGCATTTGGCAGACGCCCCCTATCCGACGCGACTTACATTTATCATATATTTTTGGGGTTAAGGGTCTTGCTCAGGGGCCCAGTATTGGCAGCTTGATATGGCTAGGATTTGAACTCACGACCTTCGGATACAAAGACCAACGCCTCAACTACTAAGCCCCCAAACTGACCTCATTGGTGCAAGCCGTTAAGACTTCCAATGCCCTTTACACCTTAGCTATCTTTATTTAGGATCATCAGTCAGCTGACTGCACTCAATACAAAGGAATGTGCAGAAAATTGCCATGATTTTCCTTACTGCACTGTGAGATCAGGCCGGCTGTCCACGACAGGGGTAAAACATGCAGCTCGTCAAGGGGAGTTGATTTCTAGCAGCACGTGGCATTAATCAACCAGAGATCAATGTTATTTATATTGGAGCGCAATACTAACAATGGACACTAACTTTCTTTCGGCTTCTCCCATTAGGGGGCGCCACAGCGGACCATCCGCATGTTTGATTTGGCACATGTTTTTACGCTGGATGCCCTTCCTAACGCAACCCTCCCCATTTATCCGGGCTTGGGACCGGCACTAAGGCTTGTGCAACCCTAATGCCTAGGGTTGGTTCCCTGACCGGGGATCGAACCAGGGCCGCAGCGGTGAGAGCGCTGCATCCTAACCACTAGACCACCAGGGAACCCTAACAATGCAACTAAGCAACTTTAAAGAAAAAAGTTCGTAAAAGTTGAAGATGACAAGGTGAACCCGGGCATTTCCGCTTTATTTGTCGAGCGCTTTTAACAATGGACATTGTCCCAAAGCAGCTTTACAGAGATAATAAGGTTAGAAAGTCGGAATGTATAAGTTCACTTTGTCCCTTTTCAAGCAGGAATAAAACAGGGAACCAAAAATAAGGAATTTATCTGAACCATTATTGATTTGAAAGAAATGGACATTGATTAGACATATCCTCTAATCGCCAAAGGTGAAATAACAGGTATTGGATTTTCTCACATTTCTATGACCTGGTATGCTTCAGGAGTGTTACTTGGGACGTTCAAGACTCTGATGGGTGATTAAAAGGAGTCTCCGTACCTTTTAGCCCTGGGAAACTACAGCGAGCTTTCAGAGGTTAGCAGTGGGCTATTTATAAAACCGAGCCTTTGACCTTATCTGTATGTGCTCTATATGTGTGTGTGTATGCATGTGTGTGTCCAGGACTAATAGCCCTGCACAATCAGGTACCAATGGGGAAGCTGGGCCAACAAATCACCCTGTGTACCTGCAGTTTTTCACCGGTGATGCATCAGCCTTAGATCACCCACTGCTGTGTTGGACATAGAGCCTCCTATCATACTAACAAATGCGCTTTAATTTTCACACACCTTAGTGAGCGGTAAGGATGATGTCATCGCCGTCACGCCCCCCCGCAGCTAATGTCACCTTCGCTTTTTCTCGGTTACGCGTGCGATTATTCTGGCACCCCACAGCCTTGACTGAGCTGGTGTCGGCACAAAAAAACGGACTCTGAGCATGTATGCTCGTACGTTCGGACCCTCAGAGTCCTTTTTATAGTCGGGATAAGGGTCATTACCTGCCGATGTGGCCTTTGCATGTGTCTACGTGTATCTTAAGGTCGTTCGCCGGCTGCATTTTCGCCACTCGTTCGCTCTTAATGGGTTGCTAATGTGATGGCTGCAAAGGAACAGCTCATTAGGGCCTTAATGGTAAAGCCAGATGCTGAGGCCCATGGGTAGATTATTGCACACAATAATCATTAATACGGTTCGATGCCAAACGTCTCAAGAGAAGCTTGTATGTTATCATTCAATCATGACATGCTATATTTGCCCTGCTATTTCAAAGATGCTAAGGGCATTTTTATTTATTTTTTTCATCCTGCTATTATGTGTGTAACGATGCACGTTTTTTTACCGAACCATTTCGTTACAGGGCTTTGGACGGTGCACACGTGTACTGAATGCAATCCTTTTTACTGTACGTGCGGAACATTACAAATCCGAGTTCCCTCAGGAACATATTAAGGGGCGGATCGCAAGTTTGTCTAGTCTCCGCCTCACACTTTGAGCGCAGTTTAACCGTTTTTATTATTATTATTACTATTATCATCTAACTTGAACAACAATGCCAGGGGTATAGAAAGGAATAAAAAATAGAGACAGTATAGCAGTCTGGCGATAATGTTTATTCTGCTTATTTATGTCCAGCTTTAAGAATGTTTCTTAAAAGGAGAAAATCTTGACAATTTCGCATATCGGGGGAGTGAATAAATAAAGGATAGAAGGAATTAAGAGATTTGTTAAAGTATGCTGGTATAAGTACAGCAGTTAAGTGGAACACATCTTGAAAATTTTTCATAGTAAATGTAAAACACACACACACACACACCACACACACACACACACACACACACACACACACACACATATATACACATCTGTATTATCCAAATGCTGTCAAACAAATGTAAACAATTTAATTACATTTTTTAATTTATTTCATTTTATTTCATTTATTTATTTATATCTTAATCGATTACTAAATTTAAGCAATGTAATATGTATTGCATTAATTTGATTGTTTATAATATATTTTAAAATATGATGATCTTATATGTTTTTTTTTATAATTATTAAAAAAATATAAGCTGTTAAAAAAATTATTTATATTTATAAAATTATTTAAAGAATTTTGAGTACTGTTACACCCTTACATGATATAGCAACAGGAAGCAAGACGATGATGATGATGAAATGGTTTCAAAGACCTGTGGTGTATTTTATATACAGGACTGGTTATCTAGAGGTGTGAGGAACAGCGCTAGGTGCTGATCTAAGGCAAATGAAAAGAAAAGATCCAGGAAAAGAGGCTGAGGATAAAGAGGGTCTGGGGTATTCATCAGCTCGGGTTTGATATGAGGGAGCATGTGTAGCTTTGACAGTAAATGACACGGACACTTGCCTCTTCGCCTCCTGAACATCTGACAAAAACAGGGCTCCTATTTGGATCCTTATCTGCAGTGCAGAAATAAAGACAACCATACCATGTAATTTACAAATCCAATTTAATGGCGCTCTAATGACAGCCGGTCGCCTCTCTCTCTCTCCCTCTCTCTCACGCTCTTTTTCTTTCCACTTTGCACTGCAGTGGTGGTGCTCGGCTGAAGTGATGGTTGCCAGGTTACTGCCTCTCAAAATGCACAATCATAAATAACAAGGAGTCTATTAAAAAAAAGGACATGAGCGAACTTTGGGATTCTGGTCATGCAAGAATGCAGGGGTAGGAGTTCTCTTGCACACTATGAGAGACCGCCTGTGTGTGTGTGTGTGTGTGTGTGTGTGTGTGTGTGTGTGTGTGTGTGTGTGTGTGTGTGTGTTTGCATAGTGCAAGTTGAATTGAACATGTATTTTTATTCTCGAGAAAAACTGACACTAATCGGTTAACATAAAAATATCACTGCAAAACAGATCAAATCTTTTTTGCTTTTATTTGGTACTCATTTAATGCCAGGATCTGGTGATAGCCTGATGTTTCCACAGGAATTACTGTACATGCATTGCTACAGTGCCTGCATTTGCCATAAACATGAACTGTCCATCAGTTGATCAAAGCTCAATGATGATGGAACTCTAATGAATAGATATTTAAAGTCATATTTTTTTCCTTTAAAGGTTTCTTTCTCACATAATTTTTGGGAGTTTTCTTTGCCAATCTTGCCACTGGCTCTCTCATTAGAGATAAAAGTATACAGACTAATTTATGACACTAAATTGTTTAAGGTATAGTATCCTATTCAGGTCTTTCATGCATTTTGCAAATGGCGTGGCTGAAAACGTGGATAATTTAAAGCCTTGCTTTGATTCCTTTTTCTACTCAGGTCTGGGACTCTATCTTAACAGCTAATACATAGATGAGACAGATCGTAAATCTATATGAAATTCTGTATGCACATCTCATGTTAGGTAACTGCTAGACACCTAAGCCTCCAAACATGGCTGTCCCAAACACCAACTCCCAAAGCTAAGAGTGGTCGAATAAAAGCAAACAGATGTCAGGTTGGTGCCAGGCTTAAACTCCCTCTAGACACCCCCGCCTTCAAACATGGCTGTCCCAGACTTCAACTCCTGAAAATAGGGAGTGGTAAAATAAAATCCGACAGACATTAGTGGTCAAATAAAACAGACCACTAATCAGTGCCAGACTTGAACTCCTAACAGACACCGCAGCCTTCAAACATGGCTGCCCCGGACTCCAACTTTTGGAACTAGGATTGGTCAAATAAAATCCATCAGATGTCAGTGGTCAACAGTGGTGACCACTGTTCCTGCCCCTCTTCCCTACGTGAATCTTTCCACTTCGTCCTGGCCTGCCTCTGGATAGTGTTCTCTTTAATTGGAGGCCACTCCGTACAGCTGGGGACGGTTTCTCATCAACACCTTGGGTAGTTATATAAAATTCAAGGAGTAAGAACGGGAGCTTTGAGGGTGGATTTGGACTGTAGTTAATGTCAACAGTCTGCTACATTGACTCAGGACTACAGATTGCTTCTGATCACCATCACTGTACCCCACATCATCATATATCTGCTATAAATGGACATTCGGTGCAACCCAGACGAGGATGGGTTCCCTCTCGAGTCTTAAGGTTTCTTCCTTATGCCATCTCGGGGAGTTTTTCCTTGCCACAGTCACCACCAGTTTGCTCATCAGGGACACACTTACTTTTAAAAAACATTCATTTTTTAATCACCACACTATCTGTGTAAAGCTGCTTTGAGACCATGGCAGGTCAGTTTATTCCTGGCAGGCGATACAGACTAATCAACACTACCAGACTCCAAAACGGGTTTCTCCAGGCAAATCCGTGCCATTACCTCAATCTATACTGGACTTTTTTGCTACCATACTACTTCTATTATGTGCAATATCATTCCCATTTTAGTTGTGTAATGCGTCTTCATGTTTGTACATGTCCAAAACTGCTCTGCAGCACCTATATATGGTGGTTTGGGCGAAACAGGAGTCAAATTCAATAAAGCTGATTCTGATTCCTTTTCCTGATAGTGTATTGAGGAACCAGTTAAGCATGAGCACAATCCTACTGTAATGGTATCTATGGAGGTTTGAACAATCCTACCTGTCCTTGCTTGGATCATGGTCTATCAATAATTTTTTTTGAGTGGTGCAGCGGGAGTAACAGACAGATGGATGTCAATTAGGTGTCAGAATATCAGGCAACATCTGGAGGGTTCTTTGGGAAAATAAAGATAGAACTTTACTTGTCTGCTACTAAAACATCATGAGAATTTCATCTTTATTATAACTAGTCTTATATTTTTTTAAAGTTTATTCACTGGAAAGGTTTTCGAATCCTGAAACACCTATCAAAAGTCTACAGGATGTGGAGAACCATTTGTGGACATCTGTGCATATGTTCTTTTTAATTCTTCTCATTCAAGATGGACTCCTGATTTCTGTTATCACAAGCTCCACTCTTCTGGGAAGATGTTCCAGGAGATATTAAAAGATTTGTACTCATTCAAAGATGATTTGTACCCATTCAGCCACAAGGGTGTTAGGACAGGAAGTGAGGAGGCCTGGGGTGCAGTCAGCCTTAAGATCTTCCACTCCGACCCATGCAAAACTTCAGAGTGATGCTTTTGTGCAAAGGGATATTGTCATGCTGGAACAAGTTCGGGTCTCAGTTCAAGTCAAGAAAAATGTAATTCTACCACCACCGTATACGTCCGTCTTTGTTGCAGGAGTTCGGAGTAGAAAACAAATCTGCATTTGATCATTATTCGTTTCCCCCTCCCCACCCGCCCTATTTTATATCACATCTCTTTCAAATACATGTGTGGTGGACGTCCTATTTGGTCATCGGAGAGGAACCTAAATGCGATCTTATAAACAGGACGATCGCGTCTTTCGACGGGAACGCGGCGCCCTCCTCCGGAACATTCGCATTCATGATTGGCCGGCAAAATAACATTTTGAATTGTTTTGCTGAGCGAGAATAATTTTTTACATTTTTTATTTTTTTGTCAAGAACAAGCTGCTTGGCGATTTGTGTTACTGTGTAAAGTCAAACGTAATAAGATGTCGAAGACTGCTTACTGTACCGTACATGCATGCACAACCCTCAGAGTGTGCGGGAGGTGTGGGGGGGGGGGGCGGCATGTATTGAATGTAAAAATAAATAAATAAATACGTTGAAAATGATTAGACATTGCAGTACTAACGTTTTCGCACGTATTCGCTGGCTCAGGTGGTCGGTTAGGCTACTTTAGTTTGCTTCGATGCACCTTATTGCTGCATAAATCAAGATCCGCAATTGAAAATGCACATTTTCATACCACCACCTGCTCTTTGCAAGCAATACATCGACTATCCTTGTATCTATTCTCATCACATACGGGTACATATATGAATCTTCGTTTTTGTTTTTTTGTTTTTTTCCAAATCACACCCAGACTGCTTTGGGATTCTGCTCAGGCCTTGCCAGAGCGCTTGTTTGGAAGTTGTATTGATGCTGAGGCAACGCTAGAACAATCTGAAACAGCATCATCAATCAAGGCCTTCCAGGAGTTCTGTGCCCAGGCCCAGATTAAATCTCAGCTGTACGAGCTATCGAAGAGAATCTAGACTTATGTGCTGGTGGGTGGGGAGGAGAAGGCACAGGGGTGAGGGGGAAATACTTTTTTTCAACTTTTTCCCAACTTTCTAGGCTGGATTAAGAATCGAGGAGATGTTTCTTCAAAGCCATTAGTGCGAACGTAAAAATTAATATTTGATGTGGAAGAAATCAAGCTGTTCGTGGGGTCCGTTTCATTTAGCTTGATTACGGACAAAATAAACCTGTGAGTTTTTGAGGGAGTCGTCGGAGTGTTAGGACTTGGTAGAGGTGACCTTGTAGTGGCTCAGGTGATGTGAACTTTTGAGTAAATGATTAAAACAGAAGTCTAAAGAAGTTCAGCATTGCTGTTACAACCTAGTTTCATAGCTGAATAAAAAGACCATCATAAAGATCTAAGATCCTTTAAAGAAACTAATTCTAGTGACTACAAGTTCTTATCTTTACAATACAAAAGTATTGGGACACCTGACGTTTCCAGCCATTTGAGGTTCTTTTTCTCCAAACTTTTACCACAAAGGCCCACAATTGTACTTCAGATGTAATCAGGAGACCCAAGCCATAACAATGCTCCTGTGCACAAAAACATCTTCATGAAGATATTGTTTAACATTGGTTGGAATGAAGGATCATAAATGGCCTGCTATAGAGCTCTGATCTCAAACCGACTGAACATGAATGAATTAAAAATGCTAAATACACTTCAGGCCTCCTCACTTCCTTCTGTATTAATACCTGACTTTAGTCATGTTAAAAGTGTGTTCACATTCTTACTTTTTTTCTTTTCCTTACCCAAACATGTTCAGCTTTCTGTCTGTCTGTCTGTCTGTCTGTCTATCTATCTATGTCTGTCTGTCTGTCTGTCTGTCTGTCTGTCTGTCTGCTTACCCATCCATCTATCCATCTATCCATCTATCTATCTATCTATCCATCTATCTATCTATGTCTATCTGTCTGTCTGTCCACTTGCATGTTTGTGTCTGTCCGTCCGTCCATCCGTCTGTCTGTCCATCACCCCAACAATCAGCTTTTTTTTTCTTTTCCTGGAAACATCTTTCCAGAAGAATGGAAGTTAATAGAAGTTTAAATTGGGACTCAATGTAAAATGGGATGTTTAAAAAGCACATACAAATCTAATGGTCAGGCCTCCACGAACCATTTTTCCATAACGTATTTAAATACATGTTTACATACGGAGCAGAAAAAGGACCGGAGGCGAAAGTAAAAGGTCAACCTGCTGGCGAAGAAATGACGAGACCTCCTGAATGAAACGAGCGAACACGTTTACAAATGGAAGAAGCATTTCGATTCAAACTTGTTCTTTGAACGTGAGAGCATATGCTCGGCTAATTGAATGCATGCTAACTACCTTCTAATTTATTCCGCGGCCTCGATCGCGAGGGGATACATCCACGACTCAATTATGCAGGGAACAGGATCCGACAAACTCCTGAGCACGGATCAATAAGATGAAAATAATTTCGTATTACAACAAAATGCCGGATTTTTTTATGGTCACCAGTTGGTAGCTTCATCAAACGGTTCCCGTGTTAAGGAGAACGCGCTCACAGATTGCTCACAGCTGAATCTGTTGTCATTCCTTGAAGAAGGTGATGGGACAGAAAAAGCTTTGTCGCTGAAACTTACATTTACTTTCACCTCATTTGGCAGACAACCTTATACAATTATCTCATTTAAGCAAACTGGTCAGTTGAGGGTCTTGTTAATGGCCCCCTGCTACCCCAATAACGCTCGGATTTGAATTCACCACCTTCTGTTCAAAAGTCCGTTGTCTAAACCACTTGAACCACCACACCACAAACTTTTTTTGGTCCACCCTTCCCAAAATTCAATTTGGGTTTTCTCAGAGAGACAATCCTGGATTTAAACTCAACCTTCCATTCAGTAGTCCAATGTCTGAACCCTTTAGCCCACCATACCACAAGCCTTGCTTTTGTTTCACCACTTAAAAAATTGACCCCAAGAACATTAGTTTGGGTTTTCCAAGACAAACAATCAGGACCATCTTGGATTTTGAACTCATAACCTTCTGATCAGAAGGCCAATGTTTAAACCTCTTGAACCATCAGTACTACAAGCTTTTTTGTTCCACCCTCACAAAATTGTCCCCTCAAAACATGTAGTTTGGATTTTCTGAGACAGACAATCGGGACCATCTTGGATTTTGAACTGATTACCTTGTGATCAGAAGACCAATGTCTTAACCAATTGAACCATCTGTACTACAAGCTTTTTTTGTTCCACCCCTCACAAAATTGCCCCCTTAAAACATGTAGTTTAGGTTTTCCGAGACAGACAATCAGGACCATCCTGGATTTGAACTCATAACCTTTTGATCAAAAGGCCAATGTCTTAAACACTGAATCACAAAGACTGCTTTTGGTTTTCTGGTGGTCTACAAATAAGGGATCGAATGCTGAGCAGAGACGGTGCACAGCCAACAAGATAATTGTATCCAAAAGGGTGTAAAATTTGTAACAAATCTAATTTTGGCTCGACAACCTTCTGAAAAAGTATACAGTATTTTTAGATCCTCATATTTAATAAAGCAAAATGCATGTACTGCAGCTCCACCAGCGCTGCAGAGATAAATAAGAGAACTACGAAGAATTCCAAATACCCTGTTTATCCTTCATGAGTTATTCGGAGGAGACCTCCAAATGAATGTCTAATTGAATTGTTCTGGTGCACGAAAAAAAACACGTCCATGCCTGGATAGACATCGCGCACGCGGCTCCGCTCTCAAATTGTGTTTGTGTACCCGCGCCTTTGGGACCCAATCGAAAAATTGACCATCTGGAAAAAGAAAAGGCGATATGGCAGGAGTTTTATGGACTGGCAGCCCGCGAAAGAACATTATCCATGCATATGCTGTGCTCCAAAGAAATACCTCTAACAGTGCGCGTACAAAAACACAGCCACCCACTCGTTGCGTGCTCATCTGCCGCAAGGACATGCTCCCGAAGCCTCCGCTCGACCTTCCCGCATCGTTACACCCCAGAGATGAAGAGTTTGGTTAGTGGACACGCACATGCAGCATGCAAACGCACAAGCAAACACTCCATACGGTGTTAAGGTGAGGGCCAGTTCAGTATTAAGCAAATGCCCTTTTACGAAAACGACAACACAAAAGAAAACAGGGTAACGATCCTGAGCGCTCACTCTCTCTTTATATATATATATATATATATATATATATATATATATATATATATATATATATATATATATATATATACACACACATCCCAGATCAGCTTTTTTTTAACATCCCCATACCACATTTTTACACGCCGTACTCCATAATCAGCCTCTACTCCTCTTTTAGAGTGCGCTTGTGGAGAATTGTGAGAGATTCATTAAGCCACATGGGTGTTAGTAAAGTCAGGTACTGATGTAGCTTTCAATTCAATTTTACAAGGTTGAGGTCAGAGCTCCATCATATGGCTGGGAAAGTCTAAGTATCTATGTATAAAGACTGACACAATATGGACAAAAGTATCGGGACGCCTGACTTTTCCAGCCATATGTGGTTCTTCCCCAAACCATGTGGTTGTTTGAAAGCATGACCTGTGCATAAATATGAGCTCCATGAAGATATGCATTACATGGGTGAGCCTGCACCACCTGCACCCGCCAGGCCTCCTCAAATCTCCACAAGCACACTCCAAATATCTAGTGGAACATCTTCCCAGATGAGTGGAGGGAATTATACCAGAACATTGGGACTAAATGTGGAATGCGATGCTCAGAAAGCACCAATCCTATTGTCAGGTTTTCACTTTTTGGCAATACAGTGTATGTTGTTTTACTATTATTATAATTCTACAGGTTTTACTTATACAATACAATATTCAAATAGCAGAAATGATTCCTCAGTATGTCTATGTTCATTCATCTCTCTCTCTCTCTCTCTCTCTCTCTCTCTCTCTCTCTCTCTCTCTCTCTCTCCATCCATCTATCCATCCACTGATGCATCAGACTTTATTACATAGTGTACACTCAATTATAATATAATAATTATTATTGTTTTCATTATTATTACTATTATTTTCCTATTTGAAACCATTAAGGAAACAGGAAAGCAAAAAAAAAAAAAAAAAAAAGGAAGGGATGAAAGAGGAGAGAAAATGTCAGCCAGTTGTACCTGCTGTCAGAGCAAACGCTGCGAGAAGCCACCTGAGCGAGCTCGGCCTTCCGAGGCTCGAGCCGTAGCCATGGCGACAGGAAGCACGCGCTTCTTCGCTCTCTCAATGCCAGGGGCGCACGTGCCGGCGGTCGTGTGGATGCATTGTACGTCACCGTTTGGGTCGACGTGGAAGGAGTGGAGGGAGTGGAGAAGGTGCTCGGTCGATTAGCGTTTGCAGTGGATCGACTCGACAATATTCTGTGAGAGAAGCAAAAAATGAACTAAACAACAACAACAACAACAACAACGGATCTAATCGTCTCGGCGGAACCGGCACACTCGAAATCGGGAAAGCAGGAAGAACGCGCCGGGGCTGAGATTTGTGGCGTGAAAAAAAACGACGTGAGGCCCCTGTTTGCTCACAGCATCATTATATAAAACAATATGATTGTCTGGTGTGTTGCAGTAATGCAGTCTGAAGTGATAAACGATAATTAAATGACAAAACTCATTCATTTTAAATTAAAGTTACACCATTAGGAAAAGTTTTTTCCCAATCTAAAGCTAAAATGTATTGCCTCATGTATATAGGATACGGATAAAAGTTTGTGGACGTCTAAATCACGCACAAGTTTGAAGACTAGTTCTCTAACACGCCAACAGATGGCAGCACGAGGCTGCACGCACAGTAACAGGGAGCGTTGACCTTCATAAACCAGTGCGCCAAAACACAACAGTCCTCACTTTTTTGTAAACAGAGCTCGTCTCGTAACTTTTTGATACCGCCTCGTATATTACTATTATGCATATTATAGTAATTAATTCTGAATTTAATTACTTAATGTATATAAAAAAAAACATACATCCACTTTATTGTTGCTTTATTACTTCTTTATGTAGAATTGGCCAATCATGTGGCATGTCTATGAAATCAAACAAGAAAAGCATCTCTGAATGCAAAAACCTACAACAGCAAAAGATCAGTTTTGTCAGGCCAGAACAACAATATGAGGCCATATTGGCTGAAACTGGACAGAAAAACATTCTGATGTCAAATGTGCAGCTCTGGACCTCGTTTGATTTCATAAAAAATGCCACTTGATCAGCCGATTCTACAAGTATATATAATTAATAGGACCTACATCACATGAGGACGCACCACCAGGACATAAGGCTCTGGGTTACTAATTGGAAAGTCAGGGCTCAGGTACCAGAAGTGCCACTCTTGGGGCCCTTGCGCAAGGCCCTCAACCCTCTGTGCTCCAGTATCATGACCGACCCCTGCGCTCTGACCCCAGCTTCCTATCATCACTTGGATATGCGAAAAAAAAGTTTCACTGCTGTAAAATATATTTCAATTAAAAAGCCTCTTTTTTTTTGTATTTACATAAAAATGAAAATGTCTACAGTATCCGTAGTCGTTCATAGTTTTGTGTAGCATCTCGAACTTTGGTTGAGAACAGTTTTCTTTTTCCATTTTAAACAATCGAAATTACTTTATTTACCTCTCGACATGGCTTTTTTTTAAAGAACACAAAAAAAACCCCACTAGAATTTCCCTTTCAGCATTTTGGTATTTAAAGGTCAAAGGGTTTATTGATTGACTGTCATTATTCCTGGCAGGTCAACACAGGCCATTATTCAGTTTCTCTTTCTCCCTCTTTTTTTTTCCTTCAGACCGTTTGTTTTCTCGGTTTTATCAAGACCGAGTTTTCCTTGCCAGCGGTAATCTATAATCCTGCGGATTTAATTAACATATCTACCTCGATTTAGCCATATGCCCTATAACAGACATTCCATTCCTAACTGATTTTTTTGTGATCTAAAGGTCAAAAGTTTGGGGTTCCGCCTATTTCTCCAAAAAGCCTCTTCGCATTCGAATGGTAACGCGTTCGCCCTTCAGACGGCCGTCCAGGAGAACCTGTGCAGAAACTCTGGCTGCGTATACAAAACCTGAGTCTGAACCGTTAACGCGAGGCGCTGTCAATCAAGTCGTGGGTGAATAGGCGATTCGCTGCGATTGTGACCTTGACCGTGAACGGCGCCTCCCCGACGCGAAGCCTGCTTATCATTATCGCTAGGATCATTTGCTAAGATGACAGACAGGGGGCCGTAATCAAGCGAGCGCAAATGAGTTACTGGGAACGATGCGTGGCGTCCGTCATGTGAGGGAAGCTGGAGTGCAGGTGTGTCGTGCCTAATGCCGTCTGTAATTTCTCACCCAGCACCAGGAACAGTAGCAGCAGCCGGAGCGCAGCGGCTGCTCCGGAAAAGAAGGATGTGCCCTCGGTTGCTTCTGTACTCATAATGGAGGACGTGGCTTCATCTCACAAATACGGGTAGTCCCCTGACTTACCGTGGAGACGCGTTGCGATGAGCCCATTATCAACTTGAAAATATTATAAGTCGAGACATGGCCTACCCAGAATAGTGATCTGTATGGGGTAGCATGTTTTGTATGTATTACGGTACATACTTTTGCAAAACAGAACAATTTACAGTAACATAGTGTATAAAATATACCGTATATATCAGGGCTGTAATGGTACACCGAACAGGGGCTTTCAATACGGTGCACGTGTGTACCGAGCGCAATCCTTTGTACGTGTGGAACGTAGTTAAAAATCCGAATTCCCCCGCAAACGCGTTAAGTGGCAGACCGGAAGTTTGTTTATTTTTTTACACACCGTACCGGAAAAACGATCTTGTTTCGTGCACGTGCAAAATCGCTGCCAACGTTTTTAAGGCTGGATTCATTTGCGTTTTATGTTCAGCTTCAATAGCGGAGAACACCCTGACACTTCCTCGCATCACGTGAGTGAATGAATGAAGGATGGAAAAAATGAAGGCATTTGTTCAAGTATGCTGAAATAAGTGGAAGAGAAGTAGAACAATTTTAATAAATTTTTTTTCATTACATTTTTCCTTTTATTTCATCAATATAATTTGTGCCTATTTAACTGATTACACTATTTACTCAAAATAATAAAAAAAAAATTGTATTGCATTAATTTGATTTATTCTATTTTAAGATCTTTTTTTTTTTTTTTCTAAACCAAGCATGCATTTTATTAAAAATGAGAAAAAATGTATAAACTGCTGAATTTCACAAATGTTATTAATAATAAACTGTGTTAATAAGAAAAGACAAGCAATTTTATTTATTTGCTTATCTTTACCATAAACTGGACCAAAATTAAGCCAAAAAACACTGAACTTTGTGTACAGTTCCACCCCTAGTGGACGAGCAATGTATGCGCAGAACGTTAAATATTTTGACAATTTTGTCGTACCGCTATTGCCATTGTAAGATCGAAAAATCCTAAAGCAGTATTTACACACAATATGAACAAACATGACTTTTGAGTCACCTGACTTTTCCCACCATATGTAGTTCTTCACAAAGCCAGCTCCATGAAGATTTGTTTTCCATGGGTTTGGAAGATCTTTAGTAGCCTGCTCTAAAGCTCTGACCAACATCTTTAGGATGAATTGGAACGCTGAGTGCACCCGAGGCCACCTACACCTACATCAGTACCCGACTTTACGAACACACTTGTACCTGAACAAGCACAAATCTCCACAAAATCTAGTGGAACATGAGAATTCAATTTCCCAGAGACAATTTAATATAGAGAGCAAAGAGACTTGCATATCTTATTAGCGTGGTCCAAACCGTGTTACTCCGGCTGCAAACTGATCAGCCTAAACCCTTCGAGAGGATTCTCATTTCGAGTAGATTATTAGTAGGGCGGTCCAACGTCTGCACCATTGATTTCTTCCAGTGGACGCTGCGGCCGGTTTGTGCTTGAGTGTGTGTGATTTGCTTGATATTGACTGGATGACAGAGTGTATTACATATCGCTCTCCCTCGTAATCCACCCATCTGCACCCCGACAGCCGACAGTGCTCAGGACAGAAGGAGGGATGATGGCAGAGGAGCGGAACAGAGGACAGGACTGGCTCGGGAGCTGCAGTGGCCCGCAGGGTTGACATGATCTAATTAAGTGATCATGATGTCCGAGCTGGAAGTAGAAGAAGAGGTCCAGACCAAATGTTCAGTAGCGCAGAGCTCATGCTTCGCTTTTGGGTTGATGCCTAAAAACACACACACACAAATATTCTTCAATCCCTGGACTAAACCCTGGTGGTACAGACTTCACGAACACAACAGCTGAGAATCAAGACGTCTAAGAGAACTCTTCTGTCTCATTGCTAGACCTTTCCAACAGTACACACAGCCTTGTGGCAATTAGGAAGATCTGTAGAATGTGGAATTGGTGGAAGGCTCAGGTTTTTTTTGTTTGTTTTCCAGCTTTTTATATTAGTTTCACGATTACGGAGACGTCCTGTGGGGAAACTTAATTGGAGAGATGCGCGATCGTAACTCGACGTGATACAGTATATAAACAATACAATACGATAAAGATACAGACAGACAGCAAAAATCATCAAAGGGCTTTCTGACTCCCCCTTTCACAAAGGGGCCATTGTTTTGCAAAAACAAATAAAAATAAATAAATGAAAGCAGACGTTCTTTTTCTGTTGTGTCTGCAGGAAGTTACAGCTCTACCTCTGCCATGTTAATCTGTATTTTATGTGACTCTCGGGACACGCCTCGTCTCCGTAGTGTCGCGATACTTCATATTCACGTAGCAGCAGCGGCGCTGCGAGAACATGCTCGAGAAACGAGGAGAAATAGATGTAAACGTTTTGGTCACAAATTGTCTCTAAATAATCAAAGTATAGCTATTAATTATGTATAAATAAAATGTTGCAATGTCTCAATTTATGTGCACAAATCTGTCCACATAACTTTTTTCTATTCATTCATTGCATGCATATGATATAATATATATATTATATATATATTACACACAAAATAAAAGGATTTAAAGGATCTAAGGTAACATAAATCCTCATTACTTTCTCTTCGGGTGTTTTTGTTGTTGCACAGAGGAGGAGAAACGTACATCTATTTCAGCTTTTCATAAAAGTACAATTCTTTAATAAGTGCCATCCTTACAATCCTTTCCTTAGCTTCTTACTGTAAGGATGTTATGAATAAGAGACAAAGGGGTGATAATAGTTATTAAATCTATATCAAGCTTGTAGCTTAGCATGCTGCGTGCACCACGGGGGCTTTTCAACCACAAGAAAATGCATTGAAATTGAAATTACCAAGTGTAAATAATAATAACCGTTCAGCTCAACATTGTTGGTTTTTATCCTGAACTCGGTCGCATGTGTTAATGGCGTTTTTGTATATTCTTACCTTCTCCATGCATGGATGGATGGATGGATGGATGAGTAAATGAATGAATAACACTGCTTTACAAGTCAAACAAAAACAGGACAAACAAAACTTAAGGCAAAAATAAAAAAGACACCAGACGTCTACAGGGACTTTTCTTTTCTCCTGGTTTTGCTAGTCAGAATCTCTATGATGGCCGATTGACTGAGGAAGATCAAGGGCACGAAAAATCTACTGCTAAAGGTCAGGCCAGTCAAAACATGACAGGAGAAATGAATTCAACCAAGCGAGCAAACCGACCAATTATATCCAGTCACTAAGAATACACAGGGCACATAAGGAAAGTCAAAGTCTGCGGTTTTCCGAGTGCAGAGGTTTCAAAGGAGCTAAATTATGTGTTCACTTCAAACTATTTTCTATCTATCTATCTATCTATCTATCTATCTATCTATCTATCTATCTATCTATCTATCTATCTATCTATCTATCTATCTATCCATCCATCCATCCATCCATCCATTGACCTAGCCATCTACCTGTCCATCCATCCATATACCTACCTACCTGTCCATCCATCCATCCATCTATCCACCTACCCATCCATCTATTCATCCATCTACCTATCTATCCATCCACCCATATACCTATCCATCCACCTACCTACCTGTCCGTCAGTCCATCCATCATCCATCCATCATCCATCCATCCATCCATCCGTCTACCTATCTGTCTATCTGTCTGTCCGTCCGTTCGTCCATCCATCCATCCATCCATCTATTTATTTGTCCATCTACCTATCCGTCAGTCTATCCATCCATCCATCAACCTACCTGTCCATCCATCCATTTATCCATCTATCCATCAACCTACCTGTCCATCCATTCATTTATCCACCCATCCATCAACCTAACTTTCCATCCATCCATCCATCAAGCTACCTATCCATCCATCCATCCATCCATCCATCCATCCATCCATCCATCCATCCATCCATCCACCCACCCACCTACCTGTCCATCCATCCATTCATCCATCAATTCATCCACCTACCTGTCCATCTATCAACCTACCTGTCCATCCATCCACCTACCTGTCCATCCATCCACCTACCTGTCCATCCATCCATCCATCCATCCATCCATCCATCAACCTACCTGTCCATCCATCCATCCATCAACCTACCTGTCCATCCATCCATCCATCCATCCATCCATCCATCAACCAACCTACCTGTCCATCCACCTATCCATCTATCCACCTATCCATCTATCTTACCAATTCCAAAGTGATCGGGTAAAAAACTGAAAGAAAAATGATTTTAGTAGTAAACGTGTCAGAATGGAGCTTTGGCCTGCCAGTCATCCGGAGCAGTTTTATGTGCCATATGGCAGACTGCACCCACTGGAGTTTTTTTTTTTTCCTCTGGAAACATTTTGAATGACTATGAATACAGATTGTACTTAATGAGGATAATGTATGAAAATTTGTACGTGCGAGATGAACGAATTCCGTTGCGGCTTGTGTTTGGCTGTGACTCTAGACGTCATGTTTTTATTTTTTTTTCTCTCTGTGATCCGAGCGTCTTTATAACGCCGTCGTTTTTCTGTTTGCCCGCTCACTGGGTGCACAAACACACAGCCTCCCATAAGCCCGTGTGCACAAAAACACATTTGCAGGGCAAATCTACTGTGTGTGCAGACATGACTCTGTGGGTTGCTGCGTGAGATGGTAAACTTGTCTATGTGGTGCATTATATCCATTTTTTCCCTCAGCAGTTCAGGCTTTATTTCATCGATCTCTGAATTTCCTCATGCTGAAGAATTCCTGTTGAATCTAGTTGGTGTATTTCATTCTTTCTTTCTTTTTTTTACTCCCCAATTTGTTCCACACTTCAGAACTGCTCTTTTGTGAGGGACAGAGTGGTCTGTGGTTGGAGCAATGATGAGGAGAAAATGAAAGACGGCGAGAAAGGGATAGAATGAAAGTGTGTGAAATGGACGAGATGCTGGTTAGAGCAGCATGCTGGAAATCAGAGAGTACAGAAGGAGAGGGACAGGCTGGATCAAAAGAGCTACTTCGTTATTGTGTGTGTGTGTGTGTGTGTGTGTGTGTGGTGTGTGTGTGTGTGTGTGTGTGTCTGAGAGAGAGAGAAAAAGATTTATTGTGTGTGTGTGGGTCTAAGAGACTGAGAGCGAGAGATTTAAAGTGCATCTTCCATCATATTGTGAGAACGTGTCAGACTGTACATGTGTGCATTGGGTGTACGTGACAAATTCTTACCCGGGTCCCAATTGACAGGTGAACCGAGGCCTTGGAGACGAATACAGCTTATGTCTATAAGTAAGCACTTATCTGCTCTTGCAAGCGAACCGCTTTCTTTGCAGGAAAAATACACAATATAGACAAGTCTGGCAACCCTGACTTTTCCAACCATATGGGGTTCTTTACTAAACCCCACCACAGAGCTGGAGATACACCATTATATATCGTCTTTGGGTGCAGGAGCTTGAAACTGGTAGATCCAAACCTGTTCCAGTATAACAATGCACAAAGTCAGCTCAATGAAAATATGGTGTTCATGGTTTGGAAGAACTTGATTGGGGCTCTGACCTCAACTCTACTGAACACCCCACCCCAGGCCTCCTCACCTCACCTACTTCAGCAGCTGACTTAATGGCTGAATTAATCTTCACAAATATCCACAAAATCTCGAATGGCACATCATTTCAGAAAAGCGGAGGCTCAGGACTCAGAATGGGATGTTCAACATTGACAGCATTTGGCAGATGGACTTCGGATTATCTCATTTATACAATTTGAGCAGTTGAGGGTTAAGGGCCTTGTTCAAGGGCCCAGCAGTGGCAGCTTGGTAGTGCTGAAATTTTATCCTTCTGATCCAAAAGTCCAACATCTTAACCACTGTGCTACAACCTCCCTAGTGCAACATCTGGTGGATCTGTAGGACCCCTTGTGCGATCCTTGTTTGAGTTTGGGTTTGTACAGGATTTTGCATGTTCTCAATGTACTTGGTTATGTAACTTTTTCCAAGTTTTCCAGTATGTTCTTGTGTCCTAAGACACACATGGAAAAGGACTGGCTACTATAAACTGCCTTGAGTGTGAATGAGTGTGCAATGATTCTGAATCGATTCCCCAATTGAATCAAAAAAGTTTGAAATTACACAACAGACAATTTGGGAAGACATTCCAAACTAAGAGAGAACATTCTGTGTACATGAGATAGAGCTGGAGTTTGATCTGCCTGCACACCATGGTTTTGAATACCAATGTCCACTGGTTCACTTCCATTGGGAACTGATTTAGTGACAATTGGCAGCAGCGCTGAAAATAAATGACGTCCTCATCCTCATTCTCCAGAATCCCCATCTCCAAACATCTACCAAAAAAAATTACTTATCCACTGACCACCCAATAAAAATAATTCTGCAGTAAAAATCTGTTAGTGGATAAAGTAAGACTTCCTTGTCCTTCGGGGCTTCATATTCCCAAACTGATTCCACCACCAATCCGCATCAACACAGATTGTTTAATCTCTTGCGGTAAACAAAGCTCAGACCTTCAGTCCAATTAGAACTACGACTAAAAG
The DNA here is from genome assembly GCA_039877035.1 of Silurus lanzhouensis. Taxonomy (NCBI): domain Eukaryota; kingdom Metazoa; phylum Chordata; class Actinopteri; order Siluriformes; family Siluridae; genus Silurus; species Silurus lanzhouensis. The sequence continues at coordinate 1,902,575 of JBCEWE010000098.1, forward strand.
AAATCTCAAAGACCACCATTTGCTACCATTTAATTCTCTGATGGCCTCGATTAGTCCCAAGAGCTAGTGGTTAATGCAGGACTACTTTTCCATCAGGTCTTCATCTTTCCAAACTAATTCCATTGCCCAATCTGCCTCAACATGGATTGCTTAATCTCTTTGGACAAACACCAATCATAACATAGAGGCACTCATATATGACCAAAGAAATAGTCCTGGATTAGTGGTTTGGTCCCAACCACTGACCACCAAATAACTAAATAATGACCTGGATTAGTCCCAAGTGCTAGTGTTTAAAGTAATTTACCCTGTCCTCCAGGTCTTAATTCTCCCAAAATAATACGTTTGTAACTAATACCAATGTGGATTAGTCACTCTTTTTCAGGCACAAACCAATCAGGCCTCAAACATCAAGAGTAATTTGTCCTTTAGGTCTTCACCCTCCCAAAACTAGTTCTGTTGCCCAATTTGCCTCTACATTGATTGTTTAATCTCTTTGATTAGCCTAAAATGCAAGTGGTTAAAAGAAGAGTACATTGTCCTTCAGGTCTTTATCTTCCCAAAACTGATTCCACTCCCCAATCTGCCTTAACAAGGATTGCTAAATCTCTTTTTAGGTAGACACCAATCAAAACTTTGGGCCACTTAGAACTCAGACATGACCAAAGAAATCCAGTTCAACCACTGACCACCAATAACAAACAAAACTAATAACCTTTGCCTCAATGTGGCTTGTTTACTTTCTCTCTCAGGCAAACAGCAATGAGGCCTCGAACATCACCAAAGGAATCCAGCTCAACCACTACATTCTAGAACAAAATGAGGGCCTGGGTTGAGTCTATTCTATAGCAAAAATATGTAATGTACATTCACAAATCTATAATTAAACTCCCAGCAATTATGCTAAGACGGCTTAAGAGCGGTTGGGAGGCGGGGCCATGTGCATGACTTCAAAAGTCTGGGAGGGTGGAGCCAAAACAGAACATAGTATCTGATAGAATCGCATAAATTGCGAGAAAAGCAAGGCTGCTAGTCACTGAGGTTGTACTATCGTTGTTACAAATGTCCTCTCGACCTTAAATGAATGGCTCTTGCTTTTTTAACAAATGAAGGCACAGTTTGACCTTCATGGACTGTTTCCATATGAGACTTGCATATCAAAGCTACCGAATCCATGCCGTTGGGGGCGTCCCTCCAGTGACATGCAAGAGACAGGAAAAGAGCGGTTATTTTGGATTTACCCTCATTTCTTCGCAGCCAAGGGGTTAACTGCCTTGATTAAGAGGCCTGCAGTGGTTCTCTGGCAGCCACAGGGATTTGAACTTACATCTTGCTGATCACTAGCGCAGAACCTTAACCACTCAGCCATCGCTGGCCATGCTTAAGTCATTAAACACTACAAAACGGCACAGATAAACAAATGTTTTTACATAAATCAACCCTGACAGAGCCGACGCCAGACCGCTTTTGCTAGCGATGTAGCCAACTTTGTGTTTACACGGTCCGACACGTGTAAAACCCGACTCGCCGAGGGACAATCGCTACAAAAAAAGACTTACGTCAAGAATACAGACTAGATGAGTCCTTCATTTGAGTCAAAGCACAGCTTAAGCAAGCAAGGCTAAAGACATACAAAGGGAACAAGAGAAAAAGAGAGGGGGGGAAGAAGAGAAGTACTCTGGGGGTGAATTAAAAATAGAGATAAGAAGAAAGCTGATCATCACACCATTTCTAAGACATGCTTTTATGGCCGGGCGAGGTCAATGCCGTCGTAGGTTTTCAATGCGCTCGCTGTCTCGGCACTTGGCTGTCTGGTATTGTTGGGAAAACAAGAAACCGAACCGGGCCGAGCACCTTTCATCCGCCACCTACGTTCTTCCAAATGTCATGCATTCAGTTGGGAGGCTTCTCAAAGCGCAGATACAATGGCACACAACGAGACACGTGCTCACGCTCCGATGCTGATGCACACGAGTACGGGGTAACCTTTAATACCACCCTCCCTTCTCGTCCACCCCTCCCTGATATCGAGTCTAAACGGACCAAACTAAAAAACGAAGGTGAGTGTTGGACGTCCCGGCGCTGTCCAGGGTACTGCTCGAAGGCTCCTGAGTCAGAACTTCTGTGTCCTGACTTCCCCGACCTTCAAAATCAATCTGCCCATTCGAGCAGTCTGATGAAATTATTTGACTCGGGAGCAAGAAGAACATGACGACACCTTGCTGCAAGTCTGCCCCGCTTGGCAGGCGAACAACCTCGCCATCAGCGGGGCGGCTCTGACATAATCACATGCTGAAATGCTCATGGGGATCTTGCACACATGCCAGTGTGGGGCCGGGAATAGGTCGAGTTTTTTTCCTTATTACATGCTTAAGATTGTGTGGATTACGTTCAGGCACCTTTTTTTTCAAACGCACATTTATTCTCATACTCACTTTATCTTTCCACACACACACATTTACTCAGTTACTTATCGTATTACACAATCACCCGTTACATTTTTCTTACTTACACACACTTGTATGTCTACCCTTACTACATTACATTACACACACACTCCTTTATTAATTTTCTTTACCTTATTACATACACACATTCACGCTCTCATTTCCACATACACTCACTTATTTACTCACTTACAAACACTCACTCACACAAAAACAGAGCCATCTTTTGGTGCCTGCAGGAATCATTTTCAGCTTTTGGTTTTCAAAGGCACCTGGGGAGACACCGTGATGTGGCAGATTTCAGCAGGAAGTCTTATAGAAAGTAAGAGAGAGAAAGAGAGACAGAAACCCATACACACACACACACACACACACACACACACACACACACACACACACACACACACGAACACACGGAAAGAGCGAGTAGTGTGTCTGTGTGGTTGCTAAGGAACTGCCTGAATGAGCCCAAATTGTACTGTCTGGTGTCCATCAAAGTGCTAGTGCGGGAGCAAGGTAGGAGCACAAACCGTTCTCCTTCTCCTGCTTTCATCTGCAATACAGCAAGAAATAACCTTCTCGAGCCAGTAAAACACACAAAAAGAGCTAACTGTTCATTTCTAGATGCAGGATTCATTCATTGTATTTGACGGAATGAGAAAAGGTTGAAAAAATAAAACTAAAAAAAGGTGTGTGTGTATACGGATGAATGTCACTTGCATGATGTCATAATGATGTCATAATCATAAAATCAATGAATCTTTAGATTTCAAGCATGCATTGTTATATTATATTGTTATATTAGGTTTGGTTCGTCAAAATAAAAAATAAAAAGCCAAGCCCCCCGACACAACAGGCTTCTATAAATAAAAATACGGATTGAGAAGAAAAAAAAAGGAGATCGAGACGAATTTCACTCGTATGATGTCACAATGATGTCATGAAGAAAATCGATGAATCCTCAGACCAATCCTTTTCTATGTGGTGTTTTGGATCCCAATGCTTAGTTGTATATTATGTATTTATGAAGATATATTTAAAATGATACATATTCTAAAGAAAATCTCGAATTTTTTTTTCCCTCCAAAACCCCGACATGCTTTGCTGTCTCGCATCACTTTCTATCAATTTCTCTCTCTTTCTTCATCTGTCTCTCTCTCACTCAACCTAAAACAATCGGCTGATTTTCCCTCAGTCTCTCGCCTTTGCGTTTGAATCAAGCTTTTGAATCAAGCTATATTATGTTTTTTTAATAATTCCAACTTTTTTTTTACAAAAAACAACAAGTTTTTAAAAAATTTACAACATTTGTATAAATAATACCAGAAAATGTCCAATCGAGAGCGAATTTTTTCAACCAGTGTGAAAACATAACATAACCGTCTTGTCATCACGAACCCAGGAACCTTATGCTCAAGCCCACATCCTTTGTAAGTGTGTCTTTTTGCTTTTCTTCTTCGTTTCCATGCCTAGAAAATGACTGCAATTACTTCCTTCAAACTCCGCCCCCCTTTTTATGCCTATAAAAGCACCAATTTTTTTTTTTTGGGCTCGATGTTTAGTTCTTTGTATTACAGCTCAAGATTTTTGGTTTTTTTGAGAATTTATATATACACACACACATATATACTGTATATTACACAAAATTTCTTGCCTGTATATTCTACTAAGCTCTATTGGTTAATTTGTCTACCTTCTTCACAGCCCACAGCATGCAAAAAGCATCTGGGATAATTCTAGGCCAGCCTCAAGCCACCACTAGGTGGTACTAAAGAGCCAATGAAGCCTATACGTTTTTGTCTGGCCAGGCCGCACGTGTGTTTACTCAGTTTCGGCATCCTCATTAATACGGCCGAGTTGATGCTAATTCTTTTTTTTGTGCCATTTTCTTATGTGTTCTTTCATTCAAAGTCCAGGCCAAGCAAATGGGCTTTCTCAGACCAACCTGATCCGGGCGCTCATTTGAATGCAGGGTATCAATTCACTCCCTGGTTGTTTACCATGCAAAGCGCGAGAGCACAAGATTGCGCATATGGGTCACACAAAAGCCAGATGTCTGGTAGACAAAGAGGTGGCATTTGTAGGGTTTGCTTTCTTTCCTTTTAACAACCGGGTTCATAATGCAGAAAGACTTCGAATATACAGTATATTAAAAAAAAAAAATCCCTCGATAAAACGTATTGAAAATCAGAAATCCTTTAGAACGGTGCGATTGTGAGCATTGGAGAAAACTGGATCGATCTTTCTTTCCTTCTATCTTTCTTTCTTTCTTTCTTTCTTTCTCCCATTCTCTGGCTCTCTCGCTCTCTTTCAGGTGAAAGGATGCGACACATGAAATCGGTTACACAGCTGACTTGTCACGGTCTTAGCCAAAAAAGATAATAGCAGGAAACAGGTGTGAATTGCAGGTTTTGTACTTTCGTCAATTTGCGCGTCGTACAAAAAAAAAAAGATACACGAGTGGACGAATTTGTTGGTCAGGAACAAAAAGAGGAAAGAATAGAAATAACTCGAATTACGGCGATGGGTCAAGTGAGTTTTTTCTTGAGGATTTGCATGTTGACGAGCCGCAGTACTGCGTGAAGGATGTCCTCGGTGACCAAATTCAAAAAATACCACAAATCAGAAGCTGTGTAACGGGTGAACGAGGTGCGAATATGATTTAGAATTCAGACCACCAAATACTTCTGGATTACTGTGTCTTCTCAGATTATGGATTGAAAAAACAGAATAATAATCCAAAACGTATTGGGTACCTTTGACCTTCCTTACAAATTCAGTCTTTGGATGTGGGAGAATGATGTCACTGGTGCACAAAACCAGCTACATGAAGATATGCTCTCCATGGCCTGGAGTAAAACATCTTGGACTGCTACAGAGCTCTGACTTCAAACCTACTGGAATGAATTGTGACACCTGATCTCACCTACATCAGTAACTGACCTCATGGTCGGAAATGGAGCGCAAATCTCCACCAGCACCCTCCAAAATCTGGTAGAACATCCTTCAAGAAGAGTGGAGGTCACAATATTAGCAAAATGTGCAACAATTCATGGTCAGGTGTTGGAAGCCTTGTTGATTTTTTTTATTATTATTTCAACACATTCTTAAATCAATGAGTCTTCAGTTGAGGGGTGTGTGTGTGTGTGTCGGCTGATATTTCAGCTCTGCTGCTTGCTAAAGCAAGCTGCCGGATACCTATGCTTTATTTTCACATCAAAGGCTTGAGTAAGGAGGCTGCCTTAACAGAAGCACTGATAAGAGTCATGAAGACTTTAGAGGAAGCTCAGTGTCTTATTCCCCTCCCTTATTCCCAACCCACTGAGGTACTGTATCTTAGCAGGGAAATGCACGGCTGCGATCGTTTCAGATTTCACACTGCTCTCTCTCTCTCTCTCTCTTTCTCTCTCTCCCTCTCTCTATGTATATATATATATATATATATATATACACATACACCAGGCGTAACATTCTGAGCGGTGAAGTGAAGAACACTGATTATCTCTTCATCATGGCACCTGTTAGTGGGTGGATTTATTTATTAGGCAGCAAGTGAACATTTTGTCCTCAAAGTTGACGTGTTAGAAGCAGGAAGAATGGGCGACATAAATTGTGACGTCTAGACGTCTGGGTCAGAGCGTCTCCAAAACTGCAGCTCTTGTGGGATGTTCCTGGTTTGCAGTGGGTCAATGTCTATCAAAAGTACTCCAAGGAAGGAACGGCGGTGAACCGGCGACGGGGTCGTGGGCGGCCGAGGCTCATTGATGCACGTGTGGACCGAAGACTGGTCCGTGTGGTCCGATCCAACAGACGAGCTCCTGTAGTTCAAACCGTTTAAGAAGTTGTTATATAATGTTGTGTGTGTATACAGTATAAGTGTATCCCGATACATTTGATTGTATAGTGTATATAAATGAAACAGCTTCACAATTGTACTCATATAAAACAAAAGAAAAAAATCTAAATCTATGTATAATAGTCTTTATTTTTTTCTCCAAAAGTAAAATAGTGAGCAAGACACATGGAAAAAGTGAAGTCGTCTAGTCACCAGCATCCTGTTCTTTCAAGCCGCGGTCCTGGTAAATGACCCCTTTGTCCCTTGTCTTTTTCAATGGGGGTATAATAATGATAATTGTGGACTAAATTGCAGCTTGAGAACAGAGAAGGCTGACAGTAGCTTCCTGAAGCTGTGCTCCGCTCGTGCCCCTGCGGTCATCCATGTACCACGTAAACAAGCAGCGCAAAACAAAAAAAAATCTCTGATATATATATATAAAAATATAAACCCTCTTTTTATTATGTCTGTGTGGACATTTGTGTTAATCACTGCTAAGGGAAAGGCACGATCTCGCATATACACACCGGAAAACAAGCTTCTGAAGCGCTTCCCGATTTGTGAGCGAGGATCTAAAGCCTGAAGAAGAGAGCAAAAAAAAAGGCAATGTGTGAATTAGTCAAGGGCAACCCAAAAAAAGGTGAAGAGAGACATCGTTATCCTTGATGGAGTCTTTGACCTCATTAGAATTACTTTGTTGGTGGTGGTGGTGTTCGGAGGGAGGGGGAGGGGGGGGGGAGTGGTGTATGAATCTGAATGTGTGATTCCGCTAAGGAACCTAAAGGCATGTCTGAATGTGGCTGCCAGATGAAAACAATTTCGCTCGCTCCCCGTTTAATTACGTCTTTCACTTCCCTAATTGCCAGACTGCGCACAGGCAACATGCACCCAATTTGTCAGAGAGCAAGATATTATTCGCCCCTCATTGGAAAAGGGAAGGTGGAAAGGAGGCCCTTTGAATTTCCATTGTTTACGAATTCATCAGGATGTAATTCCACCGCGAAAATTACCGACAGGTGACTTGAGCGCTGATGATCTTCTTGGCGGTGGGGAAAAAAAAAAAAAGGGAAACAAATATATTTATTCCTTCTCAAAAAGACTGAACAGCTCTCTTCAGGAATGAAGATCTTTTGCATTAGTAATGCGGTTTAAAGACCTCGGTCTGGTGTTGGAAACATCATCATTGAAGATCACAGACCATCATAGACCATCTCAGCCTGGAGAAGCCATCTCTGCAAAGCAACAACCCTCTGCAAATGATTGATGGGGAGACTATTTTGATTCGAAGAACCAACTCACTAAAATGATCCAAATCATTTTTAAAAAGAAGATCCTTCAAGAAACTTTGTTTATAGTTCCAATCATTTATATGTGTATATATATAACTGCATAGCATCTATGAGAGACATGTGATTAAAGAACGGACGACTGAATTCTGTCTCCTGTAAACAACCTACTGAGATTTTGCGACGCTTTGCACAGTAGGAAACGAACGAATCACTCTTTGAGACGACTCGTTCTTCAGAGTCTCATGAACGAATCGTTCACGAAGGATTGTACCGTAAATGCGAACAATGACTAATCTGAAGCAGCGGGAGACAGATGAGATCTTTCAGGACACAGAATGTTTCCGGGCGCCGTTATTTACGGCGCAGGACGAGACGGATTTTCTCGGCTCGGGTTTCAGGTTTCGTCTGTAATACAAAGATAGGCTCTGTATTAGGTCACCCAGATTTTTGGTGGGTTTTTTTTTTCTTTCTTTCAACATTTTTACTACTCCCGTGCTCGTGTGCATTGCCTGAAATAATGCGATGACCCAACTCCATGATAACTCTTCCATAAAAAAAAATAAAAAAATAATCACATTACTCTGACCCACTTTCAAGTGGTACAATGCGGGTTGCTCTTTTCTGTCTCTCTGTCTTTCTCTTATCCGTTCTTTACGGCTCGAAACGAACACAAAAAAAAGAAAAAAGAGCACGAGTCGTGTCTCCTTCCCTGTCTATAAAGAGCGTTCGCTTACGCAAACCAATTTATTACGATTCCCACGAGAACAGGAAATGGAACCGAGTTTGATGATAATGCACTGTTTTGCGTATAGACCCCTGATGGTCCCCGGAGGGTTTTGGAAAGTAAGAAGAGACGAAGGAAAAAAAAAAGAGAGGGGAAGGGGTGTAGAAAAGATTCGCATTGGGTTTTATCCGTCTGTGATGGATGGAGGCGGCGAAAAAAAAAAATATATATAAAAAAAAATGGAAGAGGCCTCGAATCATTACTCTCGGGTGGTATTTCGCTGGAGCACTTGAGAGCTGGCTGGACTTCAACTCTGATCAATAAGCACACATGTAGGACATTAGGAATTCGTGCCAAGCCTCTGTCCCACTTAGAAATAAATTTCCCAGCCTCGTTGGGCAATCAGGGATTATCCGTCTTGACTCCAGACGACTTACAGATGCTCCTCCTTATTGGTGGTGCCACGTTACATGCCAAAAACACGTTTATTATTGAAAGCTGACAGCAGTCTAAGTGGGACTTCGGAAGATGGAAGAGGAATGACAAATATACATATATAAAAAAAGTCGAAAGGATAATGCACCCTTGCGAAGGAGCGGGAACGTTGACAAGCCTCCGCGCCATCGGATCTCGCAAAACAACACGCTCATTAATTACGCCCTGTTTTCCACGACGTCGTGCCAAACGTCGGCTAGTTACCGCCGAATCATTTTTGATAGGACCTGACGGCCGACCAGGAAGTTTCGAGAAGCTAATCAGGAGTTGGCTGATGATTTGTGTCAGTTCCATCGCTAGCTAAACCAGAAGGTGAACCCTTCTTTTCCTACCTCTGGCTCAGACAAGCAGCAATTACCGCTAAGTTGTTTGTCTGGAGTAAGAAATGAAAAGGGGGGTGGTGGTGGGGTTGAGGAAACAGGTGGAATCAATCTTCTATCAGCGAAATGAATGAAGAATTAATCCCAGCCGTCTCCCATGAATCGTTCGGGTTTTTTGTTTCGGTTGTTTTCCGGTTCCGAGGAGCGCGCTCTCCGTCACTCCTTTTAATCGCCCGGCAAACCTTGAACTGTTTTTGTTTTCTTCATTTAATCTAAAAAAACAAACAACGAAAAAAACATTCATTAAAAGTGTGAGGCGAGGACAGTCTCTGAGGAGGTAAAAAAATAGCGGGAGCGCGGCGCTCCGAATCGCCTCGGTCTGCCGATCGTCCGTTTCCCGAGGTTTGTCAAAGTGACAAAACAATAATTGGAAATATGCCTTCGCGAGCTTATCTCACACCTGCAGAGCAAAGAAGAATGAGGGAGAAGAGAAGAACGAGCGAGAGCGAACGAGAAGAAGGAGAGATCCGGGGAAAGTTGAAAGGAGAATAAGAACGGGAAGAAGTCTGAAGGATCGCAGCAGGCGTCCGGGCTTGGAAACACCCGGCCACGGATTCAGAACATGCACCGATTCGCACGCAATATCTCGCCTCTCTGCATGTGTGTGACCTCCGAGCAGCGTGTGAGCCGGGCCTATGCCACGGTGTGGGACATTGTTTGCCGTTCCCTCAGGGTACAAGATCTATTTATCTTCTATACTTAAACCCCTTCATTACTGTCTTCTAGGGGCAAGAAGGGGTCCCCACACACACATACACACCAATACACAAACACACACAGGGCTTAACCCTGTCTCGCTGGTCAGTAAATACAGCCCACACTGAGAAGCATTGCAAGTGATAAGTGGAGTGTAGCTCACACACACAAACACACACACTTAGTGCGACACAGATCTCTACCCACAAAATCTCAGCACTTTGATGGCTTTTCCCAAAAGCTGCTCAGACAATTTCACACAACAAACCACCATCGGTGGGGGGTATTGGAGAGTGTGGTGGGGAAGATGTGTCTGAGATCCACCTCCACACCTCACTCTCGCCGATAATATAACGTCCAAGGAGGACAGATGAAGGCAGAAAGGCTTTAGGGTCATTTTCGAGGCAGGTGAAGTAGCACAGGGATTTTTGTTTTTAATACAAACAAAATCTTGCGATTTTGAGTAACAAAATCAGCATTTCCGCTCAAATGACGTACGGGTCAAGATTTACCGACACACACCCAACCATCATTATATTTGGTTGCGTTTCAAATCTCGATAGCTTGTAATTTTTATTTTAACAAATAGATAAATTCACTGTGCCCTAGAATATTTTTAACGGGGCTTTAATAGCTAAAAAACCCGTTTGCCTCTGCCATGAGGTTACAACTTGGCCAGAAATAGAAATGGAAACTAGATCGATGGGAAACGGCGTGTCCTCGACGTTTGACCCCCGGATTGGTTGGAAACGCGGTTCCACAGGCGAAAACGTCTACGAATAGAAACGCCGCATGGAAAAGTTTGTTTAACCTCCGACCAAACAAGAGGTTCAGCGTAGTATTCTCGCGAGGGGCGATTAACTATCGTGTTGATAACAAATCTGAAGCTTTTTTATAAATAAAACTGAATAAAGAAAGAGCGGAGCTAATGTTAGCACAAAGCCAAAGGCTCACAATTTGTGTAGGATGTGAGGGCATGAAATTTTCCCTTCGCTTGAGGCCCAAAGTTCTAAAATGAGAATCACTGACGGGAAGATCGGATCATTTTAGCGACTCGGTTCATTGAATCGAAATGAACGAATCGTTTTTTTTTTTTTTTTTGAGTCGTTTAGTTCATTTCGTTTTTTGGATCAGAAACGAAATAATGTAATTTCAAGAAACAGCTCCCTGAACACGTTTACATACACAAACTTGGACTATGGTTCCAATAATTTGTCACGTGACAAAAGAACTAAAGATTCTAACCAGACGACTCGTGAGACGAACGACTCAATTCTGTTTCCTGTGTTGAACCTACATGGGAGTCATTTGATAGAAGGACTGATTCAGACTAGAAGGGTAGAGAGGTAAACTACTCGATTCTGGTTCCTGTACTTAACCTACAGAGATTTACGGAGATGCTCATCCAGTAGAAAATGAACGAATCACTCTTTTGAGATGACTCCTTCTCCACGTTAAAGACTGGTTTGAAATAAACGAATCGTACATGAATGACTCATCACTAACGAGAATGCTCCTGTCCTCAAAGCCAGCTCCGTGAAGATATGGTTTACATGGTTTGGAAGATGTTTAAAATCTTGCCTGCTCTAGAGGTCAGAACTCAACCCTTGAATTGGAACACAATTGTTCTTCTCGCCCTACATCAGCATCTGACTTCTGGTCTTGCATGAGCCCAAATCTCCACAAGCGTAAAATTTTGTGGAACATCTACCCAGAGGTTTGGAGGTTTAAAAAGCACACACCAGTCTTCTCCTTTAGGTGGACTTCCATCTCTCGTTCAGGTACTTTTCCACACTCAAATTCATTCTTCAGATTTGTTTTGTTTTCTTTCAAAGTGTCGTCCGACGCAACGCAACGTACGAACCGCAAATAATGGTTCGGTCCCAAAACCGATCCTAACAATAAATGTCTGCTTTGATATCACCGGAATGCTGAGACGACTTACTCAGGAAATCTAAGTGCGTTATTTTATTGCTGTCCCTCAGGCTACGACGCGGCTTAACGAAAACGACTGCTGCGTCGTCTCTCTCTCATTCCTTCTCTTTCGGCTGTACAGAACTGTCACTTTTTTAGCAGTTGGGAATTTATAAAAGCAGATGATATTCGTATGGATTGAGAAGAAATTCTATAGTTTCTGCATCAGAGAGATTGATTACGCCGGTAAAAGGAGTTTGAGCAAAGTAAAACGCAATCGTGTACAAATGATGCAATGTTAATAGACCTTAATCTTCTTACAAGATGGGACATTTGATGAAAAAAGAAAGCAAACGACTGTCGGAAAACAAAAACAATATATCGATGGCAGAATTGAGGTTCTGGAAATACTGCAGACATCGAGACGACGAGACTCCAGGAGTCTCTTTGCGTAGTCTGTGGATCCATAACGGCTATTATCGAGACAGGGCTAAATATAAAGCGGGCTATTAAACGAAGCAAGGTAGCATTTATTTCTATTGTACAGCGGTAGAATGAGACAAAAAAAAAAATCATTCCTGACTTTCAGAGACACGAAACAGACCGTAGGTACGAGCAAAGCCAGTGATTAATAGTCACTGAAAAGAAGTGATATAGATATAATAGACGCTCGCTAAAGACTGGATGATGGTGTGGTGTTTAAAAGTTACTTTATTCTTTACTAAAAAAAGAAATGAAAGTGAAACTTTGTCAAATTTTTGAAATTCTTCGGGCAAAAACGTGGCTTAACGCGGCACCGTGGGAGACGGCAGGTGACAAACTCCTACTCAACATATGCAGTGTGTAAATATATCTCGGGATTTGGCATTATAATAATAAATATTATTATTATTTTGATACACTAATAAAGCTTCTACTACTTATTAAACATATGAGTGAGGTTTATAATAAACTACTATTAATAACAATGTTAATGATGATTAACAAACTATTACAACTATGAATAATAATGATACTAAAAAAAACACTACTACCATTGAAAATAATAATAATAATAATAATAATAATAATAATAATAATAATAATAATAATAATACAATATAATGATGGGACTAATAAACTACTACTGCTACTGATTATGTTACTAAAAACTACTAATAAAAATGGACAGACTACAACTACTACTACTAATAATAATGATTATTTTGGTATACTAATAAAGATACCACTTCTAATAAAAAATATTAAAGATGTGATGTTTAATAATAATAAACTTCTAAAATAATAATAATGTTAATGATTATATTACTAACAAACTACTACAACTGAGAATAATAATGATTATACTAGAAAACTACAACTACCATTTATAACAATAATAATAATAATAATAATAATAATAAGACTAAAACTACTACTGCTACTGATGTTACTAAAAACTACAACTAAAAAATGTTGAGCAGACAAACTACTACTACCAATATTAATAATAATAATAATAATAATAATAATAATAATAATACAATTATAATGATGAGACTAATAAACTACTACTGCTACTAATAATGTTACTAAAAACTACTACTAAAAATTATATAATAAAATAATATATAATATATTAAAATGATCTCATAATTAATATTTTGTTATACTAATAAAGCTACTACTACAAAAAATAATGATGTGATGTTACTAAAAACTATGACTAATAAAAATGATGAGCAGACTAAAACTACTACTAATGATAATAACCATGGAGATAATGCTACTAAAACTATTACTACCAATACTACTACTACTACTAATAATAATAATAATAATAAAAATGAGGATAATGAGCAGACTAAATCTACTACTACTGCTTATGATGATGATGATGATGATGATAATAGTAAAATCTACTACTACTAATAAAAATAAAAGGCTACCCACACTTGTTAAAGCACTCGTCTGCCAACCTTTTTTTCAAAACTGAGCCACTTTCTGTCTGCTGTTTTTCCTCCCCGTGTCTGTGTGAGTTTTCTTCAGGTGCTCTGGTTTCCTCTCATCTCCTGATGCCTGTAGGTGGATTGGCAATGATAAATTGCCGCTAGGTGTGAATGTGTGTGTATATATATATATATAAAATGTATATGTGTGTGTGTGTGTGTGTGTGTGTGTGTGTGTGTGTGTGTGTGTGTGTGTGTGTGTGTGTGTGTGTGCATGTTTTTTTCTTTGGAATGAAAGTTTTAAAAAGTACTATTAGTAAAAGTACTAATACAAAGTATTAATCATCATCTTTTACTTTCGGCTGCTCCATCTGCGGCTTCATCTGCCTCTTTTAAACCAACTACCTGCATGTCTTCCATCACCACATCCATAAACCTCCTCCTTGGTCTTTCTCTTTTCCTCCTTCCTGGTGTCTCCATCCTCAGCATTCTCCTACTGATATACTCCATGTCCCTCCTCTGCACATGTCCAAACCATCTCAATCTCACCTCCCTCACCTTGTTCACAAAACGTCCTACATGCGCTGTTCCTCTAATAAACTCTTTCTAATCAGCTCTGCTACCTCCAGCTCCACCTCCTGTCTTTTACTTAATGCCACTGTCTCTAATCCATACAACATCTCAGGTCTCATCACAGTCCTATAATCTTTCCCTTTCACTCTCACAGATACTCTTCTATCACAAATCACTCCTGCTATCACTCTTCTCCACCCACTCCACCGTGCCTGCACTCTTTTCTTCACTTCTCTAACACACTCTCCATTACTTTGCACTGTTGAGCCCAGGGACCTGAACTCCTCCACCTTCTCCAGCTCTTCTCCCTGCCTTTTATTGGGAACTTCATCTGAGGAATTTTGAAAACGCTCCAAATAACTTTTATGGGAATTTACGAGAATTTATGGTAAATTACAAGAATGAATTAGACATTTGGGGAAATGTATATACAGTAACATGAGCTAATGTATGCAGATGTATACAGATTTTAAAAAATGACATTTTTGACTTGTTAGAATAATTTTGTCACGCAAAACTTACACACAGCTCAATATAAATATGTAACTGAAATTGCATTCAATTTGGTTGTTTTAACCACAATTTTCCTGCAAGATCTTTTTCAATCACGTTTAAGTTCTCTGTCGTAGGCGAACCTGCATTTTCGTAAAAATTCCCAGATTATTTCTATGAATTCCCATGGAAAGTTTGCAGTCTTTAAAATTTCCTGCCATTTTTCTATTCAACACAGACTTCCTTCCCAAATGAACAAAATGCAAAAAACATGCACTACATGGCAAAAGTTTTGGTTCACCCCACTTTCTCACTCTTCAACTGTCACCACAATGTTGGAGACGCACAATTGCACACTACGTCTTTGGATCCGGTGGCACGGAATTTTCCCCTCACTTGAACTCGGAGACCCAAACCTGTATCCAGCATGACGACAAATCCAGCTTTGTGAAGATATGCTTTTCACGAGTTGGACAATGTGGAAGACCTTGAGTTGCCTCCTGATGATTTCAAACGTTGATTGCACCCAATACCACCTTACATCATGACCTGAGAATATCAAGGGCTGAATGAGGCCAAATCTCCACAAAAATCATCTTCTCAGAGAAGTGGAGGTTCTTATAACAGGAAATGGAGACTAAATGTGGATCAGTTGTCCACAAACCTTTTTGTATCATGAACTCTGCAGATATTTTTATAATAATACTACTATTTAATACTCTATACAGTCTTATCAAAAACACACCAACAAAACCAACAACCTGCCGTGGCATCAATCGGACCACCTGAAAGCGTTGCCGTATAATGAATGCAGCTTTGGTATTTCATGTGAATGTGTGGCGCAGACTGAAGCAGGGTTTGTCCTTCGCCCGAGTGCGTCCTTGTCTTGATGGTGGGTGAGGGAACAGAGTGGGAAGGGGGAGGGGGATCGCATAATCTCAGCATCACAGCCACATGTACCTAATTTAATTTGAAAAGCATTAAACAAACTGAAAAGATCGAGAAAAAAAAACACAGCAAAAACACTCGTGTCCTTTACGAACCTCGCAAATCTGCGTTATTGCGTCGAACGGCATTGTTCAGCCAACAGTTTCGCGCGGGCACTCGGATCGCCCCGCTCTAATTTAGTCATACCGAACGTCTGAATCGAAGTCCGGAAGAATTCGCGCCGACCTCGCGAAGGATAAATGAGGGAAGTGTTTTGGCAGAAGGAAATACGATTTGTGCAAATACCGTTTTTACTACGAATTCCGCCTATTCCACGGAACGCGCTCTGTAGGTATGGCGCGCCAAAAGGGTCATAAAAATCAAACTCGACTGAAGGCCGCGGGTCGCGTTATTTCATTTTATTGCATTAAAATTAGGCTGCCATGGCTTTCATGATATCATATTTAGAAATAATGGAATAAAGAGAAAACAAATCTCAGTAATAATCTGCTTTTTTTCAACACAGAAACAATCCCATTTATAATACAGAAGAATTCAAAGCCTAATACGGCTCTTCAGGTGATTAGCATTCCAGCCATATGAGTGGTCCTGCAGCCGATTTACTGACTCAGTCAGGATATTATGTAGGTGAGAGTCAGACAGTCTGATCTACTATGGCTTTTTTTTTTCTCCTCATGATGTGATAGCATGATGTGATCATGCTATGATCACATCAAAGGTCACCCCTAACCGTAGCTTAGCCATTAACCATAGTTTAGCCATTGATTTAGCTCAACAGATGGATGGATAGAGAGATATAACTATAGCTATGTAGTTAAGTAGATATATAAAGAAAAAAAAGATTGTGACAAAGAGAAAGAGAGAAACAGAAAAACAGAGAGAGAGAGAGAGAGAGAGAGAGAGAGAGAGAGAGAGAGAGAGATAGATAGATAGATAGATAGATAGATAGATAGATAGATAGATAGATAGATAGATAGATAGATAGATAAAGAAACAGGGATTGTATAAGAGAGATTGTATAAGAGAGAGAGAGAGAGAGAGAGAGAGAGAGAGAGAGAGAGAGAGAGAGAGAGAGAGAGAGAGAGAGAGAGATCTAGATATGTAGGTAGAGAGACACAAAATGATTAGATGGATGGACAGACTGACAACCAGACAGACAGATAGATAAAGAAAAAGAGAGATTATGAGAGAGAAAAACAGAGAGGAAAAAATCTAGTTGGTAGGTAGGTAGGTAAAGAGAGAAATGGATGGATGGATGGATGGATGGATGGATCCCAAAATCAGTCTTGAATGCATTTAAAATTTTACCAAGTTTTTGGTACTACATAAAAACTTTCATTTTTGTAGAAGGACAGAAAGAGAGAGAGAGAGAGAGAGAGAGAGAGAGAGAGAGAGAGAGAGAGAGAGAGAGAGAGAGCGGTCAATAGAAAAAAAATGTCTGTGAAAAGGAACAACTTGCTCCCCGGACCAGCCTTGAAAGAAAAATTCAAATTTAATTAAATGTTTTGTACTACGCTCATTTTCCACAGAAGGGACAGAAGGACAGAGAGAGAGAGAGAGAGAGAGAGAGAAAGAGAGAGAGAGAGAGAGAGAGAGAGAGAGAGAGAGGGAGAAAGGGGAAGAAAGGAATACTTTCCGTCTAGCCTGTCCAGAGCTTAGCCACTCTCTCGGTCTCATTACCTGAAGACAGACTGTCGCCATTAAATTGAAATTTAATTTACGGAATTGCATTTTAACGTGCCTATTCCCTTCCATCGCTCCGAATACGGTTCGCTGGCGTGTCCTAAGGACGCCGATTTTGGCCAGTAGACGAGTCTTTCCATAGCACAATTTCTATACGGTTTCTTTCGTCCCATTATAGCCTGCGGACATGCTGGACGCCATCCTGACTTGTTGCACTCTGTTTTTTTTCAGCCATTTTTTTCCGTCAAAGTCTCTGCAATTTATTTCGTCATTATCCAGACGTCAGACTGAGACTTCCTAGCAAGAACGAGAGAGTGAGAGAGCAAGAAAACAAATGAAACGGCGATCCTTATTGATTCTCGCATGCTCGTCGTGGACGTAGCGCTCCGAAATGTAGTGCGAGAAATGTCGCCGAGAGCGCCCCCATCGGCGCATAATCAGAGGGCGTTACAGACTAAAAAGCTTCAAACGGGCTGCATTAAACAGACAGCGGTTTAATGATACGACAAAGGCGAAGCGGCTAAAGAATATCAAACGCATACTGGGGGGGAATAACTAATGAGCTCCTTTGCGCTGCCCAGTGGCAACTCTGTCCACGCTTCTTTCCCAGCTACGGAGCAAGTAACGGTTCATTGAAGGAAAAAAAAAAGGTGTCAACTCCACTGTAGTACAATGCTTATCGAATGAAGAAGAAAAAAACGGTGCAGAACATCAACGCTCGAGGGTATCTGGGGATTTTTATATTCTGACTTGGAGAAGCCTCGTTCCCCCGGAGTGCTTATTCAGCAAGTGTTTGATCAAGAATCGGATTAGCATTTTCACATTTTTATTTTATACTCAGGTAAAAAATTATAGAAACACCTTCCCTGTGATAGATACACTCTAGAGTAGATTGTCACTTATTTGTACACACACACACACACATCTAACGCCCACCACTATTCCTAACGAACCATTACTAATCACATTGTTCCCAAATAACCAATCACAGAGTACCACTGAACCCAAACAACCAATCACTGATCATTAAATGTTCATAAGAAAAAAAACGATTTTTTCCAATGATATACCACTGATAAACATTGTACCCAAACAACCAATGACTGATCACAGATGTTCGCAAAGACTAATCGCTGATCACATTGGTGCCAAACAACCAATCACTGATCACCTTGGCTTCCAATGACATGTCAAATAATCTTCATTTTTTCACCCGGAACATTTCCCGACTGCTCATTGACAATTTACTAACAAACTACTAGCAGATCTATTTTATATATCTAAATATGTTCAAATATATGTTCAAAAAAAGAGTTTGGGGTGCATTGATTAATATAATATCATTTCATAAAATCATAAAATCATTTATCAGCCACTTTTCTCTGAAAAAACTTGGCACCAACGGCCGAAGAGTGAGAAGTTACCACTAGAGGGCAATACTGAGCTAAATGGACACTGAACCAAAGTCTGCCAGGGATTCTACTGTTACCGTTTTACTACCAGGCAGATATGAAGGGTGTTTTAGGCCAAAAACTGATCTTAAGAAAGAAATGTGTGTGTCATGAAATCAGGAAAGCAAAAGAGAAAGAAGAAGAAGAAGAAGAAGAAGAAGAAGAAGAATGGGGAAAATAGATACCATGATACAGTTATAAAGCTTAAAAAAATGTTTCAATCTGTTTCTGTGGATTGAATGTGAAACAAAAAGACACAATGAGAAAGAAAGAAAGAAAGAAAGAAAGAAAGAAAGAAAGAAAGAAAGAAAGAAAGAAAGAAAGAAAAAACCCCATCACAGAATTCTTGGATTCGAACCATGTCCATATCCAGAGGTGTAACGGACATCAGTATCACCACCATCCTCCTCCTCATCACCATCATCATCAGGATTTCAAATCCCGCAAGGGTGAGATTTTTGAAATCTCGAGCCTGGACCAGGAGGGACGTCCCACTTGGCGCACCGGTCGCCTAACTCCGCCTCCAAACCTCGAGCGCACGATTTGATTGGCAATCCGATCCGGAAGCCACGTCCCTCCGCGTCGCGCATTGGCTGGCGTCGGATCAGCAACGACCTTTAACGCACAGTGAGAGCGAGTGAGTTGAGTCAGAGCGAGCCGTGGAGAGGATGGAACCGGTGAAGGCATCAGACGCGCACTGCTCCTAACACCTCTGTTGACACCACCACCACCACTGGGATCTGTTCAACTTTTTATATCTAGACCTTTATAAAAAAATAAAAAAAGTGTGCGCGCCTTCTTTTCCTTTCTTGCGTGGATCGTCTTGGCGCAAGGACGCACGGGGTTTGACGGCGGCGGCGATGCGATGCGCCGCGTCACGCGCTTCACTCCAGCGCAGACGCCCTTTGTGGATCTATATCGCGCGTCCAGGGCAACCAAGCTCTCCTAAAGGTTCCTCAGAAGGTTCCTCAGAAGCCCGGTGACTCAGTGCATGCCGCAGGCGCGAGCAGAGGGGACGCGCTGCATTCTAATAGGAGGAGAGACGCGGGAGACGACTCGCCTTGGTCCTATTACACACGCGCGCACACACACATACACGCGCACACACTCACTGCTGGTGCACTTTGGATCCACGTCCACGCACCGTAGCGCGCGCTGGACCTCTCCGTGGCTTCCGTTTGGCTTTTTTTTTTCCTTTTCTTTTCACAAGAGTGCGCATAAAAGGATGTAACCCGTGTATTGGTGATATATTTTTTATTTATTAATTTTTTTGGTATTTTTTTTTTTGCAAACTGGATAGCAGCCCGCGTGCTGGGTAAGTGTGCATTTCTAATCTGTGATGGGATGTGATGGGGATGTGGGAAGAGACAGGGAATGAGAGATGTCCATGCGCGCGTGCAACCCGGAGCAGGACTTTGGTGCAACAGATTTTTGTTTTTCTTTTCTCTCTCTCTTTTTTTTTTTGTGCATCCGAAATAGAAAAGAAAATGCATCATTGCTAAACCCTAGAGTGGAGATGGTGAGAACGTGCGTGAAAGAGGAGAGAATTTGGGGAGGGGGGGATTTTTTTTTCTTTTTTTACGCATCTGTATTCTGAGGGTTGCCTCGAGACGGACAGGTACAGATGGGGGGGGGGGGGGATTACTTTTTGTGCTCAATGAAAGGAAAAAAAAAACAAGCAGCATTTGGGGTGCGTGTATGACAAGTGAGCTCAAGTGTGTTTTATGTTTTTTTTTATTTTTTTGGCTCGTGCGCTTTTCTATATATATTCTTCATTTTCTTCTTTATTCAGTAAGCACGTTTTGCTACAGCACGATAAATATAAAAAAAAGAAGAAGAAGAAAAGATAGAAAGAACCACGGAGCGCCGGTGATGTCGCTGTCAAAGCGTCCGACGCGTTTCAAGGTTACATTATTTACACGCCGTTCACGTAGTTCTCCGGGAGGAACGAGGAATATTACGCGTCGGATGCGCTTTTTCGTGAGGACGGAGGAAAGGAGGGGGAGCAAGGGAGAGCTAAGCTGCATTAAAAAAAATAAGCAAAAATAAATAAATAAAATAAATACTCGTACTTGAAATTACAAAAAAATAAACCAAAAAAATGACCCGATAATTGTGCACGGTTTGCATGAAATCTTTTTTTCCATTCTTCTTTCTGTGTATTTGTGCAGGAGCAAAGAATCACCGAAAGGCTGCTCGCTCGTGGAAGCCGGATGGTGGTGATCCAGGGCGCGCAGGCTTTCAGCAGAATATCAATTAGATGTTGAGCCGCAACGCTGCTGCTTGTGGAAACGTCGGAGACACTGTTTGACGGAGAGGGGGGGACAAAAGGAAAAAAAAGGAGAGATGTCTTCGCATTCAGCACGAACATACTCGTAAACTGAAAGGTGTAAACTGTGAGCTCGCTGGACGGATCAACAGGTCGCAAGCGTAAAGCGCAATCTGGAGCCATGGCGCTCCCGTTGAGACGGATGCACCTCACCGTTTTGTCTTTCGTGCTCTTGTGGGCGCGGGCCCTGACGCTGAAAAACTTGAACTTCACCATTTCCGAGGAGAAGAACCAGGGGGTGATCGGCAACATCGCCAAAGACGCAGGGCTCGAGCTCAGAGAGCAGGGCAAGAAATCCAACTTCAGAGTGCTGGAGAATTCCGCTCCACACCTCATCGATGTGGACCCAGAAAGCGGGCTGCTCTTTATCAAGCAGAGGATCGACAGGGAAACACTGTGCAAACGCAACCCTAAGTGCCAGCTCTCTATGGAAGTCTTCGCCAATGACAAAGAGATCTACATGATCAAGGTGGACATACAGGACATAAATGACAATGCACCCAGCTTCCCTTCCGATCACATCGACATCGATATTTCGGAGAACGCCGCCCCTGGCACGCGGTTTCCACTCGCTGCGGCCTACGACCCCGACACCCGGGAAAACGGCCTTAAAACCTATCAAATCACAAGAGACGATTACAGCATATTTTCTCTGGATGTAAAGTCTAGAGGAGACGGGACTAAATTTCCAGAACTGGTCGTCCAGAGGTCTTTAGATAGAGAGGAGCGCAGCCATCATACTCTAATTATAACTGCCACAGATGGAGGGGAGTACCCAAAGTCAGGCACAATGCAAATCAATGTGAAAGTAATTGACTCAAATGACAACAGCCCCGTTTTCGAGCAGTCTTCGTATGTCGTGGAAATTCCTGAGAATTCCCCACTGGGCACGGTATTGATCGATTTAAACGCCACCGACCCTGATGAGGGAAGTAACGGACAGGTAACCTACTCTTTGAGTTTTTTTGGCTCGGATCGAATCAAAGAACTGTTCTCAATAGATCCCAAAACGGGCATAATAAAGATTCAGGGGAAAATCGACTATGAGGAAAACCCGATTATCGAAATTGACGTTCAGGCAAAGGACCAAGGGCCGAATCCCGTTCCAGGCCATTGTAAAGTCACTGTTAAAGTGCTTGACAGGAATGACAATTGGCCGTCAATAGGCTTTGTGGCGGTTCGGCAGGGGGCCGTTAGTGAAGCAGCACCCCCAGGGACTGTCATTGCTTTGGTGAGAGTGACAGACAAGGACTCTGGTCGAAATGGGCAGCTGCAGTGTCGGATTTTAGGCAACGTCCCCTTTAGACTTGAGGAGAACTCTGACAATTTTTATACAGTGGTCACGGACAGACCGCTGGATCGAGAGGTCAAGGATGAATATAACATTACAATTATGGCCAAAGACAGCGGAAACCCTCCACTGAACGCCACAAAGTCTTTTACTGTCAAAATTCTGGATGAGAACGACAACGCCCCACGGTTCACAAAGATGGTCTACCTCCTTCAGGTGCCTGAGAACAACATCCCAGGAGAATATCTTGGCTCAGTTCTGGCTCATGACCCAGACCTAGGCCAAAACGGGACAGTTTCTTATTCCCTCCTTCCATCCAATGTAAGCGAGGAATCCATTACCACCTATGTGAACATTAAACCAACTGATGGAGCCATATATGCTTTAAGGAGTTTCAATTATGAGCAGACAAAGTATTTTGATTTCAAGGTACAGGCTAAGGACTCGGGCAGTCCCCATCTGGAAAGTAACACGACCGTACGTGTGAGTGTACTAGATGTCAACGATAACATCCCGGTCATTGTGCTGCCTCTGTTGCAAAATGATACAGCAGAGATCCACGTCCCACGCAATGTCGGTGTGGGTCATGTCATCACGACGGTCCGGGCTGTGGACAATGACTTTGGCGAGAGCGGCCGGCTCACATACGAAATCACGGATGGCAATGAGGAGCACTTGTTTGAGATCGATTCTGTGACGGGAGAGGTGCGAACGGCTCAGCCTCTGTGGGAGGAGGTGTCTTCTGTCGTGGAGCTCATCATCAAGGTGACAGACCATGGAAAGCCCACACTGTCGGCCATGGCCAAGCTGGTGGTGAAGGCTTACTCGGGGCCCCTGCCAGAGGGCGAGCCGCGGATCAACGCCGAGCAGCACGGCTGGGACGTGTCGCTCCCTTTGATAGTCACGCTCAGCGTCATTTCCGTCATGCTGCTGGCAGCCATGATCGCGGTCGCCGTAAAGTGCAAGCGGGAGAACAAGGAGATACGCACCTACAACTGCCGCATCGCTGAGTACTCGCACCCGCAGCTGGGCAAAAGCAAAAAGAAGAAGATCAACAAGAATGACATCATGCTGGTGCAGAGCGAGGTGGAGGAACGTGACACTATGAACGTCATGAACGTTGTGAGTAGCCCCTCGCTGGCCACCTCGCCGATGTACTTTGATTACCAGACGCGCCTCCCCCTAAGCTCTCCCAGGTCCGAGGTCATGTACCTCAAACCGACAGCCAACAACCTCAGTGTTCCCCAAGGTCACGTGGGGTGCCATACAAGTTTCACGGGACCTGTGACCAGCACCACAGAGACACCGGTTAACAGGATGTCGATAATTCAGGTAAGAAAGGCTGTGTAGCCGTCTTTTTTCCCTTTCTGATCACTCTGACCATCCTGCTTTTGCTTCCCCTCTTTTCCTCTGTCTGTTCAGGTGAATAAGTATGTCTATTCTGAGCAGCTGGCAGAACACCTGAGGAAGGAGGGGGGAGAAAATGCGAAGAGTAGGTAGGAAGGGGGTCCGTTTGTTGTTTGTCACCCTAGTTCTTTACATACTGCAAAAGCCAACCTCCCAATCCGTCTCCGTCAGCAGCGTCTTTGCATGTATTGTTTCAAGGTAATGCGTTTTGGCGAATCAAACTGATAGCGTAATTGTATTACAGACATTTTGTTTAGATGCACTCTGAGGTGTAAGTGAGATGCTGATAAAAAGACAGCCGAGGTGTCTTGCGTTTATTCTATGAATTACTGCTTTACTGCTTTTGTTCATGAAGGGTACTCCACAAGCCTTGGCAAATGAATAGAGCTTTCATCAATCTTAAGCTTATTGTCCCTCCTCATTGTGTAATGGGGCTTAATTTACTTTTACCACCGAATTCTCTTACATACATTCTTCCTTGTTTCCTGCATACAGGGCTTCCTCGTTTCCTGCGTCTTCACGTGCAGCACTTTGACTAAGCCACTGCCAACTTCTGTGCGTCTCTTAACGCTAAGCCAGTCTAAATGCGTTTGAAATCCATCGTGTCAAGCAAGGCTAACGTCCCTATTTTAAACCACTGTGACGCCAGGTGCCGGCACGCAGACTTTGAGATTACAGCTAGCTACAAGTCATTTACCTGTCGCTCTGCCCTTTCATTCCTGTAAGCTACTATTTCTTTTTGTGCTCGCAGGGAAGTTCTGTCGCCTTGAGCCTAGCAGCACGTTCCGTACGAAACCCAATGACGTATTGAATTTGTCTTATCATATTTCAGAGAAAGTGAAGGTTTAAACAGAGGCAAAATTGTTCTGCGTCTGTGCACTTATCATAAAGCTGTGGATACGTGTGTGTGTTCTGCAAGAGGTGTTGGCTTTGTGTGTGCAAGCTGTGAATGGGCGTTCCAGTCTATCGTTATGTACAGTGTGGCAGATTGTAGGTCAGCGTGTGTGTGAGTGTTTATTACGGGGCTAATAATAAGCAGAACGGCTGTAGCCAGCGAGGTGCAATTCATCAACAAACCGTTACCACCTCTTCATCGTGTACAATCAAAACACACTCTTTAAACAGCGCTAGGTGAGCAGAACAAGCTTTATACACAAACACACACACACACTACTAGTCAAGCTTCCCCCTATACATCAGACTGAGTGATTTCACTCTTTCTTTTTTGTCCCCCCCCCCCGAAATGATGGAAGGACACCGAGCACGGATCCCGTTACAGAAACCGTAAAGCAATCGCAGCTTGCCAAAGTCGTAGATCTGAGAAGCATTCTAGGAAACATGTCGATCGAAGTTCATCCCGCACTTGACAGACTGACCAGCGTCGATACACACATTCCATCAGCCCTGAATAAAAAAAGCCAAGCTGCACAAGGGCACCTTAAGCAGTTCCCATCAGGCCTCCAGGCTTTTTAATGATATTTTATAGCAAGAGGTTCAGGGGTTGAGAACAGCTGGCCACACCATGAGTGGGGATTGTTTGGAATAAGAAATGATTGTGCATGTTTGTGTGTGTGTTGATGTGCCACTGCCGCAAGCTCTTGGTGAGTGGAAACGTCATGTAATTCGCCTGGCAGCGATGGAGCTCCATGATAACAGGATGGAGGATGAGTAATGGCACTTAATTGTGCTGCAGGCGCCCGGGTATATTACTTACTGGTGAATCAAGGTTAAAGAGAATTATCCGTGTGATCCCTCCAAGCCAAGAACAAGGGATTTCACTAATTTGTTCGGAAAAAAAAGTGCTCCATCTTTCTTTTCTCTTTTTTTTTTTTTTTTTTTTTAAGCGGTCCTTACCTTGAAAACGATTCACGTGCTACTCGAATTAAAGCCGAGACAGGATTATCTATCGGGGTTCTTTCTTGCATGCGACGAATCATCTCACTCGGGCCGTAATGGGTTTTTATGTACCACCTGACAGATAGCGAATGTAATAACCAGCATATCACAAGCTGAGCGGCGAGACACGAGTGCAAGTGCACTAAGGGGAGGGTGGCTGTGAAAAGTTGCCTCTAGGTGGCGACAGTTTGCCTAGAAAGTATCTGAGATGCCTGGAGGATCAGAGTTGCACAGGTTTGAATTTAAATAAGAGTTTTTTTCTGTCGTATGCAAAAAAAAAAAAATAAAATAAAAAAAAAGGTTGGACGCATGCAATCATGTCATAAGGTACAAATCCTGCTGTGGTTCAAATGTAAGGCGATACGATTACTCCTGATCCTGATACAGTCTGCTTTTGCTCAGGCCTCTCATGCTTGCTGGTTCGTCCTAGAAAGAAAGGTCATCGAAGGACAAGGTTGCAGACAAGTCAGATTTTGTTAGATTGTAAAAAAAAGGTTTTAGGGGGGGAATTGGGTGGAAATATAAAGCAAACCCTGGTTTGAACTTTTTTTCCCCCCAAGGTCAAATATGCAAGAATTCCTTGAAGATTTCACGTTTCTAGGATTAAATATGTGGCAGGTTTAGTTTGGGAGCTGACGCTAATAGCTTTTTTGCGATCTTGTTTTCTTGTCGCATGCGGCAGGCAAATTCATCAGGTACTCGGTGGCACGTGGGAGAAGCGAAACGAAACGACGGTATTTTGAAGAGTCAATACGTGTCTACTATGTAACCCCTTACGGTTCTGCATCTCGCTTTTTCTCCGTCACTTGCATGCTCGCACTCTCTCGGCCGCTGCGTGTGTCTGGTAGCGTGTTTTCGACATAATTCGGTGCGCGTGCGAGGAAGCGTAAGTGCAGTCATGCATGCTAATAGATATGTCCTTGTGTAGAGACCGTCGGCAGAGCACAAGCTGCAGAAACGCAGTGCCTGCAAGGAGCTTTTCCACTTTATTTATTTTATTTGCTCGCCTGGACGGTGGGGTGGGAGGGGGTATTGAAGGGGGCATTATATATTCCAGGCATGGCTTAGTCATAGCGCTTCCTTTATAGGTGTTCGACAGCCAACTGTTTGTCCTTACCATTCTAAGGCCTTTTCTCCTCTAGCACCCTCCCTCTCCTCTGCCTATAAAAAAAAACCCTTCTCTTTCTTTCTCCTTACCTCTGCTTCATTCGTTTCCTTTCCTGTGCGCCCCTTCATTTTTTTTGTTATATTTTTTTCCTCCCCTGCAACTCGATCTAGTACAGAAATTGTAGATGCACTCGAGTGAGCAGGTGAAGGAAAATAAATGTGTGTCTTGTTTGTTTGTTGCTCTGGGTTTTATGTAAAGGACGTAATCTGAGAGTGTATGGGAGGGAGGTCAGGGAAGGATAGAAAGAAGGATTCGGAACTTGAAGTTAGAGCGGTTTGGTGTATTTTTTTTCTCGACATCCTGTCCGCACCGTGAATGTTGAAACAAACGAACGGTTGGAAAACAGACATTGTAGAGTGAAGGGAGATAAACAGACATATTCCAGAACAATGGCCTGCTTCTAGGTGCGGATACGGTCACGTGACGCGTTTGACACAAAACAAATTCATCCCAAAGAGCTCCACAGCAGGCAATTCAAGATCTTCCAACCCACTTGAACTTTTAACTAAGGCCAAGGGCCTTGCTGAAGGACCCCAAAGTGGCAGTTTGGCGATACCAGGGCTTCAACCAATGAACTTTCGATCAGTAACACAAGGCCTTAACCACTCAGCTAGCTGCTTGTATGTAACAGGTTTGGGTCCCTAGTTAAAAATTCCACGCTACCGCACCCAAAGACATCCTATGCAATTGTCTGCCTCGAAGTAATAGACCACAAATAGCGGAAAAAATCATGTGCCCCAATGCATTTGTCAATATAGAGTGAACAAAGAGATAGAAATGATGTGGTCATGTTTTTGTTCACACGTGCATAGTACCAGCATGTGAGCGTTTTTCACACGTCTCAGTGTGGACGAGTGTTTTTTTTTTTTTTTTGTCCCCCATTGCTTTCTCCTCGTACGTGTCTCAGTGTCTCCCCTTTCCGTCACCTCCATTTGCCTGCACATTAAACAGCCTCGTCGTCCCGCTCTCGGCATATCGTTCTTTATTTCCAGATGCCGATACGACTGTGAATTATTGATGTCAGGTTTTTTTTGATACACATGCACGCCCGAAATCAATGTGTTTTGCAGGCTGCGAGTGGAAAGAAAAAACATGCATGCAGATTAGATCGCGCTTTAGAACCCGTTTGGTTTTGTACTCCTTTGGAACATGGTTGTGAGCCAGAGGTTTTATTTGTCACCTTGTTAACACTATGTATTAGCGTACATGTGTGTGCGCAAGACCGAGATGGAGCGTACACGTCGAACGCTGCACTCTGATCCCGCGCTATATTTAGTCCTTCGTTAATAAATCAGCAGGTTTAGCCAATCAGACACGAGCACCGGATGTCAGGATACTCTGAAATCCTTCATTACATGCTCTGTGATCACAAGAGGAAAAGGTGTGCTTGTGTGTGTGTCCTCATTTGTATACAAGCTTTCATAATTCATTTTTAGATTAAGCGCACACACTCCCTCATGCTTTCACACCCGGTTTATTTACGCCGCACACCAAAACTGGGACTCGAGCGACGATTTAGAAACAAATTAGAGATGGTTCGAGATTAGCCTCGTTTTATTTTCCCCCTCCTCTTTCCTTCTAGCTTTTGCTTCTGTGCGCTGAAGTAACGTTGTGACGTAGTGACGTAGCACGGAGGCTAGAAAGCAAACTTCGATCGCACATCGACATAATTAATTAGCTAGTCGTACAAAGTGCCAACGTCTAACGCTAACACACGGGGCGTTTGTCGAGCTGGCGTGCATTATGTATGACGGTCGTGGAAATCCGAGTCACGCAGTTGAATTATTTAGCGACTTCTATAGCCGTGATCCGGCTCGTGCCACTCTGACGGGGACGGGGGGAAAGGGTGGGGGACGGGGGATAGGTTGGGTGTTGTTATTAATAACTCATAACCCGATACGCCTTTTACTCTCTGTATCTCATGGACTCAAGAAATCATGGACACCTGAGGATGAATCTACTATTTTTAAACATACTTTTCCACATATTGTCCCCATTTCCTGTTAAATTATGCTCCACTCTTCTGGGAAGTTGTTCCACTAGATTTTGGAGGGTGGTGATTTGTGAGATTTCAGGTACCGATGTGAGAAGGCCTGGGGTGCACTCAGCATTCCAATTCATCCCAATAGGGTTGAGGTCAGCGCTCAGAGCAGGAGATCTTCCACTACAATCTGTGTGAAGCATATCTTTATGGAGCTGGCTTTGTGGACGTTGGTATTGTCATGGTCAGGTTTGGGTCTCCTTTTTCACAGTTTTTAACAGTTTGGGGGGTAGAACCACATATGGCTGGAGAAGACAGGTGTCCCAACGCTTGTCCATAAAGTTGCTAACACTCTTGCAGCTAAATGAGTCCAAATCTCCACAAGCAAAATCTAGTGAAACATCTTCCCAGAAGAGTGGATGGGACAATGAGGACTCAATATGGAATGGGATGGTCATGGTCAGGTGTCCCACAAACTTTTCTTGCTGTGGATCTGAAGGCAGCAGAAAGCAGTTTCGGAAGGTCAAGTCCAAATCCCAGTACTGCCAAGCTGGGCCCTTGAGCAAGGCCATTAACACTTAACTGCTCTGTTGTAAGATGTTTTGGATAAGGGCGCATTTGCTTATGCACGTGCGCATCTCAAGGTCTACAAGTCGTCCTTGTCGAAGGCTGAAGAAATATCGCTTACTCAGTGTTGCATGGTCGGCTTATTTAATTACCTACGCAGGCAACACAAAGCTATTAGCGTACACTGTAGAGCAGAGAGCGAAAGAAAGAGATGAACTGGCGTGATGATGCGAGGCCACAAAGCCTGGCTCACGAAGCAGCAGATACAAAAGTACTTCATTTGCGCCGGACTTCGCAAGCACTTGCGGTTTAGGTTTTTTCATTGTTGTTTATTTTATTGCGACTTGTCAAACCGGAGCGATTGCGGCGGACACGCTCGCCATTCTGCTTTTAATTTACAGGCTTCAAGTTGCTCTCCATGATGCCTGCTTGTTTTTCTCTCTTTTTTTTACAGGATTTTGAGGTTTTGTTTTCTTCCATCGATCTTACAGTAAACACAGGTTTTTTTTTTTTCTTTTCTCCTCGTACAATGCGCAAGGTGTTTGGAAAGAGCAGCCTGCCACTGTTAATCCTAGTCAATATTTGCTCGTGTTCCTCTGGTGCGTGTGCTAGGACCTTAACCGCTAATGCTAGCCATGGCCAAGTGCTGAAAGGCCTCATCATTAGACGTGCAATAGATCATACTCTGGTGAGAGTTTATGTTTGTTTATTGGGGGTAAATGTGTGTGTTCTTGCAATACTGCTTTCTATAGAACTCCAACTCGTCCCAAAGGTTTTTAATCGGGTTGATGTTCAGAGCGCTATAGCAAGCCATTCAAGATCTTCCAACCCATGCAATTATGTCTTTATCAAGCTTGTGCACAGAGGGAAAAATGTCATGCTCTCACATCTGAAGACATCCGATACAATTGTGTGCCTTCATTTTTGTGCTAACAGTTTGGAGAAGAACCACATATGGCTGGAAACGTTCAGCTTTTCAACATAGTGTAGCACAAATCTCTTTAAAATCTAGACAGAGTAGAGATTATTATAATAGCAAATGTGGAATGGGATGTTTAAAGGGCACACAGGAAACTAAAAGCATTGTTTTAAATGATAAAAAACACTATGATGTAAATCTCTAATATGTTCATGCTACAAGGATGAGAACACCAAGTCGAATTTATGCATTTTTCCCAGGAAATATGCAGTATAATAGTCAATTATAGTGAAAGATAAAAGGAAAATGGCAACCTTGAAACATAAGCCATGTTTTCATGGAAATATAATTTTTTTTATATTGGAGATACTTGTTTGTGTTTGTTTGTCGGTTCTGTGGTTTTGCTGATCCTGTGAGAAGTTTGTGGTTGTCCCCTGCCCTTATGTCACTGGAGAATGTGTTTGTTCAGACCTTTGTTTGGTTTTGTTTGGTGTGTGCTGTAGATTGGAATGGAGGGGTGTGGATGGTCTTTCTAGTTTGGCCCGTTGTCAAATGCCTTTGTTTCCTCACTGGATAATCAGTAATGAAATGTTTTTGAAATAATAGGAAAATGATCGATCAAACAAATACTTAAATAAGTACATTTTAAGGATTTAAGTAAAGTTCCTCTTATTATTTTTGAATAAGAAATCCTATCCTGTTAGAGCATTGTGGGTAATTTTAGAAAACAAACACGTTCGGGTTCCGAATAAATCTAGCCTTAGCGCCTCGAGAAGTGGTTTAGGGTGGATTTTTTCCTTTAGCACGTTCTGGACCAGGCTTCGAAACAGTGAGGAGTCTCTTTTGGAACTGTCTTCAGTCAGAGATGAACAATTTGTTCGCTCCATGCTGTGACCCCAAAACACACACAAAAGCCGAGTTTTGTGGTGCACTCTGCCTCGGGGGAATGAATAGAAGCCGGATGCCGCTGATTCTTCGCCGCCTGGGTGGGGAACACACAAGATTGTTCAATCACCAGCTGTGTTTTGAAGTACCATCGCGCTTCTTTATTATTTCCGAATTATTCCGCCGGCCCAGCAGGGCATTCCGAAAGTCCTCTAGGGCCCTCGGGCCGTTTTCTCACAGGGCCTTCTTGAGCTTAATTGTCTAAGTGGGAAGATCAACTCTCACGGTTCTGTTTGTTTGGTTCCATTTTTTTTTACACCCTTCGGTTTCTAAAGGACTTCGGTCTTGTTAGCTGAATTACGGGGGGACGCGTTCATTAGCATTCCGTAGGACGAGGGTGAATTTTAGTGTCTGGATTAAAAAAAAAAGAAATGTGTGGACGGTTAGTGTTTTATTTCAATGTCAAATCAAGTGGAACTTTTTTTATAGCGTTGGCAGTCGCCCAAATTACACCTCATCTCCTCTTTGAGTGCCCTCAGGTAAGTTCCTGTGCTCGGGGAATGAGTCTTTCTTCTGAGAAGCCGACAGAGAGAGAGAGAGAGAGAGGCCCTTCTTTTTCACGCCAAACTCATTTGACTTGCAAAATTGTCCTGTTTTTTCTTTTGTCTCTTTAACTATAATAAAACGCTCATTTGAGGAACAGCGACGGGATTTATATTTATTTATTTTTGGAAGCACTGCTGTCACTAACGGGCACTTCCATGGAGAGTATTTTCTTTTTTTTTTCTGGCAAGGGGGATGTACAGCACCTGTGAAAGTTTGGAAAAACATACTAATCTATGGTTTTTGATTATACACAAATGGATGTCTATTTTATTTCTATGCAGAAAACTTGTTTGAAAATGTTGCTTTGCCCAACAAATCTAGAAATGTACAGATGTTTAACCTAATTTCCACTGAAAAACCCATTCTTGAGGATTGAATGAATAACATGAATAACAGCTTTACACACCCTGGACAGTTTCTCCAAACGTTTAGCTGAAATACTTTGCCGTGCCTCTTGGAAAACTCGGCAAATGTGTTCACTGGTTGGAAATTTCTTTACGGTCTAGTTCATTCCAGAGCAGTTCAATAGGCTTTAGGTGCGGTGACTGGGCAGGTCATTCCATTGTAACACTCCAGACGACTGGGCAGGTCATTCCATGATAAATAACACTCCAGACGTCGTCTACTTCGCATGGGGAAGTCACTTCCAACGAGCCGCAGTCCAGACGGAATTGCATGGTATTGAAATATGGAATAGGAGCCATGTTGGTTCAGGATTCCCTGCTCCAAAACAACCCCAAACCATTACGCTTTCACCTCCATTTGTGGGGGTGAGGCAGTCTGCCATCATCATTTATTCTGGTCTTACATAGGTCTTCTTTTTTTCTAAAGAAATTTCCAACTCATCGTCGTTTACTGTCTAGTTCTTGTTTTTTTGTAGCTTAGTTTGTTGCATAGGAATAAAAGGAACATGCATGAGTCTGATAAACAATAAAAGACTAGATGTTTCTACACTTTTGAACTGTAGGCACTGTATACAGCTTAAAAGCAAACATACTTTACCAGATTTTTTTTTTATCTACTTGTAAAAGTGTGGTAATTATACCCATTGAAACGGCGTTAAAAAAAAAAAAAAAGAAAAAGAAAACATACAAGCCTTTTTGACGGATAACCAGAAATATCGCCTATTATCACCAATTTGTAAATGATGTATGGAAATTTTTGACTATAAACACACAGCACTTATCGTTTTGCAAGCGTCACACGGCCATCGAGACGCTATAAAAATGAGGATTTCGAGTCGGAATGATCCGATTACGGATCGGTTACGCTCCCATAATTACATTCCGCCGCAATTACTTTCCCTCAGAAATCGACTCCATATTGTAAAACGTGTCGAACGTTGATACAACAAAAAGGATCGAATGATGCCGAGCGCATTCCTGTGCGGCATAGCCTCATGGAGTAAAAAAAATGTTCACCTTTAAAAACAATCCTGATACAGGATTACAGGATTACCAGCGGGTAATTACAGGGCGCTGGTTCGACCCCCGAGTGCTTAACCTCTTTTTATAGGGCGAATGCTATAGCTAGTGCCCAAGAGAGTGGTTTCTCAGGTCACTGAGGTCAAATCAATGGTCAAGTCCAAATGTGGTAAACAGTTCGCCTTTCCACGCCTTTGCACATGCTTGTTTTCCTTTCCAGTCTTCTTAGACTGCTAGAAGTCCTAGGGGTGGGGCGGAGTGGAGTAATATGAACCCGCTGACTGTGGCCTTGTCTGTTACACAAATCGGGCTTGTCAGCACTCGTGTTTTGTACACACGGTTATCTGTTTATGGTGAAGTTTTGCCCCGCATTGCCTTTTTTTGCCGCTCGCCCGGGCCCCATCGTAAATAAAGGATCCATTGTTGCCATAAGACCGCCTGAGTGGCAGGACCAGTTCAAACACATGTATCCTGATACACTATGGACTGATGGACAAGTATTAGGAGACTTGATTTTCCAGTCACATGTGGTTCTTTCCCAAACTGTTTCCACAAAGATATACACAATTGTATGGAATGGCTTTGGATGTGAATGTTCCGTTTATTGAAACTAGCGACCCAAACGTGTTCCAGAATGACAATGCCCCTCGGCACATAACCAGCTCCGTGGACATGTGCTTTACATGGTCTGCAGTGGAAGATCTTTGGTTAAGTCCCCACTAATACATTTTTGTTTGAAAACGCATTTTTTTTTCCTCAGTTTTGTCCATCCGTCTAAACAGAGACGGCGTTTTCAGTCAACAAAGATGTAGCTTTTTGAAAACTCTCCCCAGAGTGGATAAATCTGAAAGCTCCATTTTCATGTCACTGTGTGGACTGTGAAAAAGGAGGCTTTCGAAAATGATGATGCATTTTTAGTCATTGCCGTGATATTTCAAAGAGCCAGAAAGTAAACATTTGGTGAAAACGATGCGGGTCGAAGCGCCTTACGTTTTAGACAAAAATGCCATTTTTAAATGTATTTATTAGTGTAGTGTAGATGTACCCTTAGGCAAGTGGGAGCCAAGTGGACAAGATGTTGGACTTCTGATCGGAAGATCATGGGTTCAAATCCCAGCACCACCAAGCTGCCACTGCTGGGTCTTTATTAAGCAAGCCCTTTAACCCCTTAATTGCTCAGCTGTATAATGGAGATAAATGTAAGCCGCTCTGGATAAGGGCGTCTGCCAAATGGCATAATGTAAATGAAAATCTTGAGCTTTACTAACCTTGTGGCTGAATCTCCACAAGCAGACTCCAAAATCTAGATATCATCTCAGAAGAGTGGAGGTTATTACAACAGGTAATGTTCAAGAACACATATGAGACTTTAGGTCTGGTCAGGTGCCCACAAACTTGTCTATAAAGCATATCAAAACGTATAGGAGACACTCAGGTTATTGCATATGCAGAGTTCCACATGCATGTCTTTTTGAGTTCACTTCGAGTTCTCCGATTTTTTCTCTGAATTGGAAATGCATGTGAACATTTTGTGGACTCATGGTCCCAGTCAGAGCGCTCTTTTCAGCCCCATGTTCTGAGTACTAAACTAATAGAAAGATGTATTTTCAAAAATCAATATTTGCTTTTTATTCCTTTCTTCATTTCTTTTCTATCTCCTGAGGAATGCTGGCGCAACAATAATAGACTTCCATGCTGGCACTTAACATCTTTCAGTGAGATTTTTACAGGCGCCTTTTCGAACTTAGATCCATCTACAGACCCAGACCGGGCCGATCTGATTGATCTGGAGAGGGAGGAGTTTGTAACTCATTTCGTCTAGCCGGAGAAATAGTTTTTCCCGGCTGATAAATACGCACACTCTCATGCGCTACCACACACACAGTTCATTCTTGTCGTTTGAAATCATCGGCACGATGGTTCACGTCCGCTACGACCCGAGCCTGGTACCTGATGATGAGATTATCCTGTCATCGACGTGAACTTTGCGCATTCTCCACAATCGATCGGGTGGAAAATGGGTGTGTGTGTGATGTGGGTGGATGGGGGGAGGGTCTGTCTGGAAACAACTCACCGCTTCATAACAGCGTTCCATTTCCCGTGACGGAGGTTTTCTGATGTTCGATTTCTCCTGAGGATTAATTCTGCGGTGTCGTTTAAAGGGCAAGTGGCTTTATTGGTGCAGAATATGTACAACTGTATCTTCAGAGTTTTGGTGAGATTTAGAGATTAGATGAATGCCTGAATGATACCTTGTCCATCAACTCGAAAAAAGGGAGGTGCAGTGTTTCTTTGAGCATGTGTGTACACTCTATTAGGAACATTCTTCTTTGCTCTAGTGTAGTAGGCCAAAAAAAGTGGATAGATACAGTGGTTCTTTATGCAGGATATGGGCACCACTGCTTTTATTTTTAATCCAATACCAAGAACCTTCAAAAACCAGAATGGTTTCCATTTGCTCTTATAAAACTTCCACTCTTCTGGGAAGATGTTTCACCAGCAACTGGAGTGTGCTTGTGGACAATTGTGGACATTCAGCAAACAAGTGTCTTGATAGAGCAAGAGGTGAGGAGGTTGAGGTCAGAGGGTTGAGGTTGAGATCAGAGCCGGAGCTGGTTTTGTGCATACAGATGTTATACAGGTTTGGGGTCTCCTAGTTTGAGTGAAGTGAAAATTTCGTGCTAGGGCCCCGAAGACATTCTATACAATCGTGTGCCTCCAATTTTGCGGTAACAGTTTGGGGAAAAACACATATGGCTGGTAAAAGGCTGGTGTCCCACTACTTTTGTTCAAAGAGTGTATAGTCGTACTCTGCTATGTTTTCATTGGTAGCCCACATTTGACTTTATTTCAGCTACAGACATTTTAACATTGAAAGAGATATGCCTGGATTGTTGTATATAGATTTGTTTGCCGTGTGCTGTTTTGTACAGTTTGCCGATTGCGATCTCATCAATCTCATAATTTTTCTCCTGTTCCAGAATGAAAACAGACATCCTGCCCAAAAAGGCATTTTTCGTATTCATCCAGTTTTTTGTTACACGCAACTTTTGGGAAAACGCTCTCGAAACGCACAGAACTTTTTGCGAACGCCCTCCGATCTCGATCGCTTTGAAAACGTGTTTGTTTTTTCGATGCATGGTGGACTGTAAAGAACGCTTCTACCAACCAAGTGTGCATTTCATTGACCGAAAATGCCATCGCATTGTGGACGGAATGCCAAAATGGAGAGAAAAATACCCGTTTTGAAATGGAAAAGTATCAGCGTGGACTTACATGGCGTTAGAGAGGAGTTTCTGTCAGCCAGTTTAGAGAAAGCCTGTGCTATTTTCACGTGAGAAGCATGTATATCGTGTTGCATTATTATTTTTGCATTGCTTCTGTATTCATTTAGTTTTTCTGAGGTAAATGTTAACAACGGTACATATGGAACTAATACTAGTCCGTCCCCTTGACATTTGGCAATAAGACACTGTCCAGCTTACTCAGATTGACCCACACCAGGTGGCTCACGGCCAGTTCTTGCCCCGTCTCAGAGATGCTTCCACAGACATACAAGCATAAGGCAGGATTACGGGGTCCTTTGACCCGCTGCACACATACAACATACCCCTTGTGATTACTGTAAGCATCTTAGCGAGAGCAAGTCCTGACGGGATGTTTACAAAAGGGAAGAGAAATGTCTAAGCTCAAGGACCAAATGAATATGAAAAGAAGAGAGGGAGTGAGAAAAAGAGAGAGACTGAACATATTTAAGTTCTACATTTTCAAACACAGCAGGATTCAGTGGTGTGTTTGTTTCTCTTTCGCTCCCTGTAATGGGAATTGAAGGTGGCGAGAATTTGCGTTGCAATCGATTGTTTCTTTGGTCCTCCTTTCCTTCTTTTCCGTCCGTCAATCCTTTAACACTTCCTCCCTTTCTTCGGCGGTAATCCGGGTCCTCGTTCCCTGTTGAAACGTTACGTCACCGGTGAGTCATGTTGCCCTCGCCGAGTGTTAAGAGGCGCTGTCCGAGTCAGAGATATTGATTTTATGTACTTGCCGTGTCATCTCTACCTCCCTCAGAGTCGCTCTATTTCTCTCTCACACCCGCTCTCTCTTTCTTTCCGTCTCTCTTCCTATCTCATGTCAATAAACCTCGCTTACCAGGGTATTAAAGGTGTGAATCCAGAAGGTTGTGGTTGTGGCTTTTATTTTCGTTCTAGAGGTCATATATATGTGCGTCTATGAAATTTTCCCTTTACTTCAACTAGCAGACCCAAACCTGTTCCAGCATGACAATACCCCTGTGCACCAAGTCAGCTCTGTGAAGATATTACATGGGTTGGAGGAACTTGAGTGGCCTGCACTGTACCTTTGGGATAAATCGGAACAGCACCTCAGGCCTCCTCACCTACTTTATTACCCGACTTGGTGGTTGAATGCACACAAATCTCCACACTCCAATATCTAGTGGAATGTCTTCCAATTAGAGTGAAGGTTTTTAACAGGAAATGGGGACACAATTTAGGAATGCGCATACCAATCGAACTAGGAGACCCAAACCTGTTCCTGCATGAGAATGCAGGGTTATGACTTGCATGGGTTGGAAGATCTTGAGTGGCCTGCTATTAAGCTTTGAACATGAACACTTTAGGGATGAACCCCAAGCCTTCTCGCCTCAAGTGCATAATCTTAAATGAAAGGGTTGCCAGGTTTCACCAAATTTCATTAAATGACATGCTCCACCTTGCCACTCGAACCCAGTAGTGGACAGTAATAAAGTAAATGAATTCCTTCGCTACTCGAGTAGTAGCTTTTTCGCGTATATGTAATGTACTTACTACATTTTTGCTAAATCAGTCGTTCTTTTTATTTATGAGCAGATAAAACAAACCACCAAATCAGGGTACTGGTGCCAGGTAACTTGTTTTGGTGGTATCTACTGTACACAAACATACAGTTTAGCGTCGGTTCAACAGCAAGCAGAACATTTATAGAGAAATAAATGATGGAAGAAACTCCTTACTCGAACTCGCCACAACAATCGTGGCCTTATTTTTGCGATTTTGTTTTATTCGATTATTTTCAAGTAAGTAAAAAGAAGGTTTTGGACTCATTTGAATAGATATCAGTGTCTGAGGGTCTTTTCACATACAATGAATTGATTAAGCAAAGAATCTTGTGACACAATGATAATAGGAACATTATAGCCATAATACATCATAATACTTTGGATACTTGGGGACATTTAAAGAAAAATACTTTTGTACTTGTACTTTAAAGGTCGCTTTTTACTTTTATCGGAGACATTTTAGAGTAGAGCGGATCTCTACTTCAACTCAACTACACGGTTTGCATCCACCATTTCTCGAACCTCGCCCATCCGCTCGCCTGTTGTTCCTGTCTTTTGAAATATTTGTTGTCGTCGACGTATTGTGCGTCTTTTGTGTCCGTTTTTAGGACTTTAAAAACATTCGCCTTTTGCATCCGAATACACTTCTTTGTTTGTTGTGGACGCTCGTGTTTTAGAGGACAGGGTTTCAAGGACTTTTCAGACCTGCCCACTTTTTTTTTTGTTTTTATGTCTGTGTGTTTGTGTTTTAAACGCATTGTTGGTGTTCATTGTAGACTTTTTTTTTTGAAGGGAGACGTGCCACTACAATGGACTCGTAGGGAATCGGCCGAGGCAGAAACATTAACCTGAAATCGCTTCGTGCATTCGGGTATCAGTTACACGCCGCTTTTGCCAACAGTGTTACCGCGCCACGCGTTTTGTTTAAGCGACCCGACGTGCAACGTTACACCACAGTCGCGTCTCAGGAAGCAGTCCAGAAGCCATTTTCGTAAATATCTGATCTTGGTATGATTTCGGAATAAACTGTAAAAATACGGACAGCAAAACCCGGCTATTTCTCTCTCCTCTATCTGTCCTTGTGTGGGGAGAATCAAGCAGCCCAGGCTCACGCACTCTCAGATTACAGGATTATATTCTGTTATTTTGAAAGCCGAAACCGAATTACATCCATCATACATCATACACACATCTGCCTGCACAACCTTACC
Organism: Silurus lanzhouensis; assembly: GCA_039877035.1. Lineage (NCBI taxonomy): Eukaryota > Metazoa > Chordata > Actinopteri > Siluriformes > Siluridae > Silurus > Silurus lanzhouensis. The sequence goes on from JBCEWE010000098.1 coordinate 1,941,948, forward strand.
TCTGTTTAACGATCAGACCGTGAGGTTGTTTGAGGAAAATCGGACATGAAATTCGGTTCTAATTCGACTCTGGGTTTAGGTCCATTTTAAAATGGGTTTATTTGATGAAAGAGGAAAAAAAAACAACATTGATTGCCATTGAAGATATAAGGTTCATTCGGTTTGTATTTGAGGACCAACTAGGACAGAGAGTACAGATTTTTATAGATATTATTATAAAGCTTTTAAATACTTAATTCCTTATTATATCATTAGAATTCATAATTTGTACTTTTAATGAAATTTAAAAAACTATATATTTAATTCTTTATTGCACATAATGCCTGCATTTTTCCATTTTCAAGCCATTTTTCTCAGTTTGTATTATATTAAACTTATTAATCAAACGATGCACACCTAATGATTGGACTTAATTTCTAAATTTGTGCCTACATCCTTTCATCCATACCTTTATTCATTCCTCAATTCTACGATTCGTTCTTTCCTTAATGTATTTATTCATGTATTTATCCATCTACTCATCCATTTTTTAAACTGCTCGATTGTTTATTTATTTATTTTTAATGCCTAAATTGGCCCATTTCCAAATTTCGCTAATCCAATTCCCGAGTATTTTTTATTTCTTTTTTTCTGATCTTTCATATATTTATCAAACGCCATACACCTCATACACAGCGATAAAAGCGAAAGCCAACAACAGTAAGCCATCCGTCATTCATCTGTTTCTTCATTCCCTAATTCCATCATTCATTTATCTACCCATCCCTTCATTTAAAACTGAATTTCATCATTCCATAATACATCCATTCCTTATTTCTTAATTCATTTTTCCACTAATTCCATTAATTAACCTATTTATTCATTCATTCATTCTTTTGGCTGTTCCCATCAGGGGTCGCCACAGCAGTCCATCCGTCTCCATACTTTTTCTTTCTTTCTTTTTCATGCATTCATTCATAATTCATTTATTTATTGTCCAATGCCTGAATTTGCCCAATTCCAAACCATTTTTTAAACCTAATTTTCTTGACACCGTTCCGAGACAGACGTACACCTTCTACACAGCGAGTAACGAACCACTATGCCTTCAGTCATGCAGCTGTTCCTCCATTCCTTCATTTACTCTTTCCTTCTTTCATTCATCCCTCCAATTGTTCAATTTATTTATTCGTTTGTTTATTTTACACGCCTGGATTTGCCCATTTCCAAACCGTTTTCTAAAGCAGATTTCCCCCGACGCCGTTCTGTTTTCTTTATGATATTTGATGTATTTATCACAAGCCGTACACCTCATACACACCAACTAAAGTGATACAATGAAATGAGTGATACACGTGAAAGCCAACAACACTAAGCCGTCCCCAGAGAATAATTCAGCGGGATTCATTTGGCAGTTTAGAGTAAGTCATCTAGTGTGTGTGTGTGTGTGTGTGTGTGTGTTGCATATTCACTGATAGACCGCTGTTAGGAATTAGGACGACTTTTCTTTTTTCGTTAGTTTTTTGTTTTCGAGTCCTAAATAATGCAGAAGATTTGTGGCACGTCTTTCTAATTAATCCGGATGGATCCGGTTCCTGGCCGCAAGTTTGAAAAAAAAATTCCAAAATTTCGAAGAGGACGGGAAATGAATGACTATGGCATTTAGTTCGTTAAGGCCAGAAGATTGATTGGCTCTGTAGCCACAGAAAAACACGCATCTGATTAATTTAATCCGTTGGAGAATCGGCCTGATCGATGCCACCGCGAGTCTCTTTTCCTTCTTTGTCTCCCCGTTTTTCCGTCTCCCTTCTTTTGTGTGCATCGCTCCGGGTCATGCTTGAGCTCTGGAAAAAGTCTGGTAGAAAGAACAGCCTTCACTCTAGCTTTTGTTCTCCCGAAACGGGGTCGTGCGGATACTCGTCCAGGCCCTATTTACGACGTTCTTGTAAACATCGATTGCTCTTTTGTTGCACGTCACTTTATAGTACATGCATACAGATGGCGGTTCTCCCTACGGGCCCTCGTGCCTAAACAACAGCTCACACAGTCTGCTCCTCTGTTTTTGAGTCTCCTGCTGTAAAAATTTATATATATTTTATTTTACTTAGGTTTCCCTGAGAGTCTACGTTGAGGTAAAATCTGATTATTTGATCCTACATAATTGGAAAAGATTGTGGGGAAGTGAAGGATTGTTTTGGAATCTCGTAAGGACCTTGGAGAGCGTAAATTGTTCTAAATGCTTTTTCCTCGATGACTCAAAGATGTGATCAGGACAAGCAGGTGTTACACAGGTGGTGGCTGGTATGTTGGGGGTTGTCAAAAGATGGTTACTGGAATGTTTTGGGTCCAATTAGAAGAAACGGCTCAATGCAAATCAATACACCAGTTCTTTATTACAGGTATCTACTGTCCTGGTGGAAACGCTCACTCAGTTGACAGATCAACACAGCACACTTTATTGAACGCATGGACGAGTATGAAAACAGTGCAAGTCAGACGTGACAGATTTTACAGGCACTAGATTGACATCTTACACCTTCATTACAATAAAATCTGCACAGTTCAATTGAGCTTCTTTTGCATAGCACTTTTTTTTTTTTTACTACAATGGACAACATTCATTCATCCATTCATTCAAAACATTAACATTCTGTCAGCTTTATTCATGCCTTCATTTCAATTCTTTCTGTCCTTCCTTTATTCATCAGTTCATTCATTTCCTTCATTCCATTCATCTGGAGAGATAATGGACTGAATAAAGGAACAATTAAAGGAAGGAATAAATAGATAGATAGATAGATAGATAGATAGATAGATAGATAGATAGATAGATAGATAGATAGATAGATAGATAGATAGATAGATAGATAGATAGATAGATTGAAGGAATAGATGTTTAGTAGAATGAAGGAATCATTCATCATTCCTTCATTGCTTAATTCATTACTTTTTCTTTTTCTTTCTTTCTTTCTTTAGTTATCTGTTCCTTTTTTCCTTCCTTTCATCTGTCTATCCATCATACAGTCATTCCTTTATTATTAATTTATCCATTCATCCATTCATTCTATTTCTTCCTTCCATCAGTCCTGTTCCTCGCTTCCTTTCTCCATCCACCCATCCATTTATTCATCCCGTCCCTTAATCTGTCATCTGTCCAATCATCCATCCATCCCTTCATTTGTTCCATCGTTCCATTATTCATTAATTCAATCATAGATCAATTCCTTCATTCTTTAATTTATTCAATCAACCAGTATTCATTCATTTTTTCCTTTATTCATTCATCCCTCCATTACCTCCTCTCTTCCTTCCTTCTGCCTCCAGGCATCCCACAAGGTTATCCATTTTCATTCGGTCTTTCTATCCCTTCTATCTCACCACCTTCCTCTTGTTCCTCTGTGCCTCTTTTCCTCTCTCAACCTTATTTATACACACACACACACCCTTGTGTTCATTTGTCTCTATTGAGGGGTGTCTTCAGAGAGACCACTGAGGATGCACCGAAATAGATCAGCCATTTTATACTGAGAGCGAGAGAGCGAGTATACACTCACTCACATCAGACTTGTACTTTTTTTCCCCCTTCCCTGAGGTGTTAGCCATATACCACTAACACACACACACACACACACACACACACACACAGAGCCAGCAATGAAAAGACATCCTGGTAGGCCCAGGAATGACTAGAGCGCTTTTCACGAAGAACGTGGGCAAGTTTCCGGCAGCTGTCAATAAAATGGTGTGTGCCGGGAGGGAAAGTCCGTGTCTGAGCTCCTGCACCTCAGGCTGTTCCATGATGTGATTTTTTTTTCAGCACAAAAACGTTTCGCACCATTCCACACTCGTTCATGCGTAGCTAGCAGGAGCGTTTTCAGATTCCGAAATTTAAAAGGAACATATTCTGAAAATTCCTCCGCATTCCGAGTATAGACCGCCATCAGCTCTCTTCACTCTCTTTTTATTTTTTTCGCCCCCTCCAGGGATCGTTTAAATGCAGGCATATAGTGAAGGAAAAAAACGCTTTCCAGGAAAAGTGCTCTAATCGTCCATTTTAGAGTGAAGAAGACTAGGTCATGGTCATGCGATAGCACGTAGCGCCTTCCTAGCATCAGCCTGGAATGAGGTGCTAATGCGGGCTAAATAAATTAACCCCCCGTTTGCCTTTTGCAGTTTCTCTACAACTTTTATTTTTTATTACGCGAACACCAGACAAAGGTCTCAGTCTGTAATCCTAGCCCAGGTTAGCATTTAGCATCCACTTAAAGATTATACAGACCAAATGAAACCCAAGTTGCCAGATATTTCACAAGACCCCGAACCGAAACGCATTCTTGGTCGCCTCAGATCTCTACACATTTTGACGCTACGTTTCACGATAAATTTTTTTTATTAGACATCCCCTGCCGATGACGGCACAAAGCATTCGGCAAAGGTTCTCGTCATTCAAGGAGGCTAGTTGGAACTTCTCCAGAGCCTCCATCCTGCTAATACCCTCCCTTTTTTTGTTTTGTTTTCCCCCTCACACATTCTTTTCTTTGGTACCTTTTTTTTTTTTTTTTTGGAATACTTTAAAGTAACGTCATAAGCAATCCATGGAAAAAAAAAAAAGTGTGTCAGATTTCTTGCTTGTTTTATGCTCACAAGATGAAGATTGGAGACATGGAGACTGGAGACTCCTTCTGCAAATCTTCTTGTTTAGGAAAAGTATCTGAGAAATGACGTGTAAATCAGCATGCGGGTTAAAAGGTTTCCTAAGTTAGTTGTTAGTAGTTATTCGAAGGAGCACGTTCGTTAGCTGTTAATCAGCTTTAAGCTATCAGCCGAACTACAGTTTGAGGGAACTTCATCTGGAGAATTTGGAAATATTCCAAGTTGGAATATATGGAAGTTTGGGGAAAATTTACATTTTGCAACTAGGGGGCGTGGCCTCAGTAACCAGAAATACAAACGTATATGCAATCTATAATATGGAAAAATTTCCAACTGAACTACGCTACACTTTGGCAGAGTGGGTTTGAAATTCCAGGCCTGCCTTCAAGCTTCGAGCCCATGAGCTCGGCTGTACCGCTGGACCGCATTCTTTTGAGGTTATAGGGTTCACCTCGGGTCCGAAACCTCAGTGTTTCAAAGCCGTCGTATCGCTGCTAAGTTTGTGAGGCCGAGGGAGATCGAGACAGGCGAAAAGCGTGTGATGCGAGACGCAGAGTGCATTAGCCTTCTTTCGGAGGAGGTGGGGGGGGGGGTGTATTCAGCAGTGTCGATATCGTCTGGACCACAGCTCATGCCGCCTGCTCTGTCCTCTCCACCACTCCGTATCGACTCGGTGCTGCAAAGCAAACACTCCGCGGCGACATCGACGGGACCCCGCGAGCCGAGTAACTGAGACCCGTTACGAGACGGAGCAAACTAGCTGTCGAAAAGACGAGCAGAGAACGACGTTTTTACATTTCGAGCGTCGATTCACGACAAGCCTAGACATGAGAAAGAATACATTTAACACACCTGGGTATGCACACGGGTAAATACAGTACTTAATGCAACTATAGCAAAACCCAGGTGTCTCTTTGCCCTCTGTCTGCATTTCCTTTCCTTTTTTTTCTCTCTACTACTGTATTTCTTTACTTTCCTATTTATATCCGTGAGGTCGCAGCGAGTTCGCACTTGCTCGAGACAATGTTTTGAATGTTTAATTGCTGTATTATGTTCAATAATTAAAACATACAAACGCAAAGATTAAACACCACCCCCCCTCCGTCCTTCCCCTCTCTTTTTTTTTTTTTTCCTTCCCCTGAATAATTCATCAATTCCGTTCAACCCGGGAGATCTTGGCGCACGCTTAGGATGTGTCCGGATGTCGCGCGACACCTAAATTTCCCTCTCTTTCCTCCTTCACAGACCGACAACTTCCCCACCGAGCCCAATTACATGGGGAGCAGGCAGCAGTTTGTTCAAAGGTAAGTTCTATTAAATGGCTCGCTCAGCCGTCTCGGATGCCTGGACACCTCGAAAACCCCCCCAAACACACACACACACACACACACACACACACACACACAGGTATTTCTTTTTAAACATTTTCATATAAATGTTGACGTGTCAAATTAAAAAAACGTCCTCGTTGCTACACGTTGCTTTTTTTCCGCCTGATGTAGCAGTTCGACGTTTAAGGACCCCGAGCGAGTGAGTCTGAGGGACAGCGGACACGGGGACAGCGACCAGGCCGACAGCGACCAGGACACCAATAAGGGCTCGTGCTGCGACATGTCCGCCAAAGAGGCGCTGAAGATGAAGGCGACTGGGCTCAAACCTCAACCTCTCGAGCAGGGTGAGTTTTCTACGTCTTACAGGACCCCCATCATATATATACACAATACGTGTGCAACGGATCGCAGTAAGGATCACGACTCACGTTCCGGCCCGCACGTGAACCACGGATCAGTTCATTTTTTTGTGTAATCAGTCAACAGCAAACCCTGGTGCAAGAACTTGCTTAGGGCAATGAGCTTGGGAAGAGTTCACCCAATGGGCTGATGTCCAGGTTTGCTGTAAAGACCAATGGGAGCCCAGTGTAGGCATTTTTACAAAACATACGTGTTTCGGGTCTTTTTTTTTTTTTACTATTAAATGCTCAGGAACTTTGAGTGTCAGAAGACAATGAAGGAGATCTTCAGAACCGAGATTTGTTCTCGATATCGGGCACACCCAAAAAAAAATCCCACATTCTGAAATTGTCCTACGAAATAATGCCATGTTAATAGATTTCTTTTTATTCTATTTATTTAAGGCTATATACGTTTACAGAATTGGGCATACACCCTTATAGAGAGCATACAATCATCCCATTTGAGCAACAGTGCCAGCTGGTGGTTCTGGGATTTCTCCTGACCTTCGGATAATATATGCAAAATTATTAGGACCCCTGATGTTTCTCATGTGGTTCATCTCCAAAACGACATTCCCCCTTCACGTGCGTAAGCGCCATGAAGATGCTTTACGTGGGTTGGAAGATCTTGAATGGCCCCGAGGCACCCCAGGCCTCCTCGCTTCCTCCCCCGTCAGTACTTCAGTCGCTGAATGACCCAAACCTCCGAAAGTCTAAATTTATTGAAATATCTTTTTTAAGAAGGTAGAGTACAGCAAATCGCGACTAAATGTGGAATTGGATTTTCGAAAACACACAACTTTTGCACGTGCAGGGTATATGGTACGTCAGCAGTGGACAGTAATGAAGTAAATGTAATTCGTACCTAAGTCTGCACTTTACTAAAGTGTTTCTATTTGGGGAGACGTTAAGTCAAATATCAAATATCTAACATTCAAAATCAGTTGATGGTGTTTTTCTTTCTTTTTTTTTTTTAAGTAGTAAAAAGAGAAGGTTTTGGGTTTCTGATCAGTGTAATAGATAATGTTTGACTCATTAATATCTAAATAAATCGGTGTGCTAAGAGTAACGGTCTTTTATCACGCAGGCGATTAAGCGAAGAGTCTTGAAGTAAACGATAATAGGAAAATTATAGCCTTAATAAATCATAGTACTTTGGATACTTGAGTCCATTTGAAAGCTTTGTACTTCTACACAACTTTCAAGGGAGCACTTGTACTGTTACTGGAGTCACATGGTTGGCGGACGTCGCCCACCCCTGCTAGCGTGATCTTTATGATTTCACCTCTGCGCTTCGTAGCTCAACAAACCCCCCTTCCTTCCTTTTCGTTCTCGAGATTATTCGGCTTCACCGACATGACCCCCCCACCCCCACCCCGTGCGTTGCCAAAGCAATTACAAGTCGGTCCGACGACATATAACGCACCCGATGCCAACATATAAACAACATTAATAATTTACATTGGATCCCCCGCCGCTAGCTCTCATTCTGTGTACAAGGCAGGGCTGCCAAAGCAATTACAAGTACTCCCCCAAAAAAAAAAACAAGATTCCAACATACGAAGAACATTTCCACTTTTCCTTAATTTCCCGCTTCTCCGCTATTCCTATTCTCGGCTTCATTTCTGTGTTATTTGTCGCTATTACATTGGATCATCCTGGTTACATTAATTCCTTATAATCCCATTTTATATTTTGTTTGATTTATAAACCCCACCACCACCACCACCACCACCACCACCAAAACCCCTCATTTTCTTTTCTCTGAATATTCTATCTCTCTCAATAGCCTTTACAATCGTTCCTTTTTTTTCCGTCCCTGGCCTAACCAACCAATCGTGTTCTGTCATGTCTTACTCTTGACACATACTTTCTCTCTTTCTCTCTTCCTGTGTGTGTGTGTTTGAGTGCGTGTTGTATTCCAGCACCGTTCTCGGTTTATCAAAGCAGACAAGCCCATTATGATTTTATAAGCCGAACCACTTTAGCCTTTCCATTTAGTCCACGCTGGGGGGAAGGCGCTTTTCTTTCCTACTTCCATAATAGAGCACGGAAAGCGACTTATCGCGCAGCAGGAGAAATGACATGCTCGGCCTGATTAAATATGAATAATTATTCGCTGTTCCGTGTCGACGACTAGCGACACGCGTCAAACGATTCCCCCCCCTCCGACGGATTCAGAAGGCTGGAGAATCGCTTGCTCTTGTTTGGAAAATTACAGGTTCCATAAAGGAGTCACATCCAAGGCTAATAGTTAGATTTTTGAAAGAAAAAAAAAAGAAGTGTGTGTGAGATGCAGAAACAGCTTGTAAAAAAGAAAAAGCAATAAATCAGATATTACAGTGCAATTAATCAATAGAACTGAAGAAATCGTGCGCTACGTGGGTCGAGACAGTGGAGTAGCACGCCATTGATGTCTTCCTCGATTTAACCGCGTCTCATTGTGATTCAAGAAAGACAAAGAAGAAAAAGAAGTGAATCGAATGCACTGGCAAGAGAAATTGGCCAATTAAAGAGGGCCATATGTTTCTTATTTTTATGACAGTAGTCATTTAATGGTGCATGGGAATAGTTGGAAAATGGTTGAAATGTGTTATTTTAGCTGTGGGACTTACTCATGTGCTCAGCAGAGCGATGTGTGTGTGTGTGTGTGTGTGTGTGTGTGTGTGTGTGTGTGTGTGTGTGTGTGTGTGTGTATGTATTGGGAAAGCGAGGCAACAATCTAAATGGGGGGGGGGGGTGTTTCTTGATACCTGATGGGAAGATCGGATCATTTTCGTGACTCGATTCTTTGAATCACAAAATGAACTAATCTTTTTTGAGTCGTTTAGTTCATTTTGTTCTTTCAATCGAATCAAAATCGAAGGAAATCTTACAAGAAAACAGAAGCTTGGATTGATAGCTGTTTTTAATGATATTCAGTCCATACAAATGTATTTTATTTTATTTTTTACATTTTCAAGTAACTAGATACTTCAAAACTATGGGAGTCACGTTGAGAAAAGAACGAACGACTCGGACCAGAGGACCCATGAACTGAACTACTCGTTTCAGAACTACTCAAATCTGTTTGAAATACATCCATTGTGTGTATTTTTATTTATTTTAAAGATCCTGGGCTTTGGAACGGAGATGATCGTGTTGTTCGGAGGCGATGGGAGAGCAGTATAGGCGTCTTATCGCAAGCAAAGTGATCCATAATGCATTATATTGCATTACCGCTGCGTGTTTCAAAGTGGAGGCTTGTAGTTTACAGCAAGCAGGGGGCAGTGTGTGTGTGTGTGTGTGTGCACATGTGTGTGTGTGTTTGAACACAGCCCTTGTAGCAATTGTATTTTCGTCAGTGCCGGAATGCATTATCCAGGGAAAGGCCTTGAGGCGGCGTAAAGTCCGTCTTATCACGTCCTTCTTTCCTTCCTATTCTTTCCATCTTTTCATGCCTTTCTAGTCCTTTGTCCTCCCCCTTAATCCTCGTTTCATTTTTAAGAACAGATTAAATAATCAATACACCAAATGGACTAGTTTTTGAACATCCCACTCCACACACACAGAGTTTTGATTTGCTCTTATAATAACCTCCAGTCTTCTGGGAAGATGTTCCTCTAGACTTTTGTTGTGGAGATTTGAGCTCATTCAGACATGTAAGTAAAATCAGGCAGTGATGTAGAAAAAGGTGAAGAGCTTCGGTATGGGCTCCAATTCATCCCAGAAAGGTTGAGGTCAGAGCATGAAAGCAGGCCAATCAAGATCTTCCAACCATAGTAAAGCACGCGTTTATGGCGTTGGCTTCGTGCACAGGGGTTTTGTCATGCTGGAACAGGTTTGGACCTCGAAAGTTCAAGTGACACCCATGCCAACACATCAGGAAAAAAAAGATCCAATACTTTTGGCAATATTGTGTAACTTATATAGAACTAATATTTGTTATTGTATCCGGATTTCTCTTGCATTAACCAGTCAATTGTGTACACACTAATATATATGTTATATGTTTGTTCTCTGTCTCACACTTTAAGCTTGAAAACATACACAACATAGCCAGGGGTTTAAAAAAGAAACTAGCGTTAGCGCAGTGTCTCCGTGGCGACTCACTGTACTGGAAATACGATTTGTAGCAGGTCGTATTGCGCTTGAGCGAAATCGGTGCACTTCCAGCCATCGCGAACGCTAACAATATGGATTCTTTAGCATTTTATATCCAGTTGCAGGAATTTCTCTTAAAAGGAGTAAATCCTGACAATTCCCCATGTCGAGGGAGTGAATGAATGAAAGATGGAAGGAATTAAGACATTCGTTAAAGTGTGCTAAAATAGATAACAGAACACACCCACACTTATACATTTGTATTACCAAAATAGGGTCTAACAAAGTTAATGTCAAGTATTAACATTTTTCAATGTATTTAATTTTATTGAATCCGATTCATTTGTGCCAATTTAATCACTTACCCAATTTAATCGATATAATAAAAAGTGCTGATTTATTCGATTTTATTTCTTGGTTTTACATTTTATTTTTTATAAAAAAATATTAAATATATTATTTTATATATTATGTAACGAAGCAGGCATTTTATTTTAAATTATTCAAATGTTAATAATAATAATAATAATAATAATAATAAATAATGAAATTTTAAAAAATTACATTTAAGTTAAAAAAAAATAACAAAATTACAAGCAATTTTATATTTCTTTTAGATAGATAGATAGATAGATAGATAGATAGATAGATAGATAGATAGATA